>OY744481.1:232875558-233575260 GCA_963556165.1 Tipula helvola
AATCTATCAAGGGGACAAGACGAATCATGGCGATCGGACATTGGGTTTAGGTCCAGCTGTGATCCTTCATTTAGTGAAAACTCTACCCATGGAGAGTTTTATATCAACAGATACTTCACCACGGTTCCACTTATGTTGAAACTGCTTGACTTAGGATACCGAGCAGCAGGTAAATATTTTTAAATTATATGCAGATTTGTATTTATTGAAATTCTTGCACTTTTAGGAACAATCATGGTAAATCGACTAAAAAATATAAAATTTAAAGACGATAGAAAATGGAAAGAGGCGAGAGTCAAGATTTTATTCTAAATAATGGAACCCATGAAATTACAGTCGTCAAATGGAAAGACACGAAATGCGTTACAGCATTGTCATCGATCGCGGGGTCTCAACCAACTACAACGGTGAATCGTTGGGATAAAAAGGTGCATTGCTGTAGAAATGTTTCGTGTCCCCACGTAATTGGCGAATATAATAAACATATGGGTGGGGTCGATTTAATCGATCAAATTATGGAATACTATAGATGTTTCATTAAAACTAAAAAGTGGGCCTTAAAGGCAACCAATCATTTTATAGATTTGTCAGTAGTAAATGCCTGGATGGAGTACCGAATAGAATCTAAGGCTAGTGGTACACCTAAACGCAAAATAATGGATTTACTAGACTTCAAAATGCAAGTTGCAAATGGGTTGATAGCTTGCGCTAAAAGGAAGCGACCAGAGAACAGTGATGAAGAAGAGGAATTGGAGCAGACCCATCGCCCAATGAATACATCTTCGCCTCTCCCATGTATAGGCAAACGGTACGACGGATATGACCACTGGCCCATTCTTGACTCACTAAAAACTGCCAGAAGCTGTCGTTTAGAGGATTGTAAATCTCGAACGCGTATACGGTGCGACAAATGCAACGTTTATTTATGTGTTTCTGCGAAAAAATCCTGTGTTAAGCAGTTTCATGTAAAAAAATTCCTTTTTTAAAAACCAAATCTTAAGTAATATCTTAAGCAATACACTGAAGTATTAACTAATTAATGTGATGAATTAAATAAACGAATTTTATTTTTATTAAAAACAATCTTACAAGTTTTATTCAATATACCATAATTAACGTTATTAAATGACCAACCTACACAAATGTGTGGGGGCCATTTCTCCTACAAAAATACATTTTTTCAATAAATCAAGACGATATATTCAATATTTAGGTAATAATTAACCTCTACCTAAAGTTTTATGAAAATCCATTAACCTTGGAATTTTCCAAGCTCCACGGCCATTCTAGATTTACCTACACAAATGTGTCAGTTGGCGTTTATTTATGATAACCTTTGTTTCCAGTCAATTCGTTTATAGTACACACACAAATGTGTAAGTTGGCTTCAATTTCATCTACAAATAATTTTTGAAATATCACACTAGAGCGATCAAAATTTACCTACACATTTGTGTAGGCAGGACACTAAAGGAATAGAGGCACGATAAACGGATTAAAAGCAATATTATTTACTAATACTGATATTAAAGCGTCAGTTTAGCTTGAGAACGCAAGCGGAATTGTGATGGTTGTATTGTTCGGTTTATATTTTAAAGTGAATTTTGCTTAAGACAAACATTTTCTTCAAGAGAAATTCAGAATACTAAATAATTTACCTAAAGTAATGCAGCCAGCGATTGATGCATAGGTGCAATTTTCTCATGTCATTTGGAACTAATGCAGAGTATAATTTCCATGTCTCATTTTGTAGCTAGCATAAACCAATTGCTTCATTTTTGAATTGCCCGAGAAAAAGAAATACATTTTGTATTTAGTTTAAAAGTATTAAATTTAATCTTAATTTGCCAACTCTCGTTGTATGATCCTTTCAATATCTATACAAATTTATGTTTTATAAACTTCCCTTCTCTATTTATTGTAAATTTACAATAAGGTATTATAACCGCCTACATCTAAATAGTACAAAAACAATAAGTTTGAGATATTTGTGTACAAGCAAATTATTTACAAACACAATTTGTATACTTGTTTTATATAATATACTTGTAAAATCTAGGAGGCATTGATTCGACTGTTCGTAAATGTTGTTTTTGTATTGCTTGCAAATTCATTCAAATTCGTTTCAATATTCTTTTGTTTTTTTTCGAATCAACCCTACCTTAGAAAATTTCACTTCAAAAATAGAAGAAATACTGTCGCTTTTTTCATTTCATATCGCTTTTTCATTTTTTCCTTGTAATTTTTGTTTTGTTTCATCGATTTTAAAAATCACCCCGGTACTAAAGAAGTTTCACTTCAAAAACTCTCCAAAGCCGCTTAGCATTGATCTTTGGTTTTCATAAAGTAGTTAACAAAAATTTGAGGCACTTTAACTTGAATTTTTTTTGGTGTTTTTTCGTTCGGGAATCTGATGGAATCGCGTCAAGTTTATTGATGATAAATAGATATTGAATTGATAAAGGCTTTCCAGGCGGTTTAGCGAGTCTTGTGTTTATCTCCCAGTGTATTATCTGCCGAAATATTTTTCGTTTGATTTTTCACTTTTATAATGTACATAAGTCTAAATAAAATCCTAGAGAATTATTTCAATTTCACAGTTTCACTACTAAGTTTCAAGAATTTTAAAATATTTTGGAAAGTTAATTTAAATTTAGAATTACAATGAAAATCTCCATTTTCTAGAATATTTTAAAATTAAAGCTTTCTTTTCCAGAAATTCTGGGAAACGAAGATTGAGTTGTAAAATATTCGGGAAAAGGAAGATTAATTTTAAAGTTAAAATAGACATCTTGATTTTCCAAAATATTTTAAAATTCTTATAAAAAGTGATTCTAATAATTAGGAAGTCATTTCTCAAAATTGTCAGCTTATATTTTTCTTTACAAACAATGCATTAATACAATTTAACTGCGAATTAAGCGCCTACATTTTTTCAGTCGTTAACGCCTTGAACCTTATTTCACGGAATTATTCAATGATTACAATAATTGGTTGCCAAATTATGCTAATATTCCTTTTATGTTAGTTGCACTATCATTTTTAAGAGTTTAGAGTAAATTTAAAAAAATGTTTCCCATTACAAAACTGCCGTATTTCAGTTGAACGGTATAAAATAGAAATCAATTCAACTAATAAAACTATAAAATTCTTCTGCCACAAAATTAACTTAGGTGTAATAGTATATTTCTGTTTTATTTATTTATTTGAAACGAATAAGGTAAGGAGATTGCGTTGAACAAAACCTAGAAGAGGGAATAGCAGCCTAAATTATGCAACCGGTCAATTATTTATTGCAGTACGTAAATTTTGTTCGCAAACCGAGACACGAGAATTGAAAATTGTGTATTCCTAATTTCGCACACGGTGTATAATACATAATACATTTTTATGGTTGTGTTGTATTATTTTTGTTTGTTGTATTTGTGCGTTTTTTAGGATAATAAGCATCAAAAATTCTTAAATATTGCGAAATCGGATGAAGGTTTTGGTGCTTATGTTCGTTTCTCTTCTCGTTTTTTATACTTCTCTCTTGCTTTTGAGTTGATTGAGATTTGTCATCCTACAAGCAAAATAATTTTTGAAAGACTAATTGTTATTGACGCAGAAAAATTATCTATATATATAAAAATGAATTCCTGTTTGTTTGTTTGTTCCGAATAGGCGCCTCAGCCGCTCAACCGATCGCCATAAAATTTTTACCATGTACAAGTTGCATATCCAGAACCAACCTTACGATATTTTGGAAGGGGCTGGACCCCGGGGTCTAGGGCTGCGGTACAAATTTTTTCGAAAATTTTAATTTTCTTTAAATTTTTCCACGAAAATGAGTTTATGGGGCTGGTTATATGAAATTACTGACATGTTCGAATCCGAGGGGCCCAGCCCCGGATCAAAAATTAATTTTTACATGTATAGATACAAATATTTGATTATTTCAAAATTACTTCTCAGTCGCTCAACCGATCGCCATGAAATGTTTACCACGCAAATGTTGCAGGTTCAGGACCAATCTTACAATATTGTGAAAGAGGCTGGACCCCGGGGTCTAAGGGACATGGTACAAATTTTTTCAAAAATTTAAATTTTTTTACGAGAATTAGTTTTGGAAAGGGGTTATATGAAATAAGAGACATGTTCGAATTCGGGGGGTCCGCACCTGGATCGAAAATTCATTTTTACATGTAAAGATACAATTATTTGATTGTTCTGAAATAACGCCTTAGTCGCTTTACCGATCGCCATGAAATTTTTACCATGTATATGTTGCATGTTCAGGACCAAGCCCACGATACTTTTGAAGGGGCTGGACCCCGGGGTCTAAGGGCTGTGGTACAAATTTTTTCTCAAATTTCAATTTTTTTAAGATTTTTTTGACGGGAATGACTTTAGGAAAGGGGTTATATGAAATTAGTGCCATGCTCCAATCCGGAAGTCTGCCCTGTAGGCCTACTGTGTATTCCGATCTGAAAGTAAAACCGATTTGAAAGTGCATTTTGACTATGAAATAAATTTGATTTTCTTTTTTGTCTCTATACAAAATTTCTGAATTCGGAAAAAATTACTTTCAGATCGGAATACATAGTAGACCTACTGGATCAAGAATTCATTTTTACATGTATAGCTACAATTATTTAAATGTTCCGAAATAGCGCCTTAGCCGCAAATTTATACACCAAAAAGGATATCTAGCCCTAGCGTGCGATTATTATACACAAATCATACCTGTACTATAATTGATTTAATTATTCAAATTAATTTTATTAATTTAAATTTAAGACAATCTTTCATCACTTTAACTGAAGACAAATCTCTGAACACTTATATTATCCATACTAATAATCCATTTTTACTGGTTTGACATCTACTCTTTAGTGATATCCTATTTTTAAAGTTTTGAAATGTAACATAGGGTCTGTTTGATAATTCGCACGGTGCGGTGCAGTGTACATTTTTTTCTTTGTTTCGTCAATAGAAAATAAATCAAAGGAGACAAGGAAAACAATATGCTCTGCACCGCACCGTACGAATTATCAAACAGGCCCATAGTCAGCGAGTTCTAATTTCCACATAACTTCAGAAATAATTAACATTCTATTTTAATCCACTATTGCAACCGGCGGCTTTTAATGAAAATAGTAGTTTCATACTAAAGGCCAATAGTTTATTACTTTATTTAGTTTATTACTTAAATAATCAATGATTGTTTCATAAAATCAATTCTAGGAAAGGTACTAAAAAATATTGTACATATAAACTGATTTACTTTGAAAAGTACTAGCGTTTTATATTTGAAAATAGCATCTTCTACAAGAAACATCCTTGGATTCAAATTATTGTACGTGTAAAATTGCCTTAGTTTGAAAAAACTTCTTTTGTTTTTCGAAATGTCATTTTCATCCACAGTTCGCGGTAAAACGTATCGAAGTGGACGTAGTTTTAATCGTTTTGAATACTTAAATTAATATTAGTTTGTGTTGCGGATGCCGTTGTTCTCGATCAGTTAGCTATATTGCAATAAAATAATTGTTGGTGATTATTTTCCAGGTATTAAATATTATTTCAAGTGAATATACATTCTTATTAGATTTAAGTTTTCAGTTTATAAACGTGTTAATCTATGATTACTTTTTGATTGTAGATAACATTTGATTTTGCTTAAAAAAAATTCCGTAAATACATTTTCAAACACAGTTCGCGGTGAAACGTATTGGAGGGAACATTAAAATCGTTTTGATAAATTAATACTAATTTCTGTTTTGAATGCCCGTCATTCCTGATTAATTAGCTACACGTTTCATTTTTGCTTAAAAATGCCACCGAAAAAAAGATCAATTGGGCAAGTAACTGCAAAGTCGAAGAAGATTAGAGCCGCAAGGGTTGTTGAATCAAGCGAACAGCGTGAAGCACGACTTGAAAATGATCGAAGCAGTACGTCTTCTTCTAGAGCTAATGAAACAACTGAACAGTGTGAAACACGACTTGCAAACGTTCGAAGCAGTACATCTTCTTCTAGAGCTAATGAAACAACTAAACAGCGCGAAACACGACTTGCAAACGTTCGAAGCAGGATGTCTTTTTCAAGAGCTGATGAAACAACTGAACAGCGTGAAACACGACTTGAAAATGTTCGCAGCAGGATGTCTTCTTCTAGAGCTACTGAAACCATTGAACATCGTGAGACCCGGCTGGAAGTCGATCGGTTACGATATGGACGATTAATAGAAACTTTTAGAGGTGATTTAAAGTTAGCAGCATTCAATTACGAGAAAGACTATGATTACAATGTTTCAATTGGGCAAATGGAAAACATTTGTTTGTATTGTCATGCTTTAAAGTTTCACAATGAATCGCCTGGAATGTGTTGTTCAAATGGAAAAGTGAATTTGCCTCCTCTGGATGATCCACCTGAACCTCTTCTAGCTTACGTCTCCGGAACTACTGAGTTATCCAGACATTTTCTACAAAATATTCGAAAATACAACTCATGCTTTCAAATACAGCGATGTAAAGAGAGAATTCTTGCATAACAATCAAGGTATTTGAATTATATACCTCCCGTGCAACGCCGGGTAACTCAGCTAGTTTAATATAAAAACGAAATTGTTTTTGACTATGGAGTATCGTAATTTTTATTTAGATTCTGTTTTTTTGAGTTAACGAATAATTAATTTTCATGTTTGGTATTAAAAAACAATTATTAAATAAAATAGTTTCGGGTGTTTGTTTTTTTTTAACACACAAGCACTACTTTGGATAAACTGAAGAAAATTAAATGACGCTTTGAAACTGAATCGTCAATTTCCTGAAAAAATAAACAACACTCACGTGGCCACTAATATATACACATCTACTATTACTAAAAATTTGCGGTTATTCTACTCTCAATTCTCGGTTTGCGAACAAAATTTACGTACGGGACAAGTAGAGACAAAAGATTGTGTGATAAACCAATTACATAATTACATTTCCACATATACACGGGTGTGCAAAAAATAGGTAATTCCTTTGTTTTAGCAAACATTTCGAATTTTAACCAAAATAAAACGGTAAATTTCCTTTTTTTTACATCAATATATTTTTACTTTTCCCACTATAACGAAGTTATATTGGGTAGGTAAGTATTGTAATCGCAAAAAAAATTTTGTTCCAGATTTTCACATTTCTCGACGAATTAGGTAACCAGGGCCCCGAAACACCGATCAGAAAAATGTCGTGTCCATCCTTCTGTCCGTTTTTCCAGTCGCACATTTTTATTATTTTTGTTTTGCCTCCCATTCTCACAAAATGTTGATAGTTTTGGTCGAAATTTCGAACAAAGATAGATTTCAGTAATAAGTAGTGTGTGTTAACTTTAAGGTCCATTCGAGTATAGAATAGAGGGGTTGCAGTGGAAGAGAAAACTGCCAAACAGATTTTCTCAAAAACGAGACCGATGATTTTTTTGTTCTGTTGATGATACATTTGACAATTTATCATCTACCTACATGTTCACAAAATTTGAAGTTGATTGAAGCATTGCGTGGGGGCCAATTTGGCAAAAAGGAGTAATATAAATTTGTTTATCTTTTTACCGAGGTAATGTTAAACTTTCCGAAGAAATATTATTCTACAGTTAATACACCTTACAAATTCCAACAATTGTTCACTAGGTATCTTTAAGACAAAATGAATGGATTACTGTGCAATATGGAATTTAAACTTCTAAATTTATCTAAAACACTTTGCTGGCGGCAAATAATATTGTCAACAACTAAAAATGATTATATCTAGTGAGCTTTTAAATATAGCAAGATATTCTCGTTTCTATGACATTGACATTTCTGTGACGTTTTATCTTCGAGCATAAAGATATATAGAGAGAGTGTAAAATTTAAAATGTATGAAAAGAGAATACGAAAATAGTAAACGCACTTCTGTCAAAAAATTTTTTTTTTTTTTTGTTTTTTCATGTTTTGTGTTGCATATTTAATATAGAAATAAAGTTAAAAATTTTCAATGAAATATATAAAATGGTTAAATTAATTAAGTCTTGTGTGATAAATTGCTTCATTATGAAGCAAATTAATACAAGAAAAATCAATTATAAACCATGTTTAATTAACTTTTTTAGGTAATTGTCAAGTGTATATTTTTTCAAAATATTTTTAATCCCTGCGATCTTAATTTAATGCACACGAATGAAAATTAAAAATAATTGTGCACTTTTAAAGTATACTTCATCCTTATTATGGCCACCCATTTCAATTAAAATCCGTTTTAGTTTTCTATCAAAAAAATTAAAACTAAACTGTTTGTTTACCAAAAATACAAATAAATTAAAGTGGCCATTTTGTTTCTTTGATATTTATATAAAAACGTTCATAGCCGGCGAAACTATTTTTTGTTTGCGGGTTTTTTTTCTGTAGTTAAAATGCGTGAAAATGTATGTATTACATTTTATTATTAAACTAAAGATTTTTTTTTTGTTTCTTGTGACTAAATAGATTTTCTAAGGACAGAAATTTTAGAAAATACACAAATACTGTCAGAAATAAATTAACTCACCTTGTAATATTTCAAAATTTATGTACGACTATGGCAAAAAATAAAAATAAAAAAAAGAGAAACCCAAAAAAAAAATGTGTTTTGACAGAAGTGCTCTTACGCTAAAAATATATTATCCTACCCGGTTGCGTTTTATTGATATTTTATAACATTTCAATGATTGAAATTTCAACGATATGTTGATCATACATTATTTGTGAATTGCTTTATTAAAATCGCCTTTAAAGGTATTATTTCTGTTAATACATTTTTTGGTATTCAAAGTCGTATATAAATCTTAATAGCAAATTATTATAGGAGACTTTAAAATAATACGACGCCATTGGATGGCACGGGTTTAGAAGAGCTGGGAGATATAAAAAATGAAATGCTATATGACAAGGAGGATACGGTAACAAATGATAATTAACGTTAATTCTGATTTTGTATTTTCGAATGGTCCACAGCGATGCCCCGTCCAGACTGAAGTACTGACTAAAAAATTATATCGGCAAATCCTTACCTTCCTCACATAATATAGGGATCTGAACAAACGGCGCAAATTTTCAGATAATAAATTTTTGAACATTTTGGATGCTGGATGGATCTGAAAGGAGTAAATTAAATTCTTAAGGATTTCTAACTGTATATTTCTACTGGAAATGTATAACTAGATCTAATTGTTAAATGTCGATGATGAAAAATTTCGAATTAGACTTTGATTGCTGCTCAACACGTCGTCACGTGATTTCTATCTTGTCCTATACGCCATTTGTAAAACTTTACAGAAATCAAATTTTAAATTTTAAGCATAAATACGTTTAACTTCTTCAATAAATTCCGAACTGTTCTTTGATCCTATACAAAGCCTTGGTATTTCTTTAAATGCTCCAATGATAAAAAAGCAGCTATTCCTAAAACTGGAGCAAGGAAAACGTTTTGGAGCAAAAATGTGATAAATGGATATAGGACAACTCCTATAGTTATATGAAATTGATCTTATTATTATGTAAAATAATGATGAAATGCATCGGATATAGGACAGGAGACCTGATGTATAATATAAGTATTTCAGTCAATATTTGAGTGTCAGGGCATTTTCAAAATCGCTCTGTAGAATTCCAGATCGTCTAGTGGCATGTAGTCGAACATCGATACTTTGTCTTTAATTTTCTCTTTGGAAATTACACCAGGTGAGTTTAACTGTGCTGGATTGGGTAGCTTTACTACAGCGAAAGTTTTAGTTAGATTTAGCTCATCGGCTCTATTGACCAATTAAAGGAATCGTTTGTTCCGGTTCCATTTCACCGCATTTCTCTTTATATTTAATTATTAATGGATCATCTTTTGAATATAATATTTCGGTTGCCAATGTGAATTTTAAATTACCAAAAATTTAATCCCAAGAAAGCTTGTTTGTAGTTATAAAAATCACAGCATCTGCATTAATTTTAAATACACTTTATTGTACTGCATTGATTTTAAATGCCTAATCAATGAAACAAGACATGTAGCTTACATGTTTTAAATGCCTGTCTATAACGCTATGTACAGCATCAAGTTCTTGAATCCTAGAATGGCCAGGAACTGAATATCTCTGGGCGATATTTGTTATATTATTAGTCTCGCAGAATTTGAGTAATGCGAGACTAGTGATTCGGTTGCGATTTTGAGGAACATATGAATCTCACCATAGTGTAAGTTTCGTAATTCCCTGGTTATCTTTTAAAATGGCTTTCAATATTTTTATGAGAGCATTGGCAATGTCGTTTCCTGTTCTACCACTCTGGCTTTCATACCAAAGGGAACAATAAGTAACTTTGTTTGAGTGGCAATACCCGGTCAAATTATAAATGTTGAACTTTCTTTTTTAAAAAACATTTGAAGTATTCCCTTTTGGTAAAGAGAACACATTTTCTAGATCATATGCTATAAGTGCTTTAGCAGAAATACCAGAATAAATATTATGTTGCAATTGGAAATAGGACATAAAATATAAAATAAAAATTTTTGTTTTGCTTGTAATTTGGGTCCAACGTCCATTTACGTTGGATATAGGACACTAAAGAACTCATATGCTACGTTAGGTATATTTCATATATTATGTGTCCCACTTGAAAGATTTTAACAGATGTGACAAACAAGAATTAAAACGTGTAAAAAAATAACAAGATTTTTGGTCTATAGGACAAAAACAAAAAATATTATCTTCGAAACTATCAGAGATACGCCAATTTTAGCCAAAAATTCTGAAAGAGCATGGGCGAAAATATCAGAATACATTAATAACTCATTTTGGGAAAAAATGGTCTATATGACAAGATAGCACTCACGTGACGACGTGTCAGTTCTAAATAATCTAACATTATGTATGAGTCCGTGATTTTGCGGTATGAGAGTAGAAGATTTATATTGTCGTGACGAATTGTGATATTGGGGAAGAAGCCTCCAAATTTAAGGAAAGCCGTGACATATTGTGCCTGCCCAAAATATCGAAAAATGTTTGTAAAATATAAATGGCTGGTTTGGTGATCTTTAACGGATGCTTTCTGGGAAAAGTGTCGTCCGAGAGCCGGATTTATCCAATTTTTTTAGTTTATATTAAACATTGACAGTCAGTTTTGCTATTATTACGCGTTTCGGTAGTTGTGAAATAATTTTTTTTAACTAGATTATATTCTTTGTGTACAAAATAATAGGTAATTGCTAATTGTTCCTTATTAATAAATACTTATTGTGATTTAACTAAATGGTTTTGTGATTTAAATGATTAATAATAAATGAAATAATTTTTTTTTTATATTTTTTTCTGACAGTTAGTTTAAATGGGACGTGGTAAGCAATGCTCCGAAAGCCAGAGAGAAGCTATCAAAAAACTATGACGGCAGGGTTGAACACTAAGAAAAATTGCTAATTTCGTAAGATGTTCGATAAACATATACTTTTCACACTTTCTGCCGTAGGCACTTGGCGAAACACACTTAATACACACATTTTTAAATTTTTTTTTAAAAACACTTGTTAATTATTTCGCAAAATTACAAAAGGTTTAAAAAATCACTCGATCGATTTCGGCTTGTTAGGCCATCATCAGGAGTATCTACTAAACTGTAAAAATAAAAATGTAGTTTTAGTTGGAAAAAGCAAAATATGAAACAAAAATATACAAATAAAAAACGTGAGAGTAGCAATAAACATTAAAAATTAAAAGGGGGTGAGTTAAACACAGGTATATGATTATTGATTAGTCAACGGCCGAATAACAAAATTCTATGTTGTTTTTTCCTTCTTTATTTTATTATAACCCGACGTATTAGTCATTTTATGGGATGGAGTGAGTATGGGAATAAAACAGTGCGGGGTCGGTAATTGGTGAGAAACGGATTTATCTCTGTTCGTTGAGGATATTTTGGTGAAGAAAATTAGCTTTTCGGATTTCGTAAGATTCTAAGTTGTTTAAACGTGCGCTTTTTGGTTGCACATGTAATATTTCTAAATTGTTTAAATTGGATGTGTGATTTTTGACGTTAAATGATTATAAAGGGATGATTCATGGCTACCAGATAAATCTTCTTTAACTCTAACTTCAAAATTGCGCCCAGTCTGTCCAATATAAGAGGAACTACAATCATTGCAATTGATCTTATAAACGCCAGACTTAGAAAGGCGATCAATTCTTGGTTTGTTGTTAAAAATCATTTTCTTAATTGTATTATTGTTATAAAAAGCAAAGCTAATATCTGTATATTGTGTCACGATGTTACTAATCTGTTGGCTAGTTTTTCCTATATATTCTAAGCGGCGCCAATTTTTCGGAACTGAGCTATCAGGTGGATAAATGTTAGCTATTTAAAGCTTTATGTTTCAGTTTTCTTTTTAATAGCTTTAATATAGTCTTAGCTGCATAACCGTTATTCGCTGCTATATCTAAAATTATATTAAGCTCTTTGTTATAATTGGAATTCCTTTGACCAAATCAATATGTACTGTAAATATGAAATAAATATTTGTTATTATGTTCTATTTCGAATTTCTTTTTAATAAACCATAAAAAAAACAAACAAAAAATCTTAATTACCTATTATTTTGCACACCACTGTACATAAATCAATTCCATATTCTATTATTTAGTATTTTAAGTGACAAGCACAAAAAATCAAATTCATATGTGTATCTACGCACGTATGCCATACATCCTTATTTTTCATATAATGCAACTAACTTTTGTTATTTATTGAGAATAATAAATTATTTTTCTCAATAATTTATTAGTTCCATTTACAGTTTTAATTATTTCTTCTTGACTCTTACAAAATTGTTGGTTTTGCTAAATGATACACTCAAAAACATTCCGTACGTGAAATTGACGAGACAGTTTCGTCAAACCTTAATGAAAAATTTGTTCATTCATAGAGAATTGTCTGAACATTTATAAAAAATGTATAGAATGATTTATTGATTGAGTGATCAGAATGTACGACCAAGCCTAAGCTAGACTTGCGGATGACACCGGGCCCTCTGTACATCCTTTACACATACCAGGGTCGAAGGAAATGAAATATATATTAATAATTAAAGAAGTTCACCCGGTTCCAGACACCTAAGTAGTCAATATTTAGTATGTTTTTCGTTATTCGTGGAGATAAATTTTATGATCTAACAGTCTAACACATCTGTTTTTAAAAGATGATTCCATATTTGAAAAATATAAATCAAAATTGACAAAAAGTTTTTTTTTTTAAAGTTAGCTAAAAAAAAGGATAGATTTTCGATTACGAATCACTACACAGTACAGCACAAATACAAAATCATCAACAGTCTGATAACAAACGTAATTTAATTATCATAGTTCAATGAATTTTTTGAGTGATAAGTCTGATAATTATCTTGATTACCTTGGTATCATTTTCCCAAATACGATACATAAAAACAAAAATTAAAAAAAAAAAAAGAAAACTTCCTTTTCATTATTCCATTTGTTTGATGTCGTTAAGTTTACCTGGCTGTAATGGTCAAACCGAATGGAAAATTCCACACAAAATATTATCACACTCGAAAACAAAGCATGAAAATCAATCTTGTGTCAAAAAAAAAAAAAATATCGTACATCATTAAGACGAAAAGGAAAAATGTTTTCAGTTGTTTCATTATGATGAGACGGTGGTAAAGATATCTTATGAAGCATTTTAGTAATTTGGTTTATTTATGGTTTTTCCTGGGGGACAAAATTGATTTTTTTATGAGTTTTTGATTTTAATAACTTCGATGACAGTAAGTGCCATGTACCTATTAAAAATCGCGTGTGTATACTTAAATACGCAGGTCGTGTCATTGGCAAATTAATTAAAGTCGACGATTCTGTTAAGATTAAACGACATTTTGATGCGATAGTTAAACCAGTTGGAATTAAGGTATTTTTGTAATATAACACAGATGTATGATATAATGTGGACGAGTACAATGTGGTCAGCTTTAGTTTTACGAGCGGGAAGACGAAAATATGAGGTCATAAATAACAGTCGATTTTATTTTTAAACTGTCAAACTATGTTGCAAATTTAGATTTGATTTGGGTTTTTCTCTTATACCTATTTTATCCAGAAAAAGTTTTGTATATAAAGAATTATTTCTGCAACTATAGTTATGACCGTAAAAAGACACTTAGTCCTATTTCTATAATCCTATAGTATTATAAATTCAGACAAATGGGGTCACATCCAATCTATTGTACATTAAATAATACGGTTTAAACTTCAATAAAAACGCAAATTTATTTGTTTCTCCCACTATTAAGAGGATATATGTACGATATTACATTTGTTCACGTATTTGCTTAAATGTAACATTGATCCTTCGCATTTCAAATACAGAATTTATTTTCCTTTCTGTTTGTGGTGTACTGTTTGTAGCATCGATAAATAAATTGGTTTTTCTAGTCTTTGATTTATAGCTGAGGTACAATATGTAGCATATGTAGTGGAGAGAAAATTTCATATTCTACATTTGAACTGTTTACTCGTATTAGTTTAAACATACATACATACATAGTAAATATTGAGAAATCGATGATAGTTGAAAATTAGTTTTTCTTGTATATACTTACACCATGTTAACTACATTAAAATATACCTTTTGTGTTGTTTGTTTGTTGATTATGAATAAACGAATGAACCATTGAAATGTTAATTGAGGTGAAAATTTAATTTCCTTTTGTTTGTGTTATGATGGACGGGGTCACCCGTATGGGAAAATTAAATTGAATGGAATATTTTTGTATTGTTTGTTAATTGGATAGGATCAAAGGTATGCACATTTTTAAACTAATTACAGATGCTTTAATTCATATTTGTATATTGATTATGTAATTTTGAATTTTGTACAAACATGGAAACACAACTGTGTATTTCTCACTTAATTTATGGTAGCTTTCGGTAGCTATGTCACTTTCAATTTTAATTATATTACTATTGTAATATTGATAATCAAAGGAAAGCAAGGTTGAGATTCCAGAAGGTGATGGGTGATTTTAGTTTTGGTGATAGTAAAAGTGATCACCACGCGGTGATCACCATCTAAATTGGTATTTTATAAGGTGGTCCTGATCACCTTTGTAATTAGTATTCTATTACGGCGATCACAAAAAATTATACTAAAAGTACTAAAAATATTGTATCGAGCAACCAAAAATATTAATTGACAAGAGAGTGTCAATCATTTCGCATAATTCAAATTATACTGTTTAAGTTCAAACCATAGAAGAATTACTAAAGAAGCATATTTTGTATGAGTCAAAGATACCTAAGAAAATATTTTCAAATATTTTAAATTCAGTTTTTGAAATTTTATGAGACGGAGATAATAATTTCTATTTGTCTCTTTTTATCATTCATGTTTTAAATATACAAAACAATGTTTTGAAAATAATTGAAATATCTACAATTCTACGAATACAAATACTAGAAGCCACACCCCTTACAATTTTTGTTAATTTTCTATCATTTAGATTTTGTCTTTGTATAAGCAAAACCAAAATAAAACACAAAATATGAGTTGATTCAGCGTGTATGACTACTCCGTTGACGAATATCGTGAATTTGATTTTTTTTTTTTTTTTTTGAAATAGAATGAAGTGATTTTAATTGTTGGCATTTTGCGTTATAATTCCTGAAGAATAATTTGGCAAAAAGTATTTACCTACTCTAAAATTTAAACGAAAATTTAAATTCTGAAAAATGAAGATTTAATAATCTTCCTTTTCCAGGATTGTGTGTTGAAATATTCTGCGAAATGGTAACTTTCATTCTAATTTTAATATTAAATCTCCATTTTCCAGATAATTTTAAATTTTCATTTTCAAGCAAAAATATTTGTATTAATTCCAGCGCGCGGCTCTTAATTGGCCATATTCCAATAATCTATCTTTTTTGGATTTAAGAATCACATTTCCATCGTACCTGTCGATTTTCATCAAAGCTGTTTTTAAAATAACCAAGTTCCATCAATTTCATATGAAAATCATTCAATAATCCCATTTTCGTCTTAGGTCTCAAAAATCATAATAAATTAAGAAATAGCCAAGTTATAGGCCAATTGGCCCTATTCCAGAAGTATATCCAAAGATTCCATTTGCATCATATACCTGTCGAATTTTATCATAATTGGTAAAGAAATAGCCAAGTTATAAGTTTTTTAGGCATATTCTAAAACTTCACATAACAAGTCAGCCAGATATATTTTTTTTTTATTAAATTTTTCTGGGAAAATATTGAAATTTTTCAAGCTTAATTGCATTGTTCCAAATTTTAATTTTAAATTTGAAAATTTTGCAGAACCTAGAGAAACCCGTGACATAATTGAGGAGCCAGCCACATAAAATGACGAGCAGTAAAAATAAAATGCATGAAACATTGGATGGATGTTATCAATGAGCTAAAGTTGAAAAGAATGCGTACGCTTGGGATGTACTTTTATCGTTTAGAAAATGAAGTTGGTTTTTGATTGATTGATTCGGGTGTACGACAAAATGTACGGATGTTTGGAACATGAAAATACCGTAAAGATCGAAAGGAATTTGCAATATTGTAGTTAAGACTAGAAATTATCTTTTTGTTCAGTGACAACCCATTCTGAATGAGCTTACGCTCAAAATGGGGTGTTTCAAAATTGTATTCGTGCAAATAAATAAATAAAAGTAAATAAATAAAAATAAATAAATCATTTAACAATCCTATTGCCACCGTACCTGTCAAAATTTATCATAATCCCCAAAGAAATGGCCAAGTTACTGGGTAATTCGCCATATTCCAAAAATGTATTCAACAATTATTTAACAATTCCATTTACATTGTACTTGTACCTGTCAAATTGATAGCTTTTTGGATTAAACGTGCATTTGCCTTTCAATTTGTTTTGTCATACGATATTTGCCAAATATGCAAATTTGCCAAAGATATTTTGATGAAACGTAATTTTGTCAAATGTCGTTTGTTATTTCATACAAAGCCCGTAATAAAATTGATACACATCCCGGTTTGTAAGTGTTGGCGAGAAGTCGAGAAGTAATTTTGTAATCGTGTCAAACAAAGGTTACACAAGCGAAATGAAATACATTTGAATATAACATGCAACATGCCAAAACCAACAAAAATGTCTATACAAGCCATACAGTACAAAGACTTAAGATATAAAAAAGTACGCTATACTATATTTACATAATCTACACAAACCTGATTTTGTTGTTGTTTAAATATTATATGAAAAAAAATTCGAGGTGGGCTGTGTCGTCTACACGGCCGTAGGTGTTTTGCGTGATAACGTTTATAAGATGTTGAGATTAACTATTTTAATATAATATAAACTATACGCCACAAATTCTTTACTCACAAAAAATTGCTTCGATCAGAAGAGGCGTTCTCTCGCTACAGTGCTCTCAATCATTGTAAATCGTTATTTTGCCGTTTGTAATTTTAATTAAAATTTATGTGGAGATTAATTATTTTCCTTTAAACTAAATTATCTGCTACAGTTTTTTATGCACAAATTAGCACCAGAATTACTGCAATCAAATGAGGCGATCTCTCGCTATAGTGCAGTCAAGCCCTGTAAATCGGTATTTTGTAGGTTTAATTTAATATGGAGATTAATTATTTTAATTTAAAACAAATTAACTACCACTGTTTCTTTACGCAAAAATTGACTTCAGAATTGCCCTTCAGAAAGGCAAAATTTCGTGTCAATTTTCTGAACATGCGGTGTAAGACGTTATCACGTCAAAACCAATAATATAGAATACATTTTTTGATGGGATCTGTGTAAAGAGCGAACAAGACGGCTTGTATAAACATTTTTGTTGGTTTTGAACATGCATTCTCACACCCACACCACTTCTGATCTGTTTAAGTTAATTTCGATATGCGGACTCTTTCTGTGCTTTTTTATCAAAACCAAAAATAATAAAATGAATGATCCGAATCCGATTGTTTGGCGAAATGTAAGAAATAAATGATCGTAATAAAGTCAGATTGATAATACACGTGTACGTATAAATGTAAATGCAAAATTATTAATGAATTTTATTTTCTATCACAGAGCGGGTCATTCGCCTTTTTGTATTTTGATTATTTTACTGCTTATGTTTTTGTTGCATTTTTTTCTCCATCTAATAGAGTTTAAATGTAGGTACGTTTGCGATTCCGAATGTAATATTACAGTTTTTAGATGAATGGAGGAAAAATCAAAATGATAAACTAATTTATTAAATAAAAAAAAATTGTAATAATTATTAAATAAATATTCATTGTATTCGTATTGAATAACAAATGATGAATTTAAATGTACCTGTGTATAAGCTAAATTTGATTTGCACGCACTAAACACGTTTAACTATTTATATATTCTTCCTTTTAAAGTTCTGTAGAAAAATTGGGAATAATAATAGCGCCAAGTATTCTAGACTAAATAAAACCATCACATTTTCTGTAAATGTTTACTCAAGTTCTGGTACCTATCATGAAAATGAGTGCGAGCATTTTTCTTTTATTTGTGAAGGTCGTTAATGTGACCTAATTTCTTCTTCATGATATTAGCAACATTAATTGTATTCAATATTTTCTGGAATTTTCTCAATCAACGTAGTAAATGATTCAGATGACAATGTTACACTGTGAGATACTGAGATAAACCAATTCCCCGACATTAAGACTAACCAATTCCGGCTAGATAAGAATAGTGAGCGAAGTTTGAACTTACGAGTATGTCAGTGTATTTATGAAAAAAAATATTAGTTACGTGATATATGTATTTGTATATAATATTTATGTAATTCTCTTAGACGAAAAAAATGTACATTATGTAAATGAAAAAGATTTACATCAGTTTTGCGTATTCTTTGATTCAAAATTTTTTTAAAAATTGTTTTTTTTATGTAAATCAATTTTGATAAATTGAGATTTTTTGCTAAATTTTCCCACACCTTTCAAATTATTTAAATTCAGATTTTTGAATTTCTGTAGAAAAACTTGTCCAATACTTAACACTAGCATTGGTAAATGTCAATTATAATTACAATATAACAAGCGAAATACCAGTTATTCATTCCCAATTTGGAAACCGTAGAATTCACTGATAAGTGAGCCGATCACCCGACTACTGGTCGGGTGTCCCAGTAGTCATGTGGCCCTCTTACTTATCAGTGAATTCGATGATTTCCAAATTGGGATTGAATAACTAGTAGATATATAGTGCAATTGTCGTAGGTTGTCAAATAACAGCAAAATGCTTTAGCTGCTGTAAAATGCAAAAGAATTCAAAAAGGAAAAATTTTCAATTTCAGATCATGTACAAGTGGAAAATGCCATAAGTTAAAAATTTAAATGAAATGCAACAATATTGGTTAATTGTTTTAAATGAACATCAAGATCATATATGAGTGTCAAATTTATTATTTTTTATTTCAGAAATTGTTATATTTTACAATTACTTAAAGTTTTTAACCTTTTTGAAGCTATGCTAATTTATTTTTAGTCTTTGGATTTGCTTGTTGTCGGTTTGTTATAGACCATGTGGATTTTTTTCTTATTAATACCAGAATAAAAAATTAATTAATATTTTTATATGGTCATAACAAGGCCCATCTTCTTTTAAAGGCTTTATGCCTCTCTCGGGAAAATCTCTTTCAATTACCGCTATGCATGTTTCAGTGGTTTTAAAAGAAATAGTTGGTAAATGGCAATCATTTTTCAATATTTGCTCAAAAACTTAAAGACATGTGTATGCTACTTCGGCATAGACTTTGTTGTCGGTGCTTTTAATGATCCAAAATTGTTGATTTTTTCAAATTTTTTCAAATATGAAAGAATCAGCTATTGCAGGAATTTCTTCGTTTTCTTTTAATAGCCTATACACACAAAAAAATAAAAGGTCACCACAACACCGAATCGGTGTTACATAGTGTCCCACCGATCGGATATTTATAATTTGAATCCAATCGGATATTATAATAAAAATGGCATAAAATACATTTGGATAAAAACTTTTACACCGCATAAAACCCAAACGGGAACATTCATCTATAGGAAAACACCTAGAGGTGCATTTTATTAAATCCAAAAGGAGTTTTTATAAAAATTTATCTTTTCGGATAGATAAAAATATTTATCCGTTGATGCGTATTTAATTTTATAAAATATATTCAGTTGGAGAAAAATATTTTTTCAGATAAAAAACCAATTAACACCGCACATTTTTTGAGTGTATGGTTTTTATCCCATTAGTATTTTATTTTAATGTATATGATTTTAATATGTTCCGAAGATTGTAAGAGAATTGAATCTTCTGATCAGGCCGCTGCGACTAGACTGATTGTATCACAATTTAAATTCTATTATACAGAAGGAATATGCAGGTTGCTTTAGCGAATTTAACTAATACAGCCAAAATCTCTTACAATTTTACTTTTTCACGAAAACTCCAAACGGTGTAAATATTTACTCCGATAGAACGAAAATAATCTCTGGGAAGTACTTTTTAAAAAAATCCGCTGTTGACAACTTTTGCGTTTACTCCGAACGGTGCAAAAGTATACTGTTCGATCCTTTTGGATATTTTAAAATTTGTACCCGATCTTGCGGAGTTAATATGGTACTATTGGATAAAAAATAAAGTTTTTTTCGGATAAAATACCATTCACACCGCAATATTTTTTTGTGTGTACTGGCTTTACACCGTAGATAGTATAATAGCAAAATAGTATAATACTATTTTACTATCTACCGTAGTCGGTTTTACACCGCATAAAATATTCATAAAAAACAGAAAATTATAACAAAATAATGGAAAAGAATAATTTCAAAATACACTAATATGTTTCTAGACTAATTTATCAATAATCCACTGTCAAAATTTTCCTTCTACAATAAAATATAATAGGTATTAAAATTTGATAGCTATCAAATCAAAATATTATATTTTATTTTTTCTATTATACTATCAAAACATCGGTTTTACACCGGATAGCAAAGTAGTATTGTACTATTTTGCTATTATACTATCTACGGTGTAAAGCCAGTATTAATCCGACATTCAACACAATTTATTTTTTTGAACCACAATAGCCTGCATAATAAGCTACTACAGGAGCAAGAAATGATGTCTCTTGTTACAGAGGAATTACATCAATATCTTCAATACCCAAATTATTTGAACTGGTAGTACGCAACTCATTCAGATCTTTGGTTCCTCGATTCATCTCACAGTGTCAGCATGGTTTTATACCCAAGAAATCAACATTAACAAATCTTATTGAATTTACCAGCAACACCATTAAAGAAATTGAAATGCATAAGCAAGTTGATGTGGTGTATACTCACTTTGCCAAAGCCTTTGACTCCATCAATCATTGTAAAACGTTGGAACAGTTATACAGATCCGGTTTTTATAAACAGTTTGTTGCGTGGTTTAAATCATATTTGAGTAATCGCATTCAGTATATTGAGCTTAGTAATAGAAGATCAGAATAAATTCAAGATACTTCCGGAGTACCACAAGGCTCTCTGGTTGGTCCATGGATCTTCATAATTTTCATCAATGACGTTACTGAAGTAATACAACGTTCTAAGGCATTAATGTTTGCAGATGATCTCAAAATCTTTAAAACAGTAGAAAACATCGGCGATACCCATAAGCTACAAGAGGACATCGACAATCTAGCGAAATGGTGTTTTATTATTTTATGAAAATTTATTATGATTTTTGAGACCTAAGACGAAAATGGGATTATTGAATGATTTTCATATGAAATTGATGGAACTTGGTTATTTTAAAAACATCTTTGATGAAAATCGACAGGTACGATGGAAATGTGATTCTTAAATCCAAAAAAGATAGATTATTGGAATATGGCCAATTAAAAGCCGCGCGCTGGAATTAATACAAATATTTTTGCTTGAAAATGAAAATTTAAAATTATCTGGAAAATGGAGATTTAATATTAAAATTAGAATGAAAGTTACCATTTCGCAAAATATTTCAACACACAATCCTGGAAAAGGGATTATTAAATCTTCATTTTTCAAAATTTAAATTTTCGTTTAAATTTTAGAGTAAATACTTTTTGCCAAATTATTATTCAGGAATTATAACGCAAAATGCCAACAATTAAAAACACTTCATTCTATTTCAAAAAAAAAAAAAAAAATCAAATTCACGATATTCGTCAACGGAGTAGTCATACACGCTGAATCAACTCATATTTTGTGTTTTATTTTGGTTTTGCTTATACAAAGACAAAATCTAAATGATAGAAAATTAACAAAAATTGTAAGGGGTGTGGCTTCTAGTATTTGTATTCGTAGAATTGTAGATATTTCAATTATTTTCAAAACATTTCATTTTGTATATTTAAAACATGAATGATAAAAAGAGGCAAATAGAAATTATTATCTCCGTCTCATAAAATTTCAAAAACTGAATTTAAAATATTTGAAAATATTTTCTTAGGTATCTTTGACTCATACAAAATATGCTTCTTTAGTAATTCTTCTATGTTCAAACGTTAAAGTGCATAATAAAAATTACAGAAATGTTTAATTCAATCGGATTGGGATCCACGTATTCCGAAGAAGAGAATGACAACACAATTAGTGTAAATATATTAAGAAAATAATTACAAAATAAATGGGACCTGCTAGAATTACCTGACTGTGTGTAAGTTTCGACTGATTCATCAAAATAAATGTTTCAATTATGTCTTTGATTGTAAAATATCTATTTTTAGATTCCTAAAAAACGTTTGTGTCACAAAGGACATTTTCAAATGCTTCTTAATTGATTGAAGTGTTCGACCAAGGTTTAAGCAAGATTTCCCAGGGTTATTAAAGGCCGGGCCTCACATAAAACATAAAAAGGATTTGGATAGGTTTAGTTAGTGAGATAGAAATTGACCCGGTTACAGACACCTAAGTATCCTAAGTATAGCCAATAGTTAGTAACACAATGACAACACATTTCTAGTCTACTTATATGATTATTAGAATTTAAATTAAAACTGTACTCTAAAATAATATTTATTAGTTTCAGCTTAATCTGCCCCTAAAATTCTGAAAATTTGATCTGTAATGGGCGCTGTCCTGTAATGAATTATTGTTAATGTTACCAGTAACCAAAATTAAAATTATAAGACGCTAATTAGGTCCTAAGGTATGAAGTTCGCGTTGAAGGGCTATAAATTAAAAATAACCAAATCTAGACAACACAATTTAAACTACATATTCGTTGGATGCTTGAAATTTCTGAAAGCTGAATCGAAATCCGCAGGAAATTCTGAAATAAAATCAAAATTAACCCCTTCTCATTAAATATTTGATACTCCATTAATAGGATTTAAAGTTATTTCTTAGAAAATAATCATCATTTATTCAAGTTCAAAATTCCATTCAAAACTTATAACACAGTAGTTCAGAGACTAGATTTAATAAATTCAGTTAGTATCGGCCACCTACTTTAATGATCTCCTAGGACTACGTAACTCCACCTCGTGATGGAAGTGTAATAGAATGTGATAAACTTAGACCATATAACATATGGACTGATAATCGTTTGATAATTTCATATATTTTGTTGTTGTAATGCGTATCGCGAGTTATACTAGCGGTCAAGTGGAGTCGTGCGGCCAACTGAAGAAACACAACAAATTTAGACGAATTAAATTATAGACAACTAAAAAACTATCCAACTTTAGACCATTTAAGATGAGCAGTCAGCCATGTTTTGTTTCAATTATGACATTTTATTTTCCTGTTTGGGATTTGGTTTTGTGTTCGTTAAATATGATAATATTTATTTTTTTGTGTTTTTTTATTGTGTTTTACGATTATTAATTTTCCTTTGGACGATATTTTATTAAAAATTAATTAATTTTTGATTAAATTTATATGCACTATATATGTACATATAAGTTAATTTTTAAATTACCTTGAAAAGACGCCAATGGTACTTTTAGACCATTTAAAGTTAAGAGGTATAATTTAGTACCTCAATTGGCCGCGCTGGTAGACTTGACCGCTAGCGTAACTCGTGATACAACCGTGAAGTTATCGCTAGCAGTCCATAGTTATATGGTCTAAGGTGATAAAACAAATACAATAAAATCAAAATTAAATTAATAAAAATTAAGATAGAGATAATGCACATTATATGTTTACTGTAGTCATTCCATGCTTTGACTTCAGCTGTTTCATGCCAACTACAGTTTTAAACTGTAAAACTATCAGACCAAAACCAATATACATATAAGCCCTTTTACTTTGGTAATTTAAAATAATAATTTGCCTAAACATAAAATATTTGAATCCAGAATGATTGTATACTACAACTAATTCCATGCCCATTATAATTCTAACCTGTAATACTATGAAAACAAAACCAATATAATGTATATGCCAACGTATTTTGGAAACTGTAATAATAATTGTTATAAGAGTAAAATGTAATTTATGCTCGAAATAAGACTGGAAATAATTTCTTCTTACCTCCATCAGTTGACCTTATAAATTAGACAAAGTAAAACAAAGTTTCAAAATTATTACCAGAACCATTCTATATAGGGCTTGCAAAACGGTTTCAGTTAAACCGGTTTCTCGGTAAAACCGGCCAAAAATAAAAACCGGAAAAACCGGTTTCATTCCATTTAAAAACCGGTTTTTTAAGATACTATTTTTTCAATAATAAATGAATATTTTTTAATAAATGAGTATTTATTAAGTAAAAATTAATTTAAGCTTTTAAAAGGAGATAACCAAAAGTATAGTTTAACGTTTGATGAGTGGGCTTCTGGTAGAACAGGAGATATCTTAACGTTAACGAGCGTTCAAAACATTCGTTTTAGAACTGGGATTGTGTCGAATAAAAGAAACTATGCCAGCCGAAAAGTGTGTTGAAATTGTTGATGATTAAACTTTTAATTCTGTGCTGAGATGTTCTAACATCACTTTTTTCGATGTTCGATAGTATTCATGTCTCTCTTTTCAAGAATAAAATTGTATACTGTTTCGACTTTTGAATTAAGCATTTTCTATTGCGATCTCAGCATGCTCGCATAAAACATCATTCTATTTCTACTTTCATTCATCACTCTTTATCACAAAAAATTTTGTTTGCGGTATTTTATCGATGTGAAGAAAAGGAAAAGTATACAGAAGGCTGAGATCGCATTAGAAAAATTGTAATGAAAGAAGAAAATAGCGTACAATTTTGTTCTTGTTACAAGAGACAAAATACTATCGAAAACGAATCGAAAGTGATGTTAGAACATCTCAGGAACATCAACGGATGGAGCTTCTGTAATGAAAAAGGCAGGAGATATTGTATAATTGCGGCTAATCAACATATCTGCTTAGCACACGACATACATTTAGAAGTAGTGTACCTGTTGCTGTTGCATAAAAAACATGTACATGAAAAATGAAATGCGCATGCGTACCGATGAACCAGAAACATCAAATTCTGAAGATTAAACGGATAGCGTTGATCAAAATTCAGAATGCGAATTTCAAATGGAAGAAAGTGGCGAAACTCGATATAATGCTCGGCAATTATAAGAAGATCTCCCACCAAAAATGATGTTGCTACACAACAACATGTTAAGGAACAATTTGAAAAGGAAATAGTATTGATCATGGATTTCAAACGAAGGTAGAATATACATACTTCTTCTATAAATCCTTTTGCATTTGATTATAGACCAAAATTATTTTGTAAAAAAATATTTTATTTTTTATTTTTGTGCAATATTTCGGCTTTGTACGCCATTTTCAAGCACTAGATTAAATAACTAAAAATTTACAACAATTAATATTAATAAAAATAATAAAAATGACATAAATAAGTGTATATAATAAAAATATTTACAATTTTTCAAAAATAATTTCTTCTGACTATTCATTTTTATTATTTTTATTAATATTAATTGTTGTAAATTTTTAGTTATTTAATCTAGTGCTTGAAAATGGCGTACAAAGCCGAAATATTGCACAAAAATAAAAAATAAAATATTTTTTTACAAAATAATTTTGGTCTATAATCAAATGCAAAAGGATTTATATTAAAAAAGACCTTATATATACAAATTAAATAATACTTCTTCTAATATTAGATCGTTTCTATAAATTAAAAAGCAGAATAGAAAACACTAATTGATATAAAGAGTGATATTAGCTTTTCCTAACAATAACTTGCTATAGTTTCAACTATAAATGAGTTAACTATGTTCTCAAAATTAGAGCCTATATCGAGCTGATTTTCTTTACAGTTTATGTTAGATGAACTGACCAAACAAACTAACTCATTTAGTGCAGATCTAAAGACAGCTCTATTAAATCGAATAATGGAAAAACTGCCGATATTTTTAGTTATCTTACTGCTCTTACAGCAGAGATAAATAACAATAATTGTATTGTAATATATGTATTCATTAAACCGTCGCAGAATAATTTAGTATTTCAAGTTTAAGCATTACTTCAGCGCTTCCACATAAATGAAGGTAATTTGATTGCAGAGCCAGAAAATGAAATTTTGCCAATAGATTCAGACGAGAATGAAACCGAATCTGTTGAATAACTTTTAAATAAATATTAAATTTTTTTTTTTTTTTTTTATTTATAGTTGATTATAAAAACGGCTGATTATATATTATGCATGTTAAATGATTATAAAAACGTGCTATTCAGCCATATATAAATGTTTTAATTTTAATTCATATGAATTAAATAAAAAATTTATAATTATATCGATATTTCGAGCTAAATGCTCATCCTCAGGATACTGTTTATTCAAAAGAAATTATAAAAATTTTGTAAAAATGTTTAAAAATTACATATAAATCAAAAATTAGGAAAACTTACATAAACAAATTAAAAAATTCTTAATTATATGCATTATACATATTTGCAAGCAACACTAAAAAATTTAAGTGTTGCTTGCAAATATAATGCATATAATTAAGAATTTTTTAATTTATTTATGTAAGTTTTCCTAATTTTTGATTTATATGTAATTTTTAAACATTTTTACAAAATTTTTATAATTTCTTTTGAATAAACAGTATCCTGAGGATGAGCATTTAGCTCGAAATATCGATATAATTATAAATTTTTTATTTAATTCATATGAATTAAAATTAAAACATTTATATATGGCTGAATAGCACGTTTTTATAATCATTTAACATGCATAAATATTAAATTAAAAAGATTGTTTTGAAACCGAAAAAAAACCGGTTTAACCGGTTTTAATATTTTTTAAAACCGAAAACCGGTTTTCAAAAATAAAGGCGGTTTTGCAAGCCCTAATTCTATAACAAACCTGTTTTGAACTAGTCCAAACGGCCTTAAAATAGACGGCAATGTCGCTGCAAAATCCCAAAATAAAACTTCAGTAGATTATCAAATATCGGAATACCAGCTAACTGATAACCTCCTTCATCACAACAATTCATTCCAATAATTTCCCATTTGTACTCATATACACATGAATTAAAAATTGAAACGGTAAAACATGCAAAACTTAGAAAGGTGCCAATTAACAGTTAGAATTGCTAGAGTATAAATAATTAATTAAATGCATCATCATGTTCATTAGTATCGCTGAAAATTCAAATCAACTGATCAATTAATCAATTATTTCTAATATTTTAATCAAAATAATCCAGTGTGTTTTTATCTGATTTGCTATGAAAATCACAAATCAAATTCGTGTCATCGAACCAGCACAACTACTGACAAACATCAACTGAGATCACTCCACAGCAGCTTAGCCAACACATCCTCTCAAGCACTGTGCACGATGAAAAACATCCCCCACACACACGATTTTATGGTACAGATTCTTTCAATTTTCACTCCACTCATCCATACTTGAAGATTCTGGAAGATTGATCCAGGTTCTGTACGCCTTCCTGAAAATCAAATCGAGATTTATTTCCCCCCCAATTACCGCACTCCAGAACTATCAACTTAAAATTTAAAATTAAATATTTAAAATTTTCCATATCTGAACCAATCTGTAGGTTTAACAAATTTACTTCAGATCCATTCTCAGTTCAATTTCTCTGAAAATTTAAATCAAATTAATCAGTTGTTCCCAGGTTCCCAAGCAACCGCATCAATAAACCGAACTAGAAGATTAAATTCAAGTTTAGACACTGAAACAAAGTATAAATTAATATCTCAGTGAAACAAATCAGTTAAGTATCCTCCACAGCTGATTTAGGATCGTGGTTCCTACTTTCGGAAATCTAGTGCTGGTTCGGCTCCTGTTAAATAACTAAGTCATAATCCAATTCACCAGTTCACCCGAAGTTATATCTCATTTCGATTAGAAATATAAGCGAACTCTATTTTCGAAAACGTTCGATTCGAAACGCAATCATGCAGTGGCATTTCCTGTTGTGCGCTTTTAGTGTTCTGATTCGGATTTACATCATCAAAATTATTTTACATTATTGAAATTACCTCTTACAAATTCAATAGGTACACATACATTTTCGATAATAATTATGAAAAACTTTTTATATGCATATCAGAATAAAGTTTTTAGATTTTTTAGAATACAATCAAAAGCAAAAATTGTTTAGTCGTTCGGCTCACGATTGAAACATTACTAGAGAACGCCACTGGTATAAAGATAATTACTTCGGTCTAAAAAGACCAAAGTATTGAAATCCTGTCAAAAATGACGAAAAATTTGGTTGGTCCAAAACCACTTTTCTCGACGTTTTGAAAGTCCCTGAATCTGAAAATGCAAAAAAAAAAAAAAATGTCCGTCCGTCTGTCTGTGTGTCTGGACCCATGGTATCTCGAGAACGGCTTGTCCGATTTGGATTTTTTTTACGCCAATCTGTTTCTATGGTCAAGGCGGAGATTTGAAAAGCTTTTGGAGACTGTACGTCAAAGGGGTGGGGTACCTGCCATACGAATTGACCCAAAATACCTGCTTTTATAAATATTTACGATTTTTTTATATATGCTTATTTGATTGTTGAATTGGGCATTGAATTGGGAATTGATTTGAAGGTTAAATTAGGGGTCAATTTGCGCGTTGAGTTGAAGTTGAGTTGGAGTTGAGTTGGAGTTGAGTTGGGGTTGGATTTGGATGTAGTGAACAGTTAACAAACTATTTATATGATGGAACTTGCCTATTTATCAACCGATTATTATGAAATTCAAGTGTATGTTACAAATGGGATTCCAAAATGAGTTTTGGATGAAGTTCTGGAATATGGCCAAGTAGGATGGAACTAGCCCATTTCTCAACCGATTACGATGAAATTCGACATTTGTATTTGAAATGGGATTCTAAAATGTTTTTTGGATGAAGTTCTGGAATTTTAAAACGATTTCTGGATGAAGTTCTGAAATATGGCCAAGTATGATGGAACTTGTCTATTTCTCAACCGATTATTATGAAATTTAATTTGTATGTTAGAAATGGGATTCTAAAATGAGTTTTGGATGAAGTTCTGGAATATGGCTAAGTATGTTGGAACTTGGCTATTTCTCAACCGATTATGATGAAATTCGACATGTGTAATGGAAATGGGATTCTAAAATTAGTTTTGTATCAGGTTCTGGAATATGGCTAAATATGATGGAACTTTGCTATTTCTTAACCGATTATGATAAAATTTGATATGTGTGTTGGAAATGGGATTATAAAATGATTTTTGGATAAAGCTTTGGAATATGGCTTTATAGGATGGAACTTAGTTATTCCTTACCCGTTTGTTATGAAATTTGACATGCAATTTGTAAATGGATTCTAAAATGAGTTTTTGGATAAGTTCCTGGAATATAGTCAGTTAAACGGTTAGAAGTATCAGTATAGTTTGTTATACTTTTTTCGGTATAAAGTTCTAGAATACGATTTTTCGTTTTAAATTGGATGCCTGTACCCATGTTATTGAAGCTTTTGACCTGTTTGTCTGTTGTTGTATAAGTAAATATAATTTGGTTAAAATAGAAATCAATAATGTCACAACTGTCACACCAACTTTATGACATTATTGAAGATACCAAAGACCGAAGTTCTGATCACCTCGTGAGGTTTCAGCCCTTTATATTTTCTAAATACAACTCGATGTATTCGATTTAAAATTAATTTACGGATCATTTTAAAATGAATTTAATTCACATTTATTTTAATTATTAAATTATATGATTTCTATAAAAATTTACAATTTATGTACATTTTGACAACACAAAATATTCATAAATCGTATATTACTATAGCGACACTGTCATGACAGAAATAACGATCGTCACTATGTATCCCAAGTATTTTTACTTTCGACTTTTTCGTCATATTTCGAAGTTTAAACTAAACTTAGTTTCGACTTTAACTAAGTTTAAGTTTCGAATTAAGCTAAGAAAGCGTATGAGTCTTGTCGCGATAAGTCGAAACTGGACGAAACTCAATATACAAAAATTGTGTGCGTGTATTTGTGAATAAAGAATAAAAAAAAGGCGGGGCTAATTTTGAGCATATGTATGTATAAATGTCAAATTAGGAAAACGGCTGTAATTTTTTTCCCATAATGAAACAAAAGAAAATTCCAATTTGAAATTAATTTTATTAAAATACATATTGTGCATCTGCATACATAGGTAGAGATACATCGTAAATACTTCTTACACTTTCTGCCGTAGGCACTTGGCGAAACACACTTAATACACACATTTTTAAATTTTTTTAAAAACACTTGTTAAATATTTCACAAAATTACAAAAGGTTTAAAAAATCACTCGATCGATTTCGGCTTATTAGGCCATCATCAGGAGTATCTACTAAACTGTAAAAATAAAAATGTAGTTAGATATATATATATAGTTGGAAAAAGCAAAAGGTGAAACCAAAATATACCAATAAAAATATGTGGGAGTGGTAAACAATAAAATTGGTGATAGCAATAAACATTAAAAATTAAAATAGGGGGTGAGTTAAACACAGGTAAAATTGGTGAGAGCAATAAACATTCAAAAATAAAAATTAAAAGGGGGGTGAGTTAAACACAGGTATATGATTATTGATTAGTCAACGGTCGAATAACAAAATTCCAGATGTTGATTTTTTATTTTTTTTTTTTATTTTTATAACCCGACGAATTAGTAATTTTATGGTATGGAATGAGTATGTGAATAAAACAATGCGGGGTCGGTAATTGGTGAGAAACGGATTTCTCTCTGTTCGTTGAGGATATTTTGGTTAAGAAATATAGCTTTTCGGATTTCGTAAGATTCTAAGTTGTCTAAACGTCTGCTTTTTGGTTGTACATGTAATATTTCTAAATTGTTTAAACTGGATGTGTGATTTTCTAACGTTAAATGATTATAAAGGGATGATTCATGGCTACCAGATAAATGTTCTTTAACTCTAACTTCAAAATTGCGCCCAGTCTGTCCGATATAAGAGGAACTACAATCATTGCAATTGATCTTATAAACGCCAGACTTGGAAAGGCGATCAATTCTTGATTTATTGTTAAAAATCATTTTCTTAATTGTATTATTGTTATAAAAAGCAAAGCTAATATCTGTATATTGTGTCACGATGTTACTAATCCGTTGACTAGTTTTTCCTATATACTCCAAGCGGCGCCAATTTTTCGGCATTGGGCTATCAGGTGGATAAATGTTAGCTAAAGCTTTATGTTTCAGTTTTCTGTTTAATAGCTTTAATATAGTCTTAGCTGCATAACCGTTATTCGCTGCTATTTCTAAAATTATATTAAGCTCTTTGTTATAATTGGATATGGTCAAAGGAATGTTTATTAATCTATCTAAGAATGAGTGGAAAGCTGACATTTTAATATTATGGGGATGGTTTGACGAGTTAGGTATAATGGCGTCTGTATACGTGGGTTTTCTATAAATTTTGAACTCTAATGAAGAATTAATTCTGGTTATTGTTATATCTAGAAAGTTAATAGATTTGTTTTCTTCTTTTTCTACCGTAAAATTAATGGTGGGATATTGAGAATTTAATCAAGTGAGAAAAGAGGCTTAACCTCTTTTCTCACTTGGTTAAATTTTCAATATCCCACCATTAATTTTACGGTAGAAAAAGAAGAAAACAAATCTATTAACTTTCTAGATATAACAATAACCAGAATTAATTCTTCATTAGAGTTCAAAATTTATAGAAAACCCACGTATACAGACGCCATTATACCTAACTTGTCAAACCATCCCCATAATATTAAAATGTCAGCTTTCCACTCATTCTTAGATAGATTAATAAACATTCCTTTGACCATATCCAATTATAACAAAGAGCTTAATATAATTTTAGAAATAGCAGCGAATAACGGTTATGCAGCTAAGACTATATTAAAGCTATTAAACAGAAAACTGAAACATAAAGCTTTAGCTAACATTTATCCACCTGATAGCCCAATGCCGAAAAATTGGCGCCGCTTAGAGTATATAGGAAAAACTAGTCAACGGATTAGTAACATCGTGACACAATATACAGATATTAGCTTTGCTTTTTATAACAATAATACAATTAAGAAAATGATTTTTAACAATAAACCAAGAATTGATCGCCTTTCCAAGTCTGGCGTTTATAAGATCAATTGCAATGATTGTAGTTCCTCTTATATCGGACAGACTGGGCGCAATTTTGAAGTTAGAGTTAAAGAACATTTATCTGGTAGCCATGAATCATCCCTTTATAATCATTTAACGTTAGAAAATCACACATCCAGTTTAAACAATTTAGAAATATTACATGTACAACCAAAAAGCAGACGTTTAGACAACTTAGAATCTTACGAAATCCGAAAAGCTATATTTCTTAACCAAAATATCCTCAACGAACAGAGAGAAATCCGTTTCTCACCAATTACCGACCCCGCATTGTTTTATTCACATACTCATTCCATACCACAAAATTACTAATTCGTCGGGTTATAAAAATAAAAATAAAAAAAAAATCAACATCTGGAATTTTGTTATTCGACCGTTGACTAATCAATAATCATATACCTGTGTTTAACTCACCCCCTTTTAATTTTTATTTTTGAATGTTTATTGCTCTCACCAATTTTACCTGTGTTTAACTCACCCCCTATTTTAATTTTTAATGTTTATTGCTATCACCAATTTTATTGTTTACCACTCCCACATATTTTTATTGGTATATTTTGGTTTCACTTTTTGCTTTTTCCAACTATATATATATATCTAACTACATTTTTATTTTTACAGTTTAGTAGATACTCCTGATGATGGCCTAATAAGCCGAAATCGATCGAGTGATTTTTTAAACCTTTTGTAATTTTGCGAAATATTTAACAAGTGTTTTTAAAAAATTTTAAAAATGTGTGTACATCGTAAATAAATCTAAAAAAAATTATTTATTTAAAATAAGTCAAAAAACAATTAACAAGTTAAAATAAATTGAATCTAGAATTGTCCTAATTACTTTAAGTACGTATAGATCCAGAAAATGGCGTAGGAGTCCTCCTTTGCAGATGCACAGAAAAAATGAAGTTCCATGTAAAGATGAATCCACATAATTTGATTGACTTTTATGTTTTATCTGAAAATCAAACACAATCACAATCAAACATAAAAAATTAAATTTATAAAAAAATTAATTACAAACGCAAATTTTTTACCCACAACATTGCAACACAGCTGAAAACACTTTACTAAAATATTTTGCGTCAAACTAAATTCACGTTAGTATATTATACACACCAATACTAATCACAAGTACAATGAAGTTATCTTTCGATTATTTTCTCAAAAATCGAAGGAAAATACGGTAGCTCAATTTTTAGTTTCGTCTTGTTATACTTGGGATTTTCCATTTTGGTTTTTTCCTTCGTTACTCTATACCAAATTCCAATAGGTATTGCGTAAATTAGATAGTACATAGTTCACTCAATACCAAACGAAATTTCCCCTTTAGCTATACACACGCACATCCACCTTGCATATAAAAATCATAAAAACCAAATGACATGTTTGATGTTCACTCACGTTCTTACGATAAAAGCAAGACCAACTATACTATCTCTCCTGCACTTTTGCCTCGCGCTCGCACATACATGACTCACCCGTTCACACATAACGTACCCATACACGATCGAGAAAGAGATGGATATGCCTCATGTCGGCAAACAAGATCACCACAGTTATCTCATTCATGCATACATAGGATTCAGAGAATGAGACAAGGTAAAATACACTACATAGAACATAGTAGAACCGTACTACATAATCAACCGCTCACACACATGAGAAAATTTCATACCATCGTCCATGTGCGCAGAAGCGAAGTACAAATGAGTATAGTTAAAATAATATCTCTTTGAAAATTCCTATTCCTTCGTTCTCGAGTAAAACAACAACAAAAAATGAATTTGTTGTTGTATTTACTCGGGAATGAAAGAATAGGAATTTTCAGCGAGATATTATTTTGACTATACATGTATTCTCTAAATAAATTCAGTATACAGAATTTATACTAAATTAAGATTCGAAATTAGATTTACCGTTCAATGTTCAACGAAAAATAATATAGATACACATACATACATATTGAAACTATCTACAAGAATCACACAAATATTCCTATTCTATATACAGTCAAACCTGTTTTTGTGCGGTAGATAGGGACCGTACAAAAAAAATCGCACAAAAAAAAAATATTTCCAAACTCCATAAATCGCTATAATAAATAATTTTGTACAAAAATTACAAAAAAAAATTTTTTATGCGGTGGATAGGGACCGCATAAAAAAAGTTTCCCTTAGAAAATACATATGTCAAAGTTTTACGAAATAGCGAGAAAGTTCTTTCTAAACAAAACAAATAATTAAATTACACATGGAAACATTTAAAAAAAATTTAATTTCTCATTTTTAAATAAAACGGTAAATTTCCTGTTTTCTTACATATTGTATATTTTTTTAGTTTATGTTCAAGGTTAACAATCAGTGTGGCTATTACTACGCATTTCAATAGTTGTGAAATAAACATTTCTTTTAACTAAATTATATTCTTTGTGTGCATTATGTATGTTAATTGCATATTGAAATTTGCTGGAATATGGAATATATAAGAATATTGAGCATGTCTAATGATTAATGAACTTGGCTGATGCATTAGGTATGAAAATGGCTGAACAGAATCTCGATATTCATACACTGCATAAAAAAAAATCGCACAAAAAAGTCGCATACAAAAAAAAAATCGCACAAAAAAAACGCATAAAAAAAAATCGCATAAAAAAAGACCGCACAAAAACAGGTTTGACTGTACATACATATCAAGAATTAATCAAGAATGAATTTGTGTCGATTATACTAGACGGTGGACAAAATTTTGTAAACACCTCGGTTTTTTATCATTTTACTATTTTAAAATAGTCAAATATTTTGTCCCTAACACCCCTATTGTCGGTTTTTTTTTTAATATACAGAGTGCCCGGGTTTGAGATGCTAATCCGTTAAGGGGTGATTTCTTGGTTCATTCTGAGAAAAAAATCGTATGGGGATCAATTGATATCCTTTGAAATACAGGGTATTGAAAAAATTTGGTTCAGAAGAAAAGTACACCAAAATATTAAACTGTATCTTAAAAGAATAAACAAAAGAGACAAAGTGAAAATTAACCAATTTGCACATTTTTATGGCGCTGGGTGTATTCAAAAAATCATATTTTAAAAATGAAAGGTATCATTCGCGTTTTTATTTTTTTAATTGCCTACAAAATGAATAAGCTTAAAAACAAAATAAAAAATCGATAACTCGTTTAAGTCCAACATAACGGTAAAACACATTTTCCAAAAAAACACGTTTTTTCTTTAAGATCGAATTTTTTTAAAATTAAAATTGTACCGCTATTTATAAGATCCATTCATGCCCTTTCATTTGAGATATAAATTGTTAAAATCGGTTAAGTGGTTCTCGCGACAGAAACCTCCAAAAATTAGATTTTTTCAGAAAAATCAGAAAAAGCGTAAAACGCCGTACATCCCTGTTTCAAAGAACAGTGCCGCAGACTTAAATAAAAAAATACGTGTCGAGTTATTGATATATAGATAATTTTTTGGGAAGTTTCATAAAAATCTAAAGGGGTCAGGACAACTCGTGATCGTTTTCGTATGGAATCGCTGTAATTCACACTTCATTTTTGACTAAACAAATAAATAAAATTAAATTAAATTAAATTTGCTAAGAGGACGACAAAAACACGTCATTCCTCTTCGAACGTCAATGACTATGACCATTTTTGAATTGAAATGCTTCTTAACCACTTAACGCATAGGAACGAGTTAACTCGTTCATAATATGTTTCTTGCAGAAATGCATAGGAACGAGTTAACCCGTCCAATTAAATTTTAAACTAAAAATAGTTTAAATTACGTTTGTTTTTTGTAATTAATATATTGTGATCGATTGTACTTTACGGCTGTAGTTTATGGCTAGTTTTTATCTCATCAATTTCAATTTTTATGGTTTATGACACCAATTGCTCGGTGTTGTATGATATCGATAAGATACATATTTATGGCTACATGTTTCATCATAAACGATAATATGAAAAAGGAGAAAAGTGACTGCAGGATGTTATTTCATTACAGGCATCTCAACAATGATTTTGGTTTTTTCCAAAACCTTCGAAAATTCTCTTTGTAGTCAAAAGAGAATTCTCGCAGATTTGGTTTTTTCTTTAGGCAAAATCAAATTTCAATTAACTTTTATTGTTTTACTGCGCCACCCCACAAGCACAACTAGTGTTATACGTGTATGTATTTGTGAATGATTTCTTTTAGCGCGTTATAATGTCGATTGCACATTTTCTCGTAACATTTTATACAGTAAAACGCACCGAGGTAGTAACGGTATAAGAACAAAGAAAATTCGTTATCTTTTTTTTAAATTAGTTTTCTTTTCTGTTGTAAACAATTTCAACTTAAAAGAAGGAAAATAAAACAAAATCGTTATTTTTTGTTTTTATAAATGTACCTATTGTGTTAAAATAGGTGTAAATAAACATTTTCAATAATAAAAAAAAATATTTTTTTTTGCAGGTTTTCTTTAATGAATCAAAAATTGATGAAGGAGCTAGGAGGTCGCATATTTCAAGCAAACACATAATTGGCAGCTACTTTAAATTTTCTAGGTGAAGGGGCCTATCAAAGGCAGGTGGGCTCCGATTTTGTTACAGCACTGTCATAAAGCCAAATTTCTAAAATTATTACGGCTACTACAAACAAATTAGAAAGTACGATTTGTAGCAAAATCAATAAATTTGTATATAAAGATAGGACAAAAATACATTTCAATGAGAAATTTAATATTCCTGTACAGCGATTTTGGTCGCAAAATGAGGATTGATTTGAGGATTACCGGAACGCAATAGTATTGGTAAATTGTATTGGTGTTGAATGTGCATTTTTTCTTTCAGTTTTTCGTTTAATTTGATGCAAATAAAAGAGATAAACTGACGCGAGTAATAGGGATAACATGATACAAATAAAAGGAATAAGCTCAGAAGAGAACGATTGGGAGGATGTATTAAGCAGGGCTGGAAACCACAAACCATACCATACCATAACAAACCACTATACCACGGCATGTTGAAGAAAACCATACCATACCACAAACCACGCAATTCGTTTTTCGATTCCTCATACCGCAACATAAAACGTGATTAATTTTTGTGGTTTGCGGTTTAAAAAAAAAAATTATATCTTAGAAATTCAATTAAAATAATGTTAAAATAAAATAATCCAACAATCAAGTTTACTTTTTATAGATACAAAATAATCTAAATTTTGAATCGAACGCACCGCACATCCCGCTGTTCCATAATATATTTGTTACATTGAACGCACCTTAAAAAACGTAATATGTAGTTGCATCGCGCATAGCTTCACTTCACAAATGTTGACATTACATATTTCTCATTAACATTTACGAGTACGTGCATAAAATATAAAATTCAACGATTTTCTTTTGTATTGTTCTAAAATTTAAATAAAGTAATTTTTATCAATTATTTCAATAATGATTTTTATCAATAGCAAATAATTTATTACTATTTTTTGATGCCCGTATAGTTGTCTAACAGTCATAAGGTGAAAGACTGTAATAAAATTATTCACGGCCAATTTAAATATTCCGAAGACGAGGACAGAAATGTTTGCAATCATTGCAACATGGCCATAAAAGGCCAACATACTGGAAACTTAAAACAACATCTCAAACGATATCATGCAGAGCAATTCAACGAAATTGAATCAGATAAAAAGTCGAAAGCAGCAAAATCGGCATCACAAAAACAAAATCGATCTCTATACGATTATTATGGCAAGCAGAACCAAACTATGGATATAAAACTAAAAATATCGGAGCATCAACTCAAAAATTATTGTGTGGAATTAGTGACAAAAAATGGAAGGCCACTTAGTGCATTAGAAGATTCTGGTTTTCTAAAAATTATTGACCCGTTATGTAGTGCTCTAAAATGTTCCGTTAATCGACACTACATTATCGACGAAATAAAAAAGAGAGCTGGAGAAATAAAACATTCTACTAACGAAATGATGCAAAACAAAATATGTTCACTGAAAATCGACAGTGCAGTTCGGATGGATAGATCCATTCTAGGCATTAACGTCCAATTCTATCACAACGGTCAAATTTGCATTAGAACTTTGAATATGGTAGAACTAACAGAAAGACACACTAGCGAATACATACTTCAAAAATTATTATCATCTCTCGAATCATGTAACCTGGATATTAAAAATTGCTACACATTTACTTCGGACAGTGGTGCTAACATGCTGAAAACTGCAAAACTGCTGCAAATAGCACAAAACGAGAACGTTGAAAACCAAAGTGACGACGAGAGCCAATATAACGATGAGAACGACGATGGGGATTATTCTAAAATTTCGAATACTAATTCAATATTTTTTGATGAAGAAAATGTCACCGAAAAATTTATCAGAAATAATAACAAATTCCTAGTTGGTATTTGCTGCATGTGTCACACGCTACAATTGGCCGTTAATGATATTTTTATAGAAAAGGCGTTTAGCCGTGCAATAAGCCTGGCACAGGTTGTTGTAAAAAAATTGAGAGTGCCATCTGTGATGAGTCTTTTGAAAGAACGCGGGTTCAAGAAACCTATTCTCTGTAATACAACAAGGTGGAATTCAGTGTTCGTTATGCTCGAGAGATTGTTAGAATTAAAACCTTTTTGTGAATTGTTTGTAGATGCATTTCCGGATCTAAAGCTCCGAGATGATATTTGGGCAACAATTCCAAAAATCGTAACAGTTTTGAAGCCTGTTTATTCTGCATCGCTACAGCTGCAAAACGATCAACTGACTTTAAGTCAGGCTTTCGCTATTTGGACAATGTGTCATGAATCGATTTGTATAATGAAAACAAACCTAGCAATTTTGTTAGCCAAAGTCATAAAGATTCGAGCGGATAAACTTTTGCAGGGACCGAAGCTGGTCCTATTCTGGCAGCAGTTTATTTGGATCCAAGGTACCAAATACTTTTATCAAAAGATATGAAAAACAGAGCTGTGAGTCATTTATGCGAGATGTACGCATATTTAAATAAATCGGAGGAAAAATCTAGAACACGCACTGATGACCTAGAATTGGGAGAATTAAATGAATCTTTAACAGATGCCGGAAGTGGCGAGGAAGATATACTGGAGCAACTGATGAGTTCAATCGAAAAGGAATGTGTCAATGCTGTTGTGACTGGGAGTAACACTGCTAGTGTTAATTTTAATATTAAAGAAGTTTTGCAATCATTTAATGGAATACAACGGCTTCGGAAAGATGAAAACATTTTCGAATATTGGAACAAACTGAAAATTACCTCGAGCCGATATAGGTTATTGTTTCAACTGGCAACAATAGTTTTGGCCGTGCCAGCTACGCAGGTTTCGGTTGAAAGGAGTTTCTCAACCTTAAAATTCATTTTGTCTCCATTGAGATCGTCTATCGATGCCAATTTATTGGACGATATTTTAATAATTAATTTGAATGAAAAATTCAAGTAAAAGTTTCATTATGTTATATAATTCAAAAGGCTGATGTAAGAAATTAAATTATTTTCTGTATTTTTATATTCTTTATCTTTATTTTATGTATTTTTTATTTGGATTAAAAAAATTAACCACTGCAGTTTGTTTTAAATTTTTAATAGAATATATCATACCGAAACCACGGTATATCACCCATACCATGGTTTGAAGCTTAATCATACCGTCGACCCATACCGTACTACGGTTTTACGTCTTGTGAAACCACCAAACCACACCACACAATATTTTTCCGTGGTTTCCAGCCCTGGTATTAAGAGAGACTGAGACAGAACAACAAATTCCGAAGAAAAAAAAAATTAAAAATATTACGAAGCGAGAGAGACTCAAAATAAAAAATATTAACCAAAAAAAAACAATAAAGCTTGAAAACAAAACGATTTTGTTTATTTTGTTTAGTATTGTCATAGACAATCATAATAGATCTCTCATTTGACTAAAAACAGAAAATAAAAACAAAAATTTTCCATTCAAATGTTATCGATGTATTGCATATACGTATTATATTTGCAACGCATTCTAAAATCATTGCCTTATAAAATACACAACACAACGATACATTGGAATTATCAGAAGTTTTTGTTTTTTTCCTTTAGTTACTATGAAATGAGAAATCTAGTATGAATGTCTATGGTATTGTGTTGCAACTCATGATGGTCGGTTGCTCCTATGCGATGTTATGTCCGAGGTTGGAGAAATTTTATTCTAGCATATACACAGCAAATAAAAAAGCAAGATGGTTTATTTTATTACGTTCCTTTTTAACTTGCGTAACCTTTTTTTATATACAATTTTTTTTTGTTTAGAATAAAAAAAAAAAATAAAATAAATTTCTGTTTAGAGCTGCAAGGCAACACAATACTAAAAAATAAACAAAATCATTTTATTTTCTTACTTTCTGTTTTCGTTCCTTTGTTCAAAATTTAAAAATTAAAAATATTACAAATGGAGCCGACGAAGAATACATAAATTAAAAATCATTCATTTATGTTGCGTTTTGTTTTTTTTTTTATTTGCGGAAATTGTTTTGGTTACGTTTATGTATTTTGTTTTGGTTTTTTATTAACGAATGAATTCCACTAGTAAGAAGAAAGGGAAAAATAACTCAAGGCGAGTGTAAGCACCAAAAATTTGAACCGATTCACCCGCTTGGCTTGTTTTTGATACTTACCCCATGAGAAAACGCATGAGAAAATATACTAATACAATACAAATATTTGGCGGCACACAATAGCAAAATGTATATTATACACCGTGTACATATACAAAATTCTCAATCCTCAATCCTCATTTTGCGACCAAAATCCCTGTACTGGTGCTAAACAATTGTTAGTTTTCTATTTATTCTTAGTATATGTTATCTATGTGTTTCAGTTATTGGCTGCCTCAATGGAACACATGATTCATTACTAAAACCCATAATTAATGAATAACTTAAGGCTCAACCAGTGAAAAATTATAAATTAAGGAATTTTAACGACACTAATTTTTCTTAATTTTTTTTGACATTCGAACTAGCGAAAAATTATAAACGAAATAAAGGAACTTACACACAAACAAAATAAAAAATATTAAATTACAAATTGTTATTGTTTAAATATGTGCAATACAAAATGGGGCTACATAATTTGCGAGCAAAAAATGATCACATGGTTTAACCTTTTAGGAAAAAGTACATTAGGAAAATGTTGTTAAATCAACAAATAAATTAATTTCAGTCAGTTAAACCTAGAAAAATAAAACTGAAATGAATAAATAAAAAATGAAAAATAAAAGCCATGAAATGAAAAAAGTTTGCATCTTTCGCATCAACATTTGTTTGGATTTGACATTTATTTCTTAAGTTTGGACGCAAAATCACGGGTTCCTAATTTTTCTTAAGTGACAGATCAAATTTAACGAAGCTTCGTTAAATTTCTTAATTGACGTTAATTTTTCACTGGGCGAGAATACAGAAATGATATCTATGGCATTTTTAAGTTTTGTTAATTTTTAATTTTTAAGTTTATAATTTTTCGCTGGTCTTCACTTTATGTTTTTAAACAGAAAATAAAGACTACTTAGCTGTAATTAATTTTATAACATAATGGATTGGCCAGAAAATCTACAGAATTTGTAAATTGAAAAGATAGTTTCCAAAGGTACAATACAAGCTAACATTAATTAGTATCCAAAAGACAGTATAGGGCGATCATTTAACGAAATACATTTCCATCGAAAAACAGCGAATGGTGAATCATTAGATAGGCTTGTATATTCATCCAAAGTAGATCGGGTGTTTTGTTTTTGTTACAAAATATTTAGTAGTGATGAATTTGCCTTAGCAAAAGGAAGCACAAATGATTGTGGCCACATGACAATAATTTTAAAAAGACTTGAACTAAGTACTGAGCATTTTCATTGCTTTGGAAAGTGGATTGAACTGAAAAAGCGGTTTTTTTGCGGTCAAACCGTTGATTGTCTAGCAAATAAATCATACGTTGAAGATCTCTTTCCAAATGCACTGATTGCATTAAGAGTGCTATTAACTGTACCCGTTTCAGTTGCTAAAAATGAGAGAACATTGCCTAAATTAAAAATGATTAGAAATTACCAGCGATCCACTATGGGGCAAGAAAAATTGAATGGTTTGGCAATAATCTCCATAGAATCTGACATTGCTAAATTTATTAACCTTGATGTGTTGCAGAAGATTTCGCTAAAATCAAACTTTTAGTAGAGTATAAAGGATTAAGTTCGAAAGCAATATTTTTTGTTATGTTTATATATCTTTAATATTCTCTGATGTTTTTTTGACTAATTTTGTTAACGTTTTTGTTTATTATGAACTTGGATTATTTAATTTTTTTTTTGTTTTTTTTATTGACTAATAAAGAAACAAGCTTTAATCAAAACTCTTATAAGTAGTTTAATTTTTTGTAATAATGGGGCATGCAGAAAGAGTTTGTTTTTGTTTCCACACATCAGATGTCATTACCGTCGTGATAAAGGTTACAATAAAGTTTGACGTTTAATTTTATGGCTCGAAGTACGAACGCGTCGATAAGCGACTTATAAACATTTTAAAATAAACAAATTCTTTTGTGTTATTAAATTCACCATACAGTTTCGATACAAAATACTAATGACATTTGACATGCTAACCTTTACCGAGGGTGCTGCATTCTAAAACAGCGGCGAATATTGTGACTATAAGCATGCCCCATTGATTAATTTGCCTTAAAATTATGAGCTAGAAACCTAATTTTAAAATTAATTTAAAATTATAAACTATCAGCCATCATCGCATACACAAAATAAATAATTGTTTGATTACGTAAATACCTCAGCGGGTTTAATAATTCCACATAATATTTAGTAAGCCGGTCATTGACAAATAATTTCAGGCTGGTAAGCTTTTTGAAGTAACTTACTGGGAGCACTATGGTGTAGTAATGGTCCACTAAGACTAGAGTTTCTGCTCGAGAAATCTCATCTCGAGAATCTCGAGAAAGATTTTTGAATTTTAATACTCGTAATCTCGAGAAAAATTAATTTAGAAATTTCGGGATTCTCATTTCTCGAGAAATTTAATCGAGATTCTCGAGAAATATTAATACTACTTGTTGCTCAGTATATTTAATTTTTTTATAAATAAAATACCGTTTTATATACATTTATTACCTTTTTTAAATAAATTTTACACTTTGTTAAAAAGAAGAGACACTTAAATTTAACCCCCAAAATTATTTTAATATGACCGAATTTAACAGCGAAAATGTGTTGCGGAAATATTGTAAAAGAACTCACCTTAACCAGAATGTAGCTAGTTGTACCCAATACGCGGAGCTTGTTGCGTGTAAGGCCGCATCTACGACGGGTTTACATCGGCATTCGGCTGCGAAAATTAAAGAATGTTATACCAGCGTTGTTTGTGAACCGACAACCAAAAAAGTAAAACAGATCGGCGAGTACTTTATAAACGATAAAACTTTATCACTTGCAAGAATTGTTTCTTAGCTTGCCGCAAACGATGGAATATCTATTAATGCTAATGTTAAAGAGTTAATTCATTCGAAATAATCTGCAATTATGGAGATCCTTATTCCCGAAAAATCCATCAGGTGTGATGAATTTAGTTTATAAATTTCACGATAATGTCAGAAACAAACTTATTTTAAAAATCAGTAACATGAAGGCGATAAACGAAAAATTCTCATTATCAATATACATTCTGAATGAACCATTTTCCGTAATCGGACGTATTCAGATGTATATTTATATTTTTCCAGTAATTCGTCTGAAAGTTTAGGCTTGATGGGAATTGAAGGTTCATGCCCTGCTGAAAAAGCGATTGAAATGGTGACAAGTTCGATTTAAATTACAAATCAGACATAGTTTCTATTACATGCGATGGAGCTAGTATAATGTTGAAATATGGTATGTTGTCGCCGGCTTTTCATCAGTTCTGTTATAATCACGCAATATAATTGTCGGTAATGAAAATCTTCGTGTAACAATTTCAGCGATGAAGACTCAGATAATGATTTTGTGTCAGAAGATTTAGGCAATAATGAATTTGTTGTTGATAATGTTGTTGATTCAAATTAGAAATACAATAATAAACATTAGAGGAATAGTAAAACGATACAAAAACTCACCGGTTTGTAATAGTATTTTACAAACTAATATAAAGGAAATGATTTCTGAGGTTCACGAATTACAGTTATTGTCAGATTGTAAGACCCGATGAAATACCATCAAAGCATGATTGAACGTTTTTTTTAAATTAAACCAACCATTATAAAAACGTTAAATGATCTTAATCTTGGTCGACTATGAGATCCAAAAAATGATGACACAGATGCCTCAAATATATTACGCATCCTTACGCCAATTAAAAAATTAATAGAGGCACTTAGCCGTCAAGTTGCGTCAAGTTCAACAACGCCTCAGGACGATATTAGTTCTATAAAACAACTTCTAGAGGAGAGTATTTGTGAAAGAATACAGCTACCCACAACAAGAGAAAATAACCTCCGTTGTTCGGAAATGGTGGTATATGAAGCAACTGGTAAAATAACCAGAAGTTTGGAAAATCTTACAAATGCTTTATTATTACTAAAACCCACATCTACGCAAAATGAAAGGAATTTTTCGGTGTCTAGAAATTTGTGTACCAAACGAAGAGTACGTTTAAATGACAATTCCATAGACAGTTTGGTAGTTTTGAAACATTATTTTTTAAATAACGAAAATTAATAAGTTAATAGTACGTAATAGTACGAATCTTTTGTATCATTTTTAATCTTCATAAGAAATATTGATTTACATGATGAACTGATATTTATTTTGTTATTGCCTTCCTGAATAAGTGGATAATGTTCTATTTTAAATTAAGAAATTATCATTAATTTTTAAGATTTATTTTGTTAAATATTTTTATTTTTCGAAGGCAAAATAAGTATTCCAACATTCTCGAAATTCTCGAGAATCTCGAGAAAATTTATTGAAATTCTCTATTTCTCGAGAAACAAAATTGTTGCAAAATTCGAGAATCTCGAATCTCGAGAATGAAAAACATCCGAGAAATCAGAAACTCTAACTAAGACGAATTTTTTTTTTAAATCATCCTTCCTGCTCAAATCGTTGAATTTAATGAAGTATTGCATATGTTAAGTACTTTCATTCCTTCGGATAAATGCTTATGTAATGCTTTCGATTTTAAACTGAAGAATTGTATTGATTGAATTAAGCAGATCCACAGAACTGATGTTCGTATTACAGGGAATGCCAGATACTATTACGCCATTATTATTTATTATACTCTGTAACGAAATCCAAGACATGGAATCAGAGGTCTGGTGCGATATTGGTAGCTCGCTAAGCTTTTGGCGTGGGCTTTTCAGACATAGATCCTTGCTTGAAAAACCGAATCGAGTCGAAGAAATTTAAAAAGAAAACCAAACAAAAAGCATAAACTCCATGTTTAGCAGAAAAAAAAATATCATAAACAGAGTGTGACCGATCCGGAAGCACCCACACCAGGTCGTAAGATCTCCAAATAGTCTGCTGAAGATGCCGCCTTAATCATCGGTCCAGTGTGACTACCAGGTTAACAGGTCACAACTGAACAGAGGCGAGCACACGCTTAAGCGGCCATCCCTAAACGGTCAACACAGGTGCCGTGTCGATCTTTCAACGGTAGTTTAGGAGACCGACACCACCAGAGAAATATAGAAGGACCGACCCAGCAACAAGAACCCCACCCTAATCACTCATTACGACCCCCCTATCCCGCCCTACTCACTAGTGAAGATGAACTAAGAATCCTCAGGAAAAAAAATGAAGTCGGGAAAACAAAACAGTAAGAAAACTAACCGAACGACCTATCGCAGACCACGCTGACCAGGAAAAATATATAATTCACAACAAAAATTTATGAGTATAAAAGAAACACGCCACCGGACTGTAACCGACAAATCTGGCTCACGCAAGCAATCATCCGGTTAGCAATTATCCTAATACAGACATATATTTTTTGTAAGTATAATTTTGACTGCCTTCGATTTGTGTTTCGTTCACACAACCACCAATTTTGTATTTTTATCTCACTTTATTTTGACAGACAAACTTTTATTCGCAATGGAATTCAGGCTTAAATCTGTTAAATTCGATTCCGAAACTGTGAATATTCTGTCAACTTCGTCAACGTCTTCGTCATCACGAGCGGAGAAATTAAGCCCGGCAAAGCAACGTAAAGCAAAAATGGTGTTTATTCTTATATAAATTTTATTTTTATATAAATGAAAAATCTAATAAAATAGAAGAAGATAGGAGCAAACGGGAAGAACGATATTTGGAGTTAAGCTCACAATTCATGAAAGATAGCATAGATAAGTAAGAAATGGCCAATGACATTTCAGAGAGAGCATTATTATTGGCTGAAGATAATTTAAAACTACAGAAGATTCTAATTAATTCCCTCAGAAATAAATAAATTTAATTAAAATTACTGCGGCATCGTGTGTGAATGAATTTGACAAACATTTGAATGAATTCTGTAAAGCTCCTTTTTATAGTTATTTACGGTATATTAAATCGAATTTTTACATATAAAGTAAAAATGAAATAAATGACTGATTAGTTAATAAAAAGCAATACTATAATTTTGATTTAATTGTTTTTATTGATTGATTTTTTTGACAATCTGGCTTTTAAATGCCCAAATACATTTTCGACCATTCGAATTCTATTTCATCCCGTATATTTTTTATATGGGAAAGGTTTCATTACGTGATTTGAGAGAGGGAAAGCAGAGTCGCCAATTAATAAAACTGGTACTTCTACATTATTAATCATTTTTTTGAATTACGGGTGAGCCTACATTTATAAATGTAAAACGATACATACAATGCATTTAAATGATTAATATGAATAATTATTTAAATATAATTTTAAAAATATTACCTATAATCTACAGCCGCAAATTTATGATAATTATGGTAATCAGTAGCATCCTCGGCACATGGGCTCACCTCTATGTGACATCCATCTATAATTTTGAGTAAAAAATAGGTTACTACCGTATCGAAACTAGCAAAACGTGTATACAAGTACCTATTGCTGAATAACACTGGGGAAATCCCCAAGTGTCATTAAAACCTTTAATATCTTCTCTAATTTTTTCCCCTGTTGGGGGATATCCATTTATAAATTCGTTCTGTACGGTATTAATTGCCTCACAAACTTCTAGCGTAATTTCCCCCACAGTACTTTTACCAACTCCAGAGAGGTGAGCAATAGTAGCATATTCTGCCGATGACGCTAATGAATATAACGCAATAGCGAATCTTTTTGGTACAGCGATAGCTTTTCTCCAATTTGAGTCTTCCTTCTTTATAAAACTTCCCACTTTATCACAAATAAAATTAAATGTTTCCCTATCCATCCGAAACCGATCTTTATATTTTTATTTAGAAAGTTTGGTACTTCATTCTCCCAAAAAACTCCAAAAGTTTCCTTTAAATAAAATAAAACATCACATAAGAATCTGGTTAAAGGTAGAACAACTTTATTGTATATATAAACTTACAAAACACCAAACATTTCTGTTTCGTGGTATGTTGCAGATGCACATAATTGTTTGATAATTACAGAATTTTTATTTTTTCTTAATTTTCTGTATTTTTCCGTGTAAAACAGTGAGAAATTTAAACTTTTTCTGGCACTGTTTTCGATCAAAATTCTTCTGGTATTTAACTGTCGAATTACCGCTTCGTTTTGTTTTATAATAAAAACAATTGGATTAATTTCATCCTTAATTTCATCCAATTGACCTTTTTTCTCCAAAATTTTTGACAGATAAAATTTTGTGTTTTTGAATGTGTAGGACAAAGTATAATTTTGAGCTGTGTGATTTTTTGTGTTTTTTAATTAATTAGTGTGATTTTTAATTTATTTTAAACTGTGATTTATTTCTCGGCTTTATTAGAATTAAAAATTAATAGAAATTTATAAAAATTTCTTGAAAAGTAAGTAGAAAAGAGTGTTTTTTTAAAAGTGTTAGGTTATGTTCTTATAACAAATTTATATGTTTTGAATAATTTTTTGTGAATTTCTAGAAAGGGATGATAACAAGAGGATCTCGGTATTATCTAAATATGCCATGAGCCTTTCGGGACCTGAGAGACAGCGGTACGAGGAGAAAATTTCAGGATTCAAGAGTGACCCTTATACGGTAGACAGAAACAAAGTTAATCGCGATTTTCAGTTGTCATTTTTGTCAAAAATCGCGTTGTGGAAACAAAATAATCCAGTTTAGGTAAAAATCGTGTAATGACAGGCGACTGTCATTACACAATCTTCACAAAAATCTTGATTATTTCGTTTTCACAACGCGATTTTTGATAATCGGGTTAAATGAAAATCGCGATTAACTTTGTGTCTGTCTACCGTATTGATTGTATCTGTCTACCGTTGTCTGTCTACCGAAGTTTGATGAGCATAAAGTTTACCAACAAATGTGACATTTTTCGAAATATTCCAGTATCTGGTAAATAAGAAGTCATATTACACGTTCAACGAATTAAAAGCGTTCAAGTCGTTAGAGGCCTACAAACTATATAAAAGCGGTTAGGTCCAATATTTAGCCGGTAAAAAAGCACCAAAATGCACACATTGTGTTTGGCAAAGTAAGTTCTTTAAAAAAATTATATATTTAAAAATAATCATGTTAAATATTTTTTGAGCAGGTACTTCATTCTCATTTCTCAGTCACAAATTTACCACCATTAAAAGTATGGACCCATCATGACGTCACGGGCTTCATTCACAACGGACACTGTACTTGTGTGGCAGGATTAGGAGAGTGTTGTTCTCTCTTACTAAATGGATCTGAAGCTGTAAGTAATAATATTTTTCTAAGTAAATTCAGTAGACTAATAATCATTATTTTCAGAATTCTGTGACTGACGTAAAGGCGTATTGGATGGTTCCATCCTGCAAAAGCGCACTGCAATTGTGTAATGAAAATATCAATTACTCAGTTACGGATATAACATATAACTGGAAACCTATAAAAGTGTACATATTGCATCGTGTTTATCTGCTCTCATTTGGCACTTAAATACACTACACGTTAGTGGCATTTTCACAAAATATAACTCTTATCTATTAAAATATTTTATTTATTATGGTATAAAATGCTATAATTATAATTGTTTTGTTTAATTAATAAATGAAAAACTTTCAAAATTACTAATACTCGCTAATTTAATACTTTCTTACTTCAAATTCGTACACTTTTCACTTTATCTTGTCCTATGCGCTCGTTTGACGTTTCAAATAATCTGTATTTGACATATGAGGGAAAAGGTCAATAGAGTGAGTTTAACACTGTGACAGCTTGTTTTGGAGAGAAGTTGGATCCAATGCAAACGTCATTTCATTTATAACCAAATAAAGTTTGCCTGAATTCCAAAATCCAGCTTGTGTGTCTGTTTCAATAATTTTTGGATCGCGATTATGATCGTTTCATTTCACGATAATATTTGTGTCTGTACACGCCAGTGTTGATATTTGGAAATTTAAAATTGTACTAAATACTTAAAGTAAATAGTACTGAATTGTACTGAATTTTTTGTTTCCGAAAAATATTATTTTGTTTTAAAATAAAATTATATTTATTCATTTAAATTAGCTTCTATTTGCTGCAAAATTATAAAACTAATGCCATATTCTATTGACTCATAAAAACGGAACCTAGATCAAAAAATGCTGAACTCTTCATAGTAGAAATTGATCTCAGTTTAGTGTTTTTTGATCTAGATTCGTTTTTTTGCGTTCAGTAGAATTTAATATAATTCTGTTTTCAATATTAGGAAAATATAAATAAAAAATCGCAACCATTGGAAACGGACCATTTCTTTTTTTTCGTTTTTATTCTATGCAATCTTTTCTGGGGCTCAAGGCACTCCCCAACTCTTTCTTTAGCAGTTAAATTTTACAATCCTACTCTTTACGCAGTAGTAGGCCAAACCGAGGACGTACGGTACCCGTTTTGTATAAACCACCTGTTCATTGCATTGCTTCATGCCAGCCTATTATAGTATTGACAAGAAAGGTGGGTCGGCCCATGGATTCCTCACTCTCGACAGTGGGTCATAGTTGTCTTCATCAGTACCTCCCGATCCAAACGCCCTAGCTTTAACCACTGAGCCGTTCTATTTTACTTAAATTATAATCAATTAATCTAATAATTCATTCTCATTTTATTGTGAGGCTGGTTTGAAAGAAATGGTTTGGAATTTTAAAGCTACATATAACAAAACTCATTCTTAATCAAATCTTTCGGTTGTATTAAAGATAAACGCGTACCAACTTGAAGTCGATATCGGCATTTCGTTTTTATTAAATTTTTTATGGAAAAGATACGTGAAAAATGAAGTGTTCTACATTTATATATTTAGAGATATGAATTAAAAATTGAGTTCCTAATTATAGGATGATAGCATTTTTTTTTAACATCCGATATTTTTTTAGTGATCTGTAATAAAACTGAATTTCGCTTGAATTGTACTGAATTTGGCTTAAGTGTACTAATGTACTTTTTGAAAAGTGATTGTACTGAAAAAAGTACAATTGTACTGAAAAAATCATCACTGGTACACGCTATAAGTTACTTGTTGCTGTTATAACCTCTGTTCTTCTATACTTTAAAATTTCAATATTAACCATAATAAATAACCTTGCACTTACAGTAACTCATAAAACTGTTCATAAAAATCAAAAAATAAAATATTTCATGTCTTACTCGTTCTTCCATCGTTACGTTACACCTTCAACAAAAATATTTTTTTTAATTATTAGATTTTACCGTTATTGTAGCGATTGGGGTTTTCCATTGCCTCTTTCAGAATTTTTATTTTTATTTTTTCGTTGTTAATCCTATTTGAACAGTTTTATTGCTCAAGTGTCAAGACATTGTTTTCCGTTGAAATATTTATTGTGATATTTTTTACTGTGTTGTTGTTGAGATTAATTTTATTAATTTGTTGTATTATAATTTTGAAAAGAAATATTTAATTATTTTTTTTGTCGATGTAAAATGCCGAAAATTACCTGAACTTAAAAATGGAGTATTCGTCAGAAATATTTCCAAAAAATTTGCCGTTTGTCTTGGTATAAGTAATTTGAATTAAAAGAATAGTTAAGTTATCAAAAAGAATGTTGGAGGACGGCCATAAAAATTGTCGCCTAATGCAAAGAGAGCTGTAAAACGATTAACTGTATCTGGCGCAGCTGACAATGCCATAGTCCACAGAGGTTAATAGGTTTATTAAAAATACACTAACAATTAATGTACACAATGAAACCATACGACGTTGCTTAAAAAGTGATAATTTGTGAGCGGTTAAAATTTGCAAAAACGTACGTATAGGCACTGGACACCGGAAAACTGGAAATTGATGATCGGACGAAAAAAATTAACCGTAAGGGGTCAGATGGACCCGTGTGGACCTGGTTGGATGCAAGAACCGGATTACAGGAGTGCAATATTCAGAAAACTTTGAAATTCGAAGGAGGTTATTTAATGGTTTGGGGATGTTTCAAGGGTGAAAAGTTGGGAATGCTTAGGAAAATTAATGCTATACTGAAATCTGTCGACTACATCTAGATTCTAAATGACACGTTCCTAAATAATTTACAAAGATTTGGTTATGAGATAAGGGACGCTATTTTCATGCAAGACAATGATCCGAAATACACTGCAAAAATAACCAAACAGTGGTTACAAAATCAGGGAATCGATACACTGGAGTGGCCACTACAAGAATATGTGGAGTATCGTAAAAAACAAAATAATTGCCAGTAAAACAGTTCTCAAAAGCTGTGAGGAATTATGGTCTAGGGTTCAAGAGGAGTGGAACAACATTGAACTAATTGGAAAAGCCGGCGACATCAAATATTAAAACGTGCAAAAGTTGTTCAAAAACACATGAACCTCAAATGTATTCATATAGTTCTTTGGCTTTATTTCATATTATTCTGTGAAACGTATTAAAATTTTAAAAAAATTATTATTTTATTTTATTTTATTACTAATTAACAACAATATAGACTAAAAGAATAAATGTGGAAAATAAATTTTAGATTGGTTATTCTTTCGTTCTCTCAACTGTAAAAAAGGAGCATTGATTTGAATAACTTATTGGTCGTTTTGTCAATCATCTTCAACCTAACTAAGTGTCTACGGTTCACTAAATATTAACAAATCAATTCTAAAATTATCACTGTAATTCACATTTTGGGCAGCGACTCAATCACACACTTCATACAAAATTACTTGTGGAAACCATAAATTTATTCCGTTTGAATACGTTTATTTCGAATTTGTCATAAAAGTTTTATTGCGACCTTCTCATTGCAAAAGCTTTACGCAAGAATGTAATAAATAAAATCCACAAAACGATACAGGTTTACGCCTACAATTCGCCTTGAAATGTAATTTACACAAAAAATTAGTCAAAAAGTTATTAGATGAATTTCAGTGGTACAGTTAAACATAATATTCGAGCAAGAATACATAATATTAGCATTTATTTAAGTATGATAATTTATGTTGTCCACATTGTTTGGAATTTAATCAAAAACTTTTATTCGCTCGTAAAAATTTATCCAAATAATGTGATTCTATACACACAGCTCGTAGAAGCGACATTAGATTGTACAACAGAAATGCCAAAAAAATAATTCGAACAATATAACTGTTATATTAAAGTGCTTTTGATAGGGTATAAAATTCGATATATAGTTCGAGTCATAAATCTCGTTAACTTTAATTTTCCAATAGTTTTGTATATATACCATACATATTATGTATGTAGATACATATGTAGTGCTCTATGTACTTACATTTAGATTCGAAAAGGTGGGTACATGACTTGCCGTAACGAAACATTTTCGATTTATTATGCGAATGATTGACTTCATCATCATCAAAATACATGAATTCAGTCGACGATCGATCATTGTGTCGACAAGAGATTATGTATCGATTGGAAACGACATTTTATAATACAGATACGGATGACATATTTTTCGCAACATCAATAAATGTATTATGTATGTACTCGTCTGTATGTTTGTTAAATATTTTCCCTCCTGTGTATCGTAATAAATTTTATATTGTGTGGATATTGTGTACTTTTGTATGGATGATGGATGGGTGTAGCGCGCGAGTCATAAAATTTTCAAGGTGGAAATATTGTAAATTGGCGGTTTGGCGCCCGTCATTAATTTAATAAAATATAAATTTGATTTGAATAATATTATTCCAAGGGGGATTATATATTTAAAAAATATTTAGTTCTTTATCAAAATTATATGTAGAGTGTAGCAACAAGCACGTGTGGGTTATTAGAAAGTCACAATTATTCTATTGATGCCGGATCAACTTACATTTTTCAATTATAATTATGTATTATGATGTATTAGGTTTATGGTAATTTGAATGGCATTTAATTATTAGATAATACAAAACTAAATTGTAAAAACTATTAGGCAACGAACAATTGTTCAAAACTCACAAGAAATAATAAAATAAAATCTTGTTGAGCCGTATTTACATACATTAGAAACAAAAGGTGTAAGTTCTATGAATTTGTTTGAAAGAGTTTTGTATGCTGTGGTTTCAGATAAAAAACAAACATTTTTAATTTTGCTATCATTTATAAAATTTATTAATAATTTAGGTTTGTTTAAATACTTTAGTTTTGTGTCCAATTAAAACATACTATGTATATTCTTTGATTCAAACTATTCATTAAATTGGTTTAGTATTCATTAATTCGAATGTGCAATGGCGGTATTATGAAATCCGGTACCGGTCAAATTTTGATGGATTTTTTCTGGTTTTGCTAAACTCGGGACCATGAACTTCCGTTACATGAAAAATTATCATCAAAAATTGTGCGGTGTAGTTGACGGATGTTGTTTTTTCTGTCAAATTAAAATAGGTTCTTCATATTTTTGAACCAAAAACCAAATAGAGATAGCTAAGCTAGAAATTTAAATTCGTAAAATAATAAGAAAATTGGAAGAAAACAATTTAAATGAGTAAAACAACAAAATTACTCGTAATTAATTATATTTTTCATTTAATAATATGTTATGCTTTTTAATTTTTATCTTTACATATGTGTAATATACAATATCCTTGTAGTATGAGTCACGGGAAAGTGTCGACAAACCCTATACAAAAAAAATTTGGTTAATTTGATGAACGATCCGACAAAAAAGAATGAATTGAAAAAAACTGGAGGCGGGCCTTGTCAGCTAACGTAAATGTTGGTCTATGACGACCTGATATCAAGAGCACCGGGTTTGGAGGCCACTATAAGTGGGCTAAACTCAATTAAATTTGGGGCCAATATAAATATTGTTGAAAAAAGATGATACCCATTTTGATCGAAGATCTCAGTTTGAATTTACACCTTCCCCTCAGAGGAACCAAATGAAAGTAACGATGTCCGCCATAGCCATAACTCTTCTTAACCAAACGTCAGTAAAGTTCAGTTATTGGAAGATCGTTTACTGTTAACAAAAATTTGTTAAATAGCTTCAATCGCATTGAAAGCCATTTAAAAGAGTTGTAAGAACAGAATCAAACTATTATTGGTTTAAAAAACAAAAGCTTGTGTTAAAGGTAGCCAAAAATTTAAAGCGGCAGTACATTTTTGATCAACGATGCAGAGATCACGAAAGCTGTTTATTGTTTGTTTTTATTTAGGTTTCACATTTTTAAATTTATTTTTATTATTTAATCACATCCTAACCACATCCTTTTGTATGAAAAAATTTCGACTCATTTTTTTGACCTCGATTTGCCGAAGGTAAAAGAAAGTTTGGTTATGTATCTTTGGTTTACTGGTGTTGATTTGAAATAATAAAAAATAAGAATCTTTAATGGAGCAAAATTTGAGGTTAAGTGAAAATCGCATAGATATTTGGATAAGGTGTTTAATTTATAAATACAATAATTTTATTTGTACTAATGTGGAGTTCTATGGTACAAAACAAATTTCTGTAAATCAAAAAATAATAATAATAATTAGAAATATAGTGGAATACATTGATTTGAGAAGGTTGTAGTTCGGCTTTAAAGGGTATTCTTACACGTTTCTGTTTCTTGGATAAAAATATTTTAACCAATATAACACGTTCAGTTCACATACGAAACCAAATAAAATATTTCGGCGATTGGAATATTTTGCAAAGGAATGGTAAACAACCATCAGTATAGAAATATCAGGAATCATGCGTTATGGCTATTATTTTGATACTGTGTATTCCGATCCAAATTTTAATTATTTTTTCTGCTTACACAAATACAATCGCATCTGAACAACTTGTCAGTTTCCATACACAATGTTCTGCGCGCGTATTTTATATCGTGTAATTGCAAAGTATTATGCAATCATGTAAAGCGACCGCTACAATTCTCACACGTTCCTGGATAGTGATCCTTTAACAATACACCAGATGCTGGTTTCACACGAAACCACATAAAATATGTCGGTGATTGGAATATTATATCACAAAACAGGGTAAACCACCATCTTTGTACAAAAATGGGCATAATCATTACCATTTCGGAATGTTTAAGATCAGGCGAAATCATCATTATGAATAAGAAATTCAAATTACTTAATATACTATTTTCAAATTGTCTTTATTAATTTATTCAATTATATTGAATCAGAATGTTAAGCCTCGCAATATCCGTGTAGCCATTATTTATTTACAAGTTTTTGAACGGCAAAATTTGTAATAAATATGGATATTCAACATATTAATAAATAATGGTTTATCAGAAAAAAAAAAAAAAAACAAACAACAATCCAACTATCTAAATTAGAGTTGTATTTGTTTAAAAAAAATCTTAAAACTATAATCACAGAAATAGCTATGTACATAATATGTATTGGAAATTAAATAATAAAAATTTCTATAGTAAATAATTCATTAAATAAAAATAAAATTAAAAAACAATAAATAATTCATAAAAAAACATTTCAATAAATAATTCATATACATATAAAAAAAAAAAAAAAACATTTCAATAAATAATTAATTTAAAAAAATAAAGCCGAAATTATATCACAGCGCTTTTCACAAATAAAGAGACAAAGGACACGGTCGAAATGAAACAAATTGTATAGCATACGCCTACCTAGTACTAGTGGGTTAAGTTAAACAATTTATAGTTTTTGGACCTAATCTTGCTTTCCTACACAACTCTGCATTAAAAAATGTTACGTAATAATATAACCGGGTTCTAATCATATATTTTAATAAATAATCAATGGGGAAATTCGGCCAATCGAAAGAAATATCTAGTAATCCTAATATCTTAGTAATCCTTAATATCTTAGTAATCCTTAATTTAATAGGGCAATTAGAGCAAATATCTAGCTCCTTCCTCATATTATAAATATTATATGAAATGTTAAGATCCTCGACCGATCCTACATTTTCTAAAAATATTTGCTCTAATTGCCCTATTAAATTAAGGATTACTAAGGGGCCATTCTCTGTAGAATATGCTTTAACATTGACAAATCTGTTTTGGTCATCTACGTCTAATATAATTTGGGATATACACAGAGTCACAGTCATGGATTTCTACACTTTGTGAAAATATATCCTGAGAAATACACTAATGCACTGGAATTTGAAGCGGACAACTCTTTATGATTGGTACTAACCGTAGGTCACGAAATACTTGAAACTCCTAGAGAATTTTCTGCGACAATTCGCTCATCAGGTTCGATAATATTTGCTAATAAATCGACAAAATTGAATAGGTGTCGGATTGGAAGAATTGCCAACCTGCTGGCGAATTATTCCAAAAAAGTTTTCCAAGGAAACTTGATTGAGATGCCTAGTTAGAAGGAAGAAATATCCTTCAGAATGTAGATCTGCAAATACAGCGCGAATTGGAATTTGCCAACCCCGAAGACACTTAATTTTTTTAAAAATATTTTGCCAATTTTTATTATTTACCTATAACTTCTTTAGAAAAGAAAGGGCATCCTCCAGAAATTGATTTGACTTGGTGAACCGGTATATGCGTTTCTAAAAGCCGTCTTGCCATGGATTATTGATAGATTCATTGTGTCAAACAATTCATCGAAAAATTGTATAAACTTGGGCAGTTCCAACGGCGGATGGTCGGAGGATATTGCTTTTGAAATGGATGATTGAAGGCAGGAATAAACGGAATGGCTTAAGACTTAGGTGGAATATTTTACCTTCATCCGTTGGAAACTTGTGGGATCATATGTATGGGCGGCGGTTAACCGAGGCATTAACCTTAAATGTTTGCTTTTGTCTGTGGTATGTTACTTGGATGTAGTTCCAATATGTGTAATATTTTTGCCACTGATATTCGTTTTGGAGCAAATTATTTCGAGTACTTTTGATCAAATGGGGTAGGTCGAAAATATAGTAGTATTTTGTATTATTTCTAAAGAAATATGGCCTCTCTGTGTCTACACTAAAATTATTGCATAATTTCGCGAAGTTTGAGCCCATATCGCTTACTAAACCTCTAACATTTAACCCGATACTGTCTAATTTATCTATGCGAACTATTAATGTTCCACACTAAATCTACGGTTGAACAACTATTGCTAACAAAAAAAATAAGCCACTGCCTGTGTTTCTACTTGCTAAAAATTCCTCTAGCCATCACTATTAATACTGACATCGCAGGAATTACATTACATGCACTCTCACCAAAGTCTACTAATCCTATAATCTTATCCTGCTTTCGAGAAAAGGTTAAAAACGACTTGATCGACATTTCATCGAAACAAGCTACACATTCCCTCTCTATTGGGTGGAACTTATCTTACCTTAAACTTCAAAACATCAAAAATAAAGCTAGAGACCCGGGCGAATGTTGAAAATTTCCTGTGGTCCATCGAAGGGTTCCGATGCTAGGTAAATGGAAATCCACACTCAAATTCTTATAAGCTTTAGGACCACAGAAATAGATGGCTAAACAATAATTTTTAAATTCTACGCTAAACCTTCCTTTTTAAGTTTTAGCATCCAAAAACATCTGAACATTTGAGGGAACAACCTGTTTTCTAACGTTAGACCTCTATCGCAAACGTTTAATACTATGCTAACACTAACTTTACTAATATTATTTAAAGAGATAGAAGAAAGAAATTTAAAATCAAACAAACTATTGTACCTTTCTAAAATTTCAACTTCTATCAGTTCATCATTCTACAACAACCACTTGTTATCTACGCCATAAAAAATGGTTGCTAATGCGGGTCCGATTTGTTCTAGTTGCTGTGACGATTGTCTTGCTGCCGATGGACCGTGTTGTGGCGAAAGCTGTAGTGGTGAATTCCCCGCGCTTGTACAAATTTCGGCTTCACGACAATTTGAAAAAGACGATGTATTTAATTTATTGGTAAAGCATTTGAAGTTAGTCGAAATCATAACCGACACTCCTTAGATTTATTTGCTCCAAATCCTTCCTGCCAACTCTTAACATAAGAGAGTCGAATTGTATGGACAACTCTTCGCTGCGCAATATGTTGGACCATTCATTCTATAATATTTAAATATATTAGTAACCTACAAATAATTCCTTAAAAAAATAATATTAATCATTTTGCTGTTGAATTTGGTGCCGTGAAATAAGCCTCAAGGCATTAATGCCCGAAAAAAAATTAGGCATGTATTCCGCAATAGACCTATTCAAATTTTGACTGCTAAAGCCATCGAGACCGTAGGCCAAACAAATAAGAATTATTGCTATATTCCAATTATTTTTATTTCAAAAATCTAATATTATTTGCCTAAAACATGGAAACAAGAAATCAATTTTAAATCTAAACCCTTTTCCAGAATAGTTTACAATTCTTCTAACTTAGAAAGTTAGTGAAAGTGAAATAACGTCTGTAGCGACTTACTTATTCAATTCAATTATTTACATAAATGTTCAGCACTCGTTCATCGCCCCAATATACATATACCAATCATGTATATTGGCGCGCACTCCACACATTTCATATTCACATTCATATTCACACTCATTCACATGAACGCACCTTGTGTAACCAACAAGCAACACATCACATTCAATTCATCCAACTTAATTAGACTACAGTGTGCATCATAAGCCAAAATAATTCATTTCCTGTTACTACATATTATTCATCCGCTTCAAAATACATTCGTTGAAAATGCCGAATATCATTTTTATATACCTACGCATACACATCGTTTTGGCTTCACCAAAATAGCTATTCGGTTTAACTCTCGCGTAGTGCAGTCGGAATTCAATTTTCATACCGTGTGTACATGAAACAAAGAAAACAACTGGGGTGACATTTAATAACTAAATTAAATTTTCATGAATTAAAATTAAATATTAAATACAGTGAACTAAATATGTAAATAAAATTAAAATTGTTATAATAAGTTAACAGAAATACAATTTTTTAATTTAATTTAACATAAATAAAAGTTTGTATTATCCAATTGAACAAATTAAAAATCAGTTTTTTTATTAGCACACACTCACACAATGCTAAACACCCTAGGATTATATTTCGCCTTACAAAAGCGAAAACACAGTCGAAAAATATTTCGGGAGCTAATACACTTAAACCATAATTTATTCGAGTATTAGTGCTGAGGACCTTATTTGACAGCGCCGATGAATTCATGTGTTCGAGCCATATTTCTGTATATCTTCTGAAGCATCTATTGAAATTTCTGGAATATAAATGATCAATTTGGTTAACTCCAAATAATTACTCCTAATTTTTCATGTACGAACATTTTTCAAACCTAGAAATTATAAACGATTAATAATAGCGCATTTCTTGACACAAAGTGACCGGCTCAAATCAAATTTTACGTTGAAAGGAACAACAAAATTTGAAGAGTAATAGTTTGTATTACTTTGTCGTTTTATAATTTATCACATAAAAAGGGATCAACATTTTCTTAACCTAAAAATATTATTGTTAATAATCTTAAAATTTCGGTTAGTTGGTTTTGGATCACATTATCGGAAATGTTGGTTAATTAATTGTGGATTAAATTGAATAATATTAAATATATATTTATGAATTAAAATAAATTTAAAAATAATTTTGATTTGTTGTTTTTGTGTACTTACTTGATACAAATAAATCACTACAATAACAACAAATGTCAATTATTTTCACAAATTGTAAAAACTTTGTAGAAGTGTAAATTGTAATCTTTCTTCTGTGCCCTAACTGACAGAAATACTGTGATATGAATAGAAAATGACGATTGAATAATAACAGACAAATTTATTTATTTAAATATAATTTATTTTTAATTCATTAAAGAACCCCGTATCCGATCTCTAATTTGTTGCGCAATAGTAAGCAATCTATTTGATGATTCATGATTTAATTCAGTCATGGTAAGTGAATCTTCGTTTTTTCCGGTATTACGATTATGTCCGTTGACGAAATTATGAAATTCAAACTAATATTGTGCAAAGCGGCTGTTTCGCTGCATATTTCCACTATTTTCTCAGGTACCAGCCGACATTATCTTACAGACGTTGTAATTCGCTATCTTACTTCCACATTGCAGCCTACTTTGTATCTTGTTGTATTTGGTTCTCGTAGAATTTTCCTCTATCGAAATATTTATTTTATTACGGTAGTTAAACCGATTTGGGATTTTCATCAAAATAAAGCTTCATATTAACCCGTTCATCGCTGTTCGCCCAAACAAAGAAATCGTGATTGCTTCCACCTTAAGTTATTTGGAATTATTAATCCCTCTCAGGGATTATTTAGTGCAATTGTTGTTGTAAATGTCTCAAGTATTTTATGGAATAGCACACTACGACCATTTTTCATTAATTTACAAATTTTTAAATTTTCCACATAGCTACCTACCAAATTGCATTTTTTCGTAAATTTGGAGAAATCACCGAGAACAAATATAAAAAATTTTTTTTGTATTGAATGAAAGTCCCAGGCCACCGAGCTCCGCTCTAAAAGTTGAATGTGGTTAAACATTTTTTTGTTTCTTTATGTTACGAGTTCAATAAATTCGGTAAATCTATATGAAATAACGGTAAATTTTATTCAAAAGTATTTTTATTTTTTATTATAAAATTCCACCCACGCTAATGCAAAATGTAAATAATTTCTCCTGTTCTTCAAAATATTCTGCTACAGCGGACATTGCCTTACTGTCATTTGAAAATCTTAGCCCCCTTAATTTTTTTCAAATAATTATGTGAAAAGGAAATAATCACCTTGGGCCAGTTCTGGACTGTATGGTGGATGCGGTATTTCATTGAACTTGCAATCTCTTATTGCTTGTTGTGTAACATTCGCCTTACGTACTGGTGCGTTGTCATGTAATAGTAATATTTTTTGCTTGATTTGACCTCGTCGTTTTTCCCTGATAGCATTTTTCAATTTATGCAAAAGCCTAGCATAATAAGCCCTTGTTATTGTGGTCTTATGAGGTAAGTAGCCAATCATCAAAATTCCATCAGCATCCCAAAAAATTGTTGCCATTATGTTACCGGCAGATGGTTGAACCTTAAGCTTTTTCTGTGGTGGATTTCCCTGCTCTTTCCATTGCATGGATTCCTGTTTCCACTCTGGTTCATAGTGATGAATCCACGTTTCATCACCGGTGAGGTGACTTTATATATTACCTTAAAAGTTTCCACTCGATATTTTTTTTGTTCCATAGTCAACATTGGGGGAACCCATGTTGCACTAACTTTTTTCAACTTAAGATGATTTTCAAAAATAGTGCTAACACTGCCAATAGATATATTTAATACAGAATCACAAATATAGAGCAAGAACAAGAATATTTGGCAGACATCGGACAGAATAATTCAATATTAGGCGATTATTTCCTACATAATCAAGCGTTGAGACTACAAGAACAACAAGACCGTCGTTTAGAGAGAATTTCGGAAATAGTTTACCATTATTAATGGAAGATACCAGAAAATTATAAATAGATAGGAACATCAAGTAAATGGTGCCTAGAAAACGTCGCCTACGCGTCATTGGCAGAATTAATAATGTAAATTTCGCCGCCCAACCGAAACTCAATGACATGCGACTGTTGTTGTATCACGTTAAGAACAAGTTTCAATCATCTTTTAATGTTTAACAACACTCTATATACAACATAAATACAAGCAAGCCTGTCTTGCCGAAGGACTCGTATTCGACGATCAGCAGTGGATAGAAGGTTTGCAGGATTCTTCCGTGTCAAAATTTCCAAGAGTAATGAGAACGAAGTTCGTACACATCCTGATCCTTGGTTCTCCCGCAAACCCAAAATGCCTATGAGTGATGTTTAAATGAGACTTGTGTGAAAATTGTATCCAAAAATCCAGACGAACTGGCAAGGTTGACGAAGAAGGAATCGAACGCGCGTATCGGATCATCGCATACAAGCTAAACACAGAATCAACATAAGGCAGAAATTTCCGCTTCTGGGTGGAACGATTCGGTATGGAGAATATTGACGACTATGAGAACCAGCTAAACGAACAAGTCGTCAACATCGATATTCAACTACTCTTGGCAGACATATGCACGAGATGCTTTGGCACAGGCAAGACTTTTATATATGTATAAGACACTCTACTACATCCTGCAGGGTCAAAACTGTACCGTCAAGTGTACGGCCTTCGCAGCAATCCCGTCGATTTTGCTACCGCATGGATGCACTTCACATAAGACCTTTGGACTCAAAGTACCATTGACATCTGAATCGATCTCAAACATAAAACCGAGATCAGTTAGAGCAGCCGAACTTGCCAAAGTTCACGTTTTTTAATGTATGAAGCACCTATGCTACCAAAATATGGACTGAACAACATGGAACAACTATTGCGCAAAATTAAAAATTCTAATTGGCCAAAGTGTGCTGCTGGGTCCATCACTTCACTTCATTTTCACTGGTGGATAATACGTGTGTCGATGTCGAACAGATAGAATTCGCAAATTATTTGTTGCAATTGGGAGATGGGAAACTTTCGATTAACCAGTTTGATGAAATAAAATTACCGGAGGATCTCCTATCTAATGACAATGTATTAACGAAGTGTTCACAACTATGAAGAAATGAATAATCGAACTATACTAGCGCCGCTGAATAAAAACGAAGGTAAGATCAATGCCGAAATTATCGACTAACTGACTGGAGATTCCAAAGTATATAAAAGCTATGATTCAGTCAAAGATCAGCCAGAAGAGGCGCTCCAATTCACGTCTGAATTTCTTAACTCCATCGAAATTGCTCTTACAAGCCTTTTTAAATTGGTAAGTTAATTTCTAGAACAAATTTCATGCCAATCTGTGAAGAACTGAGTTAGTTCCAATTTTTAGAACCACATCCGAAAGTCATACTGAAATAAAATTTTAATCATAGAAACCAAGCAAATAAGCCAGTTTCCAGAACTATATTTGGAACTCAAATTAGAATTCCATTTACATTATACAAATTCAGTTTCATCCCAATCAGTTAAGAAATGCAGACTCCCATTCAAATTAGTAATTTTTCAAAACAACATCAGGATCTCATGTTAAAGTCTCATTTTCATCAAACACACCGTGTTTTATCTCAATCGGAAAAGAAATGCAAATGGCGTAATTCCATTCAAACTGGAAATTTTTTAGAGCCACACCTTAACTCATTTTGACATCTTATTTTCATCATACAAACCGAGCCTTATCCAAATCGGTTGAAAAATGGCTTAGTTCCATTCAAACTGGGCATTTTCCAAAACCAAAGCCGGAACTCAAATTAAAATCTTATTTTCATCATAAACACCCCAAGTTCATCCATTCGAGTTTCATCCCAATCGGATGAGAAGTAGCTTAGTTCCATTTAAATTGGCCATTTTCCAGAACCACATTTGGAACTCATATTGGAATCCTATTTTCATCATACAAACCGATTTTCATCCCTATCGATTGAGATATGACTAAGTTCCATTCAAACTGGCAATATTCCAGATCCCATTAGGCTATTTTGCAGAAATCCCATTGATAACAAAAGTCACAAAACAAGAAAGAAATAAAAAACAACGCAACCACAATAATTCGAATTTTTTTAAGAAAAATGGAACCCGGGCTCCACTTGAGGACTCCTTAAACGAATTTTCCTGAAATCAAGACTAGTCGTAAGCGCTTCCTGCCATTCGAAAACCCCCCTTACCAATTTGTATCAAAATCGATCGTGCCGTTTCCGAAACCCATGATACAAACATATAAACAATTTTATGGCGTTTAAATATAGTAGATAGAGCATCAGCCCTAAATTGATTTTTGCCGGGAATAATTAATTTAAAAAAACTATAAGTTGTTAAATACCGTTCAAAAATTAATTATTTCAATTTTAAAAATTGAAAATAAATTCTGTTAGCACATATGGGAAGTTACGGGACGGCAAGTCACTGCAACGATGAAGAAAGGACACCTGCTCACAGATTAAAATCTGAAGGAAGATCGATAGCAGAAATAGCCTGGATCCTAGGCTGATCTCGTAAGTGTCAAGTGCACTGAAACTTCTGACATTAGTCGAAAATCGGATGCTTTAATTGTAAGACCCGCCAAAAATATCCTTTTGTGCATCCAATTAAATATACAAGGACCCTGAATTAAAATGTTCGGATGTTACCATTTGTAGGCACTTGCTACAAAATAATTTAAAGGCCAGCGCCCCCAGCATGTTTCTCCTTTTTTAGAGAAAAATATGCAAGCCGTTATATATTTTTCCAAAAAGCACAAGGCCAATAAGGATCCAGAAAAAGGAAGAAAAATACTTTGGACGGATGAAACAAAGATTAATCTGTTTTTTTCTGATGGCCGACATTACGTCCATCCGTTATGGTGTAAGGTACTTTCAAAGAGCAAATGACTGCTGACGTTTATGTCCAAGCATTAAATGAGGTTTAATGTGGTGAAGATGCCACGCCGCCAAGCTAGTGTTTTCAGTAAGACAACAACCCGAAGCATACATACCTCGTGAAGAGCAAATGAGTGGTTTAGTAAACACTAAAGAGAATTTGTGGAACGAATTAAAGATAGCCATTGGAGGCAAGATATAAAGGATTATGGACGGCAATTAAATAAGAATAAAAAAAAATACTCGTAGACAAGTTTCGGAAACTGGTGGACTCTATGAACCACATGTGCAGGAATGTACTTCAAAATAGAGGTCACACTACGAAATAATAGTAAATAGAACTTTTTGCCAGTGCCAATAAGACAGATTTTATTAATCGTAACAAACTTACCACAATTACATTTAAACTACGGCGACCTTTTCTGTTCAGAAAGGAGTCGTTCATTTTGATTTGGTTTGCCATCTGCCTTATAATACACACCGTATAATATATTTTAATTCAAGTGAAGGATTAAATTTGCAAGACGAAGATCAGTGATGTTCAACATTTATTAGATAATTAATAATTTTGAAGTTTGATTTAAAACAACAACATGTATTGTATATTACATACATATATTCGAAGTAAAATTATAAATGAAATAAATCTATTACTCACTTTAATACTGTCTTTCAACACCGTAATAATAGCTTCACAGGTTTACATTACAATCTTGCCGCGCAATCGAAGTTAAAAATTTTAGGCCCTCAAACGTTTCTCCGGTTGCAAGAAAATGTAATGTTAGAGACAAACGTTCATTTGATGAAATAGGTTTTTCATTTTAGTTGTTTGTTTAATAATGAATGGTTGAACTTTTCCTAATAATTCCATGTTGGTTTACTCATTCGAAGGAAATTATTATAATCGATAATGATTGATATATTTTCTGCAATAAGAAGCTTCATCAAACATACGCTAAAAACGTGATTGTGCAATCCACGATTGCTCTTGCATGTTGTGTCGTGCAGGCAGGGGCCTTTAAGAAAATAAAATGATTTTGTTTATTTTCTTTAGTATTCTGTTGCAACTCATGCTGATGTGTTGTGCCTGTACGATGTTATGTCGAGGGTGGTTAAATTGTAAAAAAAAAATATAAACAATATGAACAGTGAGACTATGTTTACTTATTTTTTTACTTTACAAAGAGACTTGTTACGATGTCAGATTAGCGACACCTGTCTGAGAATGGAGGCGACATATTATTTTTCTATTTTAATTTTTTTCTTTCGAAGAAGTGAGTTCGTTTTTCAGACTTAATGTCCGTGTTTACACATAGATGGCGTCCACGGAAACAGAAGGAAAAAAACACGAAACTTCAAAAAAATGGCATGGGCATGATGAAAAAGAAAAAAACGGAAGGAAAAAAACTTTCTTTTTGGTTTGGACAATGGTAGCGAGTGGTTGAAAAAAAGAAGAAAAATAAATAAATTCAAGAACAAAAAAACGGCGAAAGATCGCCACGCAACCAAGAGAAGATCCACACTCCATCAACAAGGAAAGGAACAACTACCGTAATTATAATAGGTAATTAATGTAATTATAAACAAAAAAAAAGGAAACACCAAACGAAGAGAAAGCAGCGAAAGGCGAACGCTTATTTCGTAATAAAGTCCCTTACCAAGTGATCAGGACGTGTTATTTCTGTGTCGTTCATTTAAGCAGTGAAAGGGGAACGCTCATTTAGTGATAAAATCCCGTAGCAAGGAATCCGGACGTGATATTTTGGTATCGCCGCTTAATACCGTTCAGTGAGGTGCCTTGGGAGCGGTACAGGGGCCACATAGATTTCATATACCCCTCAATAATCTGCGAGTTACGGAAGGAAGTATACCACGAGGGAGTCGCGAACGTTTTGCGTTGTTATTATCCAACGTACCGAAATTCATACATCATATACGGTGCGTCGACTTAAATCAGTTAAGGAAATTGCAACGGCAGCGGCTCACCGGAATTGCCGTAAATCCATTAAAAACTAGGCGAGGTACAGCAGCAGGTGTTTCCCGAGGGAGCGGAAGTGTTCATTCTCACCGAGTAAAACCAAGTCGTACCGAAGTATTTTTATTTATTTATTTTTTTTTTGTAGTCGTGGACAAAATATTATATAATATGGCAGTAAAACAGAACGAGCAATCATGATCCAATTTTTTTTTTTTTTTTTTTTTTTTTTTTCGCTGGCGCTACATCCCATAGAGGGACTTGGCCGCTTCATAGTGAAGTTTCGTAATCATTTTTACAACGGATAATGAGTGATTAGTTCATTGATCCATACATTAACCAGCCGTGATTTTTTCATCACCCGCCGGGAATCGAACCCGGGACCTCCGGAGCTTGAAGCAAGCATGCTAACAACTGTGCCACCGGGGCGGCAACTGCGGTCTTTGGTACCTTCAATATGAATAGCATTCACCTAGGGTAATCATTTTTTCTTGAAAATGTACTTTGCCTTGATTATTATAATAATCTGTGAATATATTTCTCACGTGTTTCCCTTCTTCCAAATTTTGTCTATGTGTATTATGATTAAGACCGAATAAAGTACTTAATAATTCAATGAAAACAAATATTTTGTTTTTTGTTGAATTATTATTTTTAAAAAATTATTTACAATTGTTTGTAAATATATACTAAAAATAATTAATTCGTAACGCTTTCTTTTTTGTGATATTATTTTTTATTTTTATTGGAAGACCGGTTTCGGATTTTCTTCCTTCTTCAGTTCCTTATTTTGTTTTTATATTGCTACTAAATTTGATTTTTATTTAAAATTAATTTATAAAATTGTTTCGTGTACTTTTTATCATGAATAACCAAAACAAACACCAAAATAATATAATTTACTGGCACAGGTACGTTGATGACATCTTAATGTTATTCCAGGGTTCACTAAGGCAATTGGATAATCTTCACAAACACATAAACAATATACATAAAAACATAAAATTCACGTTGGAGATAGAAGTGGACAAATCTATAAATTTCCTAGATATAACAATAGTAAATCAAAATCAAAAACACGAATTTAAAATATTTAGAAAATTAACGCAAACAGACCAAACACTAGACAAAACATCGTATCATCCACCACAACAAAAATATTCGGCATATAATCATATGATATATCGATTGAATAATATTCCAATGAACGAAAGCGATTATATGGAAGAGTTTGACACAATAAAAATGATTGCAGTGAAAAATGGATATGACGAAAAATTAGAACAACACATCAATTATAAAATTAGACAAAAAATACGACGACAACAATTCACAACAATGTACGATAATAACAGTGAGGTAGAAAATACAAAAAAATATATCGGAATGGAGTACAACGAAAAGTACAAAAAAATAATGAGTAAAATTCTAACCCAATACGGATACAATATGGCTTACAAAACAAGTAACAAATTACAAAGGAAATTGGGTACATACCAAAGAAACGATTTGGATAGTGGAATTTACAAATTAACGTGTAATGATTGTTCAAAATTTTACATCGGTCAAACCGGACGTTCATTCCGTCAGAGATTTTTAGAACATACGCAGGAAATCAACAGGGCAAATGATACCACAAATTTTAAATCTAATTATGCACATCATCTTTATACAGAGAAACATTCGTACACAAATTTAGAAAATAACCTCAAAATTCTACACAAACTTCCAAAAGGCAATATAATGGACCGAATGGAAGAAATTGAAATATATAAACACCGGAATAATCCACTGTTACTAAACGAGAAACGAAACACAAAAACGAACAAAATTTATGACATGGTGATAAAAAGTACACGAAACAATTTTATAAATTAATTTTAAATAAAAATCAAATTTAATAGCATTATAAAAACAAAATAAGGAACTGAAGAAGGAAGAAAATCCGAAACCGGTCTTCCAATAAAAATAAAAAATAATATCACAAAAAAGAAAGCGTTACGAATTAATTATTTTTAGTATATATTTACAAACAATTAAAAATAATAATTCAACAAAAAACAAAATATTTGTTTTCATTGAATTATTAAGTAATTCATTGTGATATAAGCCACAGCCACAGAAAAAAAAAGTAAAATGGATACTTACCATTTTTATAGTTCGAATAAAGTAGTTCCTTGTCGCCAATCGCCTGCCTGGAAACTTTCGTTGTCTAGAGAGCCATGCGTAATATACCTTCTCGATTGTTGTCTCAAGTAATTATGAAGTGCAGAACTTGCAAGAACGATCCAATCAATTTTTTCGATGTTTATCAATATCGGTTTATGAAAAACTCGAAACCGAGATGACAAAATACCGAAGAAATTTTCTGTAAGGTGCCTTACCCGCGATAATCTATTATTAAATATCCTCTTTTCATGCGTTAAATTCTTCTGTGAAAATGGTTTCAATAGATGTTGATTCATAGCAAATGCACTGTCCCCTAAAAATACATAATGCGCCGATATATTTGGATATATTTGTACCAGGCAATAAAGAAGGCTTTGGTAAATTTAGTTCCCTCGATGTCAGTTTCTAATAAAATTTCATGTGGTTCAAAACACCTCCATCCGATACACTGCCATTTATACCTGTATGGACATTCAAAAATTCATAGTTTGCATTTACCACTGCAGATAGTCCGAGGCTGAATTTTCCTTTGTAATTAAAGAAAATTGATCCACTTCCTGATAGTTTATCTATTAGAATGTGATTACCATCCATGGCACCGACACAGTTATTAAATTGTCACATTGTCTCAAATTGTTTTGAAATGCTAATCCATTCCATTTCTGTTGTAGGCATCTGAAATTCAAACCAGTGTGAGTGAGAAGCCCAGAAAAAATCGCACTACATTATTAAAAAAACAAGAAAATCGTATAGCCACCGCAGAAAATTTGCTGAGAAGCGAGGTTTTATGGTCAGAGCATGGGTCTACAGTTTAAGGAAATGACTAACATGTAGAAATGCATTGCAGAAAAATTAATTTCAGAGATAATTTTTTATGGAAAATTAGAGAAATTAAGTTTAAAAACCACGATTACTTTAAATAATACACAGACCTTTGATTATGTACCGTCTTCACCATCGCTAACCTCCTTGTCCAATTTTCAATTATTCCATGCTTTATCCCAATCCAACCAGTCCCATGCTTTATCTGATTCACCAGTGCAGTTTAAACCAATTAACAATATAATAAGATTAAGCACACCAATACAATCAAATATAAACTCCCCGGACAAAAAAATCATACAAAATCCACCAACCATTCTAACCGCACCGCAGTATAATATGGAGGATTATCTTATTTTAAAGAAGTAATACGAAATAAGTTCTTAATTTTTAAGTTTAAGTTAACACATTGACTCGTACTGTACACAATTGCGTACATGCACTTTAAACCTAGTTTTTTTAATTCAATGCACCAATAATGGATTTTTTAAGTGATATTATGTTGGCTCTTAGTCTTAAGCTACCAAAAAAAGATATTTAGTGCAAAAAATATTAAAAAATTTCAGAATTACTCAGATAGTTAAGCAAAATAACAGGCGTTTTAAAATAAATGACGAGTCAAAGGGTTAATATTGATAATTTTTTAGGTAAATATGTAAATAACATAATTGGATATGTATTGTACAAAACATGTTTTACTTACTTTTATGCAGCTTGCAGCTCTTGAGTGCTTTATAAATTGCTTTGCATGTTTCTTGGATAATTTCCGACAATAATTGTGGTGATATTGCAGTGCTAAACTATAGATCCTCATATTCTCTCCCTGTTGCTAAATACCTTAATGTGGCCATCAAACGTTCTTCTGCGCTAACTGCTTCTTTCATCACCGTATCTTGCTTAGCTATTAACCGACTCACTAATCTATGTAGTTGGTAAAACTGTCATAATCCATTTGTAAGTAATTACGAAAATCATCACTGTAAGCTTTGAAATAAATGGACGTTGTTTTTTCCAATAAAACATCTACCGTTATCAATAATAACGTGGAAAGTTTATTAAAGCCAGTACCATCGCAACTGTCATCGTCTTCAAAATTAAAAAAAAGGCAACGCAAACTAATACGGAAATAGCTTCACCAATGCGTACAAGATCGAAGAGAAATATTATTAATACAACTGAAATAACGCTTGGCCACGTTCAAGTCACTGATGGCCTACAACCACCACACTTCCCGCCGTTGTCATCCGATGTTGTTGCGAACATTGCAGGACCCATTTCGTTGCCTATTGTGTTGGACTCTTCGCCGTCACTGTCTTGTCAGGAGGCCGTTGAGGATGAGGCGTTGAGTGTTCCGGGTTCGGATTGTCCAGTCATGGAGTTGCGTGTAGTACCGGTGGTCCGTAGGAAATATTTGTATATTTCCCGTCTTCATCCAACTACTACCTCCGAGTCGATCTCCAAGTACGTTACGTTTAAAAGCAGTTTTAATCCATCAAATGTGGCCTGCTTCTCACTGTTCCCTAGAGACCGGGATCCATCAGAACTAACGTTTGTCTCTTTCAAGGTTGAGTCGTCGATAACTTGCATGCTACCTTGAAAAATCCTGATTTTTGGCCACCCGGGGTTCTAGTTCGCGATTTTCAAGAAAAACGCCAATCAAAAAACGAGGAAGGAGCTCGCAGTAAAGTATCATTTAATTTCATTCAATACATTAAATTCTAATATTTTAAATACTAGTTTACCAAATGCTCACAATAATCTTATCACAGTTCATCCTAATATTCTAAATTGATATTTATCTAATTCTAGCAATATTATCAATGGATCTAACAATGTCGTCAACAATAGCTTGTCAATTTTTTATTTTAATTGTAGTGGCATGCGTTTAAAATCAAAAAATTTCTATCTTGGAATATTGGAATCTAATTACGACATGATAATTCTGATCGAAACATATGGCTTACAGTGGATTTCAGTGATGCAGAATTTTTTCCTTCGGACTTTTGCGTTTTCTGTCGCGATCGGTATAACTTTAGTACAAAACGAAAAGGAGGTGGTGTGCTGATTGCAGTTCGGAAAATGTATTCTTGTGAATTTTTATTTTTCGATCCAATCATTGAGTTCATGGCTATTAAACTCAAATTAGGTACATTTTACATTATAATTAGCACATTCTGCTTTACTCTAGAGCCATCCGCGCCTTTTTGTCAAGATTTTATTGACAAGATCTCATGTAATTTATTACCTTTTATTTCTGATAATACTGACTTTGTCATTTTCGGCGATTTTAACTTTCCAGATCTAATTTGGATGATGTTTGACAATATATTCATTCCTGCTAATACGAATGATTCTTCAGCCTTAATTTGTGATTTTATGGCAAACATGGGTACTTCACAGATCAACAGTGTACCAAACAGCCACGGCACTTACCTGGATTTGGTGTTCTACACTAATAATAGGTCTTTTAAACTAGAATCATGCGACGACTTTGCCGGATCTTAGAGTGTTTATCATACCCCGGTTTCATTTCAGTTGGCTCTCCGGGTGTTGTAATATATATGCTTTTGAGTCAATCGGACGCTGTTTTTCAGTTTCTTCAAAAATAATTAAATATGTTCATTTTTTTTTAAATCAACTGTGTCGAATAACAAGGAACTTGTGACTTCATCTTTACCGTCTGGAATAAAAAATATGTCCAGCAAAGCAAGAAATTGGTTAATCGCCCTTTGAAGTGTACAACAATCGAAATAAAACAATCTGCAATTTTGCCGTAGAGCGTGGTGGCCGATGTAGGAGTGAATGTAAAAGCTAAAATTTAATAATGTTAAAAATGTAACACGGCCTTAATATAAATCTGTAGAAAATAAATGCAAACCAAACCAACCAAAAGTTTTACAAATCACAACTAATTCTACAAACTGTCCAGAAATAATTCTACAAATTCCCAGTTTGCCTAAACAGATCCAATTTAATTGGAATAACTTTGAATAATATTCCATTCAAATTTAATCATATATGTATGCATGCATCCCCTAGAAAATAATCGTAAAAACTTTTCAATAGCAATTTCATTCCGCTATTCACTGTAGATTACGTTAAATTTATTCATTTCGCGAATTTAAATCAGGTAATCTTAATTTGAATATTCATGAAATCACCATTAACTTTATCACCAGAATTAACATAAATGTTATTTTTTTACGAATAGCCGGTTGAAATAAATCGGAAAAGTTTGAAATATGCTTTGTTTATAAAAATAGTAATGCAAGTTTGTAAACAGTGCATAGTTTAAATGTCTGTAAACAATATGTATAGAACATAGTAGTCAACAGATTACATACATACATTTTATCATAAATCACTTTAAATGATCCAAACAAAAGTTGGTGATATGTTTAAATCTATGTATGTACATACCGAATATGATACGACTTAATAACGATTTGGTATTTGATCCGTTGAATAAACTGTATATTTTGCTACATGTAGGTACTATAAATAATGTTGTTCTATGTTTGAGAGATTTGAACTTTGATGGATTAGCTTTAATATAAGTATGTATGTCGTTCAATCAACTCTTCTATTTTATACGTATAGTTAAGCATTTCTATAAAAATTGGTTTACGGTGTAGCTGCGCAGATGACGCATAATTTTACCTAGCTATTTATACTAGTGTATAGTAAATGTATATGGGAAAGGAAATATGTAATCTAATCAATTTGGTTAATTCATGTGTTTAAATGATATCAAATATGATATTATGAACGCCAAAAAGTAGATTCCTCTTTCTAACTTTAGTTCCTTTGGTTTGAATTCCAACTTTCAACTGAACTACACGACCAAATTTGAAAATTATGATTTATTCTATATTTAATATCTAGAGATTGACGGTTCCAATTATCCGTATCCGATCTTCGCGGATATTTAACTAAGAAACCGTATTCGGTATCCGCTAAAAAAAAACACATTGCTGAATTATTTATGGCGACGCTGGAAATCAATTCGACACTAATTTTTGGTAATTGTAAACTTTTAATTTAGTACACTGTATTTTAATAATTTAATTACATATATGATTAATTTTTTATAAATTGATGTGTATTCTTGAACGTCGAAGATGATGATTTTATCAAAAGTCAATAACTAAGACTAATGCTGGAAACAGACGTGCGGAGTTTACGCTTGCGAATACGCATGCAAAAACGCAAGTAAAATACATGCGCGTATTTTTTGACATTACGTTTTTATTTTGTTTTAAGCCACCTATCGGAGATCTATTAAATTTTAAATTATTACAGCGAAATTTTTTGACAAGTGAACAAGCGTTTTTTTCGTAGTGATTACAATTCAATATTTTTCTCTTTAAAATTTAATTTAACATCTAAAATGACGTTAAAAATAGTGCGTTTGGAAAACAAATTTTAAAGGAAAACATTTATTTTTCAAAAACGAGGAAATTACCGATAACTGGCACTGATTTTCCTTGGTTTTTAATTGGAAATTCGGCATTTCCATTACGGAAAAATTTAAAGAGGCCATACGCTGGACGTCTGCTTCCAAAGGATAAAGAAGTATTTAATAAAAAAATATTAAGAGCATGGGTACGAATTGAAAATACTTTTGGAATATTAACAGTAAAATTTTGAGTATGTACTGGCAATTGCTTTAAATATGTTCCCCAAAAACTCCGAAAAAAAAACCATATTGGTCTTACACAATTTCATCAATCTCAACGATTCGGCTAACTATGTCCCAAATAATTTTGAGTATTATTTTGATGACAACGATGAGCTGGCAACGGCAGCTATACCATATTTCATCGGCTCTTCGCGGAGGAATTTAATATTTCCTTCTTTATACCTGGGGGCAAGTAGGAGAGTCAGAACAGGCGGAACAACTTCAACAACAACGTCAAGCAACACGTGCTACAGTTAGTACAAATTTAGGTGACCGCGTGGGAGCATGATGTTGGAACGAAATCTCGCCCCCCCCCCTCACAAGCGCCGATGGAAATAATAGTGGAGAAATTTCTTACAGCTTTTCAGAAAAAAGCTGCGGCACTAATGGGGAACGGTGATCAGGAGATTGTGTTGTCTTGTGACTACTAACTTGTCAAAAAAAAAAAATACTAACAAAATTTACTAACTATCGACTGCATAAGTGGCCGAAACCGGGTGGAGTTTATAATACTAACATTCCTTTCCTATCCTTCGGTCTTGTTATATGTAAGGTGGTGTACGGTGGATTCGGCGTATCTGGGAATCTTGCTGAGGCTTGGTCGTACATCCGTATCAATCAGTCAATCATTCAATCAATCCTTCTTTATACCTAAGAAAAGAAGGATCTGTGTACGAAAATGCTGCTCAGGAAGAAAAAAATTATTTAAAAGAAAATACGATCAAAAACATTTGCTTGAAAAGAATTTACCTCGAGAGGCAAAGAAACGCGATAAAGGAAACACTAACTTTCGCGCGGTGTTGTGCCAGTGTACGATCTCCAAGCAGTCACGCAAATACCGAAAGGAAGTGTTTTGGTGTTTTACTATAAATCTAAGTTAAACGTATTGAATTTTACAATTTATGATTTACAAACTACTAAGTAGCTGTGAATGCTACGTTTGGGATGAGTCCAACGGCCATCGAGGTGTCAACGAATTAGATACTTGCGTGTTAAAGTACTTACAAAAGAAAGCAACTATGACTGATGCTGAAATTATATTCTATTAAGACAATTGCGCAGGCCAACAAAAAAATAATTTATGCTGATCTTGTATTTACACGCGGTTCGTTTCTTGGCATAAAATCGACCACCCATAAATATCTGATTAAAGGACACACCCAGAATGAGGGTGACTCAGCCCATTCACTTATCGAAAGGCAAGTGAAACGTCAGTTAAGATGTGGGCCAATGTATACACCTGATGCATTTATTGCTGCCATTCGTGCTGCGAAAAAGCAAGGAAAACCTTTCAATGTGATTGAGTTATGCCACGAAGATTTTAATGACATCAAGGAGCTCGCTTCCATCTTGGAACCTATGAATTTGAAGAATGTTAAGCTACATGATGCCAAAGTAATTAGGTTTGTTTTTATAAGGTCTCATGTATTCGCATTTCCCAGGGTTTAAACTAAGATTAAGTTTTTTTTGTTCCTCGTTCAGATTTTTAAGTATCCTGTTGGCCGTGTTCTGTGCTTCATTCTCATTCTTTGATTTGACGAGTATCATTATGTCATCTGCAAATTGGATATTGATGCCTTTTCGTGATGTATTTTATGTATTTCGTGTGTATGTATGTTGAATAAGTACGGTGAGAGGCAACTACCTTGTGGGATACCTCTATTTGTGGGTTGTTTTATTGTGGAAGTTCCATTGTGATATAACACAATTCTATTAGTTAGAAATTGATATATCCAATTTATTATATGATTTGGTGTCTCTATTTTTATTAATTTTTCTATTAAAATTTTTTTGTTAACGTTATCAAAAGCTTTTGTTATATCGGTTGTAATTAGAATTTGATTGTTATATTTATGTTTTTCTGCTGTTATCTCACTGAATAGGTTGACAAAGTAATCCATTATACTGAATCCTTTTCTGAATCCATAGGAGTTTCTCGGTAGCGTGTTTTTATTTTCCATATGTTGGTTTAGTTCATCTATGTAGTATGACCTTATTAAATATTTTTGATAGTGTTCTGGAAACATATCGGTCTGTAACATTTAGTTTCATTTTCGTTTTTATTAGGCTTTTTTATTGCTATTATTCTGCTTATTTTCCATTTTCCTGGTTATTGCTGCTTTATGTATATGTTGTTAAAATAGTTATTGAGATTTTTAATTATACTGGGGTTTATTTCAACAACGGTTTTCAATGTTTTATAGGATATTTTATTTTCACCTGGGATAGTGTTTTGTTTCTTTTTTATTTTGTCCATAATAGTTGTATCGTTAAATTTTTCTCTATTTCTGTTTGTTTTTCCATTGGTAGTTTAATTTCCTCTATCGTTTCAGGGAAATTTTCGTTTATGAACTTCTTTGGCATGTCGTACTCTTCTAGGAGGTTGTATCGATTTTCTCTTTTATTTTTTATTTTGTTTATTTTACTCCATAGTTCCCATGATTTCCTCTTGCTTGCTTTTATTTCCCGTCTTAGTGTGGCTGTTGATTTTAATAGTTCCGTTGCAGTATATAGATTTTATTGTTTGTTATAACATTTTTGTTTTTTTGATTTTATATCCCATAACCTTTGTAACTTTTCATTCCACCACGGATTTGGCGTGTTTTTGTTATTAATGGTTGTGTACTTTGTGTTGTTTATTCTTATGTTTGCTCTCTATTTCCTTATTTGCACCTATTTCCTGAATGACCTTTTTCCAGTTTCTTGTTTCTCTTCTTATGTATCTATTTATGCTCGTATTTATTAATATAGGTAGATGGTCCGAGCCTATGTTCTCCTTCAAAACGTCTCATGTTAGCTTGTTTTGCATATCCTGAGTGCATAGTGTTAAATCTATTGCAGATGTCGTATGGTTTCTTAAATCTTGCCTTGTATGTTTACCATTGTTTAGGAGTTGGAAGTTACTTTGAATTATGATATCTGCTATCTTTTTACCGATGGTGTTTTCTTTGTTCGTTTGGCCCTAAAGGTTGTTGTGGGCATTCATATCTCCTGCAATTATTGTGTTGCGGTTGTTTTCTGCTTTTCTTACTATCTTATTAAATTCTTCCGTTTTATCTTTTTCGTTGTCATTGGATGGATTGTATATTGCTATTAAATAAATGATGTCTCCTCCGCATCTGATTTTAACTTGTATCGCCTCAATGTGCGTAAGGTTTAAATTTAGATCTATTTTTTTAACTCAAATTTTATTTTTGATCAGGAAACCGACTCCTCCATATCCGTCATCCCAGTGTTTTGTTATAGATTTGTATCCTGCTATTGTTGGCTCGTGTCGTCCAGGTTTCGCTTAAGATTGCTATGTCTATTTTATTTAAGTGCATAAAACTTTGTAACATATTTATATTGGCGTTAAGGTTTCTTAAGTTTATTTGCATTATTTTTAATTTATTATCTATCTTATTTTTTATTTAGTTGTTGTACTATCGCCTTCAAGTCGATAGTAAGTAAGTCTGGTACTGTGTAATCACTGTTGCCGATTTTTATGGATTGATCTAGTGATTGTTGTAATTGTTCTATTTTCATTCTCTGTTCCTTTATTATTTCTTCTTTTCTATTCGTTTTTATATCCAGGCGTTTAGTGTATCGTTGTTTGGTAAACTCGGGAAATCCTGCAACTGTAGTTCATTGTTCCTATCTCTACTTCTCGGATATAGGGCTCGTATTGTTTCTTTAAATGTGGTTTTATTTTTTATCATGTGGATTTTTATATTGGTTTGTCTTTTTTTTTCAGGCAATTCCTTGAATTTGTGAAATGTTCCATATTTTCACAAAATTTGCATTCTGGTTTTTCTTGACTTTATGTTCTTCATTGATTACCATTGGTTTTGCACATTTTGTGCACCTTTTTATTTGCGAATGATAGAATTTTTGTATGTGTCCATAGCTTAGGCATGCGGAGCAAAATCTTAGTTTAGGTATATATATGTCCGTTTTTAAATTTACGTTATAAAATCGTACTGGTTTTGGTAGCATGCTGACTCTGATTTCCATTCTGAGAATATTTGTGTTGTTTAGTACTTTTTCTTTCCTATCCCATGTTTGTATAATTTCCATCTTAGTGATTGGGAAGTCACTAGTGAGATTTTCTTTTATTTCATCCAATGTAAATTCTCCTACGATTACTTTCACTACTCCTTCTACATGCGTATATGTTTTGGTGATGAAACATTTGTACCCTTTTCCCGCAAGAATTTTATTTACTGGGTCGTCTTTCCATTCACACTTGTTGGCTTTATCGAAAGTTTCAAATTCAATTCTGGCAATTTTTTTATTTACTTCTAATTTTTTATTTTAATATTGTTTTGTGTAAAAATTCGCGCTAGTATTACCGATATCATTTTTTGTGGGGTGTTTGTGTCGACTAATACGTAGAACGGTCCTTTATCTGAGCTCTTATATTTATTTTCTTCCATATTGTTTTTTTCTTTTTGTTGATTTTTTGTTGTTGTTGTTTCACTATTATTAACTTGTCCTGTCGCGATGATTCGTATTTTGGCGTTTGGTTCTAAGTCATTTTCTTTTGACATTTCAGGGTCACTGTTGTTTATTAATTTTATTTTATTTTTTTTGTACCCTTTTTAATTTTACTTATTTGCTTTTTCTGTTTTGTTTCTGGTTATTTATTGTTGGATTTTTTATTTTATTTGCAAAATTTTTTCTTGATTGTAAAATTTAGCCGCAAAAATAAAACGCAAATCACTAAAAAATGTCCTACGTCACTATCAAGGTGTTTCCACTTACGGTGCTCGGAGGAAACCACAGATAATAAACAAAAGGATAGAAGGTAAAACAAAAATCCCATATAAAATCATAAAAGCAATTGAATCCAGTTTTTTGTTTTTTTCTCTTTCTATTTTACCAACGCCATATTGGTTAGAGAAATTTTGTCATTTGAGGTATTAGGTTTTTAAAGTTTATAAGGCATTTCTTGAATAAAAAATTAAAGTTTTCTTTCAATAAATAAATTTATTTGTTAAAATCATTCATAAATGTTGTGTGTATAAGTGCGAAAATACCAGATATAAAGTAAAAATTGATAAAAAAGGGATTACATGTCACCGGTAAGTAAATTTTTATTTGTTTACAAATATTTATAACACTTGTACACAATAATTTTAAATATTTTAGAATTTATTACACTTATTTCATACACATCAGTAAATTCACTATGTTTTAAAATGTTCAAAATACAAAATTAAAAAATATTTATTTCATAAAATTGTAGTTAAAGTAAAAATTTCAAGTTTCATTCACACAAAAATCTTATTTTGACCACGCATAGGAATCGTCATGGTAACATGACGAAAGCAAAAAAAAACCATAGGCGTCCCGTTATATTCAATATTAGGGGAGTCTAATGAACGAAATCACATATGAGAAAATTGTATTACAAGTTGATTGATTGTTTTTAAATTTATTGAGGTCAGATCTTGCAATCCATATGACTTTATTACAAATTTTAAAAGTTTTAATACTTTAGCTATGTTCTAAATTGGTATTTTTATGTTCATTATAGTAACTGTAAACCGTTATAATAATACTATAATTATAATAATTATGTTGATACACTTATAACAATAACTTTTTTTATATTAATTATGCTCCTTTTAATAAATATATTACCCTACGTTATTTCCATAAATTATTACTATTTGCATAAAAACTAAAGAAATATGCGACGCTACTGAAAAAAAAACAAAAAAATGTTTCGGCCATCATGAATTTTTCGGCTTTCTTCGTTTTTGAATTTGCTTCACTATTTTAGTTTAGTTTCTGTTCTCTTTGTTATTTTTCTATGGAGGAAACTGACTTCAAAATTTTAAATTGTATTATGTATTTAAAAACCAGGTTTTTTTAGTTATGACGATTTAATGAGCGATATACTATTTCTCAACTTTAAATTTTTTTTTTTTTTTGCTTTCTTTTTTTTAATTCATAAAAACAAAATAAAACATTATTATTATGTTAGAAGGTTTCTTTCTTTGGTAAGTTAATTTTTGCAGGAACACCGATACAACTATCCCGTTTTTAGTGCTGATATCTGGATAAAATTCTTTTAGTGCTAACGTAACATCAATCTGTATGTAACATTTAATTGCTCCGAATTCGTTATAAATTTATTTTTAAAACTAAGATAATAACTATTAGTGGTTACAAAGTTCAGCAATAGATGGTAGCATTTCGACTATTTTAAAAATAATTTTAGTACTAACAGCTGACAAAATTTCGAACCATTAAAAATATAAACAAAATAATGTTGACAACAATTTTCAAATTACAAGCTAAGTATACTTAGAGCGGATTAAATTGTATGGAGAAAAAATTTTTAGTCTGGAGACTCCACTTTTCTGTAAATTCATTGTATTTGAAGCAAAAATGTCCACTACACCATATGGCTACGATGAATTTCGAGCCTGCATAATTTCATTTGAATTTTTTTTTTATATATAGTGAGTTTTTTAAAATGCCAGGCTTTTATATCGAGAACCGTGCTGGATAGGAGAAAATTACTTTTAATGAAACTTGTTAAGGGTCGAGGGGACATCAGATGGTGACCTTTAATTCGACCCTGACTACGACCTTCAAGATCATTTGATGATCAAATTGATTGTTTTAAATGAAAAGCCCTATTTTTGGACCTCTGATTCGGAAAGGGCACAAAATTTTACGTTCAGATAGGAAGTTTATTCTCTTCTTTTGAATGACTTTCAGATGTTAGTTCAAGGACAAACTACTAAATAATATGAAATAATCAGCAAATAATAAATTTTAATGGAGAATGACTTAATTTAAATTTGTTGGCACCATGACCAAACGTACTAAGTTAATATTGTGTTAGTATATTCCCCATTTCATTATTTGCAGATCATTTCTAATTATTTGGTAATTTGTCCTTGAAAATCATCCAAAAAAATAACCTAAAATGCCTATCTGAACGTAAAATTTTTCGTTTTTTATGAATCTGGGGTCAAAAATAGGGATTTATATTTAACAAATTCAATTTAACCTTCAAATAACCTTGAAGGACGTAGTCAAGGTTGAATTGAAGGTCGCCATCCGATGTCACCCTTGACCCTTAACAAATTGCATTATAAGTAATTTTCTCCTATCTAGCACCGTACGCCTGGAATTTTTTAAAAACTCACTAGGTATATATAAAAAAAAATCTTCAAATGAAATTATGCAGGCTCGAAACTCATCGTAGCCATATCATGTTGTGGACTTTTTAGCTTAAAACTAAATGAATTTTCAGAAAAATGGAGTCTCCAGACCACTTAAAAATTAATTCCGCCCTAATACATTTGGATAAATTTAATAAATTAATAATTCAGTTTTCAATAATTTCAGTGACAGTTCATTTACTGTACATATACATAATTATGTAAGACTGCTTGGATTACTTAGTTTATGGAAATAATTTTTGGTTTTAATTTTAGGAAATGAAATTTGTTTATCTGTACGAGTGCAGACATAAATAAATATGATGAAGGATATAACTCGCAAAGTCATCCTATTTTATTGATTCAATGCTAGACATTTTCTTGCAAGTAATTATAATGTGGAAGCATTACTAAGTGTTACTAACACAAAAATAATGGATATGCGGGACAAATAAATTGAAATTATTTGAACAAAACTGCAGGTACGATTCATGATATACAATTATTATGGTATATTATATTCTAAAGGTATGTTTTAACAACCAATACAAGTATCTTCTAACCAATCGACGTGTTGCCATGTTTTATTTGTTTACGTTATTTCCAGTTATGTATATTTCGTAATGTTGACTTCGTTTGGTTGAGTTTTTAGTTTTTTTAATCATCGTTAAATTTTTAAATTGAAAATTTTTGTGTTAAAAACGATATTTTGGGCGTTATAACGGGATATTGTTTAAAATAAATTGTGATTGAAAACTACATTTTGTGCTAAAATCTTTATTTTGTAGTTAAAAACTGTATTTGTAATAAATCTTCATTTTGTGCCTAAGCAGTTTTTCATTAAGATAAGTTATGCCTAACTATTGTGCAGTTGAAAAACAAAAGTAGAACTACCACCACGAATTTTTTTTTGTTTTCCGGAAATCTATGAAATAAAACGCGATTAGCAAAAATTGGGGTGTAACAAAACTCGAAAATTCACTAAAACCGTTTTATTAACCCGCAGTCATTATTATTAATTTCTAAAGAACAAACCACGAAATTATTTAGTCTTCAAATGGTTTGCACCAAATTCATAAAATTTAATTCTAAAATTTCATTTCCTATTCATTTATTTTAGAAATTTCATTAATTCTTCAAAATGGTCATACTCTTGAAAAATGCATCTACATAAATAAGTCTTGTTCAGATTGTACTTCAGATTCTATAAAATCTAAATATAACACTCCAACTCTATAAATTTTTTGACTAGGTCAAGATTAACTTATTCTCGTACCCAGAGTTACTTAAAACCAAGCACTAATTTATTACTACTGCAGTTGCAACCGAACCTTGAGAATGATCCATTACATTTTTTATGGAATAAGTAGGTAGGCTTCTACAGGAGGCTCTAGCAGATAATTTCAATGTGAAGATTTCAATCATTTAAATTTCTCAAATCCACAATTTTAGCGCACAAATCCCCGAGGTTTCGAAAATGATCTCCTTGTAAACCGGGCGAACAAAAAAAAACAATTTTTTTTTTTTTTTGTAATACAAAAACTCAGATATCCATTAAATTTTATTTATGGTCAACATAAAATTGTTTCAAAAATTGTATTGATGTTCGACAAGAATTACCTCGTCATTTTAATACATAAAATAGTCCAACAACGAACAGAAAAAGGCACAGACCAAAACATAATACACAAAAGTTGTGTTGTTGAGGACGAAAAGTTATAAAATGTACATGAATTTTTTTGTTTCGGTTAGGCTGCGGTGTTGTTTGGCGTACAATTCATAACTTTATTAGCATGTCGTAAAAACCAAAAATTTATACGTTTAATTTAATTAACAGTACCAGGGCAAATGGTTCTTGTTGGTGATGGTGGGGAAGTCGCTTATGTGATAATTAAAAAGGTTGAAAATGTAAAATTTATTTATGCAATGTTACTATGTATTTACATGTACCATAAATATTAGGTTGTTCAGAAATTAATGCAGGTTTTATGATTTTATTTGTTTCAACAATTTTTCAATAATAAAGAATTACGCAAAGAGTTTAACATTATAAGTCATTTTAAAGCTTATTTTATGCTCTTTCTTATCACGTAATCTATTTGTAATCTAAATTGTAGTTTTGTCTATTTTTAGACCTTTGAAGTTAAGATGTCAAAACAAGAATTTCGCCAAATTTACTTGTATGAATTTAAACTCGGCCGCAGTGCAGCACAAACGGCTCGAAACATCAATGAAGTTTGGGGCCAAGGAAGTGTTAACGAATGCACAATACAATGTTGGTTTCAAAAATTTCGTCGTGGTGAACTCAGTCTTGAAGATGAGAAAGGTCGCGGACGTTCCTCTGCCATTGACGACGATGAATTGAAGGCTTTGGTGGAAGCAAACCCACGCACGACTGTTCGAGAGCTTGCAGGGGACCTAGGCGTAAGTATTGGATTAATTTAGGAACATTTGAGCCGAATTGGAAAGCCGAAGAAGCTCGACAAATGGGTGCCACACGAATTGAACGAAAGCCAAAAAAATCGCCATTATGAAGTTTGCTCTTCACTTCTTTTGCGCAACAAAAACGAACCATTTCTCGATCGCATTGTGACGTGCGATGAAAAGTGGATTCTATACGACAACCGACGGCGTTCAGCGCAGTGGTTGGACCGTGGCAAAGCCCCTAAACACGTCTCCAAACCTGAGCTGCATCAAAAAAAAGACTATGGTGACTGTTTGGTGGTCGTCAGCCGGAATTATCCACTACAGCTTCTTGAATCCTAGCGAAAATATCACAACAAATTGACAAAATGCACAAAGAACTAAAACGTCTATGTCCAGCATTAGTCAATAATAGGAAGGGCCCAATTCTTCTGCACGATAATGCTCGACCACATGTTGCACAACCGACGCTGCAGAAGTTGAACCAACTTGGCTACGAAGCTCTGCCTCATCCACCATACTCACCAGACCTCTCGCCAACCGACTACCACTTTTTCAAGCATCTCGAGCACTTCTTACAAGGAAAAGTATTTAACGACCAAACAGCCGCAAAAAATGCCTTCGAAGAATTCGTCGCTTCCAGAACTTCAGAATTCTATGCAACTGGAATTAATAAACTTGTACCTTGTTGGCAACAATGTGTAGATTCTAATGGTTCTTATTTCGATTAATAAAATTTATTCTAAACTGAGATATGTCGTTTTAAATAAAAAGGTTGAAAACCTGCATTAATTTCTGAACAACCTAATAACAATCGTAAGAAAATCAGCCCAGTTTTATCTAAATTATATACATGTACCCATAAACCTGTAAACGAAATTTATTAAATCGAATGAGCAACAAGTATTTTCTACAACAATAACAACAAAAATATGTAAATTTTCCCTAACAACAAACTCCACAAAAAAAAATCATGAAATTTACCTTTACGGTCGCTACGGTATTCCGCAATGACAAAAAATATCCTTTTTTATTTGTTACCCTTCACTAGAGTGAGTATTATAATGTGTGTTTTCACTCTATAAAAACCAATATCCTTCATCATTTTTTTTTTGTTTATTAAATTCTCATGATTCGTATGTTAATGTAGAACATTTTTTATTACTCGTCATTAATTTATTCCATGGGAATGATTTTGGTTGTGAGTTGTTTAAGGTTATTTTAATTTTTTGGTATTAAATTAGATTTAGTTTAATGAGAGGGAATGTAACGTCGGTTTTCAATGTAACACAACAATTCTGATTATACATTCAGTACCTTGAGGAACTTCGTAATTTGTTAAATCGAAATCCTCCAAGTTTTTTTTTGCCATGTTTGTTTTGCTACAGACAGGATATTTATGACAACACATCGTGGGGAACTTTTGTTATACAACATCCAGCAGTCACCACAAGAAAATTTTGCCCGTAAAACATTTTTAATTTCTTTTGTTATAAAATTAAAAATAAAATTTCATTAAAATGCTAGATTTGAAATGAAAACGTTTCGATAGACGCTATATCAAGGAGTAAATATGTAGAAGCTGTATTTCGAAAAATCAAAATATGAAATTTAAATAAGCAGAAAGGAAAACTGTAGCTTCATAAAAATAGTCATGAAATTAAATAAATATAGTGGATAATAATTAGGGCTTTTAAAACCGGTTAAAGGTTGTTTTATACTATCCTTTCAGCGCAGCGCAGTATCGTTCAGTATCATACATCGAGTATTTATACTATACATATGTGCGTTTCAGCTCATACATTTGGTTCGTATTTTCTCGCTGGATGTTTCGTGTTTATTCGATGTGTTTACAATTACAACACAAGATAAAAAGTACATATACAATTACAAATACATAAATACATTAATAATATAATACAAAACATGAAGAGACACATAAAAAAATGTAATCGTTTTGATTCGCATTTGTTCGAAGCAGTTTCGCTTCCGCGCGTTTCCTACAAACATTCTTTTTTACAATGTCTGTAGGATTCGGAACGATAAGGAAAGGAAACGAAACGATAGTATAAATCTATAAATACTCTTATAGCAAAAACATGTAACAATGTTTTTTTTGTAGGAAACGAAACGATACTGCGCTGCGCTGAAAGGATAGTATAAATCAACCTTAAAGGTGGATTTATATTAAGGTTGATTTATACTATCCTTGCAGCGCAGCGCAGTATCGTTTCGTTTCCTACAAAAAAAACATTGTTACATGTTTTTACTATAAGAGTATTTATACTATCGTTTCGTTTCCTTACCTTATCGTTCCAAATCCTACAGACATTGTAAAAAAGAATGTTTGTAGGAAACGCGCGGAAGTGAAACTGCTCCGAACAAATGCGAATCAAAACGATTACATTTTTTTTGTGTCTCTTCATGTTTTGTATTATATTATTAATGTATTTATGTACACCCATGCGACGGTAATTCGTTCCATAAAAATGCGTCTTGTAAATAAAATTGTAACATAATTAAATAACCTTGACGTATTTCTAGAAAGAAAACATTTAAGTAACGATGCAACAAATAATTTAAGCGACGCAAAACTGAAATTTGGTAGTGTAAATGTACCGTCGCAATTGGAAACGTCGCAAATCGAAACGTCGCAAATCGAGGTATTGGTGTATTTTCAGAAATTATTTAGTCTACAACTCTACACTGAACACTCAGTTGTCAGTTCGGTTGTTAGCATGTGATGTATGATGAATGAAATATGATTTACATATATCAAAACGAGGTTTTGCTTTTTTAAAGATATTTATAAAGGTGAAATATTTTTCCCCTAAACATCCAGCGAGAAAATACGACCAAATGTATGAGCTGAAACGCGCGTATAGTATAAATACTCGATGTATGATACTGAACGATACTGCGCTGCGCTGAAAGGATATTATAATAAATCAACCTTTAAGGTTGATTTATACTATCCTTTCAGCGCAGCGCAGTATCGTTTCGTTTCCTACAAAAAAAACATTGTTACATGTTTTTGCTATAAGAGTATTTATAGATTTATACTATCGTTTCGTTTCCTTTCCTTATCGTTCCGAATCCTACAGACATTGTAAAAAAGAATGTTTGTAGGAAACGCGCGTAAGCGAAACTGCTTCGAACAAATGCGAATCAAAACGATTACATTTTTTTTTGTGTCTCTTCATGTTTTGTATTATATTATTAATGTATTTATGTATTTGTAATTGTATATGTACTTTTTATCTTGTGTTGTAATAGACCTTTTTCCTTAATTGTCAAACATAGTGAATCAGCAGAAATATCTGTAGGTGTTGCATAATATTGGAATCTTGTTTTCAGTGTTTTAACTAAATAAATTAAATTTTACATTAAATTTAACTTTAGAAACGCTTTTGCGGAATTGTGAAGTTGTTTCCCGAAATATAATTCATTAATTATATTTCTACAACATTAATTTTTAGTTCGGACCACCTACGGATCGTCGATCTTACTTGTCAAATTTTTTTAAGGAAAAAGGTCAATTGTAAACACATCGAATAAACACGAAACATCCAGCGAGAAAATACGAACCAAATGTATGAGCCGAAACGCATATATGTATAGTATAAATACTCGATGTATGATACTGAACGATACTGCGCTGCGCTGAAAGGATAGTATAAATCAACCTTTAGCCGTTTAATTTGAATGACAAACTTCATTAACGAAATTTTTTGACGTAGGACTACGTCTTTGTTTTCATTATATATGGGGGTAAACCAAAATTTTAATGTGATGACGCGCGTCACGGAATTGACGTATTTACGAAATTTATTTGATTAAAGCAATGTCTCTGGATAAATATAAATGTAATGTTTTAAAAACTGTAAAAATCTGTAAAAGTTAAATAAAAATTTTTGGATTGAAAAAAATTAAAAAAACAAATTATTAATATGTATTTTAATTTCAATTTTAATTAAATAGTGATGAACTTGATCACGCCATATTGATTTAAAGCTATAAAATAAAAATAAAAAAGTTCAAATTTTTTTTATTTTCATTATGTTAAATATTGCGTTAATTTTTTGAATTTATATGCTGTATAACCTATGCAATCCTATAAAAATGCATAGTCGCCAGAATCAGGCCGAAAAATGTTTAGGTTTTTGAGTTATGGGACCTCAAAGTTTCCAAGTGACCGGAAACTAATTATAATACGTCATTTGAATCGTCAATATTTAAAAATAAATTATATCTAGTATGCTTTTGTTAATAGCAAGATATTCCCATTTCTGTGTCATTGACATTTCTGTGACGTTTTATTGACATTTTGTGACATTTTAATGATTGAAATTTTAACGATATATTGATCGATACATTATTTGTGAATTGCTTTATTAAAATCGGGTTTAAAGGTATTATTTCTGAGTAATAAATTCTCGTAGTATAATCATAGAAGAATTACTAGAATCATAGAAGAAGATCTCGTCTATTTGCCAATGTTGTCATTTGATAGGTTTTGCATCCAGTAGCATATAATGGTAATCGCTTTAGGTTAACGTGGTGCGGTAAGTCATGGTCGTAATCCCATCCGTCTTTACACGTTGTATCCCGTATAAACTTTTTTTGGACACTCTCGATTTTTCTGATAGGTTCGTCGTAAAAAGGACACCAGATGTTGACAGCGTATTCAAGTTGAGATCTGACGTAGGCATAATACAGGATCTTGATTGTCTCGAAGTCATGAATATCCCCAGTCCAACGCTTAATAAAACCAAGTATGGAATTAGCTCTAGCGCAACGCATTGCTCAATATGCTTAGTAAAGCACACGTTTTCAACGAAATTAACCCCTAGGTCTTTAATCTCGCATACTTTTTGTAAAAGTACGCCATTTATTTGATATTGTTGTGTAACAGGGTTAACTTTTCGATGGAACGATAAACTCTTACACTTGTTGATGTTGAGACTGAGGAGGTTAGACTCACACCATGTCGCTACATAGTCGATGTCCTCTTGTAGCTTATGAATATCGCCGATGTTTTCTACTGTTTTAAAGATTTTGAGATCATCTGCAAACATTAATACCTTAGAATGTTATATTACTTCAGTAACGTCATTGATGAAAATTATGAAGATCCAAGGACCAACATGAGAGCCTTGTCGTGCTCCTGAAGTAGCTTGAATTGATTCTGATCTTCTATTACTAAGCTCAATATACTGAATGCGATTACTCAAATATGATTTAAACCACGCAACAAACTGTTTAGAAAAACCGAATCTGTATAACTGTTCCAACGTTTTACAATGACTGATGGAGTCAAAGGCTTTGGCAAAGTCAGTATACACCACATCAAATTGCTTATGCGCATTTCAATTTCTTTAATGGTGTTGCTGGTAAATTCAATAAGATTTGTTGATGTTGATCTCTTGGGTATAAAACCATGCTGACACTGTGAGATGAATCGAGGAACCAAAGATCTGAATGAGTTGCATACTACCAGTTCAAATAATTTGGGTATTGAAGTTATTGATGTAATTCCTCTGTAACAAGTTACAAGAGACATCATTTTTTGCTCCTGTAGTAGCTTAATACGCAGGCTATTGTGGTTCAAAAAAATAAATTGTGTTGAATGTTGGATTAATACTGGCTTTACACCGTATATAGTATAATAGCAAAATATTACAATACTACTTTGCTATCCGGTGTAAAACCGATGTTTTGATAGTTTAATAGAAAAAATAAAATATAATATTTTGATTTGATAGCTATCAAATTTTAATACCTATTATATTTTATTGTAGAAGGAAAATTTTGACAGTGGATTATTGGTAAATTAGTCTAGAAACATATTAGTGTATTTTGAAATTATTATTTTCCATTATTTTGTTATAATTTTCTGTTTTTTATGAATATTTTATGCGGTGTAAAACCGACTACGGTAGATAGTAAAATAGTATATTATACTATTTTACTATTATACTATCTACGGTGTAAAGCCAGTATAGGCTATTAAAAGAAAACGAAGAAATTCCTGCAATAGCTGATTCTTTCATATTTGAAAAAATTTGAAAAAATCAACAATTTTGGATCATTAAAAGCACCGACAACAAAATCTATGCCGAAGTAGCATACACATGTCTTTTAGTTTTTGAGCAAATATTGAAAAATGATTGCCATTTACCAAATATTTGTTTTAAAACAACTGAACCATGCATAGCGGTAATTGAAAGAAATTTTCCCAAGAGAGGCATAAAGCCTTTAAAAGAAAATAGATCTTGTTATGACCATATAAAAATATTAATTAATTTTTTTTTTATTCTGGTATTAATAAGAAAAAATCCACATGGTCTATAACAAACCGACAACAAGCAAATCCAAAGACTAAAAATAAATTAGCATAGCTTCAAAAAGGTTAAAAACTTTAAGTAATTGAAAAATATAACAATTTTTGAAATAAAAAATAATAAATTTGGCACTCTGATCTTGATGTTCATTTAAAATAATTAACTAATATTGTTGCATTTCATTTAAATTTTTAACTTATGTCATTTTCCACTTGTACATGATCTGAAATTGAAAATTTTTCCCTTCTTGAATTCTTTTGCATTTTACAGCAGCTAAACCATTTTGCTGTTATTTGACAACTTACAACAATTGCACTATATATTCTAGTAGTTATTCAATCCCAATTTGGAAATCATCAAATTCACTGATAAGTAAGAGGGCCACATGACCACTGGGACACCCGACCAGCAGTCGGGTGATCGGCTCACTTATCAGTGAATTCTACGGTTTCCAAATTGGGATTGAATAACTGGTATTTCGCTTGTTATATTGTAATTATAATTGACATTTACCAATGCTAGTGTTAAGTATTAGACAAGTTTTTCTACAGAAATTCAAAAATCTGAATTTAAATAATTTGAAAGGTGGGGGAAAATTTAGCAAAAATCTCAATTTATCAAAATTGATTTACATAAAAAAAAAAACAATTTTTTAAAAAATTTTGAATCAAAGAATACGCAAAACTGATGTAAATCTTTTTCATTTACATAGGTATGTACGATTTTTGGTCGAAGAGAATTACATAAATATATATACAAATAAATATATCACGTAACTAATATTTTTTTTCATAAATACACTGGCATACTCGTAAGTTCAAACTTCGCTCATTATTCTTATCTAGCCCGGAATTGGTTAGTCTTAATGTCGAGGAATTGGTTTATCTCACAGTGTAACATTGTCATCTGAATCATTTACTACGATGATTGAGAAAATTCTAGAAAATATTGAAAACAATTAATGTTGCTAATATCATGAAGAAGAAATTAGGTCACATTAACGACCTTTACAAATAAAAGAAAAATGCTCGCACTTATTTTCATGATAGGTACAAGAACTTAATCATTTACAGAAAATGTGATGGTTTTATTTAGTCTACATAGAATACTTGGCCGCTTCCCAATTATTCTACAGAACTTTAAAAGGAAGAATATATAGTTAAACGTGTTTAGCGCGTGCAAATCAAATTTAGCTTATACACAGGTACATTTAAATTCATCATTTGTTATTCAATACGAATACAATGAATATTTATTTAATAATTATTGCAATTTTTTTTTTGTTTAATAAATTAGTTTATCAGTTTGATTTTCCTCCATTCATCTAAAAACTATAATATTACATTCGGAATCGCAAACGTACATACCTACATTTAAACTCTATTAGATGGAAAAAAAAATGCAACAAAAACATAAGCAGTAAAATAATCAAAATACAAAAAGGCGAATGCCCTGTTCTATGATAGAAAATAAAATACATTAATAATTTTGCATTTACATTTATACGTACACGTGTATTATCAATCTGACATTTTATTATTTTTTGTTTCGATAAAAAAGTACAGAAAAAGTCCGCATATCGAAATTAACTTAAACAGATCAGAAGTGGTGTGTGTGTGTGAGAATGCATGTTCAAAACCAACAAAAATGTTTATACAAGCCGTCTTGTTCGCTCTTTACACAGATCCCATCAAAAAATGTATTCTATATTATTGGTTTTGACGTGATAACTTCTTACACCGCATGTTCAGAAAATTGACACGAAATTTTGCCTTTCTGAAGAGCAATTCTGAAGTCAATTTTTGCGTAAAGAAACAGTGGTAGTTAATTTATTTTAAATTAAAATAATTAATCTCCATATTAAATTAAATCTACAAAATATCGATTTACAGGGCTTGACTGCACTATAGCGAGAAATCGCCTCATTTGATTGGAGTAATTCTGGTGCTAGTTTGTGCATAAAAAACTGTGGCAGATAATTTAGTTTAAAGTAAAATAATTAATCTCCACATAAATTTTAATTAAAATTACAAACGGCAAAATAACGATTTACAATGATTGAGAGCACTGTAGCGAGAGAACGCCGCTTCTGATCGAATCAATTTTTTGTGAGTAAAGAAATTGTGGCGTATAATTTATATTATATTAAAATAATTAATCTCAACATCTTATACACGTTATCACGCAAAACATCTACGGCCGTGTAGACGACACAGCCCACCCCGAATTTTTTTCATATAATATTTAAACAACAACAAAATCAGGTTTGTGTAGATTATGTAAATATACTATAGCGTACTTTTTTATATCTTCAGTTTTTGTACTGTATGGCTTGTATAGACATTTTTGTTGGTTTTGGCATGTTGCATTTTATATCCAAATGTATTTCATTTCGCTTGTATAACCTTTGTTTGACACGATTACAAAATTACTTCTCGACTTCTCGCCAACACTTACAAACCGGGATGTGTATCAATTTTATCACGGGCTTTGTATGAAATAACAAACGACATTTGACAAAATTACGTCTCATCAAAATATCTTTGGCAAATTTGCATATTTGGCAAGTATCGTATAACAAAACAAATTGAAAGGCAAATGCACGTTTACTCCAAAAAGCTATTATATCAATTTGACAGGTATGATGTAAATGGAATTGTTAAATGATTTTTGAATACATTTTTGGAATATGGCGAATTACCCGGTAACTTGGCCATTTATTTTGGGATTATGATACATTTTGACAGGTACGGTGGCAATAGGATTGTTAAATGATTGTTATGTGAAGTTTTAGAATATGCCTAAAAAGCTTGTAACTTGGCTAACATCAAAAAAGTGGAATTCGCTAATACATTTCAAATTTCCGAAGGAATATAAAATGAATAAATTTAAGGTAGCTATTAATCTTTACTTGCAGGATCGCGCATTGGGTGCAGAAGCTCTGACAGTTACAAGGAGCTAGGACCGTTAATAAGTCCGCTCTGCATCCAATTAAAAAAATTGATAAAAAAAAAAAAAAAAAAAAAAAAAAAATTATGATAAAATTCGACAGGTATATGATGCAAATAGAATTCTTAAATGATTTTTGGATATACTTTTGGAATAGGGCCAATTGGCCTATAACTTGGCTATTTCTTAATTTATTATGATTTTTGAGACCTAAGACGGAAATGGGGTTGGTGATGGAACTTGGTTATTTTAAAAACAGCTTTGATGAAAATCGACAGGTACGATGGAAATGCGACTGTAAAATGATTTTTAGAAGATGTTTTTGAATATGGAAGATTAGCCTGTAACTTGGCTATTTTTTAACCGATTATGATGAAATTCGACAAATACGATGGAAATCTTATACAGGTAAACCTCGCTTAACGAACCCTCACTTAACAAAACCTCGGATCTACGAATATCAATTTTTGATACAAAACCTCACTTAACGAATACAAACCTCGGAATAACGAATAAAAAAAAACAAAAGAAAATTAAAAAAAACGTTTTTCTTTCATTTTTGTTACGATTTTTCCGTCCAACGGTAAAACGATGGTAAATCGGTAATCCGTTGGACGAGTTCGAGAAGAAAACTAAACAACTTAAAATCTTTTTACCCTTTCTGCCCGTAGGCACTTGGCGAAATACACTTAATACACACATTTTTAAATTTTTTTAAAAACACTTGTTAAATATTTCGCAAAATTACAAAAGGTTTAAAACATCACTCGATCGATTTCGGCTTATTAGGCCATCATCAGGAGTATCTACTCCTGATTTTTTAAACCTTTTGTAATTTTGCGAAATATTTAACAAGTGTTTTTAAAAAAATTTAAAAATGTGTGTATTAACTTAAAATCGATAACTTTTTTACAAAATAAATTAAGCATTTATTTTATTTTTTATATGTTTTGAATTTTTTAGTTTGCGTATTTTATTATTTATTTTATTCTAATTAAAATTGAATTTTTGTATGTACTGAAAACTTTTTTTTTACTAAATTTGCACTACAGGAACCAAACTAACAATTTCTCATAAAAAACCATATAATTTGACACCTCGATTAACGAATCCTCGCTTAACGAAGCATTTCCAGGAACCGAACCCATTCGTAAAGCGAGGTTTACCTGTATATAAAAAAAGATAGATTATTGGAATATGGCCAATTAAGAGCCGCGCGCTGGAATTAATACAAATATTTTCGCTTGAAAATGAAAATTTAAAATTATCTGGAAAATGGAGATTTAATATTAAAATTAGAATGAAAGTCTCCATTTCGCAGAATATTTCAACACACAATTCTGGAATAGGAAGATTATTAAATCTTCATTTTTCAGAATTTAAATTTTCGTTAAAATTTTAGAGTAATTACTTTTTGCCAAATTATTCTTAAGGAATTATAAGGCAAAATGCCAACAATTAAAAACACTTCATTCTATTTCAAAAAAAAGAAATCAAATTCACGACATTCGTCAATCTAGTAGTCGTTTCGTCACACACGCTGAATCGACTCATATTTTGTGTTTTATTTTGGTTTTGTTTATACAAAAGCAAAATCTAAATGATAGAAAATTAACAAAAATTGTAAGGGGTGTGGCTTCTAGTATTTGTATTCGTAGAATTGTAGATATTTCAATTATTTTCAAAACATTTCGTTTTGTATATTTAAAACATGAATGATAAAAAGAAGCAAATATAAATTATTATCTCCGTCTCATAAAATTTCAAAAACTGAATTTAAAATCATCATTAATAGGTATCTTTGACTCATACAAAATATGCTTCTTTAGTAATTATTCTATGGTATAATATCGTATGTAAACCTTAATAGAAAATTGTCCCATTTGTTAAGGTCTCACAAAGTACTATACCTTAGAATAGTTTTTATAATTTTTTGAATTTGGCAACTCAAAAGATATGATTTGGCGGCATGAGAGTAGAAAATTTATATTGTCGTGACCAATTGTGATATTGGGGAGGAGGTCTCCAAATTCAAGAAAATTCCTGTGCAAAACTAACAGAAAATGGTTGTAAAATATAAATGGTTGGTTTGGTGATCTTTAACGGACACTTTGTGGGAAAAGTGTTGTACGAGAAACCAGATAGACCCCAATATTTTATTTTTGTTTTAGAACGGCAATTCATTGTGATATAACGAATTGAGAAATATAAAATTTAGTATTGTATAAACAATAAATATAAAAATTAACCAAAAATATGTACAATGGGTACTCTTAGGCTAATACAGCCTAATGCATAAAGATGGCAGAATTATTTAATAATTGGCGGTAATTGATAATTAACGGTTTAATTTTTAATTTATAAATTCTAAATTTTTTTTTCATTTAAACTGTACAAATAAAGTTTTCTAAATTTTACGTAGTCCTACGTTAATAGGTCGTGTCTCGGATACAAGCTCGTCGGTTTTTTTCTTAATACATATAAAAAACTGTACTTACAAAACATTGGAATACACAATATCGGTAAAACAATAACCAGATAGATTTTAAGTCAATTGTGTTTGATTACAACTAGATCCAGTTTTATTTATCTTTTTAGTACTGTTTACGATTGGCGTGTTTTTTATTGCATCGGAGAGATCAGACAGATATAAAAAAAAACCTTTTGCATTTTTTTTTTCCGGATCGATTCGATATTTTTTTTTTGCGTTTTTTTATTATATCCGATAAATCACGGATTGCTGTTTTATTTCAGATAGTACGGAGAAATATATAGTTTGACGTTCAAAATGGTGAACACTATAGCCTGAGATTAAAACAATGGAAAATTCATTAGTTAAAGTTTATTGTAAATAATTTTAATTAATTTTGTTAAATGTTCCTTGTTCATAAATGTTTAATTTTATTTTTGTGTATTAATTATGCGTAGGTAGACAATTTTCTTGGTCATAGTTTGTTACAAAATAGTGGTTAGCCAATTTAAATATTAAGCGTGTTAAAATCTGAAATAGGTCTTTTCAGATTAACAATTATCGGATATTTGAGATAATTTATCTCTTTGATATCTCTGGGTTTCACGTGCCCACTGATAAAATGTTACTCGATTTTGGAAATCAACGCCATGAAGATCTTGGTGTAAAGACACATGATATGGATGATACTTATGACATTGATGTTTTAAAATTTTCCAAACACTAGTCTGGGACAATCCGGACTCGCTAGCTATTTCTCGTGTACTAATATGATGATTATGAGCTAGTGCAGCCAATACACCAATTTCATTATTTTCTTCGGTGACTGTTGTTGAACGAGTCCTTTTTTTCGGTTGAACACTTCCATCAGTAATAAATTGTTTGATAGTACGCTGAAATGACGAACGTGACCGAATCCTATCCGGAAAACCCGAAGCGTAGAGAGTGACAGCATTATCAAGACTCAAGCCAGCTTCTCAATAAACCAGAATCATTTGAATTTTCTCTTGTACAGTTAAATACACCATTCTGAAGTAGAGTATTGATAGCTTTACATAGGTATTGTTGTTTTTGAAATAATCTTCGGACTGAATCGGTATCTTCAAAACAAAATACAAACAATTTCAATAATTTGAAAGCCGATTTAATCGCATGTTAAATATGTGCCGCATCAATGAAAAGTAGCAGAAGTAATCATGATACCAAAACCTGATAAACCACCTAACGATAAAAAATCATACAGCCCAATTTCTCTGCTGCCAATTATGTCAAAACTCTTTGAAAAATTATTACTAAAGAGACTTAAACCAATAATTGAGGACCGACAACTAATTTCTCCAAATCAATTTGGATTCAGAGAAAAGCATTCTATAATTGAACAGGTGCATAGAATCACCAACATAATTGAAAGAACGTTAGGACGTAAAAAAGTATGATCAAGCATATTCCTGTACGTCGCGCAAGCATTCGATAAAGTCTGGCACAGTGGTCTGGAATACAAGCTGCATAGAGATCTACCGAGACAATTCTATGCCATACTAAGATCTTATTTATCCAATAGACACTTTCGAGTGAAATATGAGGATGAATACTCTGAGCTAAAGAAAATCTCTGCCGGTGTCCCGCAGGGGAGTGTCTTAGGACCAATCCTGTATTTACTATATACAAGGGACATACCAACCACAAATGAAAGAACGATAGCCACCTTTCCAGATGACACAGCAATTATGGCAGTTGGAAATAATGTCGCTGATGCAACGAGCAAACTCCAGAGGATGACCAATGCGGTTTGTAACTGGACAAAGCGTTGGCGAATCAAACTTAGATAGACAAAATCCACGCATATTAACTTTACTTATCAAAAGGCTTACCACCTACCTATAGAAATTAACTGGCGACTCGTGCCATATGCAAATACAGCTAAATACCTTGGCATGACCCTCGATGCCAAGCTCAAGTGAAGAGAGCATGTCAAAAAGAAAAAAGAAGTACTTAACATAAAGTTCAGAAAAATGTATAGGCTAATAGGTAGAGGCTCTGAGCATACAATTCATAGTAAGCTGCTGCTATATCGGCAAATTTTGAAGCCGATGTGGACCTACGGTATACAACTCTGGGGATGTACCAAGCAAACAAACGCCAAAATGATACAGACGTTTCAAAACAGGGTTCTTCGTAGCATCGTCAATGCTCCGTGGTACGCAAGAAATGAAGACCTTCACAGGGACCTACGGATGGAATACATCAAAGAGGAAATAAGAATGCATGCCGCAAAACACGAAATAAGGCTCCAGGAACATGGAAACCCCTATATTCGCCATATGGTAGATAACCCTGTCGTTGAAAGAAGACTCCAAAGAACGAGGCCACTTGACCTAGTGAACTTACCAAACTAAAATTAGTTAATAGGTTTAATTGATTATGGGGCTAACCAGTGGATTACACCCCAACAAACGTGAATTTTACTAGATAAATAAAAATTTGTGTTTGAAAGAAAAATTGCTAGATGAGCGCAGTCTCAGTCGGAATAAAATAAATTGAAAAAAAAAAAAATGTTTCTGGGTTACGATAATGACAAGCCATTTTTCAGTAATTGAAAATTTAAGAAATACTAATTGTTTAAGACTAACTTCGAGTATTTACAACGAAACAATGGTATTTTTATTGCAGCAGACGTATTGCAGAATCGTTTGCGTAGGTTCTCAGTAGGAGAAATCGAAAAAAATTGAATATCGCTAATTACAGCGCCATCTATCATGAATCGAAAAAAATGTTGCAGTCAAATCCTACGTATTTTATTAGCCGTAGAATCCGAATCTGCAATAAAAAATAGGGGTTCCTATTTTAGTTTCAAAGTTACCCCCACCTTCAAGGGGGGGGGGCGTACTAATTTTAACACTCTAATGTTTTTCTCCCGCGAAATAATTAAATTTTGATCTTACCATTTTTTTGGTAGAGTGCTTATTTTCCGAGATATTTGAGTGTCTCAGGTTAAAAAATCACCCGGTAATTGTGCAGTTTGTACGATACATAATTTACAATTAAAAAGATACACTGAGAATGAAGATGATAAATGAATGAGATTCAGATAGTGACTATGAAGCGGATGATGGCGGGGTTGAAAATGTAGAGTCAAGTTATGAATCATCTAGTAACATAGAAATAATTCTTGGTACTTACTAGGGAGCAGAGTTAGAGATTTCTACACATCAAAATATTTTAATAATTAAATAAATCAAGGTTGTTTATAAAAAAATTATTATTTCAATTACATACAAATATTAAACATTTTTAATTTTTCCCAGAATTCACATTTTATAATTCAGAATAAAAATTTAATAAAATTTACAAATTACAATTTACAATAGTAGGTACATATTTATTTATTAGGATTTGCCAAGACCGCGGCGAATGCATCAGCTAAATTATTTAGGCCTCCGCGATTTTATTGAGACTTGCGGCAATTTTACTTTCTGTGGTTGTGTTTTTTGTTCTTCTATTTTCAATATTTTGTTTAGAACTTCATAATCTAAAAAAATAAAATAAATGCAATTTGTCTGAACAATACCAATTTAAATTAGGATTACCGTTTGAATATTTGCGCCTTTTACGACCACCTTGTTTCGAAACACGCTCTGGGGTTTTTGAATAATGAGTCACTGGTTCTTCTAAACACTCTTCTAAACACTCTTCTACAGGTGGGGAATCTGAGGGCAAACTATTTAAACCTGCCTCCGTGCTGCATACTCCATCTATTGCAATGCTACTCCACGCATTTAGCGCTCGTTCTTCAATATCTTTTAATTTTTCAACGAACTCTGGACCCCCACCTGTACCATTCAAATGAATATTCAGACGATTTTTTTTGTGGCGCACAGCATTTCACCAATTCTCGAGTATCTAAAACAGATATTAAAATAAATAAATAATTGTATCTGGTAACTTTATTACCTTTTTCCACGCTTGAGTGGTACGTTGGGGACCCGTTCCTGAATTTAATAAATTAATTCTTTAGTTTCCCCATAAACCCTCAGTGGCTTTATCTGAATTTTTTTTTAAAGTTTTCGCTGGGTTTGCTTCTATGAAGGATCCATAAATAAGGAATTGATCCTGTAATATCATTGATTGACGTTTTTTTCTGCAATAACAAAATTATATTAAATTTGTTTACGTAGGTATTCTAATCAAATAAAAAATAAACGTGAATTAATTTTGAATATTGTATGTACCTGTATAAGATTATATCTATAATACAAATACCATATATGCATTCAAACTTCAATTATATAACGTATACATATTTACTAATACCGTAGACAGACAATCGCGAATTCTAGATTTCATTTCAAGAACGCGATTTTTGACAATCGGGATAAATGAAAATCGCGATCAATTTTGTGTCTTTTTTTTGGGGTTCGCTGAATATAGCTGTCAAAAAATTCTCTATCACAAAATGTACTAGATTATTTGCACCCTATAAACATTTTATATTTTTTTTGAGTATTTAATATTTTGTAAACTATAATTACATTACCTTGTATAAGATTTTAAAATTAACGCTGAAGCGGATATTTTACGTTTTGCTCATATCACCTTTCTACAAATAATACCCATAATAATAATATGAAATTAAAACCCGATTTAAATTAAATTGAATGTCGTCCCAAACTATCCCTTTTGGAAAATTGTTACTAAATTTGAAAATCTCAACGAAGGCTCCTAAAAATGGGATCCGTTCGAAACGCGACATTTCAAAACGCTATATTTCAAAACGCGATATGACGAAACGAGATACAATACAAAACGTGATATTTCAAAATGCGATATTTCAAAACGCGTGTGTGTTACAAAAAATCACGATTTAAAATATCGCGTTTCAAATGGAACCCCCTAAAAATATACCTACATAGGTAAAATTCCAATTACAAAGCCCTTCTTGCAGAAGGAAAAAGAATAAAAATTCAATCGAAATGTTGATAGTCAGTTAATTCAAATGATTAGAATAAGCACAGTAGCTTCTAACTTTTCTGCAAATAAAACTATGTCCCATGGGATTAGATTTTAATTTGTAATTTACAAAAATCTTTCAATTATACAATCAGAATTAGGTACTCATACCTTAAAACCAGAATCACAAAACATCCTTCCCGTTAAATATTCATCGCATCAAATGGTTTAATTTAATTTGAACGCATCACCGCAAAAATCTCAATCTAATTTCTTGTTTGTGTTAAAAAAATTATTTCAACTGTTCTATACTCATTGTAGTGTCTTATATATTTGTACTTTTAGAATTTGTATTCAAAGATCATCGTACGTGCGGATTGTGTAACTGTGTTTATCCTAATTTTTATGATTACGTTTATTTCTATAGACCCTCTTTCCTACAAGTGTGTGTGTTCCTTTTATAACATGTTTATAAGACAGCACTCGCGATTTTAATTTTAAAAATTTCAAAACATAAAAATTCAACACAATAATTCATTTATGGTGGGTACATGGTTTGAATGAAAATCGAAAAAAACATAAAAACCATCTACTCGCTCTCCTCTGATTGTAGCAAATACTCGCGAACTGTATATGTGTTTATGTATGGAACAAAAAGTTAGAGGTAGGGAATGCCTTCGTTTGCTTGCAGAGTAGAACAGTTATAATGAATAATGAAAAATCACTTCAAGTCTACTTCGAGCACAAAACGGCATCCAGCATAAAGTACTTAAATACTGAATGTCGTCTAAACATTAATTTTTCATATCTTCGCCACTTAACACAAACACATTGTATACCAAATCTAAGCGGTATGAATTTAGATCTTAGATTATTTGCGATTTTTTTATTCAGCTTGAATAATAAACACACTGTGACTGTAAAGTGTATATTGTGCTGCTGTTGATAAATCGTTATGGTTTTAAAATGGAAATAGTAATAATGGATAAATTAAATTATGGGAAACTTTAATATTTGACTCGGTATGTGGTAAACTTATAAAAGTGCTCATCCTCTGTGTTTTGGATTTTGACCAATGTACGAGTATATACATGCATATTATCGTGGGTAAATAGAAGCGAATACAATATTTCTCGACGGATGACAACTTTCTAAGAGTACAAAATTCGAAAAAGTTCAAAATATAATTTTAAACGATTTTTTATGGTTATCTTCAACGCAAGTTTATTTATTTTACTTTATTTCAACATAATACTCGAATATTATATACCCATCCTCGCTCGTCACAGCATGGCACTTTAGACAAATGAGTTTTTCATGAAATCGATAGTCGTTATTAAAAAGGAAACAAATTGAAAATCAAATTTGCAAATTAAATAATTTATCAGTAAAACAAAATGAAAACTGTTTTTCAATATTGAGAAGGTATCGAAAGGTTATCAAGTTTCTTGTCTTCAACTTTTTATTTGGTTATCTGATTACGGTATAAGGTTAGTGAAATTGAGAGTGGGTGGATATCGTAAATTTTCAACGAGGACAAGTAATGTAGGTATTTTTCTATTTGCTTAATTTGGATGATAAGGAGTTTGGTCAATGGTCTACTGGGTAAAATTAGTTATGTTACATAGCAGGTGTTTTTCATCTATAAGTATTTTCTATAAGTTTCTCAACCACGTACTTAAATAAATTTTTTTTTTTTTTTAACTTTAAAAACTACAAGTTGTACATTTTAAAATAATTTTGGATCAAAAAGGAAGCCGTAATAATCGAACGAGTTTAGAAATGAGCTTAGTAATAAGGGGATTAACAATTTGTATTATTCAATAAGTAGGAACCCATGTAAAATTAAATAATTTTGATTCAAATTCTATTAATGAAAAATAAACTTTTAGTACAACATAATTTGGAATCAATGGTTTAAATGTAGTAATTTGACTATTATAATTGAAATAGAATTGCATAAATTTAATTTTTCTTAAGGGTGGCCATTTCGCATTTATACAATTTTATTAACACTATATAGTAAAACCTCAATATAACGGCCCCGATATATCGGACTTTGCATAAACCGGACAACTTTTGTTTTTTAATTAGAATATAAACTTATGTTTATATCGTCATCGAAAATGTAAATTGAAGTCCATAAACAATTTTTTACAGGAGACAATGAAAATTATTTTTCACTCTCCTTATCATCTAGAAGCAAAGACTAAATTACTTTCTAAATTTCCCCCCTTAAAAATATTTTTTAAAATATTTTATAAATGCCAATCGATGCAAAATATTTCCCTTTTTCGTTTGATGCGAAAAAAGCAAAATTAGAAAAAATGAACTTATACATTCTGCATTTCTCAACGACGATATACAACTTTACTAATCCAGTAAGAGTGAAAACAAATTATATACAGTGAAACCTCCCAATGTGACCACCCTTAATTCTGACCACCTCCTTAAATAGGCCGCTTTTCCACAGTCCCAACACATACAAATTTGTTCTAAAAATTCTCTTTAACCTGACCACCTCCCTATTCTGTTTAGCGACCAGTGTATTTGGGGTTATGCGAATTAAATCAACTCCTTTAATATGACCAAAAATATTTTTTTAAAAATATAAACAGGGAAATATTCTTTTTTTTACTCTTTAGTCTCTTCTCTCCACATGTTTTTTTAAATCGTCATTGACTTATATCCACCTTCATAATGTAGCTTGGTGTCTTTCTCACATTACATTTATTATTACTATTCATTATTAAGTTTTAGTATACGATAGAAATACAATGGCTGCCAAAACGATTTATAAGGAACTTAATTTAGAAGATAAAGTAAAATTGATACGTTACTCAGAAAGTCAGAGTGAAAGGTTAACTGCTGATCATTTTGAAGTCAGTAAGACAACAGTTAACATTTTAATAAGCGAAAAAGTGAATACCTTGCAAGATTTCAAACCGAAAATATTTCAGCAAAGAGAAAGTTAAAAAAAAACTTCGTATGAGGATGTCAATAACACAACTTTAATGTGGTTTAAAAAACAACGTAGCATAAATGCACGAATATCGGGCCCAATGATTAAGGAAATTGCACTGTACTTTGCCAAGGAATTTAATTGCCCAGATTTTAAGGCGTCTAATGGATGGTTGAGCAAATCGAATGCACGGAATGATATTTCACAAAAAGTATTATCTGGGGAATCGATTGACGTCTGTCAGGAAACCATCGAGGATTTCAAGAGACGATTTAAAGATTTTGCTTGCAAATATAATGAAAGTGATATCTGGGATAACTGTCCAGCTCATACAAATATTAAACTGTCAACATTAATTTGAAGTTCTTACCACCAAACACCACTTCTCAGATAAAACCGTTGGATAAAGCGTACTATAGAAAATCTTTAATGACAGTTGTTGTATCACAAACTTAATAAACCACACATCCATCTTCTCGTCAAAAATAAATGTGCTAGATAGCGTATACTGGACATCAGTTAAACCGGAAACAATGCAGAATTGTTTCCGAAAAGCTGGCTTTTCAATAAATGCCGAACTTGCTAATGATGAGTCAAACTCAGTTGAGGTAAGTGCTGGTGATACAATTATAATCATACCATCGCTGTTGGAAAACGAAACTGAGAACTTTGTTGTAATGGATGAATCACTGGATATATGTATGTGAGCCACCCAGTGTTTAAATTCATTTTTAATTCCATTCTTTAATCTCTCTTTACGGAAGGAAACAAAAATTTTTTTTTTTGTTTCTTTTCCCAGGAACGAAATCCAAAAAAATAAAATATTTCTCCTCCCCTCATATAAAACACAAAGGGAAGAGAATGAAAGAGCGATCGAATTAATTCTTTTTTAAAGAGCGGTAACGAAAATTCATTTATAAACAACTAAACCAAGGAGAAGAAGCAAAAATAAAAAAAAAAATCGAAATTATTAATTTTAAATTTGTTCACTGGAGCCACCAGATACAGATGAAATTTTCCTTGAAATTGTTAATGAAGTGAGAGGCGAAAATTCAGACCCGCTTGTGGTAGGTAGTTCTGAGGAAAGTGATGAAGAACCGTTAGAAAATGAAAAACCTCTGCCAAGATATTCTGAAATCGCCAACAATTTATCAACTTTGAAACATTTTGCAATAAATAAGTGTTCTCAAATGATAACATGAATTGCTCAAACAGAAAATATGTTTCATCAACTCTGGATTCATTTTTTTCCATTACCATTTGTCAGAACTTCTATAAAACGACCAAACTCCATAAATATAATTTTGGTCACTATTCAGAGAAGTTTCTTCATACCGACCACCTCCGTAAAATGACCAGAAATGTACAGTCCCGTAAGTGGTCGCTTTTGGGAGGTTTCACTGTATTTTTATATAACAGACAATTGGCTATAACGGATTGCCCTAGTCTGAATTAGTCCGTTATATCAACGTTTTGGTATTAACTTCTACATCAAATACACTTTTCATTTGATAACCATTAACAGAATTAAAGCCAATTTATTTTATGCTTTGTTATACTCTATTATATAATGACGTACCTTAATTAGTTCGATAAAGAATTAATTTTTCGAACAGAAAAATTTATTAAACAGGGATTACGGGAATAAAAAGGAATCGGGCTTTGATTAAGCTAGGGTTGTATCAAACAATTTTATGTGCGACGTGAATGCATCTTTTTATATTAATTAAAAGGATTGCATGGAAAGTACAAGGCGACGTTGGCATATGAGCTTTCTTAACTTCGCAAGCCATGAATTGAACTGATGTAGCAAACTATTTCTTTTCTCTTGAATTTGCTCCATATTGCAGCACTTCGTTCAGTGAAGTTAAACTAATTTGACAAATCGGTGTCATTAGAAATGCTGGATGTTTGACTTGTGCGGTTCATTCATAGATTCTCTTATTCATTACAATACGTTTACCACCACAAATATAAAATGTCTCGAACAAAAATACATTTTCAATTTTAAATACTAAATATGAGTTAAAATTTAACCTGTGAGGAAAAATAGTACAACTATATCAGTTCAGGAAGTGTCAATGTTATAACCACACACAAATATAACCGCGTTTTGGAAAATTTACTGGTAAGTACGTGACAGAACTCTGTACAATAAACAAAAATATCCCAGGCAAATGTATAAACTGTAAAAGACAACATCCCGCGAATTATTAAGTAAGGTAGCAAAACCAATCAAACAAATTCGAGACCGCACTAGAAAGCAACCGCAAGGGAAAGCTACGAAATTTCCACACATCGAATGAGCTAACGAGAAAACTAATTGGGATTTGCTTTGTGTGCTGATTGAAACAAAAATCAACTTGAATGTACCAATGGAAAATCCTCAACAATTGGAAGATGGACTATAAATGCTGATTGAAACTATACAATCTGCAGCCCATGAGAGTTTGCTTATCACTATCAGTCAACCTAATAAGAAATTCGAAAAGCTTAGCTAGTGGCAGTAAGAAAATTAGTCAAAGAAACCTAGACAAACAACTTAGACAAGCTGAACTATAAGAGTAGCCTTACAGCTAAAAAAGACACCGAATACTCGCTTCGCAAAGCAACAAAGGCTTGATATTTTAGTGATTAATTTGCTGTCTTTGCAATTTAGATGCCTAATTTAATTTAGTTTTAGGGTGTTAGGGGCTGATTTTGAGTTAATAAATTATTTTGAAGTAAATTAAGAATTGGGTTTCATTGAATAGGAAATGAATCAGTTGGTTATTAAATATAGTATATCGTAATAAAATAATCGATTAATTTGTTTTGATTTAGAAACACCTGAGATGTCTGACCGAATTTCCGGAAACTTCAATCATCCAACGACACATAGTTTAGAAATTGTCTTGTCTTGTGCTATATAATTTATCATATACATATTACTAACAAAAAAATTTAATAAAATCTAAAATCCGTAATCTGAGTTATAATCGGATGCCATGATTTTGATTTATATATGTATAGTAAGTTAAATCATGTCAATTATTAAATAGTAAATATTTAGTAATAATGGACTAATTTTAATTTTGTTTTCAGAGATTTCTGAGTAGTTTGATTGGGGGTATTTAGGCGCATCCATCACTACATCACATCATTCCCCACTATGTCGTTCACACGTAAAATATCGAACCGTCATCACAATTGCAATTTACCTGTGTATGTGTAGAACTATTTTCATTATTATTGTGATGCTTGTCAAAGACGGTTGCTAAAACAAATAATATTATTAAATTGTTTTTTGTACTTTCCAAATAATAATAATAATTTTTCGATAAATAAAAAAAAATAAAAAGAAGTAAACCGATAAATATACAGTAATACAAAAAAATAAGTAAGGAATTATTTTAGAATTACTTTTATTTGTGCGGATTTTGATTGCTTATTGCTAGCTGATGCAATCGATATAGAAGAAGAAGAAAAAACCAAAACAAAACGTCCTTGGGTTAAGCCATATTTAAAATCGCGAAATCCAATAGGCAACACTCAAAGTCTGATGATTAAACTAGAACCAAATAAGGCCGATTTTAAGAATTTTATTAGAATGGGTGAAGAATCATTTAATTTTATATTGTCTTTAATCAGACCGTGCATCATAAAACAGGATACAGTGCTGAGAAATGCGATAACTTCAGAGGAAAAACTAGCAATTACGCTCAGATTTTTGGCAATTGGTGAAAATTATATTAAGTTAGATTATAACTCAAAGTTATCAAAATCTTACCTGATGGAACAATCATTGGAGTGTGTGAGGCCATATCCAAACATTTGAATCATGAATTTTTAAAGGTAAATTAAACATTGAATATTTTGTTATACTAAATTTAAATTTATTTAGAAGCATTAACATTATTCATACTCGCTTACAATATTTTCTTCATACAATATACCTTCCATTGCCATATTTAAAAGGTTTGATGTTGAACATTTTTCGGATATTTGAATTTGATTTATTGATGAGTATGGAATAAATGTTGAGGATGGTTTAACTGTTAGGGTGGGATACATTTTGAGGATGGTATAAAAATTTGGACCGATTGTGAATTAATTAGTGATGCAAATATTATTGAGTTTTATGAATTGTCATATGAATCGTATGTTGGAAATGGATAAATTGAATTAACAGATGAACTTGAACTTTTACTGCGGTATTCATTAATAATTTCTTCATTATCTGGTTCATGATTTAGGTGTAAAATATTATCTTGTTCAATAATTTTTGAAGACACCAATTTAAGAATGTTTGCTTTTAATTCCTGGAACAGAACTCTTCTTCTTTGCTTAATTTTTGTTTTCGCCGTTGTTGCAATAAATCCTTGTATTGTTTCATCATATTCAAGGCAGCGAATCTCAGTTCTTCTTATATTTTTGTTTTGTTTTTCTGAAAATATAAATTAAAATCATTAATATTTAAGATTCAATGAAAGTTTATAAAAATAAAACTAAACAATTTTATTTTATTTTCAGTTCCCGACGACCGAAGAGGAGTGGTTTACAATAGCTCACCATTACAACGAAAAATACCAATTTCCACACTGCTTGGGTGCTTTAGATGGAAAGCATATCGCATTTCGACCATCAAAAAAAGATGCCCCACTATTTTATAACTATAAAGGATTTCACAGTATTGTACTACTTGGGCCTTGCGGATGCCTACACCAAATTTATATTCATCGCCGGTGGGTGTAACGGGAGAATAAGTGATGGTGGTGTTTTACAACGCTCGAACTTTATGTATATTCTGCAACAGCCAGAGAAATATTTGCCAGAAAAATCGATTGTTGAAGAATCAATTGAATTGCCATATGCGTTTGTTGCAGAGAATGCCTTTCCTTTATCACAAAATATGATGACACCGTACCCTTTTTCAACAAACGATGATAACAAGAAAGTATACAACCGCAGACTAAGTCGGGTTCGGCAAACAATTGAACGTGCTTTCGGAATATTAAGCAATAGATTTCAAATATTTCAAAAACGAATCAAGCTTCATCAGAATAATGTTAAATTAATTGTAAGATGTTATTGTGTCTTGCACAATTTCTTGATAACAAGGAGTCCATGGTACAGTGAACAACATATAAGTGAATTAACTAAAACTGAAACGTCTCAACAGGAGGCAGATCGACGTTGACGCACTAGAAATATAGGAGGAATACACTGAATTACACAAAAATTTAATAAAAAAATAAAATTATCAAAAATTATTTTTTTTAAAGGAAATACTTACTTTTGGTGTTTCTTTTGGCTTGTGAATAAGTACTTCGGCAGGTTCGATATGATCTACTTCAATCTGAAAATATAAATTATAATTCACATCAAAAAGATTGGAAATTAGAAAAACTTATGGTAATTAAATAAATACATGGGCTCTATTTGATGTACTTGGTTCCGAATCGTTGCAATGAAGCAAAAATTCCGATTCACTGTAGCACCATAATTTGGGCACATACACCACATCAGCACTTGCACCGCTTTTTTTAGAATTCATCACTTTAGATTTCTCTCTTGAAATTTGGTTTTGTAGCGTCCGAACTTTATTTTTTAATATTAATATTAAATTTTTTTTAATATTAAATTTTAATATTTTTGATTTCATTTAGTATATTATTTAATTTTTCACTACGTTTTACTTTATTTACAAAATTTCGTTCAAGCGGATTGTACAGACACGGATATTTACGGAGCGCCTCTATTAATAACAACGTATGTTACCTACTCCAAGTGTCAGACGATTTTTTACATTTAAATTTTCTGACGATGAATTAATATCACATATTTTCAACAAAATTATATAAACGTACACGCAATTCAATTATTCAAAAAACCGAATCAAAATACTGTTAAATAAAATTCTAATAAATTAAAACACGTGACTTTTTATTTGTTTAATTTCCCTGTTTGCTTCCTACATCACACAATTTTGATTTACGGATGACGAATAAACAGCGAATTCAAAAACAAAAAACACGAACCTAAAAAATACGTAGGTATTGTATTTTCAATGGATTAGTGTTTCATCAAATGTGAGGCAATATAATTTTTTGGTGAAAAAATGCGCACAAACATTCCCACTTCAAAATCAGTTCGTAGGTAAAGAAGTAAGGAACGAGGAAATGATGCGATATAGTGAGGCATCGTCTAAACTAGCTCATTCAGGTTTCAGAAATTTTAAATATCCAATGGATACGTAGTTTAGAAATTGTGTTGTCTTTATTTTTTTTCTTCATGCTGTACAAGCATTTCAGCCCGGACTTCATACTTTAGTAACAATGCGCCTTATCATTTTAATTTTGGTTACTGGCAACAGTAACGGTAACGCACAGAACAGTGCCACTGTTTTATAAGCTTTAATTTAAATTTAAAATAATTTTTATTATGATTTTCAGAAGTACCAAGAAATCTGATTCAACAAACTACGTAGAACATGAGGGTTTCATTTCATTTTTTAAAGTAGTATTAAGCTGTAATTAATTAATTTCGATTTGGACTTCGATAAATGCCGGAGAAATCTCACTCAGCTTTCCAGAAACCTTGCGTATGATTGGACCTGGGGCGCTATCATGAAATCCGAACGGTAAATTTTAGCGGTAATAAACAATTCTATGGAAATTTTAGAATAAATTCAAAAAATGATCAAAGTTACCCAAGTTATTTTGTATGAAATCGCAATTACATGAAGGTATAGCGGCAAATTTCTAATCGTCATGAAATATTTGTCGCAGTTCGCAGACAAATTTGTCGATAAACTTTCATTTATTTGCAATTTCATACAAAATAACTTGGGTAACTTTGATCATTTTTTCAATTTATTCTAAAATTTCCATAGAATTGTTTATTATCGCTAAAATTTACCGTCCGGATTTCATGATAGCGCCCCTGGTCTTCTAATACGGGATTACCTACTTATGCTTGGCCACAAATTCAAATCAAAATCTACCCACCAAATAATAAGATGACAAATGTAGTTCCTAAACTAGTATTTTAATAGAATATCGTCGTTCCAATTCCATACTGTAACAATTACAAAGACATTCTAGTCCACATTTACGTCGATATTTTACATTTGAGTGAAATATTCTAAATTTTAGAATATTACAAATATCTCTACAAGTACTGGATGCGCAAAATACAATTTTAAATTTTTAATATATTTACAATAGATACATAATACAAAACACTTATCAAAGTTAACCTCACGACTGATCATTTTCCGAAATAATAGGTTGGGGAAGATGCACCGTCATGTTTTGATTAAACTTTTCTTTTATTCAAAATGAAATTTATGTAAGTACATATTGGTCATTATTACCTACCTTTTGCCATTTTTCGGTAAGTTGCCATTTTCACCAGTGTTGTGCCGCGTATAGTCTACATGAAGTAATTAATCAATTGTCTACTCGTGTATGCATGTAGACAATTAAAAAATGACGTCGACAACGTAGACAATGTAGACAATCCGTCCCCAGCAACAAAAAGACTAACAATTTCAATTTATTACGTACACGATTTTTATTACAAAAAATGTATAAGAAATTAACCTCTGTCGCTTTTGTAGGCTTTATCAACAGAAATAGGCGAAAGCCCACCATTTTTTTTTTCCGCTGCCGCTACATCCCATAGAGAGATTTGGCCGCTTCAATTGAAGTTTCGTAATCATTTTTTTAACGGATAATGAGTGATTAATTCATTGATCCAACATTAACCAGCCGTGATTTTTTCATCACCCGCCGGGAATCGAGCCCGGGACCTCCGGAGCTTAAAGCAAGCATGCTAACCACTGTGCCACCGGGGCGGCCTTAACATAATTAACTTATACAATTTAACATACATAATATTTCAATACATATTTTTAGTTTACGGTTTTCTGCCGGAAATTACAGAACAAACTCACTTATTATAGCACTCGATAACTGCAGTTACTCGATAGTTTCATCTGAACTGTATTTTGTAAATTTTGTTGCTTATTTAATCACTTTCAAATTATTTCCGTTAAAATTATAGTAAGTAATGTACATATGGGGCTCACCAATCCGGTGATCGTATACATATATTCCTGTTCTCACAAAAAAAAAATTTAATTTTTAGCACGTAAAATGTGTGAGACATTCTTGGTTTTAATGAATATTAATTTATTAGCCATTTAGATGGTTTTACACTCAGTATTTTGTTTCTATCAATGGGATAACATGCGGGATTCCCAGAATATAAGCAATCTAGATCATTTTCGTTAATTGCTACGTAAAATTGTTTGCCTTTTGGTATCGTCCACCTCGCCCCACATTGCGCTTAAATTAAAAACATTATAAATTCCAATTGGTGAAAATGCAAATAACTTTAAAAATATTCTAGAAAATAGACATTTTTCCGGTTAATCGACACATAAAAAACGTATTCAAATTACCGAAAAAAATTTCCGAGATTTAGAAGAAAAATTCATCTTTTCTACCAACAATCAAGAAATTAAAGAAATATTTTTTACTTTCGAATGTTAGTTTTTAAAATATGTATTGTTTGGTTCAACAAGGAACTATCAAAATTAAAAATGTTTCGACAACAACTCCAAATGACGAACAAACCCAAACCAGAAAGTTTTCAAAATTGGTTTGTCCAGCTGAGGCTTCTTTATCAACACAAACTTTCACTAGTGCGGGAGAAACAACTTTTTCCAGAGCTATGAGACACGGTTGGGGGGGGGGGGGGCGTCGTCCTCAAGACATTTTAAAAGCCTTAAATTTAGATAATACATTATGTATACCTTTCAAGAAAGATTTTATTCTGTATCCTAAAATTGTAGCTAAGTTAAAGAGTGACATTTCTGAATTAGTCGATTACAGATCAGAATCAGAACAGAATTGTGAATATTTTGATAAATTTTAAATTTAACAATAACTGGACTAATACATTTTGCACTAACAACGAAATACTACAAATTCGACAAGCTCACAAAGTTAAACGATTTTTATGTGCCAATTCCAATTTATACGTTTTGAAGACTGACAATGGTCATTTTGGATTTTATCGTGATTTTCTGCAAATTCTAAGAAACAGGCGGAATTCTTTAATTATGTAAATAGCTAATGTGAGTAACTGAGTAAACAGAATAAAATTATCAAGGCGTTGAAAGTTGTGGAATCCATATACATAATTATGAAGAATCATAATGAAGTTTTAACGCAGAAAGAAATGAGTAATCGGGGATTGCTTACTTTTATATGGCACACCAGCCGAAATTTTGTGCAATTTTATAACTTTAACTTTGTATTTATAAAGTAAAGAGATAAACAAGTTTTTTTTAACTTACAATTTTAAAGTGAAAAGAAATAAAAATCTTATAATATTAGGCGACTTTCACATAACAGATAATTCGGAATTCGTGAGTAAGATCAGACCGTTATTAACATCTTTGATAGAGGCGTCCTTGATCATACTGAATTTAGTTTTAACGCAAGATTCTTCAAACAATTGCATTTCACTTAGCCCCACAGTAGCTAACTTACTGAAATAGAGACTTAAGTTGTATGTTTTGTCACGCCAAATAGCTGTCAAGTTTTAATATTCCTTCTAAAAACAATAGATGACTGCTATGAAAAACATCGTATTACACTAATTTTTTAAGACAATGGTCATTTAAAATGGCTTTTATGCCGCGAAAACTAACGACATCAACTTTTTTGGTAATTCCGCAATATAAGAACTTGATGGAATTTATTAATCCTCTCTTGAAATTTGAAATTATATAAAATAATTTAATATTTTATTTATTTTTATTGAATTATTTTAATTTATTTTTCTTGCTGTACATAAGTATTAATATTGCAATACATTCCTAGATGTTATGTAAATAAAAACGAAGTACATACAATTATCGATAATTATCGATAAAATCGATAATTTTAAATTATATTATAGAATTATCGATAAATAATTTTGACGATAAATTGGAATCCCTAGTTAAAAGCTATTGTCTACGCTATTGCCGGCATTTGAGCGTAGATAATATCAAACTAGGCGTAAACGCACAACACTGATTTTCATCAGTCCTATTTGAAGCCAACTTTAGACCATCAAGGGAATTTGACAGTGATCGAAACAAATAGTATTCAGAGAATGCTAGATCCGGGCTATATGGTGCATGAATCAAACCTTCCGAGCCAAGCTCTTTCAGTTTTTGCCGCATCATCAAAGATTTGTGTGGTCTGGCGTTTACATAATGGAAGACAACACCTTTGTGTGTTTTTGTGTTAAATGAGTAGATAACGCTACCAGTGGAATTTTCAGTTCTAATTTGCAGAAAAGTATTCTCTACCATGGGATCCAGCTTTTCAATCAATTGACTGATAACGAAAAAAGCTTAAGAATTTCTACATTCAAATTTAATTTTAAAAATAAGCTTCATTCAAATTTTATCACAGAATATGATATGTTTCATTGACGCTTACTTGTTTAATTTTTATTGATTAATGTTTCATACTTCTCACCCGATGGTTGTTCATGCTAATTTAATTTAATTAAATTAAATTTAACATAAATTTTTATGAAATTTGCTTATTTTTCAGTTTTTTGTTTTTTTTTCATTTTTGAAATATTGAAGTGTTTAACTTATCAGAAAATATTTTCCTTTATAAAAAACTTGAATTTTTTTTTGAAAAAAAAAAAAAATTAAATAAAAATATTAGGTAAATAAAAAAAAAATTGACAATTACATATTTCTAGTGTGAATTCTGCTAACATATTATTTATTTATCCGTTGGATGGCATGAATTCTAAAGTGAGAAATGAATTCATTTCAGTGCATTAAAATCACTGCAATTTTCAGCACTGACTTAGACAATGACCTAATATTTTTATCCATTAGAAATTATTGAAAGAGTATCACAAGAAAAATTATCAGAAGCTTGTGTACAATTGGGTGGGTAAAGAAAAAAAGACTGCTAGAGAATGTTTATTGTAAAAAGTAGGTGGAAAAAGTAATAAATGTTACTTGTGAAAATGTTCTGGGCATCCCAGTTCCCAAGATCTCCCATATTGAAGATATAATTCAGCCAGATCTTGATGTTGATGAGGCCATTGCTCTAAGCAATATTATAGAAGCATACAATCGCGAAGCAAAATATGAGATTCGCGTATTCTTGTTATCTTTGTTACCAGAGAATTGGTCAACAGTCAGAATTATGAATCAATTCAAAGCTACACAATAAATGGTACTAAAAGCAAAGAATTTATCAAAACAGAATGGATATGGTAGCTTTCCAGTCCCAAGACAAATGAGACCGGGGATTTCTGTCGAAACAATTAATTTGGTCGAGGAGTTCTACAGATGTACAGATATCAGCCGACAGCTTCCTGGGACTAATGATTACGTTAGCATTCGTAATGCAAATGGTGATCGAATTCATAAGCAGAAGCTACTTGTTTTATGCAGTTTATCTGAGGCATATAATGCTTTTTGGAAAAGCATCCAGCTGAATCCATAGAATTTTCTAAATTTGCAGAACTTCGACCAAAACAATGTATAGAAGACCAGGAACACATAATGTTTGTGTTTGTATAATTCATCAAAATAAAATTTATTATGTCCAGTGATATAAAAAATTGTACAATTGGATTTTAGAAGTGAAAGGGAACTGCTACAACACGTATCTTACGAAAATTTGAGTTGGAGCTACTGTAAAAAAACGTAAAATTTTAAAATGTAAAAAGTAATTTTACAATGTTGCTAATATTATATTCTTGTCGTTTTACAGGTGAATGTGAACAATACAACGCAAAACAGGATACATTTATTGGGAGACGCAAGACCGCTGCAGAAGCTGAAAATATAGAACAAGTAACGTATTGGATGTCTGATATCAATACCCACAAATTGGAAAAAATTACAACTCCAATTGAATATGCAATTTCGAAAAGGGCACATGTGTGAAAAAAATAAATTTTTCAGGAATTAAAGAAAACTATCTATTTTCTAAAGTAGTATATAAATTTATACAATTTATTTCAAGGTTAAGTGTAGGGTCAAAAAGTAATTGAAAATTATATAAATATTTAATGTTAATCTTTATTTAATATACTTTTTTATGTATTATATGCGTACGAGATATGCCCTTTTCGAAATTCATAAAATATAAAGTAAATCTAATTAAAAACACAACGTATAAACTTTATAAAACTGTTATCATAAGCATCAAAATCACTTCAGCGACAGATAGAGATATATCGCCGTCGCCGATTAATAAAATGCATTAAATTTGAAAAGGGCACATCTCCATGAGTTGTGACGTTTTCGAAATTATCGTTATACAAACCGACACTGGTGGCCGTATTAACACAAGAAACGTGCCTATTTCAAACCAAATAGGTGCGTGGATATATTTCCATCACATTAACGTGAAAAAACGGTTATGTCAAAATTTTCGAGATGTGCCCTTTTCGAAATTGCATATTCAATTGAAGAAATTATCGAAATTTTACCAGACTCCTCAAAGTTTTGTTTAGCAGCAAACTATCTACAGATAGTAAAAAGTAATCTTCAAGATTGGGAATACGTTGTAATTTTTGATTTTTCGACAAACTATAAGTTTGTCACATAAAATAAAATACAAGCAGCACACTACTATACACAACAATCTACATTATTTCCAATCGTTGCTTACTACAAATCAGCACTAGATAAACTAAATATAATTTCTTATAACATAATATCAGAAGAAGAAACACATGATAATGTAGCTGTATATGGTTTTCAAAAGAAATTTATTAAATTTCTAGAAAGCAAAAAGCCTGTATATCCAGCTCCAAAAAAATGTATCATATTATTTTTCGGATGGTGCTGTATCAAAGTTCAAGAATAAAAAAAATGATGCCAACATCAACCATCATGAAATGGATTTTAAAGTTGACTGCAAACGGCACTTCATCGCTACAAGCCACGGCAAGGGGCCATCAGATGGAGTTAAGAGGTTAGCTAGAGCAGCTTCCTTGAGAAGCGTGGATGGGAGCCTTTTTAATAATTCTGTGGTCAAAAGGCAAAACGGCTTATTTCAAATTTCATCATTTTTTTAGAGAGGTAGAAAAAGTTGAATATTAAAAAAGGTAAAATAGCTTAAATCGACTTAAGTTGTTTTATCTTTTGAGCACAGAATTATAAAGAGTTTTTTGGTTTGTGTAAAGAAAAAAGTGGTATAACATCTATTCATTTCGAGTATGTAACCAAAACGGAGTATGCAAAAACTGAAAAACGAAATAAAAGATTTGCCAAGCTTACAACAGTTGATAATACTCGACAAATACACCAAGTAATGCCAACCTTAGATAAATAATTTATTATTTAAAACTACATAAAATGTATTCAAATTCTGATATTGTAAATAAATGTTCTTTATACTAAAAACAAAAATATTTTTTTTTAAATTTACTCCTTTTACTTCTAATGAGTATTGTATCAAAATGTGTTGATTAGTTGATTCATTGTTTGGAGAGCACGCCGAGAATTAAGCAAGTGTCTCGTAAATCGACCCGGTTACAGTTAACTAAGTAGTCGATAGTTAGTAGAACAACATAGTTCGAATGAACTCACTAGAATAAGTTCAGAATTTCTTGTCTGACTAAAATTTATTATTCAATTATAAATTACTGTTTCAGTGAATAAATTTAACTGTTGTATATCTTGTGAAAATCGCAACTCTCAGTTCTCATTTTAGGACCAAAATCGATTTCTGATGGTAAATAAATATGGTAAAAAATGACTTTGTCAACGGAAGTGGTTTTCTTTAATAGATTTGTAATTGTAAACAGCTAATCAAAAATAAAACAAAATTAAAGTTTTTGAAATCAAAACCATTGCGGTTGATTTGGGTTTCAACAGAATTTTCGTATGTTTTAAATGGAAAAAATCAAATTATAAATGCGGAAGTTCGACATAGTGTAATTATTAAACTACAAACAGAAACAATGAACTATACTGATTCTCTTTATTCCGAATTATTCTCGAAGTACAACGGTGTTACCCTTCCATATTATAACTTAACTAATGGGCCTTAAAGTATTCTCCTTATTTAGTACAACCCATCTCGTCAGAGGCTTTTCAATATATTATACTGATTGAACCTATAAATACAGGGAAAACCTATGAATCGTAATTTCACAGACAACCTTAGATTTGTGGAACAGCGATACACAAGCCTTTTAGAGGTGTAAACATGCCTGCTGACTTTGTAATTTGTTTTTGCTTCCTCATATCTAGGAGCAGTGTTGCCATTTTGACTATTTTCCAGTCATATTTGTCTGAAATTAGTGGTCTTTCACTGGGGTGACATGTTCTACCATCACTTTCGATTTGTTTTCGATTGTGTTTTGCCTCTTGTAACAAGAACAAAATTGTACTCTATTTCGCTTTTCCAATTATGCTTTTTCTAAAGCTATCTCAGCTTGCTCAAATAAAACAACATTCTATTTCTACTTTCATTCATCACCCTTTATCACAAAAAATTTTGTTTGCGATATTTTATCGATGTGAAGAAAAGGAAAAGTATACAGAAGGCTGAGATCACGATAGGAAAATTGTAATGAAAGAAGAAAATAGCGTACAATTTTGTTCTTGTTACAAGAGACAAAACACAATCGAAAACGAATCGAAAGTGATGGTAGAACATGTCACCCCAGGAGAAAATTATAAAATCTAGACGACTGGTTTTTCAGCTGAATTTGGGTAGTTTTGGTTTTGATCTGGCTGCTTTATAAGGAACCAAATATTACAAATAAAATTGTGTATTTTTTTTTTTACATTTTTTTTTAATTGGGTGCAGGACGGACTTATTAACGGTCCTAGGTCCTTCTAACTGTGAGAGCTTCTGGACCCAATGCGCGATCCTGCAAGTAAAGATTAATAGCAACCTTAAATTTATTCATTTGTATTCCTTCGGAAAATTGAAGTGTATTAGCGTATTCCATTTTTTTGATGTTCGATATAAAAATTCGCGCTTGACTTCTTCAGCTCGAGGTTTCGGGAGCTTCACTGTAAACCTATGTGCATTGGTTATTCCTCTTGTTATTCTTGTTGTTGTAACGAATGGTGGTATTTTCTCCGATAGTTCTGCAGAAAATTTACCATGCAAGCATCTGTGGAAGACGCAAAGTTCTGCAACATCTCTGCGATGCTGTAAGCTATCTAGTTCTTGAGTAAGTCTGGGATTCCGTATTATTCTGATAGCGCGGCGTTGAACCCTGTCCAATAAGTGGAGGGTGGTACCAGGCGCATCTCCCCAAACTTGACAGCAATAATCTATACATGGTCGGATGAAGGTTTTATATATCTGGAGAACTTGATGCGATTTAAAAAACCTTCTGCATCGATTCAGAAACGCGAATTTTTTTGAAGCAGATTTAGCCAATGCAACAATGTGTTCATTCCATTTGAGTTTGTTACTTATTTGAACACCAAGCAGTCGAATTGAGTCGCAACCCACAAAGATATGGTTTTTTACCACAAATGAGTGTCGTTGCGGTTTTTTTTTACGAGAAAATGTGCATATTTGTGTTTTTTTTTCGTTAAATTGTACTAAGTTGTTGTTACCCCACTCAAATAATGTACTTAAATCGAAATTAAGAGAAATTACGACTTCTACTCGTTTATTATTTAGATCTGTAATGCTAGGCTAGGTTAGTATTAAAATATTTTGTTATTAAATAGTTTTCTTTAATTATGTACCTAAATAGAAATTTTTCATGGATTTTGAAATGGATTTAGTAACAAATGTATGAGGAAACCGTAGAGTTCAGTAAAAATAGCTTAAACCTTTTTTTGAAAGGTAGTATTGTAGAAGTCCTTAATATATGCATCTTAATAGAAACCAGAATAATTAACTTTGCTAACTTTATTTAACTTTCATATAACGGTTAAACACAATTTTCTCCAATCAATGAATTAAAGTAAAGATATTATAATTTGTGATTAATATGTTGTCGGTATCTTGCTCTGAAATAATTATAAACTCATGATGGGTGATGGTAACCCAGAGCTGACTTTGTCCACAACTATAATCTTGGTCCAGGATGAGCAAAAACCACACCAATATCATTAATTTTCCTAAATCAGTTTGTCACAAATCATTTTATATTGCTATCATAACACCAAAAACTATTCCCTAAATTATATCGTATACACTTGAACATACGGTATTACAAAAACCACAAACTTAATTATTAAATTTGTAGCTATAATTAATTATGTTTAAATTATATAAACAAATTTCTAAAATAACTTTTAGAAGGTATAATCAACCCTTATTAGAATTAACAGTAGTATCGTAGTGGTAGAAATGATAATAATAATTTTATAAATGGTATTAGAAGAAACTTTAGATCCAAATCGAAATAATTATTTTAATTATTTTATGTTTACACATCTCCCCCTCCAACTGTCTCGCTTATCCTATAAACAAACTGAGAAAGGTAAAGGAAATTTTTGCTATTATTTAGTGTTCTTGAAAAAAATAAAAATTCAATGGTTAACCATCCCACACCCCCCTGGTAAATTTTCACACTGAACAATTCCTATTTAATTTCCATAAAATTTAGATTTTCTTATCAAATCCGCCACAACTCAGTAATTACGTTATACAAACCAAGAAAATTTTGCAAAATGAAAATTGTACGTTGGTAAAATAGATTTGGTTTATATGTACATATGTATGTATAAGCGAAATCAAGCAATTCGTAGACCTAAAATACCAAACACTTATCGTTCATTTGTTGTTATTACCTTCACTGTCTACAGAAAATCATTCAATATATTTATTATACTATTAATAATCATTATTTTGGTCTGTGATTATAATAACAAGGTTCTCTTTAAATTTAAATAACAATCGAAATGTTTACAGAAATTGCTTAGGTGTAGCTACAACCATAAATTATACTGTTTCTGTTTGGTCTATTTCAGTAAAGAATGTGAAGACTAAATTTAGAAACCGTACACAAAATACTACCTTGTCTTCTATGTAGTAATAAGTCAAAATCATTTTTTTACCGGCAAACCCAAATATTGTCGTGTAGGCAATTAAATATTTTACCAAAATGACAATTTTTGACAGATACACGCAGGTACCGCAAATTTGATATAAGATCTTTGTGTGTTTTTTTTTTGTCTACACCACCGATTTTTATTTGTATCCGAAATAGCTATACAATTGTTTTTGATTATTCAGATAACGTTTTAGGAAAAATTTATTTGCACGCAAAACATACTGATTTACTGGTTTTTGTTTGTGGATGTATATGTATGTAGTTGTGGGTTCAAAATAATTTTAATGTAGCTTTCTTAACTGATATATCGATTTAATCTAGATAATATGTGGGTTATACACTTTTTAAGGAAATTGCCAAAAGTTATATTATGCAAGTGTTATTTCAGATAACGAAGATTTACGTGTTTTGGTTTGCATTGAGAACGTCACATAGATCGCAAAGAGCTGGTAATGAGATGATGCGCACTGGCCTGCAAAACTAATGTACCAAAGATGTTTTTTGTGTAACTTTTAAAATTTGCATATTGTAGCATCCTTTTGCCTCTGAAGCCGCATACTACAAAAAAAAATTCAGTAACTTTTATGGTAATTTCGCTAAAGAAGAACTTGACGGACATAAACTTTTCTCAACTTTTCGTAATTTTTTCCCCTCCATACCAACTCAAAAAAACATAATTCTTTTTTTCATACGTTATTCTGTTGCGAAGTTACCATAAAAATTACTGAATTTTTTTTGTAGTATGCGGCTTGAAAGTTTTCGTTTTAAAATAATACAACATTAATAAAATATGTCGTAGTCTTGGTTAGTAATTAAAATTATTAATGCTTATTTTTCATCCTTCTGAAAAATTATTTGCTACACAGAAAGTGTCAACAAATATTAAATACAATTTCAAAAAATTTTGATTTAATATGGACTAGCTAACCACAGCCGCAAACTGTGTGATATGGCAAAGCTTAAAATAGAGCAGACTAAAAAACACTTCTACACAAAATAGTTTGAAAAAAATTGCAATGATGCTCACAAAAACTGGCAAGCTGTGAACAGTATACAATATTAACACAAATTGAAATATTGGGTTAGGGCTCTTTATATTTAAAAAAAACTTAATTTTTAAATTTTGCAAAGCTACGTTAATAAACCCATTTATCATAGAAGCGCACAGCCTAGACAATTTATTTGAAAATAAATTTGTACTATGTATAATGCTTTCAATGTAAAAAGGTTGTACAATTAGAATCAAAAATAATTTGTATGAGACAAAAAAATTTAGATAAACAAATCATATGAATTCCCAATATATGCCAAATCTTCTACTATGTTTATAGAATTTGTACTTGCTTTAATGTGCAACATTTCTAAAATCGATTTTTTTTAAAAAAAATTTTTTTTCGAGAATTTTGACGTTATCTAAACGGATTAAATGGTTTGTATCTCTCATATGCTGTGAAAGTGCACTAATGTTTGAATTTATATTTGGATTTGCGCCTCTTTTGTGTTGATAAATCCGTTTTTCTAAAAACTACTTTTTCTGCCCTGTGCATGTTGAATTGCAACTGCAACATACTTGGTAAACAATATTTGATTGTTTTTTAAGGGTATTTGATCTTTCATTTTTGAAAAAAAATTATCATTTAAATTTGAAGCTCTACGGCCTACAATTTTAAAATTATAATTCCGAAAAAGATTATATTCGGTGTAAAAACGAGGAAATCAACGAGACTATAAAATCAATAAAAACAACAAAACACTGTTTGGCTTTACTTAACCGGTTTATTGAAACAGCCTCGCCAGGCTACATTTATGAAGAGTTTTCTGAACGAGCACCGGTTACATACAGCTACCATTTCAACAAAATTAAGGTGAGACAAAGAAATAAATTTAATCAAATCATGCAGGACGGTTTTAATAATATGACGAGTATGGTTTACTTTGTACTTGCGACAAATGGCTGGCAAATTTTTCTAACATCGATCTTCCGGTTCACGTCAAATTCGTTTTAAGTTTAGGAAATAAATTTTGTCCACCAACTATTGGTACTGCAATACCATTTTTCAAAATTATCTCGGATGTTGAAAGTGCAATTTTCGGTTTAAATGATAATGATCGCATTAATATTCGGAACAATTTCATAAACATTTAAACATTAAATTACGTAAAACAAACGAAGTCATTTTTAAGAGGCAACCCTAATATTATGGTGACAAGAGCGGATAAAGGGAATATTACGGTTTTAACATTACGAACGGATTATATGGATAAAATGAATCATTTGTTAAGTGACACATCCACATACGTACAAGTACCAAAATATAATTCAACACCAATCCAAACAAAAATAAATTCTATAGTGAAAGAATGGGAACAATTGGGCAAGATAGATTTAGAGACAAAGGAAAGACTCACGAGTTATACTCCTATACCTCCTTATATGGCCTACCCAAAATCCATAAACCAAATTTATCATATAGGCAAATTGTAAGTTTCATAGCAAGTCCCACATAATCTTTATCATCATTTTTAGGCAATATTCTGAAACCTATTGTAGCGACAACAAATTCTTTTATTCAAAATTCTGAAGATTTCAAAAACAAAATCAGTAATGTAACCATCCCTCCAAATTTTCTGTTAATCTCTTTAGATGTCACTTCATTATTTACTAATGTCGATAACCAAATTATAAAAGATATTATTAGTCAAAAAGAAATTCGAAATCAAAATTAACAAAAATACAATTTTTTACAGCGTTGGATATCGTTTTAAATAATTCAGAATTTTCTTTTGATAATAAAATTTACAAACAAATTTTTGGCTCACCTATGGGTTCCCCAATAAGTCCCATCATTGCAAATTTACTTATGGAAAATTTAGAAATTTCAATTTTAAACGCTTTAGATTTTGAACCATTATTTTACTACAGATATGTTGATGATATAATCACAGCCGTACCAATAGATAAGATTGAATATTTCCTACAAACTTTTAATTCCATAAACAACAGAATAAAATTCACTTTAGAAAAAGAAGTAGAGAAAAAAAATTCTTTTTTGGACATTCTTTTAATTCATGAATCAAACGGCAAAATTTCTTGTGATTGGTACCATAAAACTACTTGATCTGGTAGATATCTAAATTTTCATTCTTGGCTTCCAATTACTTACAAAATTAACACTATAAAAATTTTGACCCAAAAAATTCTAAAGCTTTCCGATACTAAATTCCATCATAAAAATTTAAAAATTCTTAAACAAACATTAATTGAAAACCAATATCCGGAAAAACTAATTAATAACATATTTTGTAAACAAAGAAATTTTCACACAAATCCTGATTTCCAAGTACACACTGAAGCTACACATTATTTGAAAAAAAAAATCATCATTAAAAAATAAAACACCTTTTTCGGAATTATAATTTTAAAATTGTAGGACGTGAGCTTCAAATTTAAATGACAAATTTTTTTCAAAAATGAAAGATGAAATACCTTTAAAAAAACAATCAAATATTGTTTACCAAGTACGTTGCAGTCGCAATTCAACATACACAGGGCAGACAAAGCAGTTTTTAGAAAAACGGATTTATCAACACAAAAGAGGCGCAAATCCAAATATAAATTCATACATTAGTGCACTTTCACAGCATTTGAGAGATACAAACCATTTAATCAGTTTAGATAACGTCAAAATTCTAGAAAAACAAAAAAATTTAAAAAAAAAGATCGATTTTAGAAATGTTGCACATTAAAGCAAGTACAAATTCTATAAACATAGTAGAAGATTTTGCATTATATATTGGGAATTCATACGCTTTGTTTATCTAAATTTTTTGTCTCATACAAATTATTTTTGATTCTAATTGTACAACCTTTTTACATTAAAAGCATTATACATAGTACAAATTTATTTTCAAATAAATTGTCCAGCCTGTGCGTTTCTATGATAAATGGGTTTATTAAGGTAGCTTTGCAAAATTTAAAAATTTGTATAAAAGAAACAATTTTGATATAAGGTTTTCATAACGCTTTTGAGAATGATTCCGAATAGGAATCGAAAGCTAAATCTTTAATTAAGTTTTTTAAAAAATAAAAAGAGCCCTAAGCCATATTTCAAAAATTTGTTTTAATTTTAAACCATTGGCTCAATAAAATAAAACTAATTATCATAATATACAATAGTTGGTGAGCATCCTGGTAATCCTGAAATTGAAGAAATTATTGGTCATAATGATCATATTATTTTGGATCCTGTGGCTATTGCTAGTGATGGCGATCGAGAATTCCTGTCTCGAGAATTCTCAGAAATTTTAAAATATTTCATTTCTCGTTTCTCGAGAAGTTTACTTCAATACTTTTTCGGTTTCTCGAGAAATAGCGTGTTTGTCTCGAGATTTTAACCCGCGTAAAAAGCGTTATGGGGTCCGTGGGACAGTTCTACTTTTCAAAAAAAACAAATTATCCCCACTCCGATTAATTTTTTTTCTGAAATTTTTGGTATCTTCCTAACCGAAATTTTCAGTATCGTTCTAATTGAATAAAAAACAATTAATATAAAATTGCGGTCTGCTAGAATGCACTACTCATTCCATGCAACTTTTTCCACAACGCACTTTACGGGTTAAAAGACACTAACTTAAATAAAAGAAAGCCAGCATTGCAAAATAAATAAAGTCGTGTTAATAAATGTGCAATTTAGTGTCAAATGAAAAACAAATAAAATTATCCAGTGATTCTAAAACAAACAAAATTTTTTATACAAACGAAATGTACATCACTTGAAGAAATTATTTCTAGATTAGCTGCTTTGATAATTTTCGATTAAAAAAATTACTGATTGCCAATCAAGTACTATTATGAACCTAATATATAATTACTATGATAAGGTTAGGGGCGAAATTCAAGGGAAAAGCACTAAGTGTATCCACGGGAGCTACCCAGAAGCACAAATGGTTCATTTGGTTAACCACAAATTACACTCGTTTCAAATTAATTTTTGCAATACAAACGTATTATAGTTATTTTTTTAATACTGAGAAACTTTCCCGAGAGTTCTCGAGACTCTCCTGTAAAAATTACGAGACTCCCGAACTCTCGAGAAAAGAAACCAGGGCAAAAAAAAAATTTCTCGATATATCGAGATAGGTAATATATCGGGAAATCGCAATCTCTAGCTATTGCTAATGAATTTAATGATTTCTTTGTGTGTACAGGGAATTTGAATTTTCCGACCGTGATGGATGAGTTGGAAAGAAATCGAATAGTTACCGAGCATTATGATGTCACGAATAGTTGTTATTTCTCACCTGTTTCTCCAGGGAATTATATAATATTATTAACTCTTTAAAAAATAAATCGTCCGCTGGGATAAATGGAATTTCAAATAGTTTTGTTAAAATATGGCTTGCTTCCTTGTGGACGTCTTTTTTCAACTTTAACTTAAGTGTAGAAACCGGATTTTTTCCTGTAACCTTGGAAAGAGCTGTTGTTGTTTTTTTTATTTAAGAAAATGATAAAACTTGTATTAATAACTATCGACCAATATCTATTCTTTCCATCTTCTCCAAAAAAATATTTGGAAAGGCTATGATGAACAGGATTGTTGATTTCTTGAATAAAAATGAATTTCTATCTCCGAAACAATTTGGATTTCGTAACAATAAAAATGCAGAGCAAGAGATTTTAGAATTTCCGAAACAGATAAGTGATAGCATTGATCGAGGACTTAAGGCTTCTGCAATGTTTGTTGACTTAACCAAAGCCTATGATATAGAGTTGATCATTCAATTCTCCGATTAAAACTTTATGTTTGCGACTTTCGTGTAATGCGTAATGAGACGCGTTAACACTCATCTCATTATAGAAATTGTCCTGTGATCAGCTCACTGCAGCTCACCTCCTGCTAGCTGCAGTGGGAGGAGTAATTCATGGGGACCTTGATACGCTTGAGAATTTTTTATTATTGTTTTATATTGGGACGGTGGTTATCCTGAGATGGACCAATTGAAAAATGGAAAAATAAAGGAAAAAAAATCAACTAACGAACTATGCCATCACTAACGGAGCAAAAAGAGAATATTCTTGGGTTTGAACTTTGAACACTCTTACACGACAAGAGAGACTATGGAGTCAGTCACTATATGATCTACTAAACTGAACGCAAAGAGGGACCTAACATACATATAAATAAAACGAGTGGAAAAGATTTGAAATATTGGGAAATATATATATATAAAACAAATTTTAACGCCTACCTGTTACTTGATACGTCCGAATTATCCAATTATCCGCGTGTTTAAAATAAAAAACTTTCCTTATCTATGTTTATTGATTTTTGCACTTAATTTTTTAGCCTGCGGCAGCTACGCGTGCCGAATCTACAGTGAATAAGCAACCGCTTGCTTTAGGTTTTGTTTGGTTTAGTGACAAAGATTCAATATTCAATGGTGAACATAAAATTAAAATTTATTTTATTTACATATTATAATTTTTTATTTAAAGCACTTCTGAATAAGATTTTTGGTTTTATTGCAGTCGGGTATTACATAGGATAAACGGGTTATCGGAATTACCAATTCTTGACAGAGCCACATACAATTGCCCATGTGAAAGACATTCTAATCGCAAGTCTACCTCTATATATAGTTACAGGTTTGACCCTGTGAATTATTGATTGTGATTGCGAAAGAAAGTTTAATTGGAAACTGTAGCCTTTTAAACTGAAAAGTCAAATCTGTAGGGATCAAGGGAATGCGAGGTACATATATGTATATGCTAATTCTCCAGCTACTGGTCCTGTGAGAATGATGGCTTCAAGTCTGCTATTGCGCATTGCTTTGATCTGTAATCTGGTGCCATTACACATGTTGCGCGGATTCAGATTGCGCAGCAATGTAATTGGAGTTCCAACTTTCAATTTAAGATTTAGTGGACAGCCTGCGGGATTAAGACTGTTCAAGAATTCTTGCGGATAATTGACTACATCTTCCGTATTAATGACTACTGATAATTCACTACGTCTTTCGTGTTAAGGGGGCACCTCCTCCAGGCAACTGGTTTTTCAATAATTTTTTACAAAAAATTGACAGCATTTATTGCAATGAAACAAATTACATAATAATATTGACGTTCAAATGAATACAAAAATTTTTTTGTAGGAATGAAAAAAACAAAATGGCGGCGCTAACGTATTCGAACTTGACTCCAAGAGTTTGCGCCGTGGAACGCCCAGGTCCTTGTAGTTAATTAAAATCAACCAAACAAATTGTTTTTATTTAAACAATTCATTCCGCTTTGAATTAACCTAAATTTTCCAAAAAAATAAAAACATTGAAAATTTGAGGACAAAAAGAAAAATAACACGTTTTTTTTATAAATAATTCGTTAAAAACAATATTTATTTAACCCTTGTGTCAACACGAGAAGAAAACGACATCTCACCACTCGTTCAACCACGGCTGTGGATGAATTTAATCAAGAGTTTTGCATCAAAGACGGTTAAACATTCAATATAGAAACGATATCATAATGAAAATGTCATTTAACTTTATTAGCAAAAAAATTCATTCAGTTACAGAAAATTAAAAACACACCCGGGTATGTCGTGTTGACACAAGGGTTAAATAATTTATACGAAATTCTAGGTTTGTGCAGAGGCCGATAAGTTAAAGTATCTGTGTACAAAGTTTCAAGTTAATTGGTCCATTACTTTTTGAATTACATTCCACGGCACGCAAAATAACACATTTTGAGAAAAACTCGATTGAAGTTTTCATTCTTGAAGAGAAAGCATCACTGCGCATCAATTTGGGGACTTCCTAGGGAACTTTAGGACTTTCTGTTGGGCTTGAAACTTTGGAAATATATTCTTCAGATACTAAATAAATTTTTAAAGTAAAAAAAAACAATGCAAAAAAATTAATATCTGGAGGAGGTGCCCCCCTTAAATTTCAGCTATGTTGTACTAATTTATGTTTCGTGAGCAAAAAACGTTTCAATTTCAAAAAGTTTAAACGTCATAAATTTCTATTTCTATTGAGCTCGCACTATTTAATTGTTGATTAGTTTATTTAATCATTCATAGATGGGTTTGGAAACCACACATCTTTTTAAATAAATTTAGTTAGAAAGTTTTAGAATGTTTGTTGTGGTTTTTTATAGAAACCTCAAATAAAATGGCAATTCAAAGTTTAGTAACTTCACAATGTATTTTGATGAAAAACACTGCGCGATTTCATTTATACTCATGGACAAAAAAACGCATAATCTGTTCTTTTAATAACGAAAGTAAATGTTCCTCAAATTATTACTAACAAACAATTGAGAAAATGTCGTTTATCCAATAATTATGAATTTTGTAACAAAGATCCCCCTGATTTTTTCAATTTCGAGTTTTAGAGGAATAACGCGTTTTCCAGCTTCAGTTATCATTTGCATTTATTGCGAAATAGCTTTTTTTAAATTAAATATTCTATAAAATTTAAGCGATTTTGTCAACAATAATTAAAATGGCTAACAGAAATTTACATTTAAGCTTAGAGCAGTGCGTTCAGGCTGTGACACTAATTAAAGAAAGCAAGCAGCAATTTTACGTTGCTGAAATGTTTGGGGTGAGTCAGTCTACAAGTCTAGGGTCTTAATCCGATCTCGAATTCGAAGAATGTTAAAAGAATACAATTTGAGTGCTGAAGGCCTGCAATATGCACAGAACTCACTACAGCACAACGAAGAGACCGATTAAATTTTGCGTGCGAACATGAGCACTGGACCATTGGCTAATGGGCAAATATTTTGTTTACTGACACGAGTCTAGATTCTGTCTTTTCTCATCAGATCGACGAATTCGGGTATATCGAAGAACTAAGGAGCGTTTACAACAGGCGTGGATTGTTTCCAATCGTCAGTTTGGTGGGTGCTCAATTATGGTTTGGGGAGGCACATCATTGAATTCATGAACGGACTTAGTATCAATATATCCAGGCACTATGAATGCAGTTCGTGGAACATCTAATGGTATATGCTACATCTGTTGGTGATCTTTTTTTATATATGCACGATAACGGTTGTCATCATGTAGCGAATATTGTCAAAGACTATCTTGAGTCAGAGGATATAGCCGCCATGAATTGGCCAGCTCGAAGTCCCGACTTAAACCCAATCGAGCATATGTGGGAGATCATTGGTAGACGTATCTATGGCTAAAACGTAGAATTTTCTGCTGCCAGGAAACTCACTAGGGCGGTTACGAACGCTTCGTCCGGAGTACGGTCAAAAATCTGATCAAATCTATGCCTACCAAAGATTTAGGAGAATATGGATCATTTATTATGATATCCTAACTCTGACCAGTTATGTTGAATTTTCTGAAAAAAAAATTGTATACATATATGGTATATTGGAATACATTGTTATTGTTACTAATAATAATTACTAAAAAAATGTATTTTTATTATTAACAATAATTCGTGTAGTTCCTTGTGTATAATTGATAAAAACAAATATATGCGTTTTTTTGTCCATGAGTATATTAACGGGAAAAAGTTTATGCGAGATTTTGTATTGCGAGATTTTGTATGCGAGATTTTGTAATGCGAGATAATGTCGCCAACCCTGGAGGAAAGTGTTTAGACGAGACTCAATAGTGGCGAAAACCCAACGCGGCGGACGACGGCGTTACTTCCTACAACATTAGCACGACACTTCTGGATGATGATGGGTGTTTGGTTTTGATGCCGGTTGAATTTAGTGGCTGGCTGTTGGTGTAATACTGGTTCATTAACTTAAATTTCCCCTACTCAGACAATGAGTAGAAAACAATCTTACTCAAACACTTTTTCCACATCGACTTGGCTCATCAATAACCCCCGTTACCATAGCTCCGCTGGCGCAAATGAACTAGGATACGTTACACCAAACTCAGATCCTTCTTTAGTTTACAGATTGCCTCTGGTTCCCTTTTTGCTGCTTTTACTGACTTCAAAAGCTTACAAAAGGTCAAAAATTGTATTGGGTACCATACTATTTTGCTTCACTAACAACGTCACTCTTTCTCGCAAGACAAAGCTTACCGTCAAATGGTTGGAACCCGTATGATATTGTCTCGGTTACGCCCACACCCAAGCTTTATGGAGAACAAAAGTATCATCGATTTCTAATACCATACCAAGTTATGAAACCTGTTGTCCATGCATCCAATCTTTGGTATAATTCCTTTCGGCTGGCTGGAATCGCTCTGAGTTCAGCTACATTTTCTTCTTTTGCTTACATTGCACCAATTCCTGCTGGTTACCCTACGTTTACCAAGTCTTTGTAGAAGGTGATTCATCTTATCTCTATGTTTCTATACACTTGTACGCATCGTTAATCAATCGGAAATCTTCAGCTGTTTCATCATAGATCACACCAAACACCTATTTGTGAGTTGTTATTGGCCGCTTTTGATGTTTCCTATTCTAATTACCACCTTATTATTAAAAATCAGTACATCTAAGTCTACCTTCTATTTTATTTTATGTCAGTCTTAGCTTAACCTGATTTTTAATTATCTAAAAAAAAACAACCATGTGGAACTACAAATAAAAAAATATATTTGCAAATTTCGGATATTTGGTTGGTATTGCCATAGATTTTATGTATCAATAACAAACAAATATTTTTTTTTTGCCAAATCGTCGCCGTAGTTTTATCTTGGTTTAAGTCCAAAATCACGTTTTTTCAGTTTTGAACGGTCCAATATGCAATTTCTCCTGCTCTTTTCAAAACTGTAATCAAAATTGTTCTAAGTGCCATAATTTTTAAATTAAACAGTGAGTATGCATTTTCGTTTAGGTTGTATATGTCCAATATTAAATACCGTGTGTGATGATTAACTTTTAGGAACAATGATCACCAATTCGATCTATTGCACCGGAAGTGGAAGAGCAAGCCTCTTAAATTTAGTTTTTAAGTTTTTAGTTTTTTATAGTGTTAGATGACTGATTTATAAACAGTTTTGTAGATTTTAGAATAGTTATGAGCAAATCCATTTACAAAATGAAATCAATAACCGAGAAACTTCTTTGCACTTTTAAAAATTCTTTAATAAAAAATCCAAAAAGAAAACCGTTTAAAATGTAGAACACTATTGTATCCCTCTTGTAACCTATTTGTCATTAATTTTTATGGTATGTGGTAGTTTTTTAATTGTTTTTTTCACTTTGAAGATCAACAATTCTTTCTCTGCCACACATAATTTTTTTTATTTTTATTAGGCTTGGCTTCTACATAAAAAGGAGCCACATTGCCAAAATTTTCAATTTACAAACAATCTACATATTAATAATTCATATTATCTATACTAGTACAATTTAGTATGTAAAAAGAACTGGATTACTCCCTACACATATTCTGTCGGCTCTTCCTTACTTTGTATTAAATCGTTATCCCACTCATCCTAATAAATTCATACATCTCCTTATAAACAAATCCGCCCTCATTCATTAAATCACTTAGATTTCTTGCACTCCGAAGGATGTTGAACCGAGATCTGTATTGGTGTTACGGCCGCATTATTTAAATAGCTTAAGAAGTCCTGATATACATGATTTTGAGTAGTAGTACGTGTAATTAGGAATTTGTACCATCCGAATAATATTACTCATACAAATAAAGTTCATTGAACTTTATTTTATTTCGGTTGTTTCTCATCAACTGGTAAATGGTATATTTCCCCTATGATATATAATAATTACTCAAGAAGAAAATCGTTATCAGTGTAGATGTAATGGACTGTTAAGTGGTAAAGAGAGGTAATCATTTGAGATCACAATGATCAATTTGTATTTTGCAAATATATTATTGGGTTTTGATTTAGTATTGTTGAGGCCGTCGTTCTAAATTCATTTAATTAGTGAATATAATAAAAGTGCAGTGTAGCACAAATTAATTAATAATAAATATTTTGAGTGATTTACTCAAAATTTCTAACTGGTGAGCTTAAAATTTTGGTAGTTATTGTTTTTATTGGTGTTTTTTTTTATTTCATCGATATTACTATATTATTTATCACGTGATAGAGTTTTCCGTTGGCATGTGAAATTTTGGATTAGTGGCAAGAAAATAAAACGATTGTTCTGGTGATTTCTCTTATTAAAACGGGTGAGTTAATCTAATCTATATTTTTTTTTATTGAGTGGCTTTTATAATTACCTAGTGTGTTCGTTCAATTGTTTTCTTAGGGCCTCACTAAAAGAGAAGGAAACTGTATGCATATTAGTACAAATTAAATAGTAACCAGATGCGCAAACACAAAGTAATAACCATTTTCACCACATTTGATTTTCTTGAATGAGTCACCTATCGGAAATAATAATAAATGTTAGTTAAAAGTCAAACCAATAGCGATCGAGCGTCTCTACAAAATATAATATGAACTATTAAAATCGTAAAGTAGTATGTATAGTTAAAATAATATCTCGTTGAAAATTCCTGTTCCTTCATTCTCGAGCCAAACAACAACAAAAAATGAATTTGTTGTTGTATTTACTCGGGAATGAAAGAATAGGAATTTTCAGCGAGATATTATTTTGACTATACCATAAAATAAACATCCTGTTACTTTTTGTATGTACACATCCATTCAACAGCAAAATGTAAATAGAAAGAAATTTTTTATTGGTGCGTATGCACCGCAAGTAGAAGTTATTTATTTATTGTTTTGGCTCTGGAAGATAATTATGTACTTTAAATTGGAGTACGTAACGATCGAGAATTTTTTTATTTATTCTCGTAAAATATTATTCATTTTAGAATGATGATAATGAGATTGATTTTTCCATTTATAACGAGATTTCTTAATTAGGGCTGTAAAATCATTAGAAACCAATTATATATTTTGTCGTAGTTGATTGAAATTTCAATTTTACGATGCAATCCCTTTTTTTGTTTTCATTTTTTTTGTTGTTGTTCTTATTGTATTGGAAAAAATAGAGAAATAGACAACAATCGAAAATTGATAATTTCGAAAAATTTCTGTGTATAGAAGTCCAACTCAAGATAATTACTATCTAAACAGTTTAATTTTGATTTTAGCTGGATAGTGCAATACTTTTGGATTTAAAACGTGAAAAGAGGCATGTTTTAGTAATCGTGTCTGCTCTAGCAACTCGCGATAGAAATTATTCGAATTTAGTTAATTTAAAATCAAACAATGTTAAACTTTTGAATTACACAAAGTTGACCAACATTTTTAAATATTTAACAACAAAAAATCCATACAAAATACTGTAAAACCTCAATTCAACGGTCCAACATTCTGTCCCTTAAATACCTAAAGGAACAGAATGTTTCCAATTTTTTGTTATTTATAGTTTTTTAGACTATTTAAGAAAATTAGATAATTTTATATCGCTTTTGGACTTTGCTTGTAAGGTAACGATTAAAATAAACGGCTTTATCAATAATTTTTGTTTTTAAATAGTGAGTGTTCATGGCGCATTATTGGATTTTTGATTGTTGCTGATTAAAATAAGCGGTTTTATCTTATACGGTTCAATTTAGGTCCCATTCTTCATAATATGTTTTATTAAGAGAAGCGCTAAATTTTCCGTTACCATCTATTCGAACAATTAATAATTGGTGTGTTTTAAAACAATTAAAACCAGGTTTTATTAACAAATTATTAGAGCAACTTTCATCGAATATTTTAAATTTTAAGCCAGATATATCAAAACAATATATTTTGTTATTTGATGAAATACAAATAAGAACTGATTTCAAATATAACCAAACTCTTGATGAAGTCGTTGGTTTAGTAAATTTTGAAAACAATGATAAACAGCCAATACCAGCAAAACATATTTGATAGCATGTTTATGTCTAGGGGATTATTTTCAAAAGACCAATTTATTGTAAGTTATGTTGTTACCGAAAATCCTATTCCAGGAAAAAATCAAAGGAATTAATTACACTAAATATTCAGAAACTTCAAGAAATTGATCAGTTTGGGTTGTAGTTACTGACCAAGCCACAAATAATTGACTCACACCAAGTTTTTTTTAAATAAATAATGAACCTATATATGCGTTATATGATATCCGCATATAATTAAATCTAATACAATCTTAGCCTACGATATTTCAACACCAGATGGCTTAGTTTGCTGGGATGTTTTGGAAGAATATATAATTCTTCTAGATTGTCGATCAGTCACACGGGTCTATCCTAAATTAACCGAAACACATATTCATCTAAACACGTTTCAACGCATGCGAGTAAGTTCAGCTATACCCAAATTTTAAGTAAAAGCTGCGCCGAGGGAATTACAACTTTCCACAGATTAAATCCAAAGGATAATGTGCTATATCAACAGCAGCGTTTTTGGAAAAAATAAATGATGTGTTTGATGTTCTAACAACCAATTTTGCAAAAATCCTGCTTAATCATGAAATAAATTAATTTACTTTCACGTTTTATATGATTTACTATTTAAAAAGACTAAAGCGAATAATAATCCGTACACACAAATAGTTTGAGGGAATGTGGTAAAAAAAAATTAGGCATATTTGTGGTTGTAACTTATTCATCAATAATTTCTTTTATTGAACATTAAAGTTAAATTTTTAAAGCAAAAATTGTAGTTGTAATTTTTTACATCAAAAATAGGCAAAATCACCTAAAGATAATGAGCTTATTAAAATGTGTCTCTACTAACTCTCTTTCTTTTGTTAAGGCCCGAATTTATAGTCGTGACTATTGCTATTGTTATCGCAACGATTTTCGAAAATCATTTCAACATCATGTTTAAAATTCGATACGAATTTCGAATTTACTTTTACTATAAGCATTGTTACATTACAAACAAATCTTATAGTGAGGTTTATAAATACGAAAACTGTTACTATAATAGTAGTTATAGTTGTAGTAACGACTATAAATTCGGGCCTAAAGGTTAGATGGACCCTTTGTAAAAATAATTTAAATTGGTTTGAGTTTGAGGTTTTGGGTTCCAGAATGAAATGCCAAGAATTTGTGCGGCTTGAGACATCTGACATTTTTATCTGTGGTAATACATTAAAGCCGCCCTGGTGGCACAGATGTTAGCATGCTAGCTTTAAGCTCCGGAGGTCCCAGGTTCGATTCCCGGCGAGTGATGAAAATTACGGCTGGTTAATATAGGATCAATAAATTAATCACTCATTATCCGTTAAAAAAAAAAATGATTTCGCAACTTCATCTTGAAGCGGCCAAATCCCTATACGGGATGTAGCGCAAACGAAAAAAAAAAATAAACTTATTCATACAATTACACTTTGCAACCTTCTTTCATTGTAAAAAGGAAACTTCCAAGTTATTTTAGTGCTATATCTGGCCCATTCACCCACAATGGCCCATTCACGGAACTTTCGCTCCAAAATGATAAACTTTGGCAGCGATCGTAGGAGCACTAAGCTATCGACTTTGTTTTACTTCACTGTGTATTAGACCTAATTGTCGTTCGTTCAGCTTTTGGTTGCGAGCACGCCCAGTAACCTTCTCAAAGGATTAGGTTTTTTGGAAGTTCTGGATAACGTATTGAATCAAAAATTGCGGGTGTTTAGTTATTTGGAAATTTCCGATAAACTTTTACCTTCATTCTCCAATTTAATGATCAATTTTTTAATTTCCACACTAATTTTGGCTTGAGAATTACACATTTTTAATTAATTAGACAATATTTCATTCGTCATGAAGAAATACGTCTAATAAACTTTTACGCAAAGGACAATTTCGTAATTTACCGATAGTTCAAATTAGGATTAAAACAAATAATAAATTGTTAATGGCCTAGTGTTATTTTGACGGAAGTGCAAGTGTACGGTCAATTATTTGACATCGTTTTAGTCTGTTTAAATAGTAAATCATATCAAACGTTAAAGTAAGTTTATTTATATCATGATTATTACTATTTTCAGGATGTAATTTAAGTTGGAAAAAATCACGATATACAGAAACTAAAGGTATAATATTGCGCATACTGTTGCTATCTTTTTTCGCAATTTGACGTCACGTGTAGGCAAAAATGCTGATATTTTTATGAAGTTTCGTGATATTATTATTAATTTTTTAAATAAATGGAAAATAAATGAATTTTTTTAATTATTTTTCGACTTTATGTTAAAATTAAACATTTCAATTTTTATTTCAGTTATATAGGTACTGCAATACTTTTAGAATTAAATCGCGAAAAGAATCATGTTTTAATATTCGTGTCTAGAGCAGACTGTTTGAGCACATTGCATAACAAGTTTCGGAATTTATGAGTATAATTTTTTTGTTAAATGCAGAGAACGTTTAGATTTTAATTATTTAATTCAAAAATTTGGGAGTGTTCTATTTTAAATATACTAAATTTGAATAATTCCTATTGTAACAAAACTAGCAATTGTACTTCTGATAAGAACACATATAGAATATTAAACAGTGATTGGATGGTTTGATTTAGTTGTAGCGAAAACCATAAGACCATAAATGAAATAAGTCAGAGATTTAATTTTAATTTATGTTTTATATAATTTCCTTTTTTTCAATATTCATTAACTTGGCGTTTAATAACCAAATTTTAAAAAACATTTTACACCTAAAAAATAATTTTTTTATTTTCAAATCTAATTCGACTTCGTTTGCATATGATATTAAGCTTTTTATGTAGTTTCTTCCAACATTTAATATCGACGAATTACTTTTGTTGAAGATACTCTCTAACTTTTTTAAATTTTGAATAAATTCGTCGCTTGGTTGTTTTAGGCCTCCTTCACTCAACGTATCCGTACACGTCCATCTTCCACTAGGCTCTATTTCGCTGTAACATTCTAAAATGTTTGGAACTTTAAATTGTATGCGTTTTAATATTATATCCAGCTATATATTCCATCACATCATACTCCAAACCGCCCATATCTTGCGTTAATTCAGGCAATTCAGATGAAGTATCTCTCTCAGATTCAGTGAGATCGGTGAATAAACTGACTGTCAGGTCATTTTCGGTCAAATCTGCTACATCAGGCTCATTTAACGATTCCCTGACATCCGTTGACGACAACAGTGAATGATTTAATTCAAACGAAAATTGATGGCAAAAATTTGAGTAAAAAAATAAAAATTTTAATAATAGGTACATATGTATGTATGTTTAAATGACCAAAAACTTTTAATAATTTAATTGGATTGTGTTATGTACTAATAATTATGTCTACCCTTTTTCCATTTATCTTAGACATTATATACTCGAAGGAATTATCTATTTCTGAAATATTTGCTCCATAAAAAAAATATAAAGCATAAAAAGGGTCTCGGTAAACTATCATTATCAATTGTAAATGCGGTTTGTTAAAAAAAATTACGATTATTCTTGATATAAGTATTTAAAAAATTAATCAAAAAATGGCCAAACTTAATATACATAAATATCTACTTTTTTTGTCTACACTTGACTTAATGCGCAAAGAAAGACGAAAATTAGACACGGGAACATACTACCTCTATTTTCTGTATATTTTGGGAAAAAATAATCACAGAGTTTTTGTTTGATTTGTAATTGTTTTTATTATCAACGTTTCTTCCAATTTAAAAAAAATCTTCCCGAACAGAAACAATAAAGAAAAATTATAAATATTCTACCAAATCTACTGCGGTACATACCCACCAATAAAAAATTTCATTCTGTTTACGTTTTTTTATGGTTTTGCTTTTTATATGAATGATTATGGCTACTACTACTTAATATTTTTATAGTTCAAATTATATTTTGTAGAGGCGCTCGATCTTTATTGGTTTGCGTTTTAGCTAAGCTTTATTTATTTAAATAACAGATGCGCTAAAGTCTAATTCACTATAATCGAAAATTGAAGCGAGCGTAGAAATTTGTTCAGGTTTGCGCATCTGATTATTTTTTAATTTGTGATATTACGTAAATTCAAATACAGTTTCTTATAAAAAAATCCAAAAACATAGAAAATACGAATCTTATAATCTGGTGCGAGACAATTATCACATGTAGAAATAGTTGGCGCAAAAGCGAGTTAATTTCGATTCGTGTTATTAAATGGATATATGTACATACAACATTAATTAATTCTCCCGGATGACCTTCAAACTTCAAATACGGATTTAACCTGCAGTCATCTTCATCAGTCGAGTATTTGTGATAGTTCAGTACAAAAAAAAAAAAAAAAATTAAAAATTATTATTATAATTCTGTTAAATTAGTGAAATTCGAGTTAAAATTTTCTTATGTTAATTATTTCTGTTTGTTAAATAAGTTAAATTAGTGCACGTATACTTGAGTCAAAGAGCAAGACAATTGATTTGTGCAATTAATTAATTAATTTTCAGCTGAGCCATTATGTTTTCCCAGGAGCGCTCTTCGGATGAAATATGGTAAGCGTATTTTTTATAAAATTTTTTATCAATATTGCTCTTTTACAAATGCTATACTAAATTCATTCGGTTTAAAGTACATATTAAGAGGTACAAAGTTACCAAGTTCGTATTATTATCACATTAATTTTGTTATGTCCTTATGTAAATGTTATATTAACTCAATTTTATTATGAAGAATATAGTGTCTAAAATGAACTAAGAGTATTATTAAAGTGATGGCGTGGAATTGATTCTTTTGACCCATGTGAACGTTTTCTTTATTGTTTTTTTTTATGTGCACGAATGATTTGTTCGATCAAGTAGTTTGGGAACAAAAACCCCCCTAGCCGGCAAAGCTATCCAGTTAACGTGCACGGTTCACGAATGATCCATAACATTGGCTGTATCTAGGACAAGCCAATATGAGATGTTCAGCATCCTCCACACTTCTACACAATAATTACGCTCGGGTTTCGATAATGTTTTGGAGTAGTGCCCAATAACTCGTTCTTGGCTATTAGTTTCCTGCGATAACACTCCTCCTATACCGTCATTACATGCATCGGTGTTCAAAATAAATTTCACGTTGGGTATTCATAGGGTATGCGATGATTGGCGGGACGCATAATCGTCTTCTTAGTTCCACAAATGCTTTTTCCTGGTCATCTTTCCATTCGAATGCCTTGTTCTTCCTAATCAACTCGTGCAAACTCTGTGTGGCCTTGGCGAATCCCTGCACGAATCGTCTGTAATAAGTGTATTATCCCAGAAAACGCCGTAATTCATGTAAATTTTTAGGTTTTGGCCAATCCTTTACCGCTGCGATCTTTTCTTCGTTGGTGTGGATTCCATGTTCTGAATATTCCGCTATCTAATAGTAAACAAATTAAGTCATATTTAAATCAATTAAAAGTTTATTACAAAATTAAAAATAAAATTCACTAAAGGTATAGTCAAAACTAAGATGCAACGTACTGAGTCCATTGCCACTTCTTCGTCAGAAACCCAGATCATGTTTCAGGTCATATAAATTTAAGTGAAATTGAAGTTACCGAAAAGGAATTAACACGCGAAACACAACGTAATCATTTAATGTTAAAGTAAATGTAATCCTTAAAATTGCTAAACACTAGAAATACGAGTACAAAAATATGATAGGTTGGCAATAAATATAACAAATCCACAATTTTTTTATTTAATACGACAAACAATTTTGTTACGGCTACATTTTTTTTGAGAGACAAACAAATGAGTTTTTCTAAATCTTGTAAATGCAACAAATTACATGTTACATAAATAAAAATGTAATTTAAACAGACAATATTTCCATATAACTTCATATAGCAAATTTTTGTTACAGCCTATCACATAGTTCACTATTGTCCCCTGGAGCACACCGTTCCATTCGTCAATTGAGTCAATCATGGTTTTTTGGTCTTCGTAAGAACATCCCAACTATACCGAACACTACCTTTTTATTTCTCACTTAACATTAAATTAAATTTCACTAATATGTAAATATAACATATCATTCATCATAATAACTAAATATTTCAATTAAATTTTTTTATTTGTATTTTTTTTGATTAGTTGTTCTCTAATTATTGTTGCCTTAAAGAAATTATGGAAGAGTAATTATACATATTTTTTATATTGAAAAAATAATTTTGGGAAAACATCCAAATATATTCTGATTGAATAGGATATTGTAAAAACAAATATCCACGGCCCTCAAAATTGAATATGCTTGGTACCGTATACCATCGAAATATACCTACCATTATCTCTTTGTGATTAATTATGGAACACGTTATTAATAATAATGGTTAAATTGATTTGTTACTCGATAATTGTAGTAGCAATTTAAACGCTCCTCGTTCATTTCCACTCCTAAATTAATCGCTCCAACTCCGCTCCACGCTCCGATCAAAATCGGTCGTTCTACTCCGCTCCTCGCTCCAACTCCGCCCCGCTCCAAATCCCTGATTTGTTTCAAAATCTAAGATAGTTCCAGAGTTAATGATTCTTAATCTTAAAGGGATTCAATTTAATCACGATTTTTAGAAATAAACTGACTCAGCTTTCCAGGAACAACAAGTAGTTAATAACAAGTGTAGTAGTTAGTCTACACGTGTGAGTAGTCGAGAAATTGTAATGTTTTGTGCTAACTAATTCACTATATTTATTATTAACAAATCCCAACAAACATTCACGGGTACGTACCCAAAAGAGTGCAATTTTCGCACGGCATTCCGTACCCTTTTCTGGTTGTCATTTGAAAAAATTAATTGAGTTTTGAGACTGTGTGTGTATTTACATTACAGCGTAGTATAGCAAAGTAGTATTTGCAATTGACTACGGACAAAGATTAGGATGCCAATTTCTAAAAATTATAAATATATTTCGATTTAAAAACATGGAGAGCCAGAGCCGGTGCATATTTACATTCAATAAGAAAGGCAAGTTTAAAAAAAAATATAAATATAAATTTCAAAATTATTTCTTTCTTTTTTTAAGTTCCAAAAGATTATGTAATCGAATAAAAAAGAAAACAAGATGTTTCCGTAGCTGATGAAAGTTTTTCTTGGTTCGATTTAGATATCGGCTACCGCAAAATTTTTTAAAAATTAAAAGAAAAAATTCCTACTACATCAACGGAAGCATCCAAGCCGGTGACGATGACGAACCATAAATTTGTGATATATGTATTGTATAATAATGATGTGTTTATAATAATATATGTATTTACATTATAACAAAATACATGAATTTTTAAAAATTTTTGTTATTAATAAAACCGAAAGAAATTTATATTCCAACTGAAAGTAGCACGAAAAGCATAATTATAAATGTGCGCATAATTCTTAGGGAAAGCGGTACGATTTTTAATTCGAAAATATACGGAATGAGTACGGAAAAGTTTGCGATTTATAATGCTGTAAGGTACGGAATGGGTATGGAAAGTTTGGACGCACCAATACAGTCATGACTATAAAAGAATATAAAAAAAGGGGAAGTCGTGCGATAAAAGTGACAACTTTCTTCAGCCAGGTGCACCGCTTTCCGTGAGTTAATAGTCTCCTTTTCCGAGTACCCCGTGCGAAATCGAGCACGAAAGGGTACCGCTTTCCTTGCGCTTTGTTTGTTGGGATGTACTTACCAACGGCTGCTTAGGGACTGAAACCGCGTCGAGTTTTTAATACTAGGTATAGCGTTGCACTTTTTTGTTGTTTGAATAAAAACGCTATTGTGATTTTTACTCACAAAGTTATAATTTATTTGAACACGAATTTGATTTTAATTATTTATTTTTGAATTATATATCATATTATTTTGTTATTAACTTAATTTCACTGGTTAATTTACATATTTTACGGTAATATTGTTTTCACCGTACTTGTAAAATATTTTATTTTTTCGATGCAATTGCACACAAGAGAGGAAAAAAAATTGTTTAACATTTGTGTGACTTTTTGACTCGTCTAAAAAATGCCGCGAAAGACGCTGTGGTTATCTATTTTATTGTTAGGTGTATTCTTTTTGTTACGAATTTGTTCGCGTGGGAATAGACTGAATTTGTTTATGTACAATTGTGGCGGAGAGTGAATGTAAGAATGAATAGATGATTGAATACTTGATTGATAATTGAGTAATTGAATCTTTAAGTGAAAGAAATGAGCGAGCCGCTACAAAGGTTTACGTTAGACCTGGCGTATTCCGGGCATCTTGTTTAGGCTTGGTCGTACACCTGTATTAATCAAACAATCAAATTAGAAGTAACGCCAGTTAGGTAAACTATATTACTACTACTACTCAATTGTTTTCTGACTCCGGTAATTTCTTATGCATTAACCGGATTAATAAAAAACGAAGAGGAGTATGAGCTCTGAATAAGTATTATAATGTGAAGAGGAAATTAACCTTAGTCTCAATACATGCACAACATTGGAAAAATATGTACTGAATTCATTAGTAACATGTTCAGGATCAATGATATTATGATCTAAAATTGAATTATTATCTAAAAATTTTGTTAATATGTAATGTAAAAAAAACACGAAGTAACTGAGTTACCTCAGCTCGACATATACAAATTTTTGTTTCTCGACCGCTGTTGTCACCCCTGCGGCATTTGCCTGTGCTCAAGGCCGGTAGAGGTAAAATTAGTCGTGGGGTTGGGGTGACACAGTTGAGAAACCTAGTTATACCGCTGTTGGACGAAAATATTGGGTGATCATTGAGATCACAAAAGGATTGGGGATTAGAAAAGTTGGACCTGTCTACAGCGACCAACAGAAAACTGAGTTATTTGTCCAGCATGAATGGACAGTTTTTGGGCCTTAGCCACACATTATTTGAAATACATAAACAAAAAAAATCAATTAACAAGTCCCTGGATGAGGGTTCAATTAGTAAGTAAACTTGGTCAGTAAGTAGGTAGTCAAAAGAAAGGGTAAATGACGCGGTTGAAGCTGTACATTCACCTGCCTCTAATGAGGCTATTGACTCCCTACTATACTGACTGGACCTCTTTAGTTAGTTATATTGTTTTTTTTTCTTCTTATATTTACACTTTGTTTTCCTTGGTTTAGACCGCAAAAAAAAACACAAAAAAAATTTAATTTATAACTTGAAAAAAAAATATTTATTTTCCAAAAAAAAAAAAAAAAATTTTTTTTTACATAGAAAACTTCTAACCTGACGGTTAGCAAAAATCAAACAAAAAAAAGCCTCGAATAAAATTTTTGTGGAGTTTTTATACAATTTTTCTGCTGACCGGAAAAAAAAAACACATATTTTCTTTTTCTTTTTCTCTTCCCATAAACTTGAAAAATTCCATAATCACCCCACTGACATTTTATCCGAATTTCCGGACAATATGCACGAACTGAAAACATGAGGCACGTTTTGCTGCATGTGTAACCACATGAACTGCCCAAGTCGCAAAAAAAAAAAATTATATTTCCACGCTTATTTTTACCTTGAGACATTCAATTACATTGACAATGACCCAGGTTGAATAAACGGAAACGAAAATTGAGACTTCAACAAAAACAAATGTGTCTCCACACTGATTCAAGAATGTGTGATAATAAAAAAAAATATTCTTATGTTTGTTTACCGAAACTTGAGCTTCCGCAAATAAACATAAATGAAAACCAAGTCATATGGGCACGCGCCATTGGAGATAATAGGATTTTACATTAATTTAGTTGTTGGTTATAAATCTTGCTTATGTGCATGTTTTAATATGTACAGACAAGATTATTCCAACACAATTAATGTAAATGTAATGTGAACTGTACCCGGATTTAGTCATGTAAATTGGTATTTATTAGAAGAAAAAAAAAAATCTTCAAATGTGGGGTACAGTTTTATACGCGAATTTGATGGATAAGATTATTTTGTGACGGGGATGACAAGCACCCGTTACAGCGTGGGGAAAACCCAATCCCTGAGATGAAAAGAGATCTCATGCTCTGTTTGGCGGGAATAGGATGCTTCCGTCAGTTTTGTTTTCAATTTGTGTCAACCCAACGTGGGGACGCCCCACAACCTGAGATAGTCTCAAGCCGGGCCAATAATAGATTTACAAATTTTGGATTTTCTTAATACTAATTTCCTAATATTATGGATTGTATATAATATATATTTTTTTTTTTTTTTTTTTTTTTTTTTTTAATTTTTATATAAGATACTTTCTTAAAATATACTACTGTTGATAATATAAAAAAATTATAATTGAACGAAAAATTATTACCTTTTTTTTTTTTTTTTTTTTTTTTCAATAGTATATACCTTTATTTTTAAATGAAAATTTAACGCTCATTATTTACATAAAAACAATTTATTTTCTAATCTAACTATATATCCTACTTAACGCTATATTAGTAAATAAGAACGGCGCTGTCTCAACTTTAACCTGCTTCTTGTGAGTGTTAATTGTTTCTTGTATCAGTGCTTACAAAAATAGGTTGATTGCTAAGAATAGTTTAAATTTGAGACAGCCTCGACTTTGAGCTATTCTAGTGCTATAAGTTAACTATTAATGTAATTAACCTAAGGCAAACAGTTTTCTTTCCTGACAATTATTGTGTTTTTATAAAGCGAAATTATATTCTAACTAATTAATTGTTTTATAATATGACAAATTGCAAGGAGAAATATATTATTGTTATCATTATTATTTTACGTTAAGTTTGAAAAAAATATAATCAGCTGATTTTGATTTTAATTTCAATTTCACTGTTGCCTTTTTTTAAACCTAATTATTATTATTCTACTCTGCCTAACTATTACCTAATACCTTATAGATTGGTACCTTACTGTCATAAATGATTATTATTTTTGGGGTGGTGCCAACTCAAACCTGTCTTACAAATGTAAGGTTTGAATCAACCTCATTCCCTTTGAATTTTTCAAACATAAATATTTTTAATCGAATTTATCATTTGATCATTACTTTTTACATTTTTTTCTCTAATTTCCAAGCATTTGAATTTCTGCGGTGGGATCTTCGTGGTTGCTGAATGATGGCGAGGCTGGCATCTCTGTATTGGTTAAGATTGTACTGCAACTGTTGCTACCTCTACCAAACAACGAGTAAGATCACCACTGGAGTGATGGAGCTGCTGGATAAAACGCATTGATGACCTCTCGTGGATGTTCAGACAGGTTATATTGGTGGTTAGACTTCTTCGATCATTGTGCGAACCTCTGGCTCTCGTATAGCAGACTGCTCCGTTTAAATTGATAGAACGGCCGCTTATGATGTATTGTTGTTGGTATTTTGGAGAATGAATTTCTTATTTTTTTTAAGACGGGCATACTCTAACTTCAACAACCCACTTCCCGGTAAAGTGAGGTGTTGTAATCTATTGTTACTGACGATGCTTCGGATCTCCTTTATATATCGTTTCCTTAGCCGAACGATGTTATACATGTGTTCGACTAGACTGGTTTATGTTATTGTGAGTCATATCTGGCCTTGTTCAGCTGCTCGTCCCTCACATGTTTAGGCACCTTCTCGGTTCTCAACGTCTGCTGATAACATATTCCTTTGAGATATACTTGTATTAATTCTGAAGTAGTTGTACGTATGTAGCATTTCATCCTGGAGTATTGTTCGGATGGGATGTTTTTTTATACAAATGGCTGTCACCAATGGCATATTTAACTCGAAGCTTACGTAGTTGTTCACTAGAAGCGTCCCGCCTGCAGGATTTGAACTAGTTGTACTCATTCGTAGTGCCCATTAATTGTGCTCATACTTGCGTTCGTTGTGACTGACTTGGAATTACCAGCTTTCGTGTTGTCCCTACTACCATATGTCTACCATTACGTCGATATTTGCCTCGCGTATTTCTTTGTACATCGTGATATAAAAGTTTGGTAGAAGTTCCTTGACCGCGAATTCGGCGTGATTAGTCCGTGATCTTATTCGTTGCTTGAACTTGAAGCACTGCTATTGTTTCCGCCATGGTTGCTTCCAGACTGAGTTGGTGATTATCTCTAAAACATGGGTTGGTTGTCATCTGAGCAGGTTCATATGTAGAGATTTGGTTTGTAGTTGTTCAATCTGCTGATACCTCATCTACAGCACCACAAAGATATTATCCCTACCCTACCGCTTCTTGACTTTCTAAACGACAAACTAACTTATTACCTAGATTAGTATCCCTACTCTATTTTCTATTTTATGTTATTTTGATCTACTCCCTATCTAACCCCTATTAATTGCTAAACCTAACAAATTCTTAACTCTAAACACTGGTGTTTCTTGGTTTATGGCGATAAACCAGAAACAAACCAGCCTTCACTTTACTTTTACACCACCTGTTTACAAAATCGTAGGTGTTGTAAAGGTAAACTGGTAACTGCGGAGAAATTATATTTTTTCTGAAACCAGTCGCCGATTAGACCTGGCCAACACCTCATACTCTAACCGTAAATCCAAAACACCTGGTAGATGATCTACCGGTATTTTGCTTTGGGTTGCGCACACCCGAACCCATCTTTGAAAGTGCACCATTATGCAAATGGTGCTGCAATTTTTCTGCAACCAGCCTCGAGCCTTCGGTTTGCGCCGCAGTTGTGATTTGCGCGCGCGCCTACCTGACACCCCCCTGAACTTGCCTCGGGTTTTAGTTGTGGGCTTACCTCTGATCTCAATATGCAATTTGCACAACACAACGCGGTTTTCTTCAGCAGAGGAGCATGTACACCCGGATGGCTCAGATACCGAATAACCCACTTGCGCCTGAGAATTTTGGTTGGTACTCGGCAATGAAACGGAAACCATCATGGACTCCATTTCGGTGGATTCCTCTTCGGTATCATTAAGAGTTAGCTCTTCTACTTGAACTTCTTTATTCTCTTGTGTCAGATCTTCTTCCACATATTCTGGCTCCCATTTTTCTTGCTCAATTTCAACTTCCTCAGCTTCCGCTTCATCGGGTTCTAATTCTTGTTCTTCAATGTATACTCTCTGTTCCTCCGGCTGCTTGGATTTAACTCGTAGAGCCCTCATCTCTTCTACTTCCCACACTGGTCTTTCGCCCATGGGTTGTTCAATTTTTATGACCACCCGGTTTAGTGTGGTAGCCACATCACTTGGTGAACTCAAGCCTTTATCCAAATCAACAACCATCTGCCAGAGTATCTTCAAAGCGATACATACGCTCGTGTACTGCGCTCGGAGTGCTGGGCATGCTGCACTACGGTCAACCCTCCCCTGGACGTGTATTAGTCTGGTTTTTATCTCTGGATCAGCCACCGACTTACCGGTCCATAGTTGTCCCAATAAGTGGCTCTGCACCATCCATAGCTTCATCTGGCAGATTGCGATCTCTCGCCCTGGTCGCAATACTGCCGCCTTATGAGGCTTCAGGGGTATACCAGCAACATTGGGCTTTCTTATCAAAGCCTTCTTAAGTTCAGTTGTTAATAATACTCTCCTTCGCGAGTCTAATAACCCTCGCACCTCTAATTCCACCAGAAGCTCATCCTCTCCTAGTAACTCTATATCCATTATTTTCTATAAAAACCTAAACTAAAAAAAATAGAACTTGGAACTAACTAAACTAACCTAAAATATGAAATACGTTCCATTCATGCTGGAATAGTGATGTCGTATCACCGAGACAGGTCAAAAAGGAAAGGAATCAAGGATTGTATTTTCTAATAGTTAGAACTGTTGGCTGTATTCCCTATCGCGCAGTGGAATTCCAACTCTACACGAGTGAGTCTCACTGCTATGGCGAATACAGACCACACAGCCTATTTGGGTTTACCCGTGCGCTCCATCAAGCACAAAACTACAACTCCTCGCAATCCGCATCCATTCCCATTGAGAAGAGCTAGACCGCGTGTGTAGAAAGTTAACTTGATGGATTGGTCTTGAACAAATTTCCATGCCTCTGGCAGAAATGTCTTGAGCAGTTTCACACGGGACAACAGCTAGCCCGCTGTTGTGTTCCGTTTCGTGTTTTTGTAGTATATCCACTGACTACCCGTACTACCACACCTGAATTCCATACCCGTCCATGGCAGATCAAAGGCGTGATAAGTAGTTAGAGATATACCCTGGACGATAACCTAAACTTAATACTAAATGTGCGAACCGACGACCCCATCCCGAAGGATGAAAAATTACGACTTTATACTGAAGTGAAAATATGACGCGAACCTAACTATAAAAATTTATACGAAACGAACTTTTCAATTTTGAATCTGATTTTTTGAACAGATTATTATTTTATTGTAACGGGGTAAATATATTAGATTTATTTAAGGCTTAGCCTCACTGGGATTTATTTCGATTGAATATTTTTGGTAACACAGATTTACCAGATAATTCGGGCCTATTTGGCCCCTGTTTGGGCGCCACTTGTAATGTAAAAAAAAACACGAAGTAACTGAGTTACCTCAGCTCGACATATACAAATTTTTGTTTCTCGACCGCTGTTGTCACCCCTGCGGCATTTGCCTGTGCTCAAGGCCGGTAGAGGTAAAATTAGTCGTGGGGTTGGGGTGACACAGTTGAGAAACCTAGTTATACCGCTGTTGGACGAAAATATTGGGTGATCATTGAGATCACAAAAGGATTGGGGATTAGAAAAGTTGGACCTGTCTACAGCGACCAACAGAAAACTGAGTTATTTGTCCAGCATGAATGGACAGTTTTTGGGCCTTAGCCACACATTATTTGAAATACATAAACAAAAAAAATCAATTAACAAGTCCCTGGATGAGGGTTCAATTAGTAAGTAAACTTGGTCAGTAAGTAGGTAGTCAAAAGAAAGGGTAAATGACGCGGTTGAAGCTGTACATTCACCTGCCTCTAATGAGGCTATTGACTCCCTACTATACTGACTGGACCTCTTTAGTTAGTTATATTGTTTTTTTTTCTTCTTATATTTACACTTTGTTTTCCTTGGTTTAGACCGCAAAAAAAAACACAAAAAAAATTTAATTTATAACTTGAAAAAAAAATATTTATTTTCCAAAAAAAAAAAAAAAAAATTTTTTTTTACATAGAAAACTTCTAACCTGACGGTTAGCAAAAATCAAACAAAAAAAAGCCTCGAATAAAATTTTTGTGGAGTTTTTATACAATTTTTCTGCTGATCGGAAAAAAAAAACACATATTTTCTTTTTCTTTTTCTCTTCCCATAAACTTGAAAAATTCCATAATCACCCCACTGACATTTTATCCGAATTTCCGGACAATATGCACGAACTGAAAACATGCACGCGCCATTGGAGATAATAGGATTTTACATTAATTTAGTTGTTGGTTATAAATCTTGCTTATGTGCATGTTTTAATATGTACAGACAAGATTATTCCAACACAATTAATGTAAATGTAATGTGAACTGTACCCGGATTTAGTCATGTAAATTGGTATTTATTAGAAGAAAAAAAAAATCTTCAAATGTGGGGTACAGTTTTATACGCGAATTTGATGGATAAGATTATTTTGTGACGGGGATGACAAGCACCCGTTCGTTACAAATAGTACCATTATTATTAAGATTATTAGTTAATATTTCATGTAAAATGGACCAAGTCTTTTTACTGTCATTGTCGCAATGCAAAATTGTATCGCTATAATATTTATTCTTTTCAAATTTAATGAATCCATGAATTATATTTGAAAATTTACTGAAGTATTTTTTAAGCTTAACATTATTATTATGATGCTAACAATATTTTTTAACAATTTTTTTCTTCTTGTGGATGAAACTAACTAAATAACAAGAAATGCAAGGTTTAAGCTTAAATATAAGGAAGAAAAGTCATTTAGATTTGTTAAAAACATTCTTAAACCAACAGTGGGATCATCATTAAAATCCTTATAAATGTCATCTTCTAATGTTCGAGCGGAAACTATCGAGCAGAGCAACGATCAAAGTAATAGAGGAATAATTCATAGTTCTTGTAGGTAAATTAACTAATGACGGCAAACTTGCTGGGAACATCATAAACATATAATTATCACTACTTTCAGAATAATTTAAAATATCAATATTTATGTCCCTCAAGACAATTAAATTATTATTCTTTATTTTATCGATAAATTTAGACATTTCGAAGTTGAAAATTGTTTCAGACACAAAGTGTAGCCGATACACCTACAAATGTATAAAAACTGGAACTCAACTTTACAACTATGTTAAGTCAAACGTATCATCAAGATTATTATTATAATATGCGCAAAAACCGCTGAAGCGATAAGTATTATTACAGCAAGCAATTATATTGTAATTAGACAAATTGACAATTCAGTTGTAATAAGACAATGTAGGCAATTCATTCTAAACATCACAATTTATCAAAATGTTCACGTATACTGCGAATATTTTGGTGTATGATTTGAAAATCAAAGATATAAGTTCTAGAGGTTATAACATTATTTGATTTAGAAGAAGCCAGAGAGCAAACATTGGATAAACCATGACCTTAAAATAAAAAGCTATTACTAATCTAAAAATAAAATAAAACTTATAAAATTAAAACAATTTACCGCAATAGTTCAATATCACTAAGTGAAATATTATTGTTAGCTCTCTGGTCTTCGCGCACTTTCAATAAAATGTTGCTATAATTGAACCACACTCGAGAATATTTCTTTACTCTCAAGTTAAAGTGACTTAAATCGATTTAAGTCAAAAGAGATTTTAGTTCACATTTGACACTATATTTCAATTATTTAAATATTGCCCCGACTCCGATGTGTCAATCTTGAATAAAAAATGTGCAAGCTAGATGAAATTATTAAGAGATATCTCTGGTAACGTTTATCCCCTCGTTAAAAGAATATTAAACTAACCTCCTAAAAAATTAGCAAATTTGAAATAAGTCACTTTTCCTTGAGAGTAAAGATTTGTTTAATTTCTTTAACCTGTACACCTCTGTAAAAATGTTCCTATTATGGTAACACATACTGTGATTGATAAAGATTTGTCCACTAGTGACTAGATTAATACCCCAGCTGCTTTAGTGTCAACAAATTAAAATACTTTTCAGCTAACATAATCCGATCCTTTATCGTCCTGCTACAAAAATTTGCATGAATGATGTTAACTCTTAAATCTGCTGATTTGCTTCGATAAACTGATGTAATCGCCAACTTTGGTACCGAAATGATAAAACGGTGAACTAGAGGAAGGTTTATTTTGATTAACCTGTGTCAATTGGCTGGCTGGTGTAACTGAACTATAGTTGGATTCCATTTTTTAATACATTGGGGACAAAAACAAATTTGTTTATTGTCCCGTATAAATAAAGCCCACATCGTTTTATTCAGATTTAGGCACAAACAATGAAAAATCAATAAACAATCACATTTATTTTGCTATAATCACTTCGATCGATGATAAGTTGTCAAATCTTACACGAACTGCAGTCCATTGATATTTTGATGGTTTGAACAGATTATAAAGACGCAGGTAGTTTATTCAAATCATATACACTGTATTTGCGGAATACCTTTACAATATTGTTCAAGATGAATGAATTTCAATTATTAACTTGGTATTTTAATATAAACAGTTTATTTCATTTTGCAATACAGTTAACTGTAATATAGAACACAAATTGCATTATAGAACTCAATAACAAATATGCTGAGGTAAACCACTTTTTTTAATTCTGTCTTTTGTTGAATATAAAATTGGATGCAAACAATAAAATTAATTCATGACACATTAAAACACAATAAATTAAATTAAATTACAATTAAAATTATTTAAGCACCATAATTTTGAATATTTTATAATTTTTATTATTATTATTAAATTTTTTATTTTTTTTTTACAAACCAACTAAGAGAAATAATTTAAAAATTATTTACTATCAACTAATCCAAACGTTGTTGAACGTGAGTTCTTATCATCTTGTGATTTGATGTCCATCACCTCGACTGTATCAACAGTGTCGATGAAAGCATCACACATCACAGCATTTTGGAGAACAAATACAAGATGCTCATTAAGCAAATCGCGTAAGTTACGATGACTAACCATCGATGAAATAAAAAGTCTCCGCCGTGGTGCATGGAAGATCTAATACATTCAACCATCTTAACTAACCAGTTTGCGGAGTAGGTGCAATTTATTTGGATTCTACTAAAGCAAAAGTAAAGATTAGTTTAAATATGAAAAATCAGAAGCATGCGTTTTGAAGATAACACCAGTTTACTTCCCACGTATGATTTATTATTAAAAGATGTCCAAATCAAATTATCCAAACAAATCATATTAGAATATGCTGATTATTGGTGAAGGGGAGATGTAGATGTATTAATCCACACGGAATATTCCATTAGTTGTCTGAAAGTGGGTAAAATCGAACTGGGAAATGCTCCTCTAATAGTAACCGGAAGTATAGCAGATTTATCACATCGGGAACTACTATATACATCTGTTTCGGCATTGAAACGTGCTGACGCCGCTTTGGTGGTAGATCCATATTTACAAGGTGACTTATTGGCGAGCGTCTTCAAATCGAACTCAACATTAATTGTCCCAGATGGAATTGGACCTCCATTAATTCTTATTGTGGTTCTAAAATTAGCGTCATCGCCATCTCGGAGGAAATTGTCTTTACTAATCTGAAGTCAATGAATGCAAGCAAGGCCACCGGACCTCATGGAATTCCAGTTCAAATATTGAAGGAGTTTGTCAGCGAATTGGCTCCAATATTATCTCAAATTTTCTTGCTTTCATATAAGCGAGGCGACTACCCGAACGCCTGGAAGAATTCAATGGTGCTGAAACGGGGTTGTGACAAAACTGACCATTCAAACTATCGGCCAATATCAATTGTTTCAGCCATCGCTAGTCTTTGAGAAATGTGTAGCGACTCACTCATCAATCAATCCAATTATTCACAAAACATTCACCACTCGTTCATCGCTACAATATACAAAAACATTCAATCATTACCAACATAATACGCGCATTCATATTCCATTCAATTTACATGAACGTACCTACATTCATTTATATGAACACACCTACATTCATTTAGGTTGGCAGCAATGAATGTCAATAAAAAGAAACCAAAAAAAACTTTATGTAAAACAGACTCTCTTCTTAACTTGCAGAAAGAAAACCTCGTGCGCCATTTTGAGGCATCGCAAAATTAATGATAAACAAATATCAATAAAATTATTATCGGGTTAATTATTGAATTCGCACGCGTAATCTTAGTGCAGTGATTAGCACATTTAAGTTTTAAGTAAACCGCACAAATAATTCTGTATGGTGGTGGAAATTATTCATTTTTTTTATATAATATTTTCTTGTGAAATAAACGCCGGTCACATACGTATATACATTGTGAATTTGTGTGGCCGCAATTATAAACAGTGCCTAATTATTTGTATATCAAATTAAAATCTTCAACGTCATTACGCTCGCGATAATTGGATATTGGGATCCCCATAACTCGATAAATGCGTCAATCAACATATAGTTAAACATCTTGAAATTAATAAGCTAATTTCGGATAGGCAATACGGCTTTCGTGAAAGCCGATCCACGACCGATCTCCTGACGTATGTCACGAATAAATGGAATCTCGTCCTAGAACACTACGGAGAGGCCTTTGCAATCGCCTTGGATATATCCAAGGCTTTTGATAAGGTATGGCATGAGAATCTTATTTGTAAACTTGTGGCATCTCAATGACCGAAAAATAAGGGTCGTGTTTAACGGAATATCATCATCGACGCACTCCCCAAATGCCGGAGTCCTTCAGGGATCACCTCTGTCACCGATTCTGTTTTTGCTATACATCAACGATTTGCTGGATAGCACTGTAAACCCTATCCATAGTTTTGCGGATGATGCCACATAGCATTCTTCTCGGCAGAAGTCGTAACTTCTCTTAATTCCGATTTAAGTACAATATTTGAGTGGGGTAACAACAACTTAGTACAATTTAACGATAAAAAGACAGAAATATGCACATTTTCGCGTAAAAAAAGTCGCAACGCCTACCCATTTGTGATAAAAAACCATATCCTTGTGGGTTCAATGTGGGTTGTCAATTCGACTGCTTGGTGTGCAAATAAGTAACAAACTCAAATGGAATGAACACATTGTTGCATTGGCTAAATCAGCTTCAAAGAACTAGGATTCTTGAATCGATGCAGAAGGTTTTTCAAATCACATCAAGTTCTCCAAATATATAAAACCTTCATCCTACCATGTATAGAGTATTGCTGTCAAGTTTAGGGAGGTGCGTCCGGTACCACCCTCCAGTCTACAGAACTATCGGAGAAAATACCACCATTCGTTAAAACATCACGAATAACAAGAGGAACAACCAATGCACATAGGTTTACGGTGAAGCTCCCGAAACAGCGAACTGAAGAAGTCAAGCGCAAATTTTTATACCGAAGATCAAAAAAGTGGAATTCGCTAATACACTTCAAATTTCCGAAAGAATACTAAATGAATAAATTTGAGGTTGCTATTAATCTTTACAATCTTTACTTGTAGGATCGCGCATTGGGTGCAGAAGCTCTGACAGTTACAAGGAGCTAGGACCGTTAATAAGTCCGCTCTGCATCCAATTAAAAACATGTAAAGAAAAAGAACCAAAAAATGATAGTGACCGAAGAGCCGATTAGCGAATAAGAAAATCTATGATGTTCAATTTGCCAAAAACTACAGATATTAATAGTTGTGGAAAATGTATAGTTCGGTTGCGATTTAAGCAAACACAAGCAAAAATTAGACTTATTAAGCGGGTGCAAGGGTTTGACTGTCGATTTACCAAAGACCAACGGATAAAATCAATTATGTTGCGAGTTTATGAAGAAGTACATTGTCCCTTGGTCATATGAAGTAGGTTCCAAAATTAAAAATAGAAAACAAGAGCTGATACCAAACTTATTATGTCATGGATAGTACCACAAGCAAATTGCAAGTCGTATTCGCATAATGTGAGTGAATTAGATACAGATTATTAACGCATTAAATGACACAATGATGTCATCCACCCAATTAAGTACTACAATTGCAGATAACAAAACCTTGGTTTTACGTTGACGATTTGATGGCAGATTTGATGTCTCTTCAGTTGTTCATCCGAAATGGGTATTTTCTAATATTTGAGTCTTCTTCTTTGTTCTTGTTTAATTTTTTATGCCATTAATGTAAAACAGTATACTTTCTTTTCTTCTTTCTTGTTCTAGAATTTTATGCTGTAGGTAATGCAGATTGACTTCTTCATTTTCTAAAGCATAATTTACGATTAATGCTTTACGTTTAAACACTCCTTTTGAAATACGTAAAAGTAAATATTTATTATTAACAAGGATGGTTATAAAGTTGATTCAGAGAAGTCATTTAAATTTAGCTTTTATCTATTTTTTTAATTCAACGACCTAAGCGAATTATTAGGAAAATGCTTTCAGCTATATTATAAGAATAATAAATTGTGAACGACTAACCGAAAATTTCTTAAAAACCATAATATCCTTAAAATAATACACAAACATGTTGCTCAATATGTTCATATTCCCATGCGCAATTTAAATTTCGTAACCGCAAAATCCCAATCCATATTCGAAGAATTTTTCATGTTTTATAAAGTTACCTTATTTAGGTATTATAATAATGTTATTCAAACGTAAATATCTTCAAATACACGATATTTTTTTGTTTTTACTTTATTTTCACAATAATTGAAAATGATTACAATAAGCTAAATATTATATTTTTTAAATATTCAAATTTATATAAATTGTAATAAACTATTTTAATTTTTTTATAATCCCTATGTTATTGTTCAGTCGCTCGAACCGATGTTTTACTTTTTATAATTTACACTACATTAATTTAAGGTTTATTTAATTTAATAATTTTACAAAATATTAAGAAACAATTCAAGTTCATTTATAATTAGCTAGCTCTAAAAATACCATTAAATAAAATATACACCAGTTTAGTTTAGTAAGTAAAAATCAAAATTTTTGTTCACCCGTTTTGGCGACATACAGGTTTCAATTACTTTTCAGGTAGTCTGTTATTTTATTTTTGAAAATATTTGATTCGCTACACGGCTACGGCAGTTCTGAAACAATCAACTGCAAAATGTGATTTCCTTCTAGTACTGTAGTCATGTTTGTTGTGAATTTTGATCAATTCAAAATTATATGGTTATAAATTATTTTATTTACCAGCATTAAAAGTTCACGATCAATTAAAAAACTGAGTGACTCAAATTGCTCAAAAAGTGTTTATGTTGGATACCTTATTGGCGCAATAATGATTTGCTTCAATACCCTCTTTTACCTAAATCTCTAGCTCTGTTAATTTATACTCCGCACAGCCACTCCAAAACGGATTAATGTAAAGGAATCGCGACTTAAGGTAAGCAAAGTATAAAAGTAGCAGAGATTTCTTTGGGAGAACTTGCCTTATTCGGTTGATAGCAAAAATATAAGGTAACTATGGGGCCCCTGTGCAATTGCACAATTTTATTATTTGTATGTGTATTTATTTCTATGAAATCTTTCTGGCGCTCTAAGCACTCCCAACTAATTCGCAATTTACTTTTGGCGTCCTACCTTACGCAGTAGCCTAATCGAAGACGGCTATATGTTCGTTTTACGTAGTCGTACATTCATTGTAGAGCTTCATGCTAATCTATAGTACTGACATGAATGGTACATCGGCCCATGAATTCTGCACTCCAACAAAGGATCAAAGATGTGTTCCTTGCCATCACCGATCCTAATCAGATAATAATAATTCCATTTTAGCATCTCTTCCCTATAGAGATTCGAATGTACCGGGTTCTTCCACTGTGCCCTTTGGTCGGTACTTTTTATTATTTATATGGCACAAAAATTCAATTACATTTTTTTTTTGAGTACATATTTTAAAACTTTCAACAAACACAAATTCTACTGGAACACTTCACTATATACAACATTATCCGTCACAACTACTCCTGTCGATGTTTTTCCTTGTCTTGGGGGTTTCCGAAACTTTAACTCGGAGTGCATCAGAATTAGTCACTCTGGAAAATGCGGTATATAGTTGTTGCCCATGAGTAAAACATGGCTGAGGAAGAAATAAGCGGACTTTTTTGAAAGTTTGAGTAAGAAAGCCGAACAGGAAACTGATGACGTTCAAAATTGAAGGGTAGAGATAAATCATTAGCTGTGTTTAGTGAAATTCTTGGGACAAAGTGAACAGTGCCATAATGTGCCCCAGTAATAATTTCCGCTTTAATATGATACAATTTCGGCTAAAATCCTTCACGACTATTCTAACACCGTTGCATAGCCCATTTTTTATAGAAAGATTTCTTAGGAGCATAACTATGCAACCTTTCTTTAAATTTAAAATGTGGGCGGGCAAACCAGAAGGGTTCAAAGAATTTAGGTATTCTACTGGGAAATTTACTTGCAAGCCAGAGTCACATGTCCCGTCATCATTTTTTACTGTGTCAATGGATGAGTAGGTTGCTTTTTCGAAAATCAATTTTTCAAGAACCTCCTCATTGGTCATTTTTTGGACACAATATATAGAGTACTGCGATATTGAAGAAATATCATTGGTTGTGAACGATTCCCCAAAAACATCAGCAATCAAATCCTGTGGGACGTATTTATTTGGCACTTCACACGAATATTGTGTTTTTTATTTAATTCGGCAGATACTTGGTTACCATTACCGACATTTAATAACCATCCACTAGATTCAGGATCAATAATAGCTCTCATATTCGGTTTTAAATATAATGGAAGGAAATGCCGCCGTAAACTTGCCGAAAATCACCTCCTAACACCGGGGCAAATCGCTGTTCATTAAATCTCTAAAAACTAAATCTACAATTTCAAGTGCGATACCTGATGCCATCTGTGCCTCATCCCATATAAGACAGTCAATTGATGATGAATTGTCTTTTTTTTTATGGATAGTTGAGGATATTGCTGAATGATACGTCATTCCATCAGGAAGCAAATTCACAGCAATCCCAGTCCAAGCTACATACATTATTTTTTTATTACTATTAGAGATCTTTTGCTTCAATGCCAGATACAAAAATGTTTTTCCATTACCGCCGGGACCATCGAGGTAAAAATATTTTTATGAATTAAATTGAAATACTGATGAAAAAACTGCTGATGCTGCCGAAAGTTGATCAGTATTTAGAGCTTCCCAAAATAGATTTTCAGCAATATTGTTAAGTGGCAAAATAATAGTACTATTCAAAATTTCAGAGACGTTTGGTATTGCCACTACTGAAAGAAAATCAAAACCTACTTTTTCACATTGAATTTTTAAGTATAGTATACAACTACTAAAAGCTGTACTATGGTTCGTGCCTTGATGAATAAAAACTTCCATCATACTACATTTGAATTCATTAAAAAATTTTAACGGTTCAGCAGGATTGCAATGAATCGTCAATGGATAGTCACAAATAAGGATCTCAAAAATTTAGGTAACATATGCTCGCGAGCCTCAGACATACAGTTCTCCTACTATCATTAATTAATCCCCTTGTTCTTGCTGCTTCTTTATAGGTTAGGTATGTTACATTATTAAAAGTTTTCAGTGCTTCAAATGATGTAGATTCAGTACCTTTAACAGAGAGAAGAATTAGTCGAAGATGGTAACGCTCTATATCTCTAGGTGAAACTGCTACTATCCTGTCAATAGTTTTTCCACCAAAATGAGAATTTTTAGACCGCTTTTCCCATTTCGAGTTCTTGAATACATAATGATTCGGGATATCACTATAAAAAAATTGATGAGCGTCGGTGTCTGTGAGATTAAGTTCAAAAAATGCCGTCAAAGTGGTGGACGCGGCAGATTGACGTCGCAAAGCACTTTTTATATTGTTTTCTTGAAAGTGTCCATCTTTTAGGTGAACAGATAACATTACAGTATCGTGAGATTGACCATGAATGGGCAATTCTTGTATATTCCAAACTGCTTCTTGTGAGCTTATATAGCAGCAGTTTAAATATTGCGATATTTCATCATGTTGAACCTCAATTAAGTTATTATTTAAGGAGTTGATTTGAACTCCAATTCTTGCGCAATGATGGCCTTTATAGAGACATATTTATGGATATATTTAATTGCTTTGACAGTAGAGCATAGTTCGACATTTATATGTGCGCTATATTTCAACCTTAAATATGCATTGTATGGAACTATAAAACGGTTGCCAACAGGAATATTTGATCGCGTTCGGGGCAAATGTTCTGGTGAATTAGAAGGAGGACGCCTTCTTTATTTGGAATAGCTTTCCATAGATATATCTGTCTCAAAACAAAATTCTTTAGGAAATTGCTTTACACATTTTCCATCCACCATACAAACAGAACTACGGTTAAATTCTCCACATGGACCATGTACATTGTGTTGAAGAACCACGTCGTCTCTTATCATTTAAATTAGGAATCTCTGCTGAAATGATTTTATCAATATCGTCCCCAGTTTTGAATTTGTTTTCCTTAGCTAGAGTAACTAAACAGTGTGCATGAGGTAACCCACGTTTCTGATGATCTATAACATAAATATACGACACGACATTTCCAAAAATTTGCTGTTTCACAATATCACTAAGGAATTCCTGTAATTTTAAATTAAAAACTCGAGTTACGATATCAGGGTGATCTGAAGAATTTTGGAAAGTTTTAAGTTCTGACTTTATTTCTTCCCATGCCGGATTACACGTAAAAGTGATAAATAAGTCTGAACGACCAAAATTCCTAACAATAGCCATAGTGTCCTGGTACAATTTCGACATGAACCTTGGTCTACCGATAAACGATGATGGTAGAATATAAATATTACAAACTGTGGTATTATTTTCAAGACCATCGCTATTTACGTAATCCAAAAATCCTCTGTATGATACAACACGAAGAGCTTTTTGATTATGTCGTATAAAATTTAACCGGTTAGCTTCAACTCGAGCGTAAGCAAAAACCAAATATTGTTGAAATAGTTTGCCACCATAATGATTGCGGATTAAAGACAATTCGACGTACTGCAAATGTTTTGAGAGGGAGTTTATGCGTTTCAATGTGCTAATATTACTGGGGTAAACAGAGAAATCTTTATCAGCTGGGATATTCCCTTTACGGCAGGCACAAAAACTAATGCAACATCTTCAGAATTTATTGGTGCGTTATTTAACCTTTGATCGTCACTTAGGTTCCGAGTACACATTAGTGAGATACTATTAACAGGACGACAGTTTCGATTAGACTCGGCTATCTCGGTTTCGTGTATCTCTCCAAGTTTTTTATAACTGCTAGCAAATGGGGAAACCTGTTGAAGAACCATAGAAATGGTTGACATTATTTCACATTTGTACTTGGAATTAGCGGGGTTGTTCATTCGAATATTTACAGCTGTATTAGTATCGTAGAGAAATAATTCAGCATAACTTACATCCCCACCACGCTCTTGATAATTATTAGAGTTCAAGGAAAAATCAATGGGAATATTAACGGAATTTTATTATGGTTTTAGTCAATTTATATATGTGATTGCAGTGATGGAAATAATTCACTGATATTCAAATCGCATAAAATTCGTAATGCCAATAGTTCGTCTTGATTTTTCAATTTCAAATTGATATTGGCATTTTTGAAGTAAGTGTTAGTTATAATACACAGATCGATTACATCTTTGGACGGGATGATCAGAACTCCTCTTGTTTTTTTAAATAATAGGTTTAAAGCTATCCTACAGCTTTAAACCTATTATTGAAAAAAACAAGAGGAGGTCTGATTATTGGGCTCCACCATACTCAGAATGGAGTGAATTTATATATGATGTACATTTAATAATTTTTTCTGTCATTCTTACTACATAACCACTTATGTATCCAATTACATTTTCTTTGAATGGCGATAATGTATTTTGTTCCAAGAATTCAGATACAAGCATGTTGGTTTTTCGATATTTGCTGTTTTCGTCGTTATCATCAAAATCAAACATGTCAATTGGATATCCAACATCACCTATGGTAAGCAAATAAAATATATTAGTTCATTACCAATATTAAAACTTATATTCTGACTGATTTCTTACCATCCCTTTATAGAGATCTGAAGACTCCACACACCTACCTAATACATACCTCTGTTTCATCAGATTCCCCTAAATTGCCACCGAAATTTTTTAATTGGGTATGAACGAGAAGCTGTTTATAACCAGCGGTGAACTGTGGTGATGGATTATTGTTGTTTCCACTTCTAGAACGCATTGCGCAAAAAAATAGTTCAAGATGATCTTGACTCAGTTTGTACGTAAGTATGTATTTCAAATAATTTTTTTCTACGTAATCTTTATATATATTTTCAATCATGATGAATCTTAAGTAAAGACCCAAAAAATCTGTACCTCTATTTGTACTGTAAATTGAAATATCTGAATTCAACTTTATGGAGGACAGGTATTTAGTAAGTTTTGCGATCACAGGCATTCAGAGCTTCACATTATTTCTACTAAGAGGTGCTTTTGCACCTTTGCCGAAGAGATTGCGAGAGTACAGTAAATCGACCGCTAAATTTATAGTTCTAATGAACTTTACGGTTGGTTCGCTTTCTTTAAATTGTTGTAAGCGTAAATCGTGGTTACAAAATTCAATTGCGGTAGCAACTGATTCGCTCATTGTTTGAGCTGCAAGTGAAACTTTCATCTTTTTATTTTGAAACCGTACGTGAGCTTTCGAAAATTTATTCTCTAGTTTAAATTCCCCTACCATTTGAATATTATATAACTCGCCAATATATTTCCGTCGCACTGTTCCCTCTTCGGCTTTAAGTTCTCTTTCAGTAGACAAACGGGTTCTGGTTAGTTTCAACATATGACATGGATCGAGAAGTATAAATATCTTGCGTAATGGAGTATCTAAAAAATAAAACTCTTAATTTATATATAAATATATCGGTATGTAAATATGTTAGATGAACTCTATATATACATATGTACGTGAAAAATAAATAAAGATGTTATGAAGTCAAATTACCTTTGCAATAGAACTAGGGTTTAGGTTCATCTACACTCAGCACTGCTCCTAGATTTTAAAACATACTTTCGTTTGAAAATACTCCACCACATGTTATGGAAACTACCTTGGTACCGGTTTCGATTAATTTTTCAATTGCCATTGAAACGATTTCAGTTTTTAGCGATGATGACATCGTACATTTATTAGAAAATAGGCAATTGGAATTTCCCAATGATCAGTCATTCCTACTGCCATAATGACTAGGCTCCTACTGCCTCTTTTTCACAGTCGGTGGAATAATCTATTCCTAAGTCGACTTACCCAATTAAGCGACCACCAACCAGTTCGGTTTTACGCATGATAGACATTTCGTCGAACATTAAAGCCACACATAATTCCTTTCCATCATTTTTATAGAAACTTGCTTTCAGTTTAATAGCATTGATCGCTTGTTGGGTAAATCCGGGTGTGCCATCAATCATTGAGTACCACCGGCGTACTGTGTCTTTATGTGGCAAAGCTCATTTAAAAACGTCATGTACATAATTATATGCCTTTGGCGAGTAAAAGTGTAGTGTATGTGCAAATGTTTTGAGTTCCTTTGAATATTTACTCTTAATAATTGTATCTAATGATTGATTTGAAGCATATCTATGAAATAGTTTGACAGGAACTTCTTTTGCTGCGTGCTTTATTAATTTCGCACATTCATCATCCATTACTTACTCACTTTTTAATTTTGCTAATATGTCAGTTACTGATACAACTTTTTTGACATTCCGACTTCCGAACTGTGTTTTGAAATTGTGAATTTGTTTATTTTTTTACAATAAACGCGTTTCTATTTTAAAATACTTCGTGTTAGGAATAACTTCGGAGGCAGAGGACGTGTACAAGTTGGTACTGCAAAATCCGATTGCTATTGATGTCCTTTCAGTAATTGGAGCAACAGATACTTCCGTGATTGGCCAACTTATATCTAAATCCATGCTTGGCCAACTGTTATCGGAATTCACTCCTTCGGAAATACATTCGGAGTTTTCTTCAAAAGATGTGGATGGATAATTCCTAGTCGCGCTGTTGTAATGTTTTATGTATTTCATTATGGATGGAAGCATTTCCGTGTTGACTATAATACCGGTTGATCCGATTTTACATTCAACGCGGTAGAGATTGTTTTGTAGTGCAGTGGACGCTACCGATAATACACTTGATACCAACAAAACAAACAAAACAAAACAAACCAAAAAAAAAAATTTAATTTTGATAAAACAAGAAATGAAGTGGGAGTTATAATTGTAGCAGCACAGAAGGAAGATTAAAAACAAAAAAAAAAGTCACCCAAACACACCAAAATAAAAAATAAAAAAATAAAAGAACAAGAAAAATGGCTGCGTAGATGAAAATAAATTTTTTTTTTCTAAACAACAAACAAAATAAAATTTAAAAGTAAAAGGGTGGACACCTCAACAATATTAAAAGAGACGAGATAAAAATAAGAATTTTAAGCAAATTAAATCAAATACAAATTATTTGCGAGGAATTCAACGTAATTGGTGATATTGACGCGGTGCAGCAGTTGGCGTGTGTCCGTGTGATTTGCGGAGTGTTGGACTTGGTGGCTGAGTACATTGATAGGAGATTCCGTCATTGTCTGGTGTAATTGCACGCAATCATAGCAGCTTCGGAGTTCTTGTGTTGTAGAAACAAAAACAAAAAAAAATATAGGAGGAATTGAGTTTAGGTTTTGAATCATCATCCTAAGTGGAAAAGACAAAATGGATGCTCTACCCAGCGGAACAACCGCCATGTGAGGTCAAAGTGTCGACAAAGAAAAATTTATTTTGTGTATTTATATTTTTTTTGTACTTATTTATTATTTAATTATTTATTAAATTTCTGATTCACCAGTATCAATCTAATTATTATATTAGTGAGGTTCGTTCAAAAAAAAAAAAAAAAGGAAAAAAAATAAATTTAATCAGAAACCAAGTAATTTCGATAGCCTAGAGGTTCGGTATCATACTTCGCGTATGTTTATGTTACTTCAAAGAAAAGGGAATCGTTAACCACATTAAAAATTTCAGGAGGTACACAGCGAGAGCTCATGGTGTGGGACTGCCAGTGGTGAGTTTTTTTATTACTTATATGATTTCTTTTTTTTGTGTATTTATTCTCGTGACGTCTAGTCCGTTTATATTTTTTTTTTTTGAAGTGACTAACTCCGTTCACTCAACATAAATTCTTGGTTTTGGAAGTATTTTTTTTTGGGTTGAACAACACGAAAGCATAATAAGCTCGTTTTTTATCTGTGAATCTTCACTTAGTTTCATTTTAGTGAATCGTTAACAATTTTTTTTAATTATAAAAATTATATTAAAGAGTATTAAATATATGTATTAAATCTTAATTCAATGATTTTTTAAATTGACCATAAACAATATTGCTGTGAAGTTTGGAGGTGAGTCGACGATAGATGAGGCAGATCCAGGCAGTGTTAAGTGATAGTGAATTAATAAGTTAAGCGTCCGTGTGAACCTACCATGCCGAAATGAACATACCCGGAAAAGACCTGGGCCGACGCGGACGAATCACTACACTGTCTAGATTAACAGATATGGATGGATTCATTCTCATTGGAATTTGTCGATTTAAATCTTCTGGCTCTAACTGAAAATATAAGGTTATAATTTATTGTTTAATTTGAAAACTACAAAACATTTTCAGATATCTTGTTAGGAACTGCATCTTTAGACGCCAAAATGTATCTGTTTCCAGCCCAATTCAACGAATGTAATGGGAAATGTAAAGAACATTCGCGTAATTTATCATACTTAGCTAGCATCCAATGGTCAGTCATCCCCAAATTATCACTCCATATTTTTTTAAAAACTGGATCTTAGGAAATCTTAATACATACATATGTATGTATAATTACATCGTTAAAATTGTAAATTTGTATGTAAAGGATTAATTAATATATTAGTACTTACGAAAATACTGTTATCTTAGAATCTTTGTTCTTTAACTTAGTCTTATAACTTGGCACTGCACAGTTGGAAATACTTTTTCTTTTAATTGTGTCTTTTAAATTTTGCCACATTTCTCTTTTTAAGATTATTAATATGTAAGTGGATAATTAAACAAACGACAGAGCAGTGGTTACTTATGTAACACTCATTCACGATTCAAAAACTTTTACAGGATTTTATGGATTGCCAACATAACGAACGAACATTTTCGTTTGTTATGTTGAATTCATACAAAACTGTAATTAAACGGGTTTTACATTGTGAATGTTCTGTTAAACTACTCGTTTAAACCTCTTTCAAACTTTATATTAATTGTGCGAAGTTTTATAAACATTCGTATATGTATCGGTAATTGGGAATTATCCCTTGTAATAATAAATAACAAATCATATATGTAGCTAGCTACAAAAATACTTTTCAATTAAAAATTTATTAATTCATATAATGTAAATAGTCTGTATTACAATGTATTACCATAATAGTGATTAATAATTATATATAGTTCTATTTAATTAATTTTAGTATATTTAATTAAATAAATCTACTTATAACGGCCCAAAGGTTATTAGGTTTATATGATTCAATTTTCAAGGTAGCATTGGTTATCGCCTCGAAGGCACAGTGGTTAGCATGCTTGCTTTAAGCTCCGGAGGTCCCGGGTTCGATTCCCGGCGGGTAATGAAAAAATCATGGCTGGTTATTGTTGGATCAATGAATTAATCATTCATTATCCGTTAAAAAAAATGATTACGAAACTTCATAATGAAGCGGCCAAATCCCCCTATGGGATGTAGCGCCAGCGAAAAAAAAAAAATGGTTATTTCGTTTACAATTTTTACTAGTATAAATTTGTCTTTGATTAAGTTCAGATGTCTTTTACTTTTATAGTATTATAACATTAATTCTAAAAATCGAAAGTATAGTGGAGAAATAAAAACATAGTATATTGTGTAACGTGTAGGAAAAATGATATATTCCCGGACGAGTATGGAAGTTGCTGGGACGAGGAGTCAGCCGAGTTCCAGCAACCATAAGAGTCCGGGAATTATAGTTTTTCCACGAGTTGCACATACGATTTTTTCTCTAATCGGCAGTATATCAGATTATCCATTTTATTCATTATATTCTTTAAAATACGCAAAATTTTCCAATTTATATTTTCAATAGATTTCACTATCAAAGTTACCTTAGAATTATAACAATCGCGTGCGCTGTCAATTTATTTAAAGGTCTGTCAGAGCAAACGATACCCGTCGTTAATTTGTGGTTTAGTTTAAATATAATGGACAGCAATTTTGATAATTCAATCCCAGGTACTCCGCCTGGCATCTTGGAGACAGCAAGATTGACTAATTGCATATTTTTCGGATTTATGTCAAAAGATGAAACCGTCAACCTTATGGTCCAACTATTCCATGGTGAGGTCGACGCTTAGCATTAACAATAATGTTGATATATCCAAATATGGAAAACTACGCGCATTACTGAAACGTCAGTCAGATGGATATAAGCCTAAAAAATCCAAAATCTTAACGAAACAACAAATAGAAACATTTATGGAACTTGCTCCAGATGATACATATTTAATGGCAAAAGTATGTTAAGATGTACGCGCTCATAATTTATTTACAAAAAATTTGTTTTCTAGGTTGCCTTAATTTTTGGAATTTCTGGCGCATGTCGTCAAGATGAAATATGCCGAATAAATTTGAATGACATTCAAGATTTGGGAAATAGGATATTGATTACCATTCCTGTTAACAAGACGAACAAGCCAAGATCATTTATTGTAAATGAAGCGTATATCGAAATATATCGTAGATACATAGCATTACGTCCCACTGATTTCGATAACCCTCGATTCTTTTTCAAATTAACAAACGGTAGAGGTAACAGACAAGTAGTGGGCATACATCAGTTTGGCAAATTGCCTCAAACTGTAGCTACTTATTTGAAGTTGCCAAATGCGATAGAATATACAGGGCACTGTTTTCGCAGATCATCTGCTACAATATTGGTAGATACAGGTGCAGATTTGACTTGCCTTAAGAGACATGGTGGTTGGAAATCGGCAACGGTTGCTGAAGGGTACATTGATGATTCTCTAAATAATAAAATTGAAGTTGCAAACAGAATTTTCAATACCACCGAACAAAATCCAGGTGTGGACCGTAACATGACCGAGATAAAAATTTTCAATACTACCGAACAAAATCCAGATGTGGACCCTAACATGACCGAAATAAACGATAATAGTGCATCAGTGGCTACAACTAACCTTAATTGTAATGCATCTGCGCCAATTTTCAACACCTGTACAAATTGTACAATTCATGTAAATATAACCAATAATAAATAGTTGTTAAATATGTAATTTTACAATTATAATAATAAAAACTAAATAAATTAAAATTATATCAAGTATTTCTTAAAAACAGATGATAATCAGTACTAGAAAGTATTCTCTGCCTAGGCAAGGAATACTTTCCAGTACTGTTTTTAGTAAGTTGCCTAGCAACGATGTAGTGTCGGGGAATACTTCATTTTGCTGACAGATAACAAACCAGAAAACTGACGTATTTTATCCGATTTGAGAAAAAATAATTTGTTTTAATAGTTTATTTTTTGAATATTTATCCAAAATAAAACATTTGTATAGTTTATTTAAAAATAATTACATTAAGATAAACACATAATAAAAACACCATGGAAGAAAGTGACAATTGGAATCGGGAGCAGACCCTCTTATCGATTAGGGAGCTTGAAAAGCATCCATGCTTATACAACCCAGTCAATAACTCAATACTAATTTTATAAATAAAATAATCAGGAGTGAAAAATTAAATTTAATTTTAAATGAAATTATATAATTAAATATAATAAATAATAATATAAGAAATTAACTAATTTGTTGTTGCAAAACAAGGGTTTCATCTCGATACCACCGGCTTTTGGTAATTAAAAAATTATGAAGAACGCATCAACATTAACTTATCTTCATGTAGATTTATTGGTTTTTGGGATATTTGAAATCTATTGCTTAAAATTCCAAATGATCGTTCAATATTTTGGCGAGCTCTACTTAATCTTCGATTGAAGATTTTTTTATTTTCATCCGTCGTCGTAAATGGATATGGTGTCATCAAATTTTGAGAAAACGGAAAGGCATTATCCCCAATAAACATATGGGGCAGTATTCTGTTCTTTCCAATTAATTTTGGACGTGGCAAACATTTTTCGGCTTGCTGCAGTACATGCATGAAATCGGACCTCTGTAAAACACTACCATCGCTAATTCTACCATTGCACCCAACGTCGATAAAGATGAATTTACCGTAGGCATCTGCTAGGCCAAGTAGCACTATATTATGAAAGCCTTTATAATTATAGAACAGTGGTGCCCTCTTTTTGGATGGTCTGAAAGCAATATGTTTTCCGTCGAGAGCTCGTAAACAATTAGGAAATTGCCACTTTACGCTGTAGTCGTCAGCAATTTTTGACCACTCCTCTTTGGTGCTTGGAAACTGAAATAAAATATTTATTATTTTTTTATTTAATTTAATAAAATTTGTTTTAATTTACCTTTAAAAATTGATCCTTCAAATTTTTATGTATGGCCACGCAAACCTCTATTATGGCTTTCGATAGAAAACATTCCGATAATTTCGAATTATAATCCAGCTCCATGAAGTTTTCCCCAGTTGCCAAAAACCTCAAAGTAATTGCTAATTTTTCTTCTGGAGTGATGGCTAGACCCATAAATGTGTTGTTTTTTTACATCATTTCTGATTGCCGATAAAATAAAATTAAAAGAATCTTCATCCATACGGATAAAATTCTTATAGTCTCCTGAATTTGGTATTAGTTCCTGCATAAGCCGTTGAGTGTTGCCAAATTGTTCTCGATTTTTTCGATATTCATTCATCCAGCACCTTTTTTTTCTTTGCGGTCCATCCTCCTCGTCCGCTTCTCTTGCAGCTACTAATAACAAACCAGCAACAGCTGTTGAAGTCACGGCTACAATTGCAGCAACATCATCATCATCATCACCGCTCAAAAAAGAGGCAGAAGCCGGTAAATTTAGTAAATTAGAATTCATTTTAGGTCCCACGAGTAGCGCGCGAAAGGAAGGTCGCCCCTGGCAGAGCTCCGCATTACCAGGGGAAAGCTAATTGAAAGTGGAGGTCGCCTGGTATCCAGAGTTCGCATATTAACGGTTGGTTATCCCACCAACCACACATCCTTGGGCATATGCTGTTTCACCGTAGATTAGGGGATTCTTTTTCAAGGTTTACTCCTTTAGCACCGTACTTTCGCCTAGATGAATCCGCTCTAGTTTCCGTTAGTCACCATCATGGAGGTAGTACGTACACTTGCGAATCACTCATGAATGTAACACATGAGCGATCACCTCCCCTCTGAGCGATGTCTAAAACATGACCAGAACATCGAACAGAGGAGGATCAGTATTGTGATAAATTACGGAGTCGACCGTGGAGTTGGAAAACACTACAATTCGACTTGATTCCCCTCTATCACAGCCGCCTGACCAACATTTAAAGAATTTTTTATTTTGTAATAGCGACAACACTTGAATTAAACAAAAAATTGATCAAAAATTTAATTCTTTGATTTTTAAATATTTTTATAAAAAGCAAAACAAAAACACCGACATCATTAAATAATTATTTTTTATTAATTTTTGGGACACAAAGTATAATTTCAATTTCACTGATTTTCTTTATTTATTTTTATAAGAAAAACACAACCATTTAAAATATGGCGAAAACACTTGAATTAAAAAAACATTTTTGGACACAAAATTTATTTTCACTGGTTTTTCATTAAAAAAAAAAGCAACAAAAACATCGTTTTGTTTATTAGAAAATAAACTTTAACAAATAAATGGACACAAATTTTTATTATTTGTTAGCTAGCTAGCTATGCATTTTTTTTTATAAAAAACAGAGCCAACAAAATGGCGACATCACTTTATTATTAAAAAAAAAATTTACTATACGGTACGATTTACGAAATATGTTTACATATATGTACATAGACAAATAACTCAAAAGAATCACGTTTCAAGAAGGCACGTGTAAAATGAAATTGATTTCTTGAAAGCAGAGAGACGTAATGCAAGTAAGCAAGTGTAAAATGGACCAACCAATCTTTTTTTCTTCTTCTTCGTTTTTTTTGTACCATGAATTTTTGCCTACGCCGTATCCATGGATATATCTCACTGGTTGAAATAAAATTGTATGTATGTACACAAACATAAGTATGTATACAGTATCAAGATATACAGAAAATAAGGTATGATATTGCGCATGCTGTTGCTATCTTTTTTCGCAATTTGACGTCACGTGTAGACAAAAATGCGGATATTTATATCGAGTTTCATGAAATTTTTATTAATTTTTTAAATAAACGGAAAATAAATGATTTTTTTTTTATTTTTGCCATTAATTATTTTTCGACTTTATGTTAAAATTAAACATTTCAATTTTTATTTTAGTAATATACTGCAGTACTTTTGGAATGAAAGCGCGAAAAGCGGCATGTTTTAATATTCGCGTCTAGAGCAGACTGTTTGAGCACATTGCATAACAAGTTTCGGAATTTATGAGTATAATTGTTTTGTTAAATGCAGAGAACGTTTAGATTTTAATTATTTAATTCAAAAATTTGGGAGTGTTTGATTTTAAATATACTAAATTTGAATAATTCCTATTTCAACAAAACTATTAATTGTACTTCTAATAAGAACACATATAGAACATTAAACAGTGAATGGGTGTTTTGATTTAGTCGTAGCGAACTGCGAAACCCATAAGACAATAAATGAAATAAGCCAGAGATTTAATTTTAATTTATACTGAACTGAATTTTTATTTAAGGGCCAAATACAAGAAAACACGTCATGGATTTTTACCTAAGACACATAATATATTAAATATTTTTACTAACGATAGATGGAGTTATATACACTAAATTATAAAACATATATGCAAAACGATTTTTTCTTTTACGGCTAGCTATTTTATTATATACATAAAAATAAAAATGAAAAACCCAAACAAAGTTGTAAATGCTTCGTGTTTTTGTCGAATCCACATTTGCTTATTTCTTTTGAATTTCATTAATGTACGAGAAGAATACGACAAGAAAATATGAATGAAACATTCGACGGCAATAAAAATCTTACCAAACATATGCAATTATGCATGTATAAAAAATAATAAACACAAACAAATATTAAAACAAATTTATTTGGTATTTAGCTTATTTTTTATTAATTTATTGTCGACGTTTCAACGGCTTTATTCCGTCATCCTCAGGACAATTTTTTTACAAATAAAAAAACATACAAATTTCAAACAAAATAACAAGTCCTTACAAATGTACATACTACTTGATTTGAAAAAACCCGTTGGTCAAAAGTGTAAATTAATTTAGAATAACATTGTCGTAGTAATTTAACAAGAATTTGGAAATTTCCTGGACATTTAACAAATTTGGACCCCGCATTTTCTTAATATAAATATTTTCCAAAAATAAACGCTTTTCCAAATTACTTTCTTTCTCCAAAATTGTAGCATCCTCTAAAGATAATACGTGGCCACTGTCCTGTAAATGGTTTGTTATTGCACTATGTGAATTTTGAAAGTTGAAAATTGAGTCATGAACATGTTGGTAAACACGCTTCTTTAGGTACTGTTTTGTCTGTCCAACGTATTCCTTTCCACATGAGCAATTTAGTTTATACACCAAATTTGATTGTAGTTCTAAAGGAATTTCGTCTTTTAACTTAGTAAACAAAAACTTATCTAAACTTTTTACTGGTCTACCCACCACTTTCATCTCAAAATTTTGACAAGTTGATTTAATTTTTTCAAAAAGAACTTTTATGTATGGAATCGATATAAAGATCTTCCTAGTATTTTCCACCTCTAAATCCTGTGAATTGGATGGAGTTTCTAAGCGATTATTTTTGTCAATAGCTTTCCTTATGTTCCGGCGTATCGTATTCTTTGGATAACCATTTTTTAATAACACATTTGTTAATTTTGAAAAATTGTCCGAATGAAAACATTCATCTGATAATTTTAATATCTTTTCAGCTAACTAAATACTGTATTATTCTTATATGATAATGGAAGCCATGAATTATAATTTAGGTAGCGGCCTGACCAAGACATTTTTTGATACCAATTTGTGCTCAAACTTCCATTATCATTCCGTATAACCAACACATCCAGAAAAGCCAACCGATTTTCATTTTCCATTTCTACCGTAAATTTAATACGCGGCGTAAAATTATTGAAATCACTAAGGAATGTGGTAACTTCAGAATTTGGAATAGCCGCAATAATATCATCTACATATCTGAAAAAGAGTATTGGTTTAACAGAAGATAATTTCAACACTTCGGTTTCAATATGTTCCATCAGTAAATTTGCTATTGCGGGACTGACTGGTGAACCCATTGGTGAACCAAATAATTGTTTAAAAAATCTTCCATTAAAATTAAACTCAGTATGATCCAGGACGAATTTTAATGCCTCCACGAAATTGTTCAAATCCAAATTTGTCCCACTGTTTAATTTTATATCATTCCATTTTTTAACTAAATATAGAACCAATTTTGAATCCACATTAGTGAACAACGAAACCACGTCAAGCGAAACTAAAATATAATTTGGTGGGAGAACAAAATTTTGAATTTTTAGAACTACAATCAAATTTGGTGTATAAACTAAATTGCTCATGTGATAAGGAATACGTTGGACAGACAAAACAGTACCTAAAGAAGCGTGTTTACCAACATGTTCATGACTCAATTTTCAACTTTCAAAATTCACATAGTGCAATAACAAACCATTTACAGGACAGTGGCCACGTATTATCTTTAGAGGATGCTACAATTTTGGAGAAAGAAAGTAATTTGGAAAAGCGTTTATTTTTGGAAAATATTTATATTAAGAAAATGCGGGGTCCAAATTTGTTAAATGTCCAGGAAATTTCCAAATTCTCGTTAAATTACTACGACAATGTTATTCTAAATTAATTTACACTTTTGACCAACGGGTTTTTTCAAATCAAGTAGTATGTACATTTGTAAGGACTTGTTATTTTGTTTGAAATTTGTATGTTTTTTTATTTGTAAAAAAATTGTCCTGAGGATGACGGAATAAAGCTGTTGAAACGTCGACAATAAATTATCATAATAAAAAATAAGCTAAATACCAAATAAATTTGTTTTAATAATTAAAATAAAGCTTAATAAAATATGATATAAACAAACAAATATAAGTCTCATAAATTTTAATTTTTTTTACGGGCTATTTTGGTTTTATCTATAATTCTGTGGTAACAAGGCAAAACGTAATAACCCGATTTATTCCATATTACGTTTCATTTCAAATTTGAAATCTCCATATTCGAATTCATATCATGCCAATTTTTGGGATACTCCAGGTCCAGCAACTACAAACAACCGTAATAATCATTTAAAAAAGCAAGAATTCAAAAAACTCATATGATTTTGAGTAATAATCTATAATTTCTTTGAGTAGACAGTTGAAGAAGATACTGAGAAGTTGAAGAAGATACTGAGAACTGAGAAGTCTCTGCAGCATATTTTGATAAAAAAATCTGAATTCCAGGTTATTTGTAAAGAAATAAGTTCTTTTGGCGTCCAAACGATAAAATAACAGTAATCTCGATTTGAAATTTCTAGTTGCCCTTGTATTTGGCAATAATAAGGATGTTTTTCTTTAATTGTCACTTTGCCGGTATATTCGCCATAGACAAGGAATTTTATTGTTTTTATTTCGCAGCCTCTAGTGGATGCAAGCCTTTGGCACTAAAGGTATATTTTACTTCAATTATTCCTTCATGCCCAATCAATCCATCAGGAGTCGCGACTAGAAATGGATATTTTTGATAAATGAATACACCGCATTTCGCTACTTCTATCTTATTTTCTTTCGAAAATTGCTCTATCGCATTTTTTTCATTTTCCATCCCGTATATTATTGACTTAGAATAAATAACAGTAGTAAGTATATAAGATATTTGAAACCTTATTTTTCAGAAATTTGATTTTTTTATTGCGGCTTATTTCTCCAAATTTTGTAGCAGTTAAACGACTCATACGCACTTGAAACCATTGCGCTTCATTGGACTGGTTTATAGTTGACCTTTCAATTCTATTATGTTCAGCAGCTTCCGTTTTCAATTTTTTCAAAAATTCATTTCTAAGTTCGGTATACTCTTCAGGTGATTTTTCCAAATTTTGACAGGTTTGATTTCCATATTCAGAGTCTTCTCCAGAAAACTTTAATTTTCTTTTTTGTCGTTTTGGTTTATTTGTGGTGTTGTAGATCTTTTATTTAGTAGTAATCGTCGTTTTTCATGCTATTCTCGATTTTGGGCTGTAATTTGATGAATACTTTGCTGGTATAGTGTCCCGTTTGACTGTTGTATTGTAATACAGCGAACTTGGCTCGTGATGTGTATGATTGCCCACGGGAAAAATTAATTCTTTTGCCACCAACAGGTTTTGCGACAATTGCATTCAAACCTTCTACGGCATTTGAGTCGACACCTTACACAAGGCTTTTAGCGTGGTATTTTAATCGCTTAAATCATCCACTAAATGCTTTGAATAATTCATTTTCCATAAATCGTTGATATATTTCAGGTATAATAAGAAATATGAGGTACATTTCCTGTGGTCCTGAAAAACGTGGAATGGGATATTTCCAATGTCAAGCGCAAGTTCCTCAATTTTTTCTGGAAGAGAGTTTTTGGAAAGTTTCCTTTTTTTAATTGAGCAGATTGTGTCTTTGGAACATCGGTTAAATTGATTTCCTAATAGTTTTCGTTGAATTATAGATTAGTGCGATTAGTACATGGTTCCTTTGCGTGTTTCCGAAAATTATGAAATAAATGATTGCGGCATTCAATTTTCTCTATGAGTGTATTTGCGTATGGTTTAGCCTCCAAAATTTGTACGTAGACGCTGGCATCGCCATCTGCAATTATTTTCGAAATCTACGCTTTTTTCTTCAATTGCTATTTGTTTTGCTTCCATCGCAACTTTAAACATTTCTTGGTCGCAACCTTTTTGAATTTCACGTTGAAATTGTTTTTATAATTTATTGAATGTATTTGGTGCCAAATATGGTATGTCAATGACACCAAAAAATTCTTCTATGTGTGGATATCCAATATCGATTGAAATGCCAGCTAAAACACTTTGATAATTTATTGAGTTTTGATCTGGTTTCTTTCGTAGGGATGTTTAGACGAAATATTTTGAATTATATTGCACATGTTACATTTAAAATAAAATTTGGAATTTAATCCGACTTTAATCGCTTATAAATTCTAAATTCTGTCGGGGGCATCCGAAAGCCATATTGGATTGCTAACTTTAGTAGTTCGTTGAAAAAATACTGCATATCTAATATGCGTTTGCCATTTTATGCACGTTTTCCTCTTGAAAATTTTTTTCAGCTGTTTCAAATTCAGTAATGAAATGTCTGCCGTTCAAATACGTTCTTTTTTAAGGAAAATTGAACATTTAAAGTTAAATTTACATCTGATAAATCATGACATTCCTTTTTATTTTGATCAGATAAAACAAGCATATTCTGATTTTCATCCAGTTCACTGATATGTTGCGTTTTAAATTCAATTGGTTTGTTTGCAAAACGCCCACTGCAAATAAGTCAAAAGAATGATGATTTATGTGTTTAATTATTATTGGAATTTTCAGAAAATATAATTGGCGCATTCATTTTAATTTTTATCGTGTTCCTTAAACAAAGAAATCGGACACATATATTTTAAGCGTTTTAATCTTCAGTTGTCTTATTATGCAGCATGAAGAGATCGCTACTAAATCTCGCTTTACAAAATATTGCATTACATAATCTGGTTTTAAAAAACAAAAATTGCAAACAAAGTCTCGCATTTTAAAATGTCGCATTTACAAAATCTCGCAATACAAAATCTTCCAATATAAAATCTTACGTATATAGTAAAATAGTTTGCAACATAATTCTTAGAGATCGGTAATTAGGTTAAATGCACAAAATTTATTAAAAACGATTTTGCAAACTATTTCAGTATAATACATTATGTATGTATGGGATAAAGAACATAACATAATTTCACTTAGTTTAATTTAGGGTATTAGAAATTTGCATTGCTAATTTTACTTATAATAATCAGCAAATCGCAATTCGCAAGTCGAAAAATATAATAACTAGACCGGTTTTACCAAGAAAATTTTAATTTCAAATTTAATTTACTTTTCGACAAAAAAATATTTTCTTGATATATGTATACATGTAACAATTACAGTTTTTTAATTCAACCAAACATGCTGGTCGAACTAGGCCGTATACATCCACAAAGGTAAATTCACTGGCAAGTTTGAACCCCCTTCCAAATGGTGGTATATTTATTTAGCTGGAACTCTTACTCTAACGGACCAACGGCCAAACCACATTTGTAGGGGTTGGCCACATTATCTCTCATTACAAAATCTATTTTACAAAGTCTTTTTCGCAAAATCTTCCAATATAAACTCTTGCGTGACCACTAAAACTAAAAAAATAAAATGGAAAAGCAGTTCCACCCTCAATGCCCTATAACAGAACAAACGAAGTCCAGTCCACCGGTCTCTTGAATCTCAAATTGCACAATAATTATAAAACACAATAAAACATCGAAACACAATATAATTTTTCCTTTCCAAACATTTTTCATAAACGATCTAATTTTTTTTTTGTATGTCTCGACAGTTTTACGAAAAATTTAGATATGTATAATATTTATTTATTTTTGTTTCAAAACAATAAAAAAAATGGAGGTGTGGCCAACACACGACTTTCTTTTACGAACAGCGAATTTTAAGAAACTTTTATAATGCAAATTTCTTGCAAACTTTATTAAGATTGTTTTTATTTTTTCATGTTTTCTGTAAATTGTATATTTTTGAAATATTTGTAAAATAAATTTTCTGTTTTACGGAATCTGGGACCTGGAATCCGAAATATTATGTAAGAGATTAATGAAGATATATCTGTTTTGAGGTCCCTTGAGTCCGAAAAAGTGGGTTTCGAAATGATGTCTGTCTGTCCGTTTGTCTGCTCGTCTGTTTGTCTGTGTCTTCTCTATAGCCCAGATGGCTTAACCAATCTAACAAAAACTTTAGATTTAAGCTTTACTTATGTAAAAGAAAGTAATAAAAAATAATAAATTTGTAAGAAGTTTGCGTAATTGGTGTCTCAAAATTCCCTGTTCATAGAAGAAATGTGTTGGCCACACATCAATTTTATTTTTTTTATAAAATTTTTTAATTTTTTTTTTTTTTTTTTTAATTTTTAAATTTTTTTTTTTAATTTTTAATTTTTTTTTTTTATCATATTTTTTTTTACTTTTAGTTTTTGGAAACATTTTGTTTTAGTAGTTTTTTGTAAACCTTATACTTTTTCAGATATTTGCAAAACAAATTTTCTGCCCCACGGGAGTGGCTACTTCCGGTTCACCGATTTGGAGCAAAATTCACTAGGACCTCCCAATTTATCAAAAAAGCTTAAATCTGAAATTTCAGCTGGATTGGTTAAGCCATCTGGGCTGTAGAGAGGACACAGACTGACAGACGGACAGACAGACCGACAGACAGACATCATTTCGAAACTCACTTTTTCGGACTCAGGGGACCTCAAAACAGATAAATCTTCAATAATCTCAAGGTCGAAAATTTTCATGATTACTATACTTTATTTTACTTACGTAAAAGAAAGTAAAATATATATTTGTGTTGTTGTAAATACAATAAAATTAAAAAATATAAAAACTGTGAGTTAGAAGAGTAAAATAATAGTATGTAATTGATTGAGCAAGAAGAGTAAAACAACAATTATATTGGATAGACGAAAAAATGGTTTAGCAAACTTCGTTTTTACTACATATACAAAATAAACTGCCATCTAGTAACAGGTTAAAGAACTAAACAAAAAGAGATGAGGTGAAATTTTATCTTAGACGCAATTGACATTAATAATCAAAATAAACGATTTTATTAATTTTTTGCAATTTTTTCAATTAATAATTAAAAACTCGAAAAAAGCCACCGTGAATAAATTCAGTTTTATCTCCTGCGCATTTTGATAGAAAAAAATCTTAGTTTCTTCGACTGGTGTTTGTGAAAAGGTACATTTTCGTTGCCTAATTTGGCCAAAACTGATCATAATTAAAATAAAATAGCAGGAAAACTAAGCGGAAAATTCGGAAAAGCCACCGTAATCGACTAGATGAAACCTCAAAGAATATTTTATTACTTGGTTTGTGCTGATAGGATCAGTAATTCTCTAGAAAAGGTACACTATCTTCAAGCATTTTTTGCATTTTTCGTGTATTGGGCCCTTAATATATTTTTACATTTATATTTAACATTGAATATGGACATAATATTTGAATAGGTACGTGGATACCAATAATTGGAAGCCAAACGAAAGTAGATGGCAAAAATTTCGGTATATAACCTAAAAAAATAAAAATTTTAATAATTAGTACGTATGTTTAAATGACCAAAAACATTTAATAATTTAATTGTTTTACGTTATATACATAATTTTGTCTACCCTTGTTCCATTTATCTTAGACATTATATACTCGAAGGAATTATTTCGCAAATATTTGGACCATAAAAAAAAATATAAAGCATAAAAAGGGTCTCGGTAAACTATCATTATCAATTGTAAATACGGTTTGTTAAAAAAAATTACGATTATTCTTGATTTATTTAAAAAAATAATCAAAAAAACCGCCAAACTTAATATCTGCTTTTTTGTCTACACGTGACGTGATGCGCAAAGAAAGACGAAAATGAGACACGGGAATATCATACCTATATGTATTTTCTGTATATCTTGATACAGTAGACTCAAAACCAATAAAAATGTTTATACAAGCCTTCAATAACTAGACAAGGAGTGACCGCACAGAAATTTTCCTAGTATCATTTTGTAAGGTTTCTAAATTCTCTATAAAATTGCCGATTTGGATTTTTGAATGAAATTTCGAGCAAGTTTCACAGTTTCAAACGGCAGCAAATTTTTTTTTTTTTTAGTCACCTTTTGTTTTACTCTAAAAAGTCATAAAAAAACAAAATAAAATAAAACGGTTTCCAGTATCGAAAAGAAAACAAAATTTCCTTCAACTAGAAAAAAAAAATTTTTTTTTGAAAGGTGTTATTTCACCAAGATACAAGCGTTCAATCAAATATGGGTATTTTTTCGAAGAAAATTTCTGTTCCGTTTTTTAATTGGCGCACAATTTCCATAGCTTAAGTGTTTGTTCCGCACGGCTTGTATAAACATTTTTGCAGGTTTTGGTATGCTACATGTCTAGAAGTACATAGAAAATTCATACAAATAAGACGTATGCATACAATTATTTTGGAATTTATTTTTGTATTTTGTTATTTTTTGTTTTTCTATGTCTGCTTTGTTAATATAACGGGAAACTCGTTCATCCGCTTGTATAATATAATATACATTAGATATAGTTTTTTTTGATTTTATCAATATGAATCGACCATTTTAGTTTGCTATCAATCACCAAGCCCAAGTAAGGACACTTAATAACTCTTTCAATTACGAAAGAATCATAAGCAATAGGACTAGAGTTTAGGGCATCCATCCCAAAACTTTTGTTCTCAAACACTATGTACTTTGTTTTACTGTGGTTTAAGGTTAGATGATTTCTACTAAACCACAACATTTTCAAGCGTCATTAAATCGTTTTGTATTTGAAAGTAATACCTGTAGAGATTCTGCAGCATACATAATCAAGCAATCATCTGCTGGATATTTCAATGTAATGTATTAAATAGTATATCATTGAGAATGTTTGGAGCTGATTTGGTTTTGGTTCAAAGTTAAATTAAACTTTTGGTCTCGGTTTTGGTTTTTAATATTTTCAATTTATGATTTTGGTTCGATTTTTTGGTTTAAAGCTAAATGGTGCTGGTTCTAGTTGTGGTTCAGAAAACTGAACATTAAATTCAATACATATTTGAAAATTAGTTTAAAACATCCTAAATGTATACCGAATTTATTGTTACCCTGTACTTTGTCGCATAAGCTAGCAAAATTACGTTTTTCTAATAAGTAAAATCAGAAGAAAAACAAATTAAAACGTAATAAGCCTGAAACGTTATTTAAATACTCGTTCGATTTACGTTCCGGTTTTTCGTTGTTTCTTTGAGAAAATGATTTGGTTTGGTTAACAATCTCGATTAAAAAAATGGTTTGGTTTTTGGCTCATCAAAATTTCATTGGGTTCATAGTTTTTCTGGTTTCGGTTCTGATATATAATAAATAGGGTAGGGCCCAAGATAGAACCCTGAGTGTATAATAAATAATTTACAAGTATAATAAAGGTATAATTTGTTTATAAAAAGTAAATTCAAATTTTAATTAGAAGTATAACATAGTTAATGTAGCGTACAAAAGTTAAACTCTTAACGATAACGATGTCGCACACAATTCCTTACATACAATAGTAGCACCCCAAAATAAAATAAAACTCTGTATCGATTTTCTGTCATCGGTTTGGCAGTATACGAGTATCTCCCCTCTTTATCGTCGACTCCTATTGAACTTATTCTGTTGTGCTTTCGTCTTTATTTTTGTTAGACGCTTTCATTCATTATGAGTCGGTTGTCGCCATCATTTAACAAATCAGTGATGTTTGAAGCCAATTTGGTAAATAAAGATAAATGTGACACAAAAGTTAACAACCGTTTTATGAAAAGCAAATAAAAATAGCGCGATGAATTGCGAATGTTGTCTGCGAGAAAGGAGCCTCAATGTTAAAAACAGCCAAGCAAATTGATAATAATTTCTATTAAAACATCGTAATTGTGTTATGAAATTGCGCTTAACAAAATAATTTTATTTTGCTTTTTTAATAGGCGAAAATAAAAATTCACGCATAAACGAATTTGGTTTGAGGTACGAGAGATGAACGTAGCAAAACATTACAAAAAAAAAAAAAACGTTAAAACGTGAAAAGAATTTCTCACCGAGTTTTCTTGGGAATTCATACAAGATACAACATGAAACAAAACCAATGTTTTTTTTTGTTTATGTACGTTATGTTTGTTATGAATAACTTTCGGATTTGTGTACACATATGTATTTGTTCCATCCAGGTAAAATCAATTTTAGAATTTTGTACGTAAATAATACGATTGACTTCACCTCAATGTTTTACCCGGATTCAAGCGTATACAAAAATTATTATTTTGGAAAAATCCATATTGTTTTTCGTGCACGTACACAAGAATATCTAAATATCGATGGTTCAAAGGTAAAAATCACTAACTGCATTTTCGTCGAAAATGATATAAGTACATGTATGACGTTATAATTTACTAATCTTTAGTCTTGTAAAATTATTTTTCAATATTTCCTTCATTATACTTATATATAATGAAGAAAATATAGAAAATAATTTTACAAGACTAAAGTTTAGTAAATTATAAAGTCATACATGTACTTATATTATTTTCGACGAAAATGCAGTTAGTGACTTTTACCTTTGAACCATCGATATGATGTATTTTTACGCGAACAGGTAAAGGCTAAATGATATTGAGTACTGGCTTCAAGGGATATAACAAGCCGACTGAAATTTCTTTTAAAGAATTATTAATAGGCGCCCCTTTTAAAACACCGGGGCATACAGAAATCTGATAAACAAATTTAATTTTTTTGTTGTTCTATTTCCAAACAAATTTAGTGCTGCGGTATGCGCCACAGGTAAGCTTTAAGCCATTAATAAAAATCCATTTATTCTACTGGGATTTAAACATATTTTGGTTAATGCTTTATTTTGTCGACTGAACGAATATATTTTTACCGGTAGAAGGTTGAGGGACATAAATCAAACGCTTTTATTATGAATAAATTTATTAAATCACAAATCACCTATGTGTACCGGAGAGAATATTTGTTGCCTGTTTTATGTTACGGATTTAATTAATCGATGTATGTATGTTTTGTAGTGAAGTTTTAATTAACTATTTTTTTGTACTTTGATCCGTAATCAATCAGTTTCCCATATAATGTTTGGTTTTTGTTTTATGGGATTGCTGAAAAAAAGTTTATAGTGAAATATATGCATTACATTTTACTCATACATTGCCGCCCCGGTGGCACAGTGGTTGGCATGCTTGCTTTAAGCTCCGGAGGTACCGGGTTCGATTCCCGGCGGGTGATGAAAAAATCACGGCTGGTTATTGTAGGATCAATGAATTAATCACTCATTATCTGTTAAAAAAAAAAAATGATTACGAAACTTCAACATGAAGGGGCCATATCCCTCTATGGGATGTAGTGCCAGCGAAAAAAAAAAAAAAATTGTACTTATACTTTGTAATTTAATTTTATAAATAGAATTGTCTCTTTTTGCACCGAGAAAATATAATATGTTGGTTTACGGTTAAGTTAACTAAGATTCGTATGAGACAATAGATATTTGATTACACCAACTCAAAAGGTTTGGTTCTTTTAAGTCAGCGTATTAAATTCGAGTTGCTTAGAAGCTGAGTTGCCTCAATGTTCACATGTTGCCGGAGCCTCTCTTCATGTCTCTGCGCTTTCTCCTGAATTTCATTTACGATGTGGTTCACTATAAGGTCCCTTTGGAGATCATTGTTCCTGATTACCTTAATACCATATTCTGAAATTTTTGGATGATATTTACGTTGCTCTGATAGGTACAACCCCAGAGTTGAAAAGAAAGCTTATAAAGTAGAAGCTTGTTGTATGTTGATAAAGAAGAGTTCCTTCCCATCAGCCAATACATCTTTCTGTATTTAAGTCTTAGTTCTTCACTTTACTTCTTGACACGTGCTTTCCATCGCAGTGTAGCATCCAGGGTCATGCCGAGATACTTAGCTGTGTGCGCATACAGTACTATTTCTCGATTTATGGTAATCGGGATATTATGTTCGAATCGCCTGTTTGTAAAGTTGATGTGAACTGATTTAGTTTCATTTAGTTTTATTCGCCATCTTTTTGTCCATTTATAAATTTTAGTTATTGCTGATTGTAACTTTTGTGTTGACTCTTCGTTGCTTGTACTTGTACCAACAGCTAAGATCACCGCGTCATCTGCAAAAGTCGCCACTATATTGTTTTCTAATGCAGGAAGATCATAAGTGTACAGTAGGTATAAAACCGGCCCTAATACACTGCCCTGTGGAACTCCTGCGTTGATTACTTTCAATTCAGAGAAAGTATCATCTAATTAAATCCTGATCAATCTATCTTTCAAGTAAGATTCCAGTATATTAGCAAATTGGATTGGTAGAAGATTTCTTAATTTATGGTTAAGTCCTTCATGCCACAGTCTATCAAACGCTGGGGCAACGTCTAGAAATATTGTTGAACAGATTTTTTTCTCCTCTAGTGCTTTTTAATTATACTGGTTATTTTGTGAACTTGATCAATTGTTGAGTGTTGGTTACGAAAACCGAACTGATGATTTGGGATCAAGTTTTTACTCTCGATTATCGTATTTAACCTTTTTACCAGAAGCTTCTCAAAGAGTTTGGACATGACTGGCAATAGCAAAATTGACCTGTAAGATGAGGTTATATGTGGTGTTTTCCCAGGTTTTGGGATCATGATTACTTCTGCAATTTTCCACAAGCTTGGTATGTATTTGATTCTAAATGCTGCTTTTATAAGATTAGTGAGCTTCACCACAGCTTTCCTTGGCAGTTCTTTTAAGATTTGTGCCGTAATAAGATCATAGCCAGGAGCTTTTTTCATATACATAATAGCTTTTATCTCACACACGACTTCTTTTGGCGTTGTCGGTAGGATTTCTTTACTTTCTTGCACAGCTTTTTCAGATATTATCTCGGCTTCTAATGCTTCATCTTGATGTGGCTGGAATATTTTTTCAAGGTGTTCAGCAAATTCTCGAGCTTTGTCTTCATTATTCCTAGCCAATTTATCACCTGCTACTCTTATTGGAGGGTTCTGCATTATTGGTCTTTTAATTCTTTTGGTTGCTTTCCAAGGAGAATAATCAGTACTGCTTCATTAGTTAATTTTCTTAAATAGTTGCTGATTGATTCATTTTTCAATTCTTTGATCTCTCTTCTTAATTGTTGAGTGAGATTGTTCAAATTAGTTTTATCTTGGGGAGTGCTTGTTTGTTGTCATACTCTTCTCGCTCTTCTTTTTTCTGCTAGGGGTTTCCTAATTTCCAAAGGGTGGTTGTTTCCCTTGGTTGGTTTTTTAACTTCAGGGGTATTTTCCCAAGCTGATTGCTGTATATCGTTTACAAATTTGTAAACTTCTTTGTCTAGTTGCTCCTCGGTCTTTAATGGAACCATTAAGTTAATTTTTCCTTCTAGCGATAGTCTAAAGCATTCCCAATTAGTGTGATTATTTACTAGAAAAGGGTTCCTTTCTTTCTGAATAATTTTTTCACTTAACGTTAAAAGTATCGGTGAATGATCATAGTTTAAATTGTTTCTTTCATCTACTTGTACATAATTTACAGATATGTTCTTTATTATAAAGAAATCAATCAGATCTGGTACTTTATTTGGATCAGTAGGCCAGAAGGTTGGTTTTCCAGTTGAGAGGGCTTCACAACTGCATTTCCTAATAGCTTTTAGGAGTTCTCCAACTATAAACTGTTTTCCTAATTTACTGAGGAACTCGAGATAATCCTTTTCTTTCAATGAGTGCTTCGGTGGGCAATAAACACCACTAATACAAATAGAACCATTTTTGGTTTTGACGTTAACAGCAGTTGCTTGTATTTCTTCTGTTTCATATTTTAACTCTTCATAGTGATGGATACTATTTCTGATTATAACAGCACTACCTCCTTTAGCAGTGTTTTTCGGATGAATGGTATGATATATATGATAATTTTTAAATTTAATGATTGTTTGTCTAGTGAAGTGCGTTTCCGTGATGAGACATACATCGATTTTTTCTGATGTTTACCTAAACATTTGACACACTTGGGTTCCCTGTTGCAATATTTTTGTGTATGTCCATAGGATTGACATTGTTTACATTGTGGTATAAGCTTAGATCGTCTTGGAGGCCGAATAACCACTTTGCACTCCAAGATGTACTTAATTTGATAAACCTTTTCGATATCTTCATCATTATCGAAGGTCAACATAAACATGTTGAGAGATTAATTAAAGTTTCATTAGCCTTAAATCCTTTTGCTTTCTGATCATCAATTATTTTTTCTGGTTTAAACGTAGAGTGAAGATTTTAAGCCATAACCCTTATTGGTCTGGTTTGTGTGTCTTCAAACGTGTGCCAATCACGTTTTTCTTCATTTAACATACTTTGAATTTTTCTGTAAGTTTCACCATCTTCCAAGGTTATTTTGATGGTGTTTCCATTCATCACCTTTTCATTAAACTTATCAGTTGTAGTAATTTTTTTAAATTTCTCATAGAGTAGATCGTCGTAGTCTTTGACTTCATCTATTACTATTGGTGGTGGTGGAGGTATTTTTTTTTATGGTTTCTGGATAATAATTGGAACATCATCCTTTAATTGAGGTGGGGAGGGCGTATTATTCAGTTTTCTCTTTTTTTTCTAACCCCTTTAACTCTTATCCACTCAGTTTCTCGAGCTAGTTCGTCTTGATCCGTATGGTCCTCTTGTTCAGTTATAGTCTGGCTAGGTAGGAGTAGGATAGATTGCCTCCTTTGGCTTAAGAGCTTTAACTTCGTTTTCAAGCGTTTTCATACGCTCCTGCATCTATGCAATTCTATCATTCAGTTGCTTGTTAATATTATTGGCTTCAACTAATGCATTATTAGCTTTACACAATTCATTATGAAGCTTTTCTTCGTTTGTAGAACGAATGTTCTTGCTGCTGGCCCCAATAGAAGGACTACGGCTTCTTATCGGAGAATACGATATGTTCTTACTCCTCTGGAAGGGATATAAAGTATCATTTACTGATTCGCTTAGTTGAGCTTGTTCACCAACATATCTTGGGATTGGTTAAAATAATTGTAGTATGGCAATGGCTGGTCTTCCCCAGAATCCACGAGACCGACCTCCGAAGAGGGTGGATTTACTTGAGTAACAGGTGTACCACCTGGGGTAATATTTTCCATATTCGTTCCGCTCATTCCTCATTTATAGTGTACTGCACTCGCATCTAGTATTTAGCCAACGTTTTCACATCGTTGCCCGGGTGTTACTACTTGGAGGTATACTAGACACATTTAGTGGTTTCTACATAGTTGTAGCGTTGGAATATAGACCATGAGATACATGGCTATAGACGGTCAACCCCTACCCCATTGAGACGCACCCAACACGCATATACAAATTATTATAAATTATTTTATTTACCATGCTGGACGCACCCAACACCCGTTGTTATACATTTGAAAAAATACATACTTGGAGTTAATTCGTTTTGGGTTATTGCCACAGATTATGACCGCATCATTATTAATAATAGTTTAAACAAAACAAGGAGGGGCTAAATAACATAGCATTAAAAAACATAAGCAGGATAACTTAAAATATTGTAATAGTTGTTAAAAATAGAACCGAAGAAGGAGTAATCCGAGATCGATCTTCTACATAAAATATAAAATTGTTACTATAGGGAAAAGTTTTTTCAATTAAATTATATACTATTTAAAAATAACAAAGTTGTTTTTATTTTATAAAATTTATAAGTGACCAAAAATCAACACAAAAAGAAAAAAATGGATATACACCATTACAACACTTCGCAAAGTTTAAATCTGGTTGTATGAATGGTATGGAAACTTATAATACTTATCCCTCACGTATTGCAATAATGTACTATTTGCAAAATTTGCTTTACATGATTTGATATAAAGACGCGCAGTTTATGTGTCCTAACAAAAGTCCAAACAAAATATTTTCTAGTCTCGAACCATTGATTTTTCACAAATATATTGCCGTTAAAGTCGGAAATGAAAGATGTCACTCAATTTGCTGCACCAATCATAATAGTGACGAAGCAAAATGGAGCGCTTTAATTTTGTAGTGATTTTCAAGTCACAAGCAATCTGCAACTCATCGTGCATTCACATCCGGTACCGATAAGATAGAATAAGTTGTTCATGTAAGTATGCGAGATGTTTGATTTCGGCAGTTAAAAGCAGGATCAAAATTCAATTGGTGTACTTCAACAGGTGTTTTTATTTTAACTATAATAAGAAATACATCAAGGCCCATTTGAATACAATTTCTCAAGTGAATTGAACAAAATCAAGACAAAAATACAATAATTTGTTGGGTTTACCGCAATCCTTGTTTGTAAATCATAATTTTTGATTTTGCTCCCGGAGCTAAAACACACAAATTTTGTTAATTTCCTACTCTCGGAATGAAGGTTCGTTCTCGTTTACGTAGCCACAAAATCTAGAAGACCCAAAGAAAAGGATCGAGTATTGCCAATTAGCTGGCTAGGGATCTGCCTACAATGACTTCTTGTCAGTGCTAATTGATAATTGATTTGTAGGAGGTTGCGTCCCCAGGAAGTAAATATTGAATGTGAACATGTGAGACAGAATTCCCGTACCAAGAGACCTTCATGATTCAGGTAATTGAAGTCTGTGTATATGATCACCTTTAAAAAAATAATGATACAATATATGTGTCAATTTATTTATAAAATGCACTAAACGTAAATGTCTCCTCACAGGGAGCATGAGGAAGGGGTAACAATTTTTTTTCACTAACCCCCCCATGTTTCTTCTGGGAAAAAGTACTAGAATAGTCAGTGAGTTAAGTCGTGTTTTTCATTCGCTCCTTAATTTTTATCAATTTTCTCCTGTTTTTGCTTTAATTCAATTTTTGGAAAGTTGATAGTTTGTTGTATTGTTGGGTTTTATACCCGTTGGAATAAAAACTTCAACATGAAGTTAATTGTTTCCAGTTTTTTTGCAATTTTAATTTTTTGATTTTTTTCTAACATAAAAAAATTACACGAGAGAATTGACGGTAAAGGAAAAAATAATAGATTTTTGTGTTTTTATTTTTGAGTTGACTGATCGAAAATGTAGTGGTCTAAAGTGTTATGGCCGAAATTTAAAAAATCTCAGTGTGCGAAGTGTTTTAAATTAAAATTAATGAAAATTAAATAATTAAATATGGAAAAATGTAATCCACCGGGATGAATTTATCAGGCAATATCTTTCTTGAATATCTTAAATTTGTAGTGAGGGAAGTCAAATTTCTTGATTTCTCACAAATAATGCATGATTTTAGGTTTGTGTGATTGTTCATAAGATTTTAAAATACAAAACATCCTATATTAAATTTAAATTGATATTGAATTGAGTCATTTTGACATACGCAAATTTTTTCTGTTCACGCATGGTTTTAATTTTTATTTTTTACCCATACTCGAATATGTTGCATATAATCAACACAAGTGTCTTTATGTAGTTTGGTGTGTGATTTTAAGATATACTATGTATCATAGAGCTAAAGGCTTTAGAGGAGAAATAAACAAGCTGCAAGTGTAAGAAGTTCGGTGCGAGGGAGAGAGACAATAAAATAGTTTAGTGCCGTATTTTGATTTTTGTTCAGTGCATTGGAATGAAGTGTGTTGCTTAAAGTAAAATAATTAAGGTTTGGAAATGTTTTTGTTTTGGTTGCAAAGACACGGATGCTTATTATTTAGTTCAATGTTTTGGTAAAGTTGATTATGTTATTAAGGTTACGCGTAATTTTTCCGTTCTGTTTGGAATGGTTTCAACTAAAATTTGTTGGTGTAGACATTTTTGGAGATTTTTCTTGTACTGAATAAAATTTTACTGAGTAAAATTTTACTGAATAAAATTTTACTGAATAAAATGGACGGTTTGTTTTTGGAGGTGGTGTGGGTCCATTCTTGATGAAACGAGGAAATGAAGGAATTGAGAATCAATAAATGAGATATATGGGACTTTGAATTTTCTTGTTATTGCATAAATTAAAATTAGGGATAAGTTGTTTGCAAGTATATCTCTATTGATTTCATTGTCAAAGATTTTTCTTTTTTGGATGGTAGACCTGCACCACTTTTCGAAGTGAACGGTCTATATAGAGATAGGTTGCATGTTGTTTGAATGTTATTTTTTTCAGAAGTAATAACAGATAAACTTAATGATAAATAAATCCTAGATAGACTGAATGAATGATAAGGATAACTACATATGACTCTACTGTGAACTCTTACTTAACTGACTTAAACAACCATTAGGTCATCAATATGTGCAAACGATTATGCTGTCGAGCCTTAACGGACAAATACACCCACCGCGAGAATTGGTGATGGTGGGAGATAGGGACATATCTTTATATACAGCACGAAAAGAGAAGACCGCTGGATATTAAGTATTGAGTACACATATTGATGAAACCGATAGCAACCCATACATATACCTATTCACTACTAACATATACTAACAATTATTAAAATCCAAATTTATAGTGTGAGAATGGTTTTATTTAAGAATTTTTTTTAAATAAATTAACTATGTAGTTAGATATATCTGTGACTAACATCCCAAATCCTTACAAACCTTTTGTGTTGAGGATGCAGGGCCCGCATTATTGTGGAATATGGTGCTCCAGGTATATTTTCTTGATAATGGGTTAGGCATACTCCAGGAATGTGCTACACATACCTAGGATCAGTGGCCGTAGTCAGAAATTCGTCGAGGTAGGGGGGGGGGGGGGGGGGGAGTTAAAAAAAAATTCTATAAGAAAATAATGCATTCGAATTTATTTGAATTCAATTTTTTATTCGTTTTTTATAGTTTTATATTGATTCGTTCTGACACTAACTAAGGGTAATTCGTCGAGGACACAGTCAATTTATATATAACCACTTCTCTATGAATATTTAATGATGCCAATCTATTCAGTCGTTTCCCACCGATTGTGTTTTTTAGGTAATTCTTAAGGCACCTGAACATCTTAGAACTCTTCAATTGGAGAGATTATTCAGGTTAAGAGTACTACTAAAAATCTGACAAATAATTTGTGCTAATTTTGTTATTATAGGTAAAAGTGTTCAACCAGTAGATACCTGATCGTCTTTTACACATTTTAATTAACTTCGCTTATGTAATCTAATTTCAACTTAATCTGGAAAAAGGTCTACAGTATACAGACCTGTAAAAATTAGGTCTAATATTATGCCGCTTTGTTTATATTTCTTTTATGTGAAGAATCAAAAATAGGTTACATGCGTATTATAACAGGTAATGAGCCTCATTCGAATTATAAATTATTTTGTGTGGATCAACACATCCCCATGTAATGATTTTAGTATAATATGTAAAACTCAGGGGGGGGGGAGGGAGTTTCAACCCCCCTTCCCTATGCCGCTGCGTAGGATCACCATTATGGTTGGCCTCTAGATCTATATCATATCATATCAGAACCACCCTATGTTTCTTCTGGACTACCACTTAAAAAGTATTCGTGCAACATTTGGAAACAATCGCTCGAGTGGAACAAGAGCTTTTGTGGAATCCACATACATACGTAATTACAAACATACTTTTCTTATTTATATAGATAGATAGATATCTCGTCTATCCCAACATGTGCTAATTTTCAATTAAATAGATAATTATAAATCCGATTGTTTCAAAATCTTAAAATGTTTCGTCATATCTTATACAATGTTGATCTAACTAGAGAATTAAATAATAGAGATGATGTTTTATTTAATTATAATTCAGAATAATTAATTAGATTTTCTGTAATCACATTGGAATTCACTTTAAATCATTCTATTGTTGAGTGATTGATGTATGCACTTACACTAAAATAACAAATATTATAGTGCACAATTAAATAACTAGACAATTAATAATCTAATATATTCGTTTATTGAGTTTTATAATATTTCTTGTTTTATCGAATTATACAAGAAATATCCACATTTACCGAAATTATACATTTGTGGCGCTTTTAACTAGCTAGCACCACAACAAAAAACAAATTTTAGCCTACTGATTCAACTTTAATTTTTGCATAAGCCACTGTAACAGCCGGTTATTCATATAACAAATTAATTGGTAATCAAAAAGTCAGTCGTCATTGGTCAAAGAAAAAAATCAGTACACGGTACACAGGAAAGGACAACACAAAAACAACAAACGCAGATCAATCTAAAATAAAATGTCTAAATAATTATAATATTGTAGAAGAATTATAATAGTTTTTACTATAATATGTATTGTACATTGTGGGTTTCATAAACCATCCCACAATAAATAATTTGTTAAAATAATTATTATAATAAAATAAATGTAATTGTGGTAATATTCATTAAATTTGTTTGTGTTTTTCTTCTTGAATGGTGAATAGTACACAGCAAAAATAGGCCAACTGGCTATCACAATCCAAATAATTGTTAGTGCTATTTGTTTGTGCTAAACAGTATATCGGGTATTTGTTAAACCATATAATACCTACAAATTTCCTTAATATATACTTACCTTTAAGATTACAATGAAAACATAAGTTTGGAACAACAGTACATAAGTTTATGGTATAGATAATTAGAAATTAATGAACGCAAATTATGTAGCTAAAAACGCTTAACTTATATAATACACGCAATACCCTATACAATTTTCAAACTACTAATTATTCAGTTAGCTAACATTAAACTACAATCAATATTTTGATTTGTAAAATGCGAAGTACTTTTAAAAATCGGTATTTCAAAAAATCCAAAAACTGAAGTAAAAATACTTTTGTAGAAAATTGCAGTGATGCCGCTATAACGAGTATAAAGTATTTACTAACCAATACATATTGAGACATTATCTTAATCCAAAAAGATGTTAGATACTTAAAAAATCATCCCTTTTTTGGCTGTACAAAAAAGATGCCTAATGGATACAATTTGTATATCATAAAATTATTTCCTCCTCGGTAAATTTGTGTTGCTTCGTTACGTAAATATGTATGTATGTTCGTATACGTATTGCCAGAAAGACGAAGATTTTGTCATTGTTCTCCTTATAATAAAGTGCTTCTTTTAATTTCATATTAATGCAATAATTTGAGACTACCACATTCTTATATAATATCGATTATTTATTTAACTATAATGATAACACTTATATTTTAAGCCCTGGAATAGGCAAGAAAATACTGAAAACCCAAAAGGAACATAAACAAATAAAAATTGGCATAGAAAAATGTTATGAGTGTAAGGAAATTATCTTTGCGAGATTTTCTTCTTCCTGCATATTGTATATACAGAAATGGGGTTAGTGTCATTAGGTTGTACCTCTAAGAAATTTTACAGTGAAATCCTTAGTAGAATAAATTGTAATTTAAAGAAGATTTTTCAATCTTAATAATTTGTAATGAATCCAATGGATCAAATGTACTTATAAATACCCAAAGGATTAAAGAAGAGTGGTAAAAGGGTATTATTTAAAGGAGAGTTTTCAATCTAAATATTAGAACTTGGGTGATTATAATTAAATTCATAAAAACTAAGTTCGAATTCGTGAAGCTAATTAATGGTACTGTTACGTTTTTGCCTTGTCAATCAAGGTTCGAATCGCTGGATTATGAATAAAAACAAACTACTTCAATTAATCACCAACAAATTTTCTTATTGAGCACACAAATTAACGCAACAAAATCTATTAACAAAAATTCACAAAATCACTTATTATAATTTTTGCACAATTTTACTGTTCACTTATAACTTTTATTTCATACTAAACCACTTTTTAAATCTTTAATTTCCTTTTTAATCTTCACTTTATCGCTTACCAAATCTATACTAATTTCTAATTCGAATTCGTTCGCTCCTAATATACTCAAACCAAAACTTCTCGAAATTTCATGATTGTTCCGGTAACAACAGCCTAGAAACATGTAGAACAATTGTATCATAGAAAATTCCATTTTAGTACAGTAGAACTTTGCGCTATCAATTAACTTATTCTATTCTACTCTAGGTGTCACCGTAATATTATATTAACCTTAAAACCGTGTTTATTGAATAGAGTTCCCCTTAAAATCAGATCAATCAAAAACGAACTCTCCATTACATTTAGGAACATTTTAAAGGTTAAAACTCAACTGTTTAACCATTAAATTCAATAAATTTATTTAAAAGCTTCTGCATTGAAAACTCTTTCATTTCTAATAATTTCAGAAAGCTAACTTTAAATTCCAGCGTCCTTTGATTCCTTTCAACATCATCAGCTTTGCCTTCGATCGGGTTCAACGTGGGCATATTAAGTCATGGTAAATTTCTAAAAAGAAACTAATCAATCCTTCTATTCTAGTATTCGAACTTTAATCAATGGCAAATGTCTCCCAGGCGCAATAGCCTTTAAATTTAAGAAAAATCGCGGCCCAAAATGTGGCAAATGTGTTGGGTACAAAATTCTGGTTTACATGACTCTGTTTTAAAGTAGTCTGTTTCACAAAATTCTGTTATACAAAATTCTATTTCATTCTGTTTGCGGCAAAAAAAAATCAAATTTCAGAATTAATTGTTTGCATAATTATTAACCTTGCTTCAACTTTGTACAGTTATTTGGGGAATTCGTGTGTTTGTGTGTATATATGTGTATGTGTGCGTGCGCGCAGGTTTGTATGTGTGTGTGTGTGTGTGTGTTTATATGCGTAAGCGCGAGGGTTTGTATATGCGTGTGTTTGTATGTTTGGGGTGGTTTTTGGGTGGGTTTTCTGTGTGTGTATGTTGGTTGTGTGCTTATTCAGCGAGAGGAAACCAAAACAATTGTCTATATAACTCCTATTGATCGCTCTTAACTTTTTATTTATTGAAATACATTTTTTTAAAAATGCACTATTATTTCGTTTCATTTAAATATTTAAACCTTTTCATACCAATTCCTTTATGCATTGCTACACGCACATAATGTCGACCGGCATTCTAAACCATAAAATCGAAATGTTGGCACAATGGTTTCACCTTCAACATCGAAATTATAGAGAGAAATAAAAAATAGTCGATTCTACAAAATCATCATAAGTTTTCTTAGAAAAAATTGAGATAATTTCATTAAAAAAATGAAATTAGATCAATTTTATCAAAATTTTCTAATGCTATAGATTCCAGAACAATAGTAAATCTTACCTATTTATCCTACTCTAGCGTTCTTTATTATATTAAAGGGAGAGTTTCATTATTGGTATACTGTCGAATTCTTTCCCGATGTCTTAAATCATTTTACTGAAATAAGAAGGCCAGGGCCCGTATTCTTGAAATTCACCAAAAAACTCGCCCGTGATTTTCCAGTGAAATATGTCATCTACATAAGTCGAAAATTTAAATTGCTTTATACCAAAGTTACCGGCGACTTTTTTCTGTGAATTTCAAGTAATGAAGCCTTTATTTAAAATATTTTTTCATTTTTTAAATAATTTATTTGTTATGTACATATCTATGTGCATAAGTGCAAAAGATGATAAGTACGTACAACTTATCACGTTATTTTTATAATTTGTTGAAGGAGCTCTTTCGTTCTGTTCAACTAGTTGGTATTTGTGATTCTTTTTTAACAACCAACTTCTTTTGAATTGCATGCAGGAGGAAATTGTTGCCAAAATTATTGCTTTTCAGGAGAAGATTTTGAATGTTGACTTGGTGAAATGATACGATTAAGGGAACTGAGGCGAAATTCAGTCTTCTTGGAATACATGTTGTACTAACTAAAATATAAAAAAACTCCAACACATTAAAAACAATTTAAACTAAAATAAACATTAAACGTTTTTTATTACTTAAGTTAGCATGGCATCACTGAGAATTTTTAGCATAACCTGCTGCACTTCAAGCCGTTTAGCCAAAAATAATCTTCTTAGATAAGAATTTACTATTGTGCAGTAAGCATTACTATTGTGCAGTAAGCATAAGCGTCACAGCTGGTGGTGGTGCAGGGACAAACTAGAAAGGGGCGACCGACTTTGCCTGTATCGTACTTAAGTACTCCAGTTTTAACTTCAAATTTGCTTCCATATAAGACTGGTAGCATCTTTAAACTGTTTAATATGTAAGTACATATATTCAATATGGATTTGAATTTTACTCATCACTTGATAGCAGCTAAACCAAAATTGCTCAAATAACATTAACTTATTATTAGTCAATTATTTTTTAAATGGGACAATCATGAACATTTATGAGTCAATTTCAAAACACTTAATAAATAGCATTTTGCCAAATACAACCAATTTTAACACAAATTCATTACATTTTAATCTAGATTCAATATAATACATTATGTATTTCAAAATTATAAATAAACTTTTTTCATAGCAAATTAAATTAGAAATATGTACACACATTTTTAAATTTTTTAAAAACGCTTGTTAAATATTTCGCAAACTTTTGCGAAATATTTAACAAGTCTTCTTAAAAAATTTAAAAATGTGTGTATTAAGTGTGTTTCGCCAAGTGCCTACGGCAGAAAGTGTAAAAAGTAAATTAGAAATAAATAAAATAAATCGAGTAATTATATTCGGTAATTTGTATGAAAAAGGTTGATCTAATTTTAAAAATGTTCTAAAATTGGTTGAATTTTATTTGAAAATGCTATAATGTACATATATATATATATAAATATATTATATAATAACTGAATTTTTTCATTTGCAATTACCTATAGTCACCCACTTTTCTGCCCACTAAAAATTCAGAAAGAATTTTATACAATTCGTGATTGATTGGTAAAAATTAGTTGTAGAAAATTCATTCAATTTTTTTGTGGGCGGAAAAATGGGTGACATCTGTTTTTTTTGACAAACCAGTAGTTAACTGCATTTTTGTCGATTTTAGGAAAAGTGGTTTAAACAAAAAAAAAGAGAGAAATTAATATTGTTTCCAGTATTGATTTTGATATGCAAACAATGATGTAGCACAAATTGGCTACTAAACGGTTCCAAATTTAAAAAATGAGAAACATCTTGTTTGTAGAATTTCTAGTTTGGGCGCTAAGCAACTACCTGTGTAAAATAGTAAACGTTAATTTTAGGTTTGGATACACCTGTTTATATTTAATTGTTTAATTCTGCAACAAATGGAACAAATTTTGTAAATTCGGCAGTACTAAATAAAAATACAGTACTTCTTCTCGATAAAATTTTGTGGTATTATCAGGTATTATAACAATTTAAAGTAGGCTTATTATTTTAAAACTAAAGGTAATAAAACTAGAGGTATTATAACTATGCGTAATTAATAGATATAAAAGGTCAAAAAAATGATTTGTAATACAACTATGTATAGGTAATTAACACTCCAATTCCCATAGTCGTGTTATTTCAGGCGGCGTGACTTAAGTTACGCCACGTCGCATGAAAATTGGTATTCGTGAAGTTGGTTCAAGTGACACGACTGTAACTAAATAAATGTCGGCCAAATTACAAATAAAATCGTTTTAGATCAAAAATAGTATATTATTCAACGAGCATATAATGATAGCTGTTATTCATGAAGAAGAAGTTTACCGACACGAGCTGATAGGCGAGTGTAGTAAATCATCTGAGTGAATAACAGTAATTATATGCGAGTAGAAAACGATACTATGTCTACGATCGATGATTAATTGGATTTTACAATATAATCTAATCCTTTAAATATTTCTGAAATAATTTCTGTCGACATTTTCCCGTCTTAATTTAATTATAATGAAAATAGCAAGAAACTACTAGATAAAACAGCAGCAAATAATGGATATAGTTATAATTGAAGAAACAAATGTATAATGAGTATATTATACGTTAAACAACAACTTATCTAAATAAGTGAACAAAATTACACAATTTAAAACATTTAAAAAAAATATTAGGACTAAAATTGCGCCTTCCATTATGTTGTAGTCGCCTAGACTTAACAAACAACTAAGAGAATAGGAAAATTGATATGACGTGAGTAGGAGTCATGAAAATGACGTGATACGACTATGGGAATTGGGGTGTAAAACTAAAGATAATAAATAGGGGTAATACAACTAAAGGTTATAAAATTAGGGGTAATATAACTGCAGAGGTAATTAAGACAAAAGCAAATACCGGTAGTAAAATTATTAGTAATTACTGGTAGGAATTCAAAAACAATGAACAATTTGAAATCGTAATGGATTTTATGGAGGAAATCAAAGGCATTGTCAAAAATTCAGTAATCAGTTAAAGAGTAGTCTAGTTCTATCCTAGTTAAAAATCATTTTAGATTCCCAACTCCATCGCGCATACCAAATTTCACTAAAATCGTTTTTAAGGAATAGCCAAGTCCCGTCCTAGTTTGCCATATTTCAGAACTTTATCTAAAAATAATTTTTTAATCCCATTTCCACCTCGCTTTCCCAATTTCACTAAAATCGGTTGAGGAATAGCCAAGTTCTATTCGAAATGGCTATATTCCAGAACTTCATCTAAAAATTATTTTAGAATCCCATTTCCACCGCGAATACCAAATTTTACTAAAATTGCTAAATATAGTAATTTGTGATAATAAAAGTGTTTAAAATGATTACTTATTACAAAAGAAATTTTGTTGTTGTTGTAGTTCTTAAGTTTGTTTACAAGTATTTTTAACAGGCATACACTAAAAGTTTAAAATAATGACGCAGTTTGCTTGGATATAATAATAAGTAAACGTGTTTTTGCAAAATTTATTTTGAATAATAAAATTAATTTTGTTAAAAAAATTTAATTTAAAATTAATTATGTGATTTACAACTAAAATAAAAATGATTTTCGATATCGATTATCGAAACTTTTCGATGCTATCAAAAATTTCATGATAGGGCCCCAGAATTCATTTTCTGGTCTGGCATGTCACAACTTTGTCGTGACGTGGAAACTTGGCACTGCACCATTCCTGTGTGGGACTGGTATAGGGGACAGTGAGGGAAAACTAGAGGTACACATCACGTATTGGTTGAAGACCCTGGTCCCAAAATTTGTGGTGTGTGCTTCGACCCTTCCTTTCACTGCTGTCCACCTGCCTAGCACGACACAGACTGCACACTCACTCGCTTGCATCACCAGACATCTTAAGACAGCTCTGTGTAGGCACAGCACACTGCAGTGAAGAACATAAGAGGTACCCACCGATATTTGGTCGATGCCTCCTGCTCCCATTCTATCAGGTGTGGACCTCGGCGAACATCCTCCTTCACAGCTACTGACACAAGCATCGACCGCCAACATTTGCCTCCCTTTCACTCTGTCTCGGCACCACCAATGTAAAGATTCATGCCACTCAACGTTGACATTACCATTTGGGAACGAACACATACAACAAACATACTACTGTCTCTTCCATATGAAGAGATCAAAAAAAAATAAAAATAAATTATTTTTATTTCAGTCTCGTCTTTGTTGTTCAAATATAACAAACAACATGTCGCCATTTCTGTGCGTCTAAAAAAATTAATAATTAAATTTGTGATTACTATAAATTAAATAAATATGTAAATTAAATTTATAAATAATATTAAATTATAACTAAAAAACAAAACAAATAAACGTGAATTACAAATTAATTCAATTAAATGTGTGACCCAAAAATAAATAACCGCCGCTTTTTAAAAATTGTTAATAATAAGTTTCATCTTTTTTTTTAATAAAATAAACCGTTGATCTCTTAATAGATTGCGAAATTAGTTCATAAACCTTTCGCTAGTTTCGCTAGTATGTGTACAAAAACGTTTGTTTATGTTTTTTTTATATGGAGTTTTGCTAAAAACAGCAATAATAAAATTGAGATAAATTGTATAAAAAATGCCACGATATGATATGAAGAAACCATATACATAGCTATAACCTTAGACTTGAAAAAAAGTTTTTTCCCATAAAAAATCTGCTAGGTATTTCACGTGTTGAAGAGTTGGAAAATTAAACACGGATATAAATTATTTTCGGTTATTATTTTGAGCATAATATGCATTTTTATTTTTATACCAATAACTATTGTAGTGACCAAAGTAAGACGGCATTTAATTGCCGTCTTCTTTGGTAACTGGAATAGTAATTGGTATAAAAATAAAAATGCAAATTATTTTTACACCGAACAGCGCAGCAGATTCTATTTTTTTACTTTTATCAAAATTGTTTTATGTGTTATAAGAGATTTTAATAATATATTTTCTGAAGGACGCTTATTTTTCAAAATATTTTATTTCAAAACAAATAGATACACAAGAAAATAATAGAAACTAAACAACACGCCAGATTTATTGAGGTTATGTTTAGCAGCAAAGAGCCTTTTTTTGCTTGTTGATGCGGCCGCAGAACCAATTTCATTTGATAGATTTTTATTAATTGAAAATTTTGGAATGATATCAAAGGGCCGAATGTCGAAGGGACGAATTTCAAAGGGCCGAATGGGTCGAAGGGCCGAATGGGTCGAAGGGCCGAATGGGTCGAAGGGCCGAATGCCGAAGGGCCGAATGGGTCGAAGGGCCGAATGTCGAAGGGCCGAATTTTTTTGTTTATTTTTTGTTTTGTTTTTAGAAATATAATTTTTTAAATTTCTTGTTTTAAGGAATATTTTGTAAACGTACTGAATTTGATATTTGTTTGTCTCTATCTCTGCAATCTTTTCTGGGGCTCTAGGCACTCCCAACTCTTTCGCAGTTCCCTTTTAACGTCCTACCTTACGCCGTTGCCAGCCAACTCGAGGACGTACGGCTAAAGACCCGGTTTTGTTTAAACCACCTGCACATTGCATTGCGTCATGCCGCCTATAGTACTGACATGAAAGGTGGGTCGGCCCATGGATTCCGCACTCTCAACAGAGGGTCATAGATGTGTTCATCGCCATCATCGATCGTAATCAGATGATGAAAAATCCCTTTTGCATCCCGCCCCTATAGGGATTCGAACCCGGTACCTCCCGTTCCAACCGCCGTAGCTTTAACCACTGCGCCGTTTGGTCGGTGAATTTGATATTAAGAACTATAATTTTTAGGAACAGAAATAGCATGTTTAAGTCAACGAAGCTACGGTGGCGCCAAAATGTATACAGCGGAAATAATTGGCAACTTTGTAAAAAAAAGGTTTAAGTGTGTGCTAAGTATAGACACATTTTGTACTAAAATGGTTCAAGTCTTTGAGAAAGCTTATCAAATTTTATTTGTTTCTTTTGTTTAGTAAATTTTAAATCTTTGCTAATCAGTGCCATCTATTTTATATTATCAGTACTAATTTTTGAAATTTTTTACGTATCATTTTGTATTATTTTTGCTAGAAATATAAAGAAAGAAAGTGAAGTTTAGTTGTCTGTATTAAATCAATAAGATTCTTTCGGCTTTTTATAGACACAATATATTAATAATAATGGCATTCACAACATTTTCGACTTGACAATCAGAAAAATGAAGAGGCCAGTCATTTATAATATATCTACCAATAAAAGTAGAAATATCAAAATCCCCCCCGTACTTTAACCCCAGAGTTAATACAAAATGTATTTTGACTCTAAAAAAGAAAACCTTTCCTTGCGTTTTCGTGGGTAGTTTGGTTTCGTACTGATAATCTCAAAACAAAAAGTTCGATCTACTCATCAGGTAGCTACGACCAAACTACAAAAATACAATTCCAACTCCATACTTTAAGTATGAAGCAAGAGTGTAGTTGACCTAGCGAATTATAAATAAATTCACCAAATCAAAAAACACAAGGAAAACTTTTCATTTCTGTGTGTTTTATGCCAACACGAATAATAGAAAGTGAAGTTTAGTTGTCTGTATTAAATCAATAAGATTCTTTCGGCTTTTTATAGACACAATATATTAATAATAATGGCATTCACAACATTTTCGACTTGTCAATCAGAAAAATGAAGAGGCCAGTCATTTATAATATATCTACCAAGAAAAGTAGAAATATCAAAATCCCCCCCGTACTTTAACCCCAGAGTTAATACAAAATGTATTTTGACTCTAAAAAAGAAAACCTTTCCTTGCGTTTTCGTGGGTAGTTTGGTTTCGTACTGATAATCTCAAAACAAAAAGTTCGATCTACTCATCAGGTAGCTACGACCAAACTACAAAAATACAATTCCAACTCCATACTTTAAGTATGAAGCAAGAGTGTAGTTGACCTAGCGAATTATAAATAAATTCACCAAATCAAAAAACACAAGGAAAACTTTTCATTTCTGTGTGTTTTATGCCAACACGAATAATAGAAAGTGAAGTTTAGTTGTCTGTATTAAATCAATAAGATTCTTTCGGCTTTTTATAGACACAATATATTAATAATAATGGCATTCACAACATTTTCGACTTGTCAATCAGAAAAATGAAGAGGCCAGTCATTTATAATATATCTACCAAGAAAAGTAGAAATATCAAAATCCCCCCCGTACTTTAACCCCAGAGTTAATACAAAATGTATTTTGACTCTAAAAAAGAAAACCTTTCCTTGCGTTTTCGTGGGTAGTTTGGTTTCGTACTGATAATCTCAAAACAAAAAGTTCGATCTACTCATCAGGTAGCTACGACCAAACTACAAAAATACAATTCCAACTCCATACTTTAAGTATGAAGCAAGAGTGTAGTTGACCTAGCGAATTATAAATAAATTCACCAAATCAAAAAACACAAGGAAAACTTTTCATTTCTGTGTGTTTTATGCCAACACGAATAATAGAAAGTGAAGTTTAGTTGTCTGTATTAAATCAATAAGATTCTTTCGGCTTTTTATAGACACAATATATTAATAATAATGGCATTCACAACATTTTCGACTTGTCAATCAGAAAAATGAAGAGGCCAGTCATTTATAATGTATCTACCAAGAAAAGTAGAAATATCAAAATCCCCCCCGTACTTTAACCCCAGAGTTAATACAAAATGTATTTTGACTCTAAAAAAGAAAACCTTTCCTTGCGTTTTCGTGGGTAGTTTGGTTTCGTACTGATAATCTCAAAACAAAAAGTTCGATCTACTCATCAGGTAGCTACGACCAAACTACAAAAATACAATTCCAACTCCATACTTTAAGTATGAAGCAAGAGTGTAGTTGACCTAGCGAATTATAAATAAATTCACCAAATCAAAAAACACAAGGAAAACTTTTCATTTCTGTGTGTTTTATGCCAACACGAATAATAGAAAGTGAAGTTTAGTTGTCTGTATTAAATCAATAAGATTCTTTCGGCTTTTTATAGACACAATATATTAATAATAATGGCATTCACAACATTTTCGACTTGTCAATCAGAAAAATGAAGAGGCCAGTCATTTATAATATATCTACCAAGAAAAGTAGAAATATCAAAATCCCCCCCGTACTTTAACCCCAGAGTTAATACAAAATGTATTTTGACTCTAAAAAAGAAAACCTTTCCTTGCGTTTTCGTGGGTAGTTTGGTTTCGTACTGATAATCTCAAAACAAAAAGTTCGATCTACTCATCAGGTAGCTACGACCAAACTACAAAAATACAATTCCAACTCCATACTTTAAGTATGAAGCAAGAGTGTAGTTGACCTAGCGAATTATAAATAAATTCACCAAATCAAAAAACACAAGGAAAACTTTTCATTTCTGTGTGTTTTATGCCAACACGAATAATAGAAAGTGAAGTTTAGTTGTCTGTATTAAATCAATAAGATTCTTTCGGCTTTTTATAGACACAATATATTAATAATAATGGCATTCACAACATTTTCGACTTGTCAATCAGAAAAATGAAGAGGCCAGTCATTTATAATATATCTACCAAGAAAAGTAGAAATATCAAAATCCCCCCCGTACTTTAACCCCAGAGTTAATACAAAATGTATTTTGACTCTAAAAAAGAAAACCTTTCCTTGCGTTTTCGTGGGTAGTTTGGTTTCGTACTGATAATCTCAAAACAAAAAGTTCGATCTACTCATCCTAGCTACGACCAAACTACAAAAATACAATTCCAACTCCATACTTTAAGTATGAAGCAAGAGTGTAGTTGACCTAGCGAATTATAAATAAATTCACCAAATCAAAAAACACAAGGAAAACTTTTCATTTCTGTGTGTTTTATGCCAACACGAATAATAGAAAGTGAAGTTTAGTTGTCTGTATTAAATCAATAAGATTCTTTCGGCTTTTTATAGACACAATATATTAATAATAATGGCATTCACAACATTTTCGACTTGTCAATCAGAAAAATGAAGAGGCCAGTCATTTATAATATATCTACCAAGAAAAGTAAAAATATCAAAATCCCCCCCGTACTTTAACCCCAGAGTTAATACAAAATGTATTTTGACTCTAAAAAAGAAAACCTTTCCTTGCGTTTTCGTGGGTAGTTTGGTTTCGTACTGATAATCTCAAAACAAAAAGTTCGATCTACTCATCAGGTAGCTACGACCAAACTACAAAAATACAATTCCAACTCCATACTTTAAGTATGAAGCAAGAGTGTAGTTGACCTAGCGAATTATAAATAAATTCACCAAATCAAAAAACACAAGGAAAACTTTTCATTTCTGTGTGTTTTATGCCAACACGAATAATAGAAAGTGAAGTTTAGTTGTCTGTATTAAATCAATAAGATTCTTTCGGCTTTTTATAGACACAATATATTAATAATAATGGCATTCACAACATTTTCGACTTGTCAATCAGAAAAATGAAGAGGCCAGTCATTTATAATATATCTACCAAGAAAAGTAGAAATATCAAAATCCCCCCCGTACTTTAACCCCAGAGTTAATACAAAATGTATTTTGACTCTAAAAAAGAAAACCTTTCCTTGCGTTTTCGTGGGTAGTTTGGTTTCGTACTGATAATCTCAAAACAAAAAGTTCGATCTACTCATCCTAGCTACGACCAAACTACAAAAATACAATTCCAACTCCATACTTTAAGTATGAAGCAAGAGTGTAGTTGACCTAGCGAATTATAAATAAATTCACCAAATCAAAAAACACAAGGAAAACTTTTCATTTCTGTGTGTTTTATGCCAACACGAATAATAGAAAGTGAAGTTTAGTTGTCTGTATTAAATCAATAAGATTCTTTCGGCTTTTTATAGACACAATATATTAATAATAATGGCATTCACAACATTTTCGACTTGTCAATCAGAAAAATGAAGAGGCCAGTCATTTATAATATATCTACCAAGAAAAGTAAAAATATCAAAATCCCCCCCGTACTTTAACCCCAGAGTTAATACAAAATGTATTTTGACTCTAAAAAAGAAAACCTTTCCTTGCGTTTTCGTGGGTAGTTTGGTTTCGTACTGATAATCTCAAAACAAAAAGTTCGATCTACTCATCAGGTAGCTACGACCAAACTACAAAAATACAATTCCAACTCCATACTTTAAGTATGAAGCAAGAGTGTAGTTGACCTAGCGAATTATAAATAAATTCACCAAATCAAAAAACACAAGGAAAACTTTTCATTTCTGTGTGTTTTATGCCAACACGAATAATAGAAAGTGAAGTTTAGTTGTCTGTATTAAATCAATAAGATTCTTTCGGCTTTTTATAGACACAATATATTAATAATAATGGCATTCACAACATTTTCGACTTGTCAATCAGAAAAATGAAGAGGCCAGTCATTTATAATATATCTACCAAGAAAAGTAGAAATATCAAAATCCCCCCCGTACTTTAACCCCAGAGTTAATACAAAATGTATTTTGACTCTAAAAAAGAAAACCTTTCCTTGCGTTTTCGTGGGTAGTTTGGTTTCGTACTGATAATCTCAAAACAAAAAGTTCGATCTACTCATCAGGTAGCTACGACCAAACTACAAAAATACAATTCCAACTCCATACTTTAAGTATGAAGCAAGAGTGTAGTTGACCTAGCGAATTATAAATAAATTCACCAAATCAAAAAACACAAGGAAAACTTTTCATTTCTGTGTGTTTTATGCCAACACGAATAATAGAAAGTGAAGTTTAGTTGTCTGTATTAAATCAATAAGATTCTTTCGGCTTTTTATAGACACAATATATTAATAATAATGGCATTCACAACATTTTCGACTTGTCAATCAGAAAAATGAAGAGGCCAGTCATTTATAATATATCTACCAAGAAAAGTAGAAATATCAAAATCCCCCCCGTACTTTAACCCCAGAGTTAATACAAAATGTATTTTGACTCTAAAAAAGAAAACCTTTCTTTGCGTTTTCGTGGGTAGTTTGGTTTCGTACTGATAATCTCAAAACAAAAAGTTCGATCTACTCATCAGGTAGCTACGACCAAACTACAAAAATACAATTCCAACTCCATACTTTAAGTATGAAGCAAGAGTGTAGTTGACCTAGCGAATTATAAATAACACGCAAGGAAAGGTTTTATTTTTTAGAGTCAAAATACATTTTGTATTAACTCTGGGGTTAAAGTACGGGGGGGATTTTGATATTTCTACTTTTCTTGGTAGATATATTATAAATGACTGGCCTCTTCATTTTTCTGATTGACAAGTCGAAAATGTTGTGAATGCCATTATTATTAATATATTGTGTCTATAAAAAGCCGAAAGAATCTTATTGATAAAGAAAGAAATAGAATTTACTTTCTTCATTTCTTAAAATTATGTTTTTTAAAATGGTGTTGCAGAACTCGTTGCAACGGAAATAAAAGGAAAAGGTTATAGGGAATATTAGGATATAAAAAAAAAATTCATTAAATAAATAAAAAATAACTCATACTAACATTTTAATTTCAATTCGTTTCATCTCCATTTCCATCTAAAAATAAAAATAAATTATTATAAATTCAAAATTTAAATATAATTCAAAAATATAGTAAATACTTAACTCTAATAAATAATATAATATTTTATTTCACTATCATCACCAAAAATCACGAATCACAATCATTTAAAAATCCCGCACTGGGAATTCCCTTTCTCATTGCAAATATTTGGGGTGGAGGATAGATCTTCAATAAATCCTGATATTTCGCGACTACCGTTGAAATTGGGTCCATTTCTAAAAATAATGAAACAATTATTAAAATTTAAAATGATGTTTTAACTTACAGATTATTCCAATGGGAAAATTTTCCAGAATGAAGATGTCAAAAATAACGGTTGCAATGTTTGGAAAACGATAGGGTCGAAAGGCCGAATGCTAATTTATCGAATTTAAAATCGCTCTTTTGACATTCGGCGAAAATTTATTTGCTTTTCTCTATTTTGTTTTTTATTTAAAAATACAATTTTTGTTATTGTTGTTTTTTTTAGCAAAAAAATGTCGCAAAATGTAGTATTTCTAAATAAATGTGAAGCTCGAAGGCGGTTGTTGAACAGGCACGATATTACTGATTTTAGTAATGTGCCTGTTCACATTCTTAATGCTTTTTTCGATGCAGGGAATTGCCATTATAGGATGTTGGTGGTAGTTTTCGCGAACATTAATGGCATACCGCTCGACCAACTATTAATTTTAATCAAGTGGAGGAATAAAACGTCCCAAATAAAACATGTAACCAGCCTATTTAGTTGAATAGAAGTGAATAATTATAATTATTACAGTTATAAAATAATAACGAAATTAATCACCTTCGGTAATGGGGATAACAGAAAGTACGGCCGAAGAATTGCCGTCACCAAAAATTAAAAAAAATCAGATAATAGTCATTTTTAGTTTTTAGATAAGCGCTTATTTTGGAAAATGCTCATTTAATTTTGTGAAGAGATACCTATATGCTATATCCATAATAAGCGCTTATTGGAAAATGCTCATTTCATTTTGGGAATGTCCAGTAATTTTATAAATATCCAGTACAAGCGCTTTCATTTAATTTTGGGAATGTCCAGTGATTTTATAAATATCCAGTATAAGTGCTTATTTGGAAAATGCTCATTTCATTTTGTGAATGTCCTCCAGTGATTTATAAATATCCAGTATAAGCGCTTATTTGGGAAATGCTCATTTCATTTTTTTTCCCTGAAAATTAAAACATAATAAATATTTAGCAAATAAAATCGAAAATGTTGCATTATTAAATGGAAAAATTAAACATAATACTGCCCATCTGTGGCAATATAACATAACCACTTAAGTCGAGATAAGTGGTTTTGTTGAACTCTATTCCAACCGGCAGTATTTGCCGTTATTTCTTTCTTCTCAATTTTTCATCAAAATCGGATTATTTTTCTACACTGGTGTGTAGACTCAACGATAATTTAATAATTTCCCATCCTTTTTTCACAAACTAATTTTAAATTTAATTTTGCTCTCCTGCAAAGTAGGTAAAACATAGATAAGTGGTTTTGTTCGGCCCTTTGACCCATTCGGCCCTTCGACCCATTCGCCCTTTGACCCATTCGGCCCTTCGACCCATTCGGCCCTTCGTCATTCGGCCCTTTGACCCATTTGGCCCTTCGACCCATCGACATTCGGCCCTTCGACATTCGGCCCTTGGACATTCGCCCCTTTGAAATTCGGCCCTTCGTCCTCATTCCAAAATTTTCTATTAAAAATTTAAAACAATTGATTATTTTTTAAAAAAATACTTATATTTAAGCTCAAACTGCTCTTTGAAATAGGTAAATTAGTTAATATTACATCTGCTGCTCGCTGCCGCTGCTCGGTGTGTTTCACGCTTTATTTAAATAAATAACCTGGAGAGGTAACTTATTTTCCGTCCCTTTCTTGCAAGAAAACCTAAATTAATTATCAGTTTGTCTATGAAAATATTTCTAAGGAAGTGTGGCAGAAAACTAAATGCATTTCAAGGTGATTTTTTGAAGCAAAAAGTAAATTATTTTAATAGTCATATTAAAATATTATTCATGAGAACATCAAAACTCAATAATTCCATTTACCAAGCAAATGTAATAATGATGCAAATAGAGTTGCCGTTCCAGAAAATTATTGCCGATCTAAAATAATTTCTTCCCGGTTCTCGTAATAATGTCCATGTTTTTTAAATTTTTGAAACACATTAAAACAATAAATATAAGGGATTTAAAAGTATAGTTGTTAAATAGAATGGACAAAATAATACTTTTTTATAGTAGCTGTCAAAATAAGTAAGCAAACTGAATTGGAATGGTTTTACTTACTTATTTAAGATGGCGGCAAATAAGTCAATAAATTACTCGTTCACCTTGTTCGGTATCGTTGGGATGTTCTAGCGAAGACCAAAAAAACCATGATTGACTCAATTGAATTGCCCTTGTTGCTATATTTTATACATACTGAATTCTATTCTAAAATGAAAGAAATATCCCGTCGTTGAATTAATTATTTATTTAGAAACTTAAAACAAATGATAACAGATTACCAGTCTTAATCATCAAATTATGAAAATAAGAAACACTTATGAATTATAACTGATTGTAACGGACAAATTAGCTATTTACAGAAATTTTGTAAACATTGAAATGATAAAATTTTTGTCATTTGTTTATTTTGAATTTTGACAGCTACCAAAATTGAATAAAATTGTTGACCTTAAATTTGGTAGCCGTCTATGATAAAAAATATGTACTAATATTTGCGGACGAGTATTGACGATTGGAGGATCGTGGGTACCACGTAGCGGAGAAATTTGGAACTGAAAGGGCTATCCCATTTTGACGTTTAAGATATTTTGAAATGTCATTTATGATAATATTTTGTTATTATGAAATGTCATTTAAGGATAGATTCCTTTAATTTAAAAAAATATAAACACGTAACTGCTGATAAACATAATACGCGCGTGATTTTTTGTTATTATGAAATGTCATTTAAGGATAGCTTGCTTAATTTTTAAATTTTCTGGTAGGTCGGCGTTTTCTAACATTTACAATCGTCAATTGTATTCTGCATTGTTCTGTATTCATTAATTTTAAGATTATTGTATTCCATTTTGTAATTATATTTTGTCTCTTCATCTTCTGCCGTGGCACGGACAACATCAAAATCATGGAGACACAATGTGTTTACCTGCGTTCGTTGTTTATTTATTTCGGAGTAAAAAAGACTTGGCGTTGATTGATTTGTAATCTGCGATAATGCAAAAACTGACGCAGTACGTCATATATTCTGACAAAGTCCCATTTTCTTACATTTGCAGAAGGCAAGGGCAGATAAAAGTAAAATTCCAAAAAATTATGATAGAACATAGAACTCAAAAGGCTTTTTTTTAATTTGCCAGTTCTATCATAATTTTTTGGAATGTACCTCAACCTATATATGTGAGTATTAAACTGGGATACACAATAGAACACCTTGCTTAAAATGTGTTGAACCGAGCGGGATCACATCAAATCCGTACATCCGTAGGTTGAGCAACCACGTTTCCGCTAGATATTTTCCTCCTTAAGTCTCTTTGATCCACTACACCACTTATATTTGTTTTTAATGATTCAGAAAATTTGATTCTTTTACCCGTATCATAATATTTTTCAGAATCACTATCAGATTCCATTATGATTGTTTCTCCATCTTCCAATTCAGAGAAACGGGTTTCCCCATTTCCCTTTATAGCCGACAAATTATTAAAAATTTTTATATCAAATTTTTCTTTTCTATTTATTTTTATCCTAATTAAATCCTTAAAATTAAATCACACCCCACAACCCACTTAATACTAAGACTTACCTATATAGTTCCTATTTTAATTTATTCACAAAAACTTTTCGCAAAATTAATTTCTTTAATCACTACTTCACTCTATGGAAGACACAATGAGAATCTGCTTGCAATTTTGAAATGATAAATATTATGACAGCTCAATTAGCATGAAGTTTGCGTTCATACTTCATAAGTATACCTGCGTTCGTTGTTTATTTATTTCGGAGTAAAAAAGACTTGGCGTTGATTGATTTGTAATCTGCGATAATGCAAAAACTGACGCAGTACGTCATATATTCTGACAAAGTCTCATTTTCTTACATTTGCAGAAGGCAAGGGCAGATAAAAGTAAAATTCCAAAAAATTATGATAGAACATAGAACTCAAAAGGCTTTTTTTTAATTTGCCAGTTCTATCATAATTTTTTGGAATGGACCTCAACCTATATATGTGAGTATTAAACTGGGATACCCAATAGAACACCTTGCTTAAAATGTGTTGAACCAAGCGGGATCACATCAAATCCGTACATCCGTAGGTTGAGGTCGACCAATTGTTAAATTATAAATAAAATACGGTGTTTGCTTGTTTGTTCGTGTGCATGTGGAAATTATAAACTGAAGGTGGAGAGTAGCTGCAAATACACCTCTTAAAATTATCTAAAAAATTAAATATTATTATCACTCATGTCAGAATTATTTTTTTTTTCGATTATCGTCACAGAGTAAAAAATTTAAAAATATCTTTACCATAAAAATGCTACACTATGAAAATAACGTGTGCGAGAAATATGTTATCATCGTACACAAAATTTATCTAGATCTTTTAGAGGGTTGCAATTGCAATAAAAGTTCTCCTTATTTGATACTTTTTGTAAATAATTATGGCATCACAATAACACAGCCACAACTTTTTTGTAATAAAACTTTTGCGGACGAAGTTTTGTGTCTAATCAGGGGTTCCCAAACTTTTACCACTCGCGACCCACTAATTAAAACCCTAAGGTTTTCGCGACCCACCTGTAAAAAATAATTAATTAATGAGATGAATGGGCCTGTTTTCTATTTTTGCTAATACCAACTTCGACATCTGCTTTTGTATTAGGTATTTTCAGGCGAAGTGAGTTTGATAATTGTAATTTATTGCGTTATTTGTTTTTAAATGTTAACATTCCTGATTTCACATATATAAGGCGTTGTGAATGGAAGTAGTACTTTTAAAGCTGCTGTGTAAAAATTGGATATGAATTTTGTACTGACAACCAAAACTGTATCAATTTTTTTCGGTCAAAATTAATTTTGAGATCACTATCCTCACACAACTCTATCAATTCTTCATCCGCTTTTGTCGATATATCAGTAGCTGAACCATTTTGAAACGGATTTATAACCTATGTATATTTATCGAGAATTTTCATTTTGTCGTGGAAATAAAAATCTAAATTTTCCATAAGTTTGTCCAAATGTTCAATTATTACAAAAATAAAATCATTATTTGGTGTTGTTTCATTTTCAATGATAAAAGTTTGTAATGTATCAAAGCGCAGTCATAGTTACAACTTTTAATATTATTTTTCCACAACCATAGTTTTTTTGAAAAAGCTTTTATTTTATCATGAACCGAAAATATGTATATCAATTCCATTATTCCTTGAAATTGCAAATTTAATTCATTTAATTTCGAAAATATAGCTGCGTTTTTCTATTAGATTGCTGCTCGAGATCACGATAAATATAGGGAAAACTACTGGGAAATTTTTTCTGTTTTTTAGTACAGAATTTTATACCTCAATAATTATGAATATTGAAAACCATTTTTTGTTTTTGTTAGGATGTAAACATTACATTTTTAACAATATTTACTTTATCAATTAAAGAGGCAGAAGTCTGCCACACACCACACTCAATGCGTGCTGGAATGAACTACAAGGTCAAATTTTATAGAAATTACACATTCAATCGATGAAGAATGATTCACTGATTTGGATGAACTGCTTTTGAACTAACAGAATTGACGGTAACTCACAACGGTAACGGAAATGACTGATTGTGAGCATAAGATTTTAGTTAGCCAACCAAAAAATTATTTTGAAAACCTTACAAAAACGATTAGAATTTGAGAGAAGTTTTAATCGGCTATCATTGATAATGACTCTTTAATGACTATTTGCTCCATGTCAAAAAATTTTCAAAAGCTTGCAAAAGGAATGCCGTCAATCACTTATAATATTCTTGTTGAGGAAGTTTCTAGTGGCAACGATGTACATCTATCCAGCCTGTGGTTATCGACATGATAGAATTTTATCAGAATGATTTTTATTATTATCAGTTTTATGAATAAACTTCTCTTTTACTGCCTTTAAAAAATGACTTTTTGTGAAGATTTTTTGACATTTGGAAAATAAATAGAAATGAACTACTAGATGTGTACTAAAAAAATTTCCCTCTTTGGTCAGTTCATAATTTATTTTCAAATTTCAGCAACTCTGTTGTGTTCTACATAAAACCATAGAATTGTTGCGAACTCGTAAATAAACATTTTATTAAAAATTATCATTTAAGTCAATGAATTACTTTATGTATGATAGTTTAAAATTAAATCTATCACATTTAATGATTAAATATTCAAATAATTTCAACTGGACTGAAAAAATTGAAAAAAAGTTTATCGCGATCTCAAACAGCAATCTATAGAAAAACTCAGCTTATATCAGCTAATGCCCGATTTCAGAACAAAACAGCAATTCGTCAGTTAAATAATATTTCCTCTCTTTCTTCTTTTATGAAATTGCAATTTGTTTCATAATTCAAAATCAATGCTATCTGGATCATAATTCTTTTTTACATGAGAATTTTAAAGGGAGAATTAAATATTGGACTTTTCAATATCGCTCAGATAAAAATTTAATTCTCCCTTTAAAATGTTCATGTAAAAAAGAATTATAATCCAGACAGCATTGATTTTGAATTATGAAACAAATTGCAATTTCATAAAAGAAGAAAGAGAGGAAATATTATTTAACTGACGAATTGCTATTTTGTTCTGAAATCGGACATAAGTAAGTTAGTAAGAATACATAATTCTCATCACACAAAACAGTTGTATACACATCTTTTTGTTTTCATTTAAATACATATATTGCAACTTCTTCACGAAGTTCAACAAGTCTAGTCAGGACTTTGCCCCTCAATAGCCAAGGGACTTCTGTGTGCAGAAGTAGAGATTTATGGAGACTTCGCATATCTTCGCATAGATTTTGAAACAAACGTGACTGTAATGGTCTGCTTTAGATAAAATTTAAAATTTACAGTTTTAAAATAATCCATTGGCTTATATTTAAATCAGGATGTTTCGTTTCAAAATGCTGCAATAATTTACTAGTGCCCGATTTCAGAACACAACAGCAATTCGTCAGTTAAATAATATTTTCTCTCTTCCTTCTTATATGAAATTGCAGTTTGTTTCATAATTCAAAATCAATGCCTACCTGATTATATTTCGTTTTTACATGAGCATTTTAAAGGGAGAATTAAATATTTATTTAAGCGATATTGAAAAGTCAAATATTTAATTCTACTGTTAAAATGTTCATATAAAAAAGAAATATAATCAGGTAGGCATTGATTTTGAATTATGAAATAAATTGCAATTTCATATAAGAAGGAAGAGAGAAAATATTATTTAACTGTCGAATTGCTGTTTTGTTCTGAAATCGGGCATAGGTCGCATACTCTCATTAGCTAGCATTTCTTGGCAAATAACACACAGCGGACGAGGATCATCTTCCATGTAAATCCAAATTTTAAATCATCACAATCATATTTAAGTAAATTAATACAAACAACTAAATAATATAATTTTTGGCGACCCACCTTGAGTCAGCTCGCGACCCACCAGTGGGTCGCGACCCACACTTTGGGAACCACTACTCTAATTTACACAACCACTTACTGTTAAACATTTTTCCGTAATGTAATGAATACCGGCTTAAATCGGATATTAATATCATGAAATTACCATAATTATTTCATCAAAAATTTAGTTTTAATAAATCACATCAGTTGTTTAAAAAATCCCTTCGCTTTCGTTTCGTAAACGTAACATCTTATTTGAAGAGAACGCAGTTTACCCTACCAGCGCATCCGTATACTATTTCTGCCGTCTTTGGTAACTGGAATTGGCAATTGGTATAAAAATAAATTGTCAATTGACATTAAAAACTTTAAAAAAAAAATTGTTTATTTGGTACACTGTTATGATGTGTTAATTTGAGTGCGGAATTTAGTATTAATTTTGAAGAAACATTTTTTAAAGGACACCGCACTAATCAAATGAACATTGGGTTTCGGCCAAATTTGTTCATATTGTAAGATTTTGAGGTCGTTATTAAATCTATTTAAGGGGAAATTGCTCCAAATGCCTTAGTTGGAGTATGTTTGCTTGAATCCTAATAATCCGTATTTTTCATGATATATTTACGGTATTGGAGAAAGATCGGTTAGAAATTTTCGAAGGTGAAAATCTGTCATTAAGATTACTAAGGCATCCAGTAGAATTTTTCCTTGGAAATTTAATGATCATGTCAGATTCTGAGCTCGATACTTTATGATGGCTGAGGAGGCCACTACTCTGTATTTCTTATGAGGAAAATAAGCTTTTATTGCGATAATCATAATGAAAAGTACATTTACATTCAATTGCGTTTGCGACTATCTGGTGTGTGTGTGTATGTGTGTGTGTGTGTGTGTGTGTGTGTGTGTGTGTGTGTGTGTGTGTGTGTGTGTATGTGTGTATGTGTGTGGGGCTGTGTGTGTGTGTGGCATATCCAGTACGTAAATTTTTAATGACGCCGTTCAAAGTTTTGGGCAGACAGACTGAAAAGCAGAGAGTTTAAAACAAAAACACTGCCACCCACGTGTCAAAATCAAAAATGCTTTTGACCTTCAGTAGCAAAGATTTCGACAACTGGTACGTTTGAACTTGTTTACAATAGAAAGAATGAGTAAATGCGTGTTAGTGTGTTGTGTCTCCACAACTTGTGCATCGATAGAGCAAATCATCTATACAAAATAGTTGCTACCCAGGAAAGCGGCATAGATCCGGAACCAGCGTTAGTGGAAGAAACGAGAACCCCACTTGCTGAAACCCAGTCTGATTTAAGACGAGCAGGAGAATAGAAAAGACTAAAATTTGTTGACTCTCTGTAACTAAGCACTAATTCAAAATTAAATTGTTTGAAAATATAAAATATAAAAAATTATGTTTTCATTTCTCTGGTTGTGTTTAGAATACTTTTTAATTTTGTGAGATGGATTGTATGTATATTGCGTGGAATTGCGTTTTTCAATATAAAAACTTTAACCCGAAGAAAAATAATAATAATTATTTTTTTTCATCGTTTTAGAACTAAAATTAACTAACGAAAAAAAATGCTGCTTACCGATTACAAGGGGCGGAAAAATCATAGACTTTGCATTCAAAAAATGCATTTCAATCGAAGGGAATAAATGGTCTTTTAAAATTTGTTTGTAGTCTTCTACATTACCAGTTCCTTTAATAAAGGCCATTTCTCCAATTCCATGATAAGAAAAACATTTCCAAATCATTTGGACGGCTGAATGTTTCATTACTCTTTCAGGCACTGATCGCTTAGGCGTTTACAGGCGCTTCGAGCTCCGGAGGTCCCGGGTATCGATTCCCAGCGGGTGATGAAAAAATCACGGCTGGTTAATGTAAGGATCAATGAACTAATCACTCATTATCCGTTGTATAAATGATTACGAAACTTCATATGAAGCGGCCAAGTCCCTCTATGGAATGTAGCGCCAGCGAAAAAAAAAAAAAAAAAAAACTGATTTTTTGCAGAGGACCTGGCCATATATCCTGGTTCCCGGAGCCGGTTACGAATCGTATGTATCCTGATTTCTTTGCAGATGTCTGCCCTCAACTCTGCCCGAATATCCATAGCAGTTTTAAAGCGATTAGCAATTGACATTATGGTTATTTTTGAGTTTTCTCGTGTAGTTGTCTTATTTTTAGACCGGTTCTCTTTTTGCGTTCCTGTTCATCGGTAGAATAAATTTTTTTTTAAACATGGGTCACAAACACACTCGAGTAACTGGGATTCTAAAATAATTTTTAGATAAAGCTCTGAAATATGGCCCAGTAGGATGGAACTTGGCTATACTGGCGGCGATATTGTCTTGTTGACGGTTATTATTATTCGGGTTTGTAGTGGTTGCTGGCTGTGACTGCAAGTACGATGATGATTCTTCAATTACTCGTTGATAGAAACTAGTGGTTGCAGATGTTTTGTAGTAGGCCTTTTAAAATGCTTCGGCATTTGGTTTTGGGTTCCATTTTGAAATTTCACTTCGTGCACTTTAATTCACTGAACTAGATAATAATATTACAATAGTTTTCAGTCGTTAAGTTGGCATACACGCTTATTTATATACTCGTACATATATTTAATTCACTTTTTTAAGCTTTTCTTGTTATAATAAAATAATTTTATTTGGTTTATAGCTTAATGTTTTATTTATTTTTATTAATTATTTAATATAAACCCGACGTTTCGACGGTACATTCCGTTCTTCTCAGGGGCACAATTTTTACTACCCTCAGGGGCTTGTACCCGTGAGAATGACGGAATGTACCGTCGAAATGTCGGGTTTTTATTAAATAATCAATAAAAATAAATAAAACATTAAGCTAAAAACCAAATAAAATTATTTTATTACATATGGTACCTATATGAAATTAGTGATACCGATTTCGCTATTATTACTTACCTAATTTAATTTTGATTAAAATTCGATTTCGATTTTAATTCAGATTGGTTTAAATTATTTATTTATTTAATAAATATATTAAATTAAAACTAATACTCATTTGATTATAGCGTGGTATGTAATTTAGCGTGGTTTACTGCGACCTTGATGTGTAGGCACTTGATCACGTTTTTAGATGTTTCTTCTAGTGATGGTATAAGTCGGTTCCTTTTTCTTAAAAACGTAAGAGAAAATAAGCAAAACATTGATTGATTCTTTTTCACGTTTGTTTTTGCATTGAGCCACTAAAAGCAAAACCAACACTAATGTACTACATGGAGAAATGACTATAGTCGTGTTTTCCATGAGAACTGCACTAGAACTCGATAAACTTTAAATTCCTTCTAATTCTATGTAAACCGAAAAAAAATAAATTGATAAAAGGCGAATGTGTAGTGCATTTAACATAAATTCACATTTTAAGCTGTTACAGCAATAAATAATTACAATTATAGCCTATTTTTTAGTTACACTTGATAAACCCGAAAATTTATCGAGTGTAGTCGCGTGTAATGACGTCAGCAAGAAATAAGAAAATATTGATGAAGTAACTTGAGGGGAAAATTTTTAAACTTAAAATATGTATTTATGCTAAATGCACTACACATTCGCGCTTTCTGAATTTATATTTTTTCGGTTTACTTAGAATAAAAGGAGTTTAAAGTTTATCGAGTTCTAGTGCAGTTCTCATGGAAAACACGGCTTATATGGACTAATGTTACAAATGACCTCCAGCAGACGTGTTAGTGTTACTAACAACGATATTAACATTTGTTGCGTAAGACGACCACAACGATTATGTGATCAAAGACGACTACCAGACTTGTTACAAATGACCTCCAGCTGACGTGTTACTAACGAGATTAACATTTGTTGCGTAAGACGACCACAAGACATGTTACCAAGTACTACCGCAAATTATGTGATAAAAGACTACAATGTACAATCCGACGTGTCGCTAATAATAACCACTAGATATGTTACGTAACGAGTTGTCTTTTGACCATCTTGGGTTTGTTACCAGGACATGTCTTGAGTTTGTCTTGCATATGTTACTCAAGACACGTTTGCTGGGAACTATCAGCCAATTATAATACTTCGTTTGATAGTACATATTGAAATAGATTTAGGGATTGTTGGTTTGTCCATATTTAAGAGTTCAAATGGATTAGAGATATAAACCCAAGTGAAAACATAAATATTTTCTATTAGCGCCCAACTAGGCTCTCTTTGATATTCGTTCTCTTCTTCGTTCGCATATTACGTTTTATAAACTCTTTTTTTGAATTTAAATTTCATTCATATTTTATTTTTCCTTTTTTCTTACACTCACACATTTAATTTTAGCACGATAGACAATAATTTTTTCACCTCGAGCTTGCGTATTTCGTAATTTCGTAAATTTGACGTTTCCTCTGATTGGTTTAAATTGTTTCCCCTAAATAAGCAAGAAACGTCAAAAATAAACACGCTGACAGGCTACTTTTCTTCAGCGTATTGTGACAATTGTGATTACTTGTGAATTTTAATACAGGAATAGATCAATATTTTGTTGTTAAACTTGGAAGTTAAAAGAAATAAAATTAAAAAAAAATCAATGATTTCTGATTTATTTATTTAAGATTTTTAATTTCGATTAATTTATGATTTTAAAATCGCTAATTTTGATGGTGCGTTTTTTTTTTACTGTCCATTTACAATGCTTTCGTAATAACACCAATATCATAAATTCTAATATTTTTTTATGGTGTTCGTAGTAATGTTTGCTATTTATTCAAAAATCGAATGGTGTTGCTAGCCCGATATTTTAACATTTCGATGCATTACATCATAATATTATTTCGAATTGTATTTAACATTTGTGGTGAATTTTTAAAAAAGTCGAAAATACTTTTACACAAAGCTTTGACACACAAAATAAAGCATCAGTCGGTGGATGTAGGCTACCAAAATTTTTATTTAATAAAAAATGTTTATAATAAATAAAATATCAATTTTATAAAAAAATTTAAAAAAAATATTTTTTATTTATAAAATTGAGTTTTTCTCAAAAAAAAACGTTATAATTTTTTTTTTTTTTTTACTTAATTTTAATTCGCTATCTTCTTCCCTACAATCCCCCAATACATTATTTGTACCCACGTGCCATAGTTTTCTTTGTATTCCGTTTATTCTCAATCTAATTAAGAGATGTTATACTGTTAATATTGTACCAATTTTTTTTTATCTGTAAAACAGTAAGCGATGATTATCAACTCATTTGTTTAAATGTTGAAAAAACAAAAACTAAATGTTTTCAGATTCAGTCATTAGTTTCGAGATATTATCTAGTGTTGTATCAGTGTTGTGAATCAAAATTTTAATTAATTTAATAAAATTAATATTATCATGGCACAGTTCTCAGGTGAGGAGTACATTGATATCCATTTTGTTTACGGATTTTGCTATGGTAATGCAGCATGAGCCGTTAAATCTATCTCATCTAGACGTGCATGCACAAAGACGGTTCGAAACAATTTAAAGTAAATTTATTTTTTTTTGTTTGTGTTAATTCTTTAGTTGGGTATCCTCCAGATCAGGCAAAGCGTTACAATCTCTGCGCAGATGCATTCCGACTCACACCTGTTTGAAAGAAAATGTTTCCCAAACGCACAATTGCGAAATATATCATAGGAAACCTGATAGCGAGTCACGAAACATTTTATAGAAAGGGCTTGTGTAAAATAAAAAATAAAAATAATAATAAAAAACTACCAATAAACAATTACCATTTGCAATTATCTTTTTAAATACAATACATACAACAAAAACAAATGGGTTATTGACTTTTTGTATCCAGTATAAAAATGAAACAGACATAAAGAAATTTCCTTTTTGTTTTTATGATTTTTTAAAAGTTTGGTTGCAAGCTTTACGAAAAACCCTTTAGTCCACTCCCACTGGCGATATTGTGCAGGTGACCACTGGCTCTTTTTTCAAATTGGCGTTCAGAATGTACACCGGCAGGGAACCTATTAAAGAGCGGATTGATGGAAACTCTTATAATGAAAATTTGTAAAATTTAAAACCAGAGCCTATATCGTTTAAAGATTAAAGAATGGGTTTTGGTGAATAATGGAAATTAGAACTCAGCGAGATACTGTAGTGGAAATGGACTAAACTAAAGAATTAAAACATTTCCAAAATTAAATAGGATTCCGTTGTAAATCGACCAACTATCCATTGGAGAAACATTACGACACAGAAAGATTTGTTTTACTGTTAATAGATATGTATGGGCAAGTGGATCGACTCTGTTCTTGAGCACAGCTTTAAATTTTTCTATGGTCCTATTTATTTCTTGGGTTAAACGAATGTCGGTAATGCATTATTACTTAGTAATCGAATGAAATATTTTTCAAATCAGTAATTCTCAGTCCTAATTAGCTTCCAATCCAAAATAAAAATTTTTTTCGAAACGGCAAACTATTTTTAAGACCCTTGCAGTCTCGGTCACATTTTGTTTAGGTCAACAAATCATTCTATTTGCAATATATTCAAATCTTACCGATAAAGAAATATTTCTATCGTACTACGAGTTTTTAGGTAGCATACCAAAATTGAATTATTTTTATACCGAGAACAATTCATTATTAACCATTTTTTATTGTATTCTAAAAATATATAAAATGTAATATTAAATTTCGTATACAGTACCACAATTTTACTGTAAATTGTGCCTAGATACTTACGATCCTTATATCTAGCCGAATTTTATGGACTCACTGTAAATTATTGAGTTACGGCAACAACAAATATAACAAAAGCGGAAAATATTGTAAATTTCATCATTTTCTGTATTTTGTATATCACAAAAGAATTTAACTTCCATTTACATTTTAAAAATTATACACGAGTACGAGTGTTTTGAGATGAAGCAAAAAAAATATTAAAATAAGTTTTTACAAAGTTATTCAAGCAATAACATTTTTAACGTCTTCTTCGTTTTCGTTATCCTCTTTATTTTTGAAATTGAAATTTGAGTATTATTTTCAACTTGCAATAGTACATTAGGTATAGCCAAAATAAGAAAAGTTTTGACGGTTTTGATACAAATTATATTGTGCAAGTTTTTAACTATGGAATTCTGTATCGAGTTGCTTTACTATGTTTCAATGTTGGATGAGAATAATTTTATAGTTGCACTTTTTGTAGTTTTTGTAATTTACGATACAGTTGCTGGTTTATTTATTTATTTTGAAACTTGTTTGATGGAGTGGAAATAATTGTATAGCTTATAAGATGAAACATGCACCAAGCAATATGGGTAGAAATACACACAATGCAAAAACAACTAATTGAAAAGTACTAGGAGTTCGAAACACAATTTGAATCGAAGAACCACTTAACTATTTGTAGTATATCTCTGCTAAAACGGCCGTAAATACTAAATTCAAAATAGAGCTTAATTCGATTTGCAGAAAATAAAATAAAACAAAATTTTTGAAGAGGGGAAATTTAAAATTTAAAAACATTTAGGGCCAAATCGACAAACCACAATTAATTCGCAACTGCGACTAAATTGTCTCTTTTGGTATTTTTAAACCGCAATAAAATCACAGATTAAAGTGTAGATTGAAGTTGTAGTCGTGGATATCGGCGACTAGATTCAGTGAATATAATTGACGTTTAAAATCGAATTTATCATTTCTAATTTCTAGGTAAATTTATTTATTTTAGGTCATAATAAATAACAATAAACAAAATATCTTTATTTATCAATAATTAATCAATTAATATTATTTTTATTGTGATTTTGGCGTTGAAAAAGTTAGAATTTATTTGGGAAAATTTATTATTTGAAAATTGTACTAGATTTCTGAATAAATTTGCTGTTTTATTCTGGTTTAAAAATACCGTTTTCGAACATCAATTTCGAAAAAAGAGTGACTGCAACTAAAAGTTGTAGTTGTGTCTACCGATTCGGGCCTTTATGTACAAAAAAAAGGACACTATATATAGTATATGATTTATATAGTAGCTGCACACCGCCATTTAACGAGGAACGCAGTGCCTATTTTGAATATCGTTGAAAATAATGAAGCTAATGAATTACCACATGACAAAAAACCATTCGCAGCTAATGAAGAAATGGAAACCAGTGACATTGGTACTAGCTCCTTGCTGTACGCCATCAGAATTTTCAACACAAATGATACAAACCGATCCACTGGATGGAGAAGTGGAATTTTTAAATATTATAAACCAGCTAATTTGTGTTCACTGCGTAATCCGAAAGGAGGATTTCCATTATTGTGCGAAATGAAAACAATCGATACAACTCATTAATTTTCAAAAAAAAATTAATTACTGTTAAAAAAAAAATCCATAAAATTAACGCAGAGTTTATTAAATTGAAGAGAAACTATAATAATTTAAAGGCCAATCATCAAAAAATAAACAATGCCAGTGTCGATGAAATGATTAGTCAACTAAAATCTCCAAACGAGCCAACTAAAAATGTATGCAAACTTTTGTTGAAAGAGGATTATTATTACACAGAACAGGACAAAACATTTGCACAGTGTTTGTACTACAAGTCTGCCACTACACATTTACTGTCTAAATGGTCACCAATCAAGTATATTTCTCCAGGAACAAACGATATTTTGCAAAAGCAACTTAAAAAGTTAATTTTAAATATGCCAATGTCATCGAGTATATGTTGTTTATCTTTCGATGAGATAATTATTAAGAAAGACTTAACAGTTAATACCGTAACAGATAAGGTGGGAGGCTATTACGATAACGGGAAATAAAGAACCAACCAATTGGCTACTTCGACTATGTTCTTTATGCTACGTGGTTGAATAGGCAATTGGAAACATGTGCTTAATTATGTGCTTACAGGTGGTGTTAACGACCAAGGTGGCAGTATATAAAAACTTTGGTGTTGGACCGGAGCGCGGATATTTGTGGGTGATAAAAAAATTTATGTACAGTATGATCCGCCTCACTTGGTCAAATTTGTTAGAAATGTGCTACAAAAACATCAGTTTTTGCATTTAGAGTACGGAACGACTGATTTTAATGTGGTAACACAAATTTATGATCAGGAACAAAATCAAAAGGTTAAAATGTTACATAAATTAACCAAAGCCCATTTGGAACCAAACAACTTCCAAAAAATGAGTGTTAAGCTGGCTGTTCGAGTGTTAAGTAATACGGTTTCCAGTGCTTTGCGAACTACACTGAAAACAACACCATCGATTTTTGATAATTATTTACAGAATGTAACACCAACAGCGAAAGTTAGAACATTTCAATAATGTATTTAATTGCCTGAACTGCCGCGGGTTTTCTTCAAAAAATCCTTTCGAACAGCCACTTAAAATAAACAATAAGACGTTTAATTATTTGCAACAAAGTTTAGAATTTTTAAATAATTTAAAAATTTTAAAGGACCGAGAAAAGGAATTAACAATATCCATTGGCATTAAATTTATATTAACTGGAAAAACTAACCAAGACGGTTTAAAATTTTTTTTCGCAGCATTAAGAGGCAAAGGCGGATACAACTACATGCCATCCAGTTACGAAATTGGAGTGCACTATGCCAATATCATAGTCACAAAATTTTTATTTAACTCAATTCTTTCACATTGTTTACCGGATAACTGAAAATTTAAAACTGGAGTAGAAGCATTTTAAAGATGATAACAACTCAAGTCTCAAGTATTCAGGACCGAAATTACAGAATCATCAGAAGAGATTGAGGATATAATATACGCTGATGAATTAACTACGAGTACAAGTGAGCTAACCACAAATGCAATTGCCTATTACGCAGGGTATTGCATTTACAAAAAAATTAATTGTAAACAATGTACCGAAAAACTTTTAAAATCGGATATTGAAATGAATGGAGATAATATCTTCCTTCATACATGAAAAAAAAAAAATTAAAAAAGTGAAAATTTAAATTTTGGTTCTTTGAAGGCACCATCTGACGAGATGCTCAAAGTAGCCGATTATTTGGTAAAAATCTTTGATTCCTACTTAACTCATAAAAGCCATATTAGCAACGTGTGCGAAGTTACGTCAACTAAGAGTTGCTAGTAAGATATTGCAAAGGAAATGTATGAAAAATAAGGAATTTGACTAATAAATGTATAATATATGGATATATTATGGTTTAATATGAATGTATTATGATTGAATATTTCTTTCCTCTTAGAAAATAGGATCCATGCTTTTAACAATCTCTTATTTGTTGGAAAAGAATGACACTATATGGACAATTATTTATGTTGTTATTACAACAACTAAATACGGCGCACCACATTATTTACTTAATTTAATTTAATTTTTGAATTCAATTACATACAACAATATTGTGAAACAAAACAAAACTGCTTACTCTCATTTGACGTCATTATTTTATGCCGTTTATTTTATGATCCAAATAGGCAAAGTGCGCAAGGCTTAATCTATTATAAGTGATTTGTGATAGTGACCGTTCTTTAAATTTGTGTGACGTGTTTCTTTGACATAAATTACAAAATCTACAAATAATTTTCCAATGACTATTCAACATTTTGTTATACAAATATAACTCACGTTGCCCCTAGCAGCGTGGGTTATACAATAACAATGTGTTATTTTACATTTTCTTTATTTGAAATCATTCTAGTTATCGGGCCATTATATATCAAAATTGGATAAAATTTGTTTTTGGATTATTTACAAGCTATTTTAACAGTTCGAAATTGTTTTTTTTAAAGTGAATAATAATACATCCTACTTGTATTTTTTTGATAAAATTTAATAGTTTGGTTATTAATAATTATAATTTTTAACAAATATGTATGATGAATATTGGGCCTGTGGCTGCTCTTCTTTTGCTATACCAGAAAATAAGTAAGAACCAACGAAATATGTATTTGAAACCCTTTGGAAAATGACGAATCATATTTTTTTTTTAACTTTTAGGTTCATGGAAATGTATAGACTACCAATAAGGATAGCATTAAATTTGGTTGAGGAAATTAGAGAAGCTGTACACAACAAAAAATCCCGCGGCTAAATTCAAGTTACTTGGTATAGCTGAAAAATCAGGTAAGGCGCGAATTTTTTGAAAAAATTTCTGCACAGAATTATAGATCTACTCTTTTTAATAGGTGCAATCTATATTTTCCGGGAAAATTCACACATTTTCCGGAAAAATTTTCAATTCAGAAAAAAAAAAAAAATTATATTCCATTTAAAATACATAAAAATATGAATTTAATTAATTTTTTTTTCTTTACGGGATTATAGATCTACACTTTTTAATAGGTGAAAGCCAATTTTTTCCGGAAAATTCTCATATTTTCCGGGAAAATTTTCAGTTTTTCCAAAAAAAATATTTAATTTCTTAAATTTTGCCTAATTTAGAATAATGTCAAACTACATATTTCAGCCGTTTATTTTGAAAGTGGGGCAAGTCCACATTTTGTTGAAACGAGAAAATGAAGGAATAGAGAAACAATAAATGCAAAAATATACGGGATTTTGAATTTTCTTATTTTTTGAAAAAGTATAAAGGATTATTTTTTTTAATTTTGACTATAAATTGTTCACCGTTAGAAAGATTATACTTTTATTTGTCTATTGTTATCATTAACTTTAATTTTAAGAAAAATGGACTTGCACCACTTTCAAAATTAACGGCTCATTTGTTTATGTATTGACCATTTTTTCTGTAGTTTTAAAAACGTACATCAGATGTCAAACACTGTTAAAAGGCGATATGAATTTTAAATTAGTTTTGATTATACAAATAATAATTTTCATATATATGCTAGAATACCGGGGGTTTCGGGGCGGGAGCCCCCATCCTCTAAGGTATAAAACGAATTAAAATCACATTTTGCTTTCTTGTGTTCATCTGAGTTCCAAAATTAAATTTTCTCTTTATCAAAATATATTTAGAAGAAATGTCGCGAGGAATCGTGTGAGAATATGCCCTAAATTCGTTTTCAGATATGCATATCTGAATGCATTCAGAAGGCATATCTGAAAACGAATTAAAATAATCTAAACAAAATGTAATATTGCGCGAAGAGGTCCAATGCTAAGCGGCTTTGGGGAGTTCCCAATTTTAGTATGTGAATTATAAAATTGAGAAATATTAAATTTTGCTTTCAATATTGCGCGAAGAGGTCCAATGCTAAGCGGCTTTGGGGAGTTCCCAATTTTAGTATGTGAATTATAAAAATTAAAAATAATAATGGTACAATGCTAATCGGCCTTGGGAGATTTTATTATAAAATAAATAAATTAAAAAAATATTTTAAATATTTAATAAAAAACGTTTATTTTTAAAGAAAATTGTTATCATTATTTTCATAATCTTCAGATTCAGGTTCAGTTTCCGAAGTTAATTGTTATTCAACTTCGTCTTCTTTCAGTATTCCCTGATACAGTTTGCCGGCATATCCCATGAAGACTCTAAATGGGTCTTTATTATTTATTTTACATGATTTTAAGAACATATATTTGGCCGGATAATGCGACAAAAAATTGTTTTCTCCGGGATGAAGCATTGTAGCTTCGTTTAGCTGCGCGCCACGTTGCCTCAATTTTGTTGGTATGCCGCCCACTCTGAGGATCAACAAAATTTAATGAATGATTTACTTTTAAGTGTATAAAGTTTCCATCTTTGAGGCAATCATAAGATTTCCAAAAGTCTGAAATGATTGTGGTATTTGGTTTAATACATTTTTTTATAATTGGTATTAAAGTAGCACTATCTCGTTTTTCTACCGGTACTAGATAACGTTTCCCGATTCTCTTTCTATCTGTAAAAATAATTATGTTTATGAATTTGATAAGGTGAAGGAATATAAGATAAGTAACCATTCCAAATAACCATTGGCCTTCGACGAGGTGTCCGCGATGGTATTTTCTTTTACCAAATTTCGATTCGTCGATCTCCACAGTTTTTCCAGGACCCCCAATAGGTGTTGCATTTTCGATAAATGCATTGTATACAACCTCTCGACTAAAGCTGGCCCAATCTACGATAGTTTGCTCAGAAACTTGTAAGTGAAGTGCAATTTGATTCGCATTAATATTGCTGCATCAAAATGACACAAATTTGCAAATTTGATCTATAGTCGAAAGGCTTTTCGCAAAAAATGTTCCCGTGCGAACCGAATACGAGTTATGGCATATTTTTTTGCCTTTCTTTGGTTCTGTATATTTGCGTTTACATACCCACTTCCATTTTTGTATGTTTGTTCGCAAAAAAAGGAATACAAATGTAAAGATTTTTTATTTTCGGCCTTGAAAAGAAGATTAATAAATTAAATTTATATTAGTTTTGTCTGTATTTTTTGTTCTTTTAAATTTACAGCAAGCAGGATTTATTTGCTTGAAATGCCAATACGAAAATTCAATTTTTTAGATCGTACGATGAATTAATTCGTAGAGTGTATCTAGAAATTTTCAAGCTTAATTCACACAAATTGTTACAAAATCGTAGGCAAAATTTAAGAAATTAAATATTTTTTTTCGGAAAAACTGAAAATTTTCCCGGAAAATATGATAATTTTCCGGAAAAAATTGTTTGCACCTATTAAAAAGTGTAGATCTATAATCCTGTAAAGAAAAGTTTTCGAAAAATTCTCGCTTTACCTGATTTTCCAGCTATACCCAGTAACTTGAATTACAATCCCGCTTCATTTAGAGGTATAATTTGAGACTTTATATTTATAAATAAATTCCAATTTGTGTTTCCTTTTTTTAAGATATTAGCTGTCCTAAATAGTTTGGCAAGCGGTAGCTACCAAAAGAGAGTCGGTAGTGATGCGTTGGCTTTCATGAGCCAACTAAAAATTTCAAAATGTATTCGCATCCATACAAGATTGATTATAGAAAAACTTTCCGGAAAGTATATAAATTGAGGCCAATAAAGCAAGGTAATATATGGGAATGGGATATATTTTTTTTTATTAAACTTATATTAATAACAATACTGTCATAGTTTTTTCGCAGAGCATGGGTTCCCACATATTGTCGGAATTATCGACGGCACACATATTGCCATAACCGGGGTTAAAAAGGACATTGAGCATGCCTATGTAAACAGAAAAAGTAATCATTCGATAAATACCCAATTGGTGAGCTTTAGCTGGTGATAGCTTTAACGTTTTCTTTAAATTTTAGATATGTGACAACGACTTAAAAATTATAACGCAAGATACTGTGGGTAAGTAATTAGTTTTGATAATAAAAATGTAGTTTTAACAATAAAAACCAAAATGGTCATTACAGCTCCATTCACGATAGCTATATATGGGTATGGTCTCAAAGTTTTGCATTTTTACAATTAAGACACGAGGACGAACAAGGTAAACGACGGGAGTGGCTATTAGGAATAAAGTTAGTTTTTTCCTAATATTATGTAATTAGGTGACAGTGGATATCCCTTCAGCATTTTATTAAATAACATAAGAAACCCAAGAACAAGACAGGAGGAGCGGTACAATACGCTTCAATGCAAAATCCGTTGCAAAATTGAACGATGCTTTGGTTTACTTAAAAATCGATTTCGGTATGTAAAAATAAAAAACTATTTAGTATAATTAAATAACTACTTAGTCTGTATATTAAAATTATTAACATAGATTTATAAACTTATATTAGCTGTACTTTGGGAGAGCGTAAACTATGCTATGAGCCACGTATAGTATCGAACATAATAATGTCATGCGTGGTTTTACACAATATCCTGATACTCAACAATGCACTACAAGACGATTTCACCACATCAATTCAAGAAGAAATCACAAGTCGGAATAACGAAAGAGGAATATTATTCGCTGCCGGACAAGCAAAATACTCAAGTTTAAAAGTTTGTTTACTGTTCCACCCTAAAGCCCACATAGTTTTAAGATAAGTATTGTTCCATTAATTTATTGGGTTGATTCTGTTCTTTTTTGTTTGTACCTTTTTAGGAATCAAATTTGCTGGCTCAACTAAATAAAAAATCATTTTATTATTTTAATAGTTATTTCATTGTAAATATGTATCATAAATAAAAAAGAATAAGAAAAAATAAAGAATAAATTTAATTATTCCTGTTAATGACAACAAAAGTTCATTATTTGTTACAACTTGCAACTAATTTGTTATTTTCTTTCATAGCTTTAATTAAGTCTACTTGATTATTATTGGTTCCCTTTTGAAATTTGATCATTACTTCTTGTTGTTGTAAATATTTATCTTATATAAAAATAAAATAATTTCGATAATAACGTACTCTTGGTCTATTCCTCTGTTGGCCACGGACTGCTTGTAGGGGTCGCGAAGTGGGAATTGTGTCTGTCTCAATATTCTGAGTATCTTGCATGGTAGGCGCTGAGTAACTTATTGGGGAAACTGGTTCTGCAATTGGTTTCGATGTTTCTTCAAAAGACGTCATTATTACAGACTCGATTATTAAACTTACCGTTTCCTGTGTGATGGTAAGCGCATCAGAAGCCGCCAACTAAAATATAAATTTTCTTAATAAAAATATTAGCCAATTTGGCGTTCTCTCTAAGTCCTATCAACTCAAAAATTTATTTACTTACAATAATTGGTGACATCAGCAGTTCACTGATAAATGAGGAAGCAGGCTGTTTACTGCTTCTAATCGGTGGTGAAGCCGACTAACATTATAATTTATGTGAGATATTTTAAACAATTTAAAATCAATGTATTATACTTACGATTAAATTTAAACCGCCCTCAAACTCTGCGTGGCCATCGGGTACGATTAAGCTGCACATTCTGTAATTTCGGTAGCCTCGGAATCAAACCAACGGCCACCAGCTTCTTCGTTGGTCAATGGTGCCATACCATTACGAATTCGATGTGCCCTTATAATTTTAAGTTTTTCCTTTACCCTATGTTTTAATGTTGCCCATGTCTAAATATAAAAAGTCCTTAATATAATAGAAAATCGATTTTTTCTTAAATTTAGTGCTGTATGTACTTTTTTCCATTGTTCAGCACTCTTAATAAGTGGCCCAATGGCGCTTAAGCTCTCCGCAATGGAATTCCACGTATCATTCTTGTCCGCTGCTCCTGAGCTGTTGCGTGTTTTCCTATAATTATTAAAACATTGCGGAAAGTAGCAAAGATAGTTATTTACCTTGAATAAATTGAAATTTTTTTTGACTGATCAACGCATCTTTCTGGCGTTTGCAGAGACGTGATCTTGACTGAAATTTAATTTAATAAAAAACACACAAATTACAAAACATTTATTCGTAAAACACACACAAATAAAATTACAAATATCTCATTAAATGGAAAATGAATAAAACTTACCATATTAGAAATAATTGTTTTAATACACTAATTGTTCTCGAAAGAGTTTTCAAAATGAAACAAAAACAAAATTAACTTTGAATTTCAAAATTTTAAACGTTATACGTTATTTTATACCTATATCAGTACCTCGGTATGTAACAATACAAAAAATTTTGGTATATTGATTTTTTGTTGTTGTTTTCATGTTCAAATTTATTTTATAGCAGTTTTGGCTGCATACAGATTTAAATGAAATAAAATATTTTTGTATATGTATGATTTTTTATATTGATAAATCTTGTGCTTAACTCCTATGCAGGACTGCCTTGATTTTTGTACAAACACGGCCCTTCATATGACAATCGTCGTATATAGTATAGTAATATATACCATTTGGTGCCTACAATAAGAAAGGAAAAACAAAATGTTTATGTTACATAATTCATTCAAAGGCAAAAACAAATTTTTGAACTATGTAGTATTCTATTATGTACTTTTTTGTTTTCGATTTTTACGTGAATGTATTGCAAAGAAAATCTTTACGCATCTATAACTTTGGAATCCGACCACCTGAAGATCTTAGCCATACCACTTTTTTAGTTTTTTCTGATCTGATCAAGGTCTATAAGTTTGTCTTTGTTTCATGAAAATCGGATAAGTACTTTTCGAATTAAAACTTGTTAACAGATATCAATAGCGGGGATATAAGGCATCTCCCGCTCTAGCGCTTTGCTTGAGTTGAGATGCCTAAAACGACAGTTTAAAAGTTTATTTATTTTGCCAAATTTTACATGAGCAAAATTTTATAGCGATCGGTTCAGTGAGCAGTTAAAAAAAAAATGAAATTTTAGGGAACATTTGTTGGGGGGCACCTAGACCCTGGGACCCGAGTACTTCAAAAAATATAACATGTAATATTGGGAGTACCAACCGAACCTATAGTGCAAATATGACTATACGTTAGCTTTTTTGGTTTCTGAGATTAGCGATGACTGACAAACGAAAAATCATTTTTATATACGGCCGGCAATTGAAGTATTCGTAAAATTCAAAACGCTGTCCAATGTAAACCGCTAATCGGTTATTACTCAAATTTAGTATGGATGTAGCTAAACATTTGAAATATTATTATAATTATTTTTTTGCTGGCGCTACATTCCATGAAGGAATTTGGCTGCAAATTTCAAATATTATAGCAATATTCAAATATAGCCTAAGTATTCCTTAATACGATCAAATACACTCAGCCCTAAAGGTCAATATACAACTTCCATAAATAATAGTACATAACAACTGTATAGACTTTTATAGATCACAGTGTATACGCATGTTTTAATTTTACGGAGGTGGTTTTGCGTACAAAATTAATTTTTGTGTTTGAATTTCACAATTTTTTTATTAATATCATTGCGAAAGATGAGACTACTATCCGATGCATTAGTAATTGTGATGAGGAAAATTTAAGGTGACGTTTTGTTTGTTGCTATGTAAAATCAATGAAAATTACTTTTTCGGAATTTTGTTCTCTTATTTAATTGAATTATAAATAACGTTTCATTTGATATAAATTTCATAAAAAAATGTACAGTCAGAAACATTCAGATGTATACGGCAAATTAAAATCAACGAAACACTTTTTTTTTTTCTTACTTTTTTTATTTTAAAAATACATAAATATGAAGTAAATATGTATGTGATAACATTATTGATAAAAAATAAAATTTTAAATATGATATCTTCTGTTTAGTTTTTAACTTTATCTTTAGATTTCCCTCTAAATATGAGCCGTATACATCTGAATGTTTCTGACTGTATAACTGTAATGCAAATAAATTCAATTAAACTTGATGCAAAAGTATTTGTGATTCATATTTTTGATGCATAAGGATTTGTGATATGCAGAAAAATTTAAAAAAAATTAGTAAATCAACTAAATTTAAAATTATTTTTGACTAAAATAGTGATTCAAACACTTATAATTTGTGAACCATTGGAACTTTTTTATTACATCTCCATCATGTCTCGGAAGTGACCAAAAATTTTGTTCATAAAATCGCAGGGAATCTTATCCCACACGGTTTTATTATCACCACATTATACATTTTTGGTCTTGCTAGATTGAGAATATCTTCCGCTTTCATTTAAACCCCCGCGGGGATAAATTGGAAATCTGCCTTGGCCTAGGCAACCATTTATGTTCAATATTTTTATTTAATTTCGAAGCAATGATACTTTTTGTGTATTGCGGGGTTATTGTACTGAATAACAAATTTAGGGCCGAATAATTTTCAACAAATAAGAATGCTACATCATTACACAAAAATATGTTGTTTTTCGAAAATACTGTTTGTAAACTTAATCACGCTCAGTTTAAATCACCTTATGGTACTTGGCTAATACCGAATGTTTCAGGTAAATAATAATAAATAGTTGTAAAGTATTAATTGTTCTAATAATTTAATACATATGTACATAGTTATATTGTAATATTAATAAAACTACTTTCGGTTCTCCTTAAACACTTGTTAAACAAACTAATTAAATTAAAACATTTAATTTAGATTTTTAAAAATTAATATATTTTCGGAAACACTGTGTTTCCATCATCAGATTATAAAAGTATCTACAAGGTAGTAACAATGTAGTAATAAATTTTTTTTATATAAATATTGTCCGTTTTGAAATCCTCTCATTTTGCATTGTGTGTGTATGTATACAATTTCATGACCTGCCTCAATCAGAGTATAAATTGGGCAACTCATTGACAGGTTGCCATTTAAAGTTAATCAAATTTAATATTTATGTTTACATAAGGAAACAATTTGCATTTTTCAATTTTGCGATGATAATTTTTAAAAAGTTCAGGGGGATAATATACATACAAGCAAACGTTTGGAACATCAATGGGAAACTCCCTGTCTCCTTTTATGGCGAATTTGTTCATGGGTAACCTGGAAGAGAAAATGCAGACGCATCGGATATTCCCAAGAATCTGGTACAGATATGTGGATGATGTGTTTGCTGTCATTGGAAAGAACCAATCACGTCGACTTCTAAAATTCCTCAACAGTCAATCCCCATCGATCAAGTTCACTATGGAAAGTGAAGATAACAACCAGTTGCCATTCTTGGATATTATGGTCAAAAAAGATGAAAATAAATTCCACTTCAGCATATATCGCAAAAAAACCGCAACCGACAGATATATCATTAACGAGTCTTATCATCCTGTTCAACATAAGCGAGCGGCTTTCAACAGCATGATACACCGGCTGGTCCATATTCCACAAAATCTGGAAGATTACGAGGCTGAATTGCAAAAAATAAAACAAATCGCTATGGTAAACGGATACACAAGTGATATGGTGGACCAAATAACTCGGGCCTGTTTGAGGAAAAAAGCATTACCGGACGCAACAACTTCGTCCCATATTTCTGAAACAATAGTGAGATGTAAATTAAATTATCACAGAGAACTGTCATCAAAGTTGAAGAAACAATGGAAACATTTTAAAGTGGATCTAGTGGACAGTAGCGAGTCAAAATTAGGCCAACTGTTAGGGTCGACAAAAGACAAAACTGAAAATGTAGATAAATGCGGAATTTATAAAATACAGTGCAATGATTGTGATAAAATGTACATCGGACAATCGAGGCGAGCTATATCCGAAAGATATAAAGAACATCTGGCCTGTATTAAATGTAATCGAAGTGAAAAATCATCAGTGGCCAAACATATACTGGAATCCGGTCATAATGTAGATGTGTCTAGCCTAAGCCTAATAAAACATGTGAAGGACAATAGATTACTAGATCCATTGGAATGCTGGTACATCAGAAAAAATAAAACAAGAATTCTAAATTCTGATTTGGGCCCAAAAACAAGTTGCCTGTTCGAGTTGTAAAAATACCATCAACACAATTTACACCAACAGTAGTATCACCAGAAGTTTCATCTACACAGTAAACAACACACACAACATTTCCACAAAAAACAGAATTTTCTTTTAAAAATTGTCATCGCAAAATTGAAAAATGCAAATTGTTTCCTTATGTAAACATAAATATTAAATTTGATTAACTTTAAATGGCAACCTGTCATGAGTTGCCCAATTTATACTCTGATTGAGGCACGTCATGAAATTGTATACATACACACACAATGCAAAATGAGAGGATTTCAAAACGGACAATATTTATATAAAAAAAATTTATTACTACATTGTTACTACCTTGTAGATACTTTTATAATCTGATGATGGAAACACAGTGTTTCCGAAAATATATTAATTTTTAAAAATCTAAATTAAATGTTTTAATTTAATTAGTTTGTTTAACAAGTGTTTAAGGAGAACCGAAAGTAGTTTTATTTGTCACACTTGTTGTCGTCCACAAATTCATAATCTTTTTGTAATATTAAATAATATTTGTGTACCTGTATTTTATTATAGATCTGTGTCGGTTAGTTTCGGAGTTTCTATCTATGCTTGCTGGAAGGCAATATTTGATATAATATGTCAACAAATTTTAAAAATTAATCAGGAAAAAAAAATACTTGGCCATCACGAGAAAGGTTGCGACATATTGGCAATAATTTTCTTGAGAAGACGAAATTTCCAGGTAAAACTATTTTACAAATATCCTGAAATATGATTATAATAATCAAAATTATTTATCAGGGATCATTGGTTGCAGTGACGGATCCCATATATGTAGCTATCCCAGCACCAAAATATTACCCTAATTCCTACATCCCTACATCAACAGAAAAAAACTTCACTCTGTTTTTCTACAAGCGGTGTGCGATGATCGGGCTTGTTTTACGGACTGCTACGCGGGTGAGGCAGGGTCTATCCATGACTTATGCCTTTTCCGCTGTTCTGACTTGTATAGAAAATTTTCAAATGGCATGAAAATTACAAAATATAAGTAGATTATCTATTAATTAACTGTAACATTTGGTTTAATTGTAGGTTGTATAATAATTCCGCCAGACCATCATATGGTGGGCGACCTGGAATATGCCCTAAAGCCCTACTTAATGACTCCCTTTAAAGACAGATTATCGGTAGCGCAAACTGTATACAATAAGGCCCATTCTTCTTCCAGAATAGTTATTGAACGGGCTTTTGAACTTGTTAAAGGCAGATTTAGGCGGCTAAATAGATTAACCATTAGGCGGTCGGATTATATCCCATTAATAACTATACCTCTTGCATATTACACAACATTTGTATACAACACGGCGATATCTACAAGAAGACGAAACCATAATTTCAAACGACGATGGAAGCCTTGATACGACATCAGCTCAGCACAAGGCAACACCGACGCAAACTTAAAACGAAATAATATTTTAAGAATACTCAATTTATAATTTATAAACTTTAAGATTTCATTATAAAATTTATTGAATTTTTCATTTTAATTCATATATATATTATAAAAAATAATTCAAGTATGTACGTACCTATATGTATACATATATAAATAAACTTAAAATTAAACTGTTAAATATTAAATTTTCTCAATTAATTTTTGGAATAAATCCAAAAATATATCTTGCCTCTGCATTTTTGCCACATGCAATTTGGTTTTGGCATCTTCGGTTGGTTTGCGTTTCCGTCGCAGCACAGAAGCAGTAGTAGTGATGGGTGTTACTTCGATTAAATCGTCAAAGTCGAAATCTTCGGAATTTGAGCCAGTTACGTCATGGGGTTATTAATTTTTACGATAGATTCATCGCTGGAACAAGTTACCACAGGATTAATTTCGGGATGGTTATTTAGAATTTCGTCCATAAGCTCAAAAAATTCCCATGGTTTGTGGGAATTGCCGCGTTGTTGTTATGGTCCTTAACTTTTTTGTACATTCCTTTGAGTCCATTCCATTTATCATTACACTGCTCTCCAGTTATTTTTTTGTTTCTGGTTTTTGATAGTTTTTCTGTAAATGCAAATACAAGAAACCGTTAATTGTAAATTTCAATAATTAGAACATAACAAAAATGGCTATGTCGACAAAAATTTTCTTTTTTGAAAATCGGTCTAACATTGTGGTACTCTCTGAAAAATTGCGGATCAGGCAGCGAATATCCCCGAGGCTCCATTTAAAATTTTCGACTAATATTTAAAAAAAAAAAAATTAACGTTAAAAAGTATTCTGTATATTTATGGTTTTAAACATGTTATAAATGATTGACTGTAGCTAATACTTACTTTCATCAATTACGTATTTTCAACAATATAAATCTGATTTGACTCCATTATTATTTTTTATTTATTTTATTATTATTATTTATGTTTAATTTGTTTTTTAATTTCGTGTGATCAATTATTTTTATTTCACACTACTCCAAAAATATGACGACTATTTAGGACGGTCGACAGATTAAAAATATTCCATTCATTCTACCTTTTCATCAAGTACGAAAAGAATACGTCCCAAGTTTAACCAAACTGAAAACTTCAATCGGATTTCCGGGGTTTGAACCAAAAAATCGGAAAATGATGAAATTTAGTTTCCAACTTTCGACACATGGCGTTGGAGTGCAATTTTTTTTTTATTTCTGTAGACATTGTTATGATTTTTTGTTGTTTGTAAGTAAAGTTGTAACGCAAATGCATATTGCACAGCAAATTGCTACGCTAAATTTGTTATCTTAAATTTCGTAATTTGTACATAAATATTTGTACTTACATAAATAAATACATATATGTAATATTAAAATAAATTATTATTAAAATCAACAATAAGGTAAATATTGATTGAACATTGTTTTTGTAAAAGTGAAATATGTGATTGGAAATAAGAAAAATTTTCCATATAAAGTTTATATGGAAATAGTGTCTATTTGATTTACATTTTTATTTGTTAAAATTGTAATGATTGGCAAATTTAATTGGCTCATTATGTAGTTTAGAGAGTCATTTTGGTATACTTGATTCATTTGGAATAGTTTTATAAATTTAAGTGTCTTTGAAAATTACAGAAATTTGAGAATAAACGTAGTGTTACGACAAACGTAAATGTTTTGAAAATATTAAATTTTATATTTATAAGTTAAAGAGTGGTAACTGTGCTTTAGTATAGCTCCAAAAATATTTAATGGCCCTCGTATACTAACATTAAATTTCTGCCGTTTTTGAGCACAAATTTCTGACATTTAAAAATATAAAACTATTCCATACAAAAATCACTCTGAATTTAATCCTGGATTGATTCAATTTTCCAATCATTACAATTATGTACCACAAAAAAAATTTAATATGTCGCAAATATGTGCTATTATCCGAAGACCACTAACTCCCAATAAATATTTTTAATTTCAGATCGTGCATTGGAAAAGTTCGCAATATTCACAGTCACAGATACTCAGCTCGGCCAGTTCTCCAGATAGAAGAGTCAAAAGTCATCAATAGATTTCAGATTTATATATATGTAGAAAATTTAATAGTTAATATTGTAGTTAATAAAACATATTTTTATTTAAATATGTATGAAATAAAATTCGAAAGATAATGTTTGCCGCCAAAATATTTATTATAAGCCACGCCCACTTTTCGTGCGAAATAACCTAACTTTTTTTGTCTTCATTTTCCAATTTTCAAGGCGATCTTAGCTGTTGGCACAAGCAGCGAAGAGTCAACACAAAAGTTACAATCAGCAATAACTAAAATTTATAAATGGACAAAAAGATGGCGAATAAAACTAAATCAGTTCACATCAACTTTACAAACAGGCGATTCGAACATATCCCAATTACATACCATAAATCAAGAAATAGTACCGTATGCGAACACAGCTAAGTATACGCCATGACCCTGGATGCTAAACTGCGATGGAAAGCACATGTCAAGAAGAAAAGTGAAGAACTAAGAATTAAATACAGAAATATGTATTGGCTGATGGGAAGGAACTCTTCTTTACCAACATACAACAAGCTGCTACTTTATAAGTAAATATTAAAACCGGTTTGGACGTATGGTATTCAACTTTGGGGTTGTACCAATCAGAGCAACGTAAATATCATCCAAAGATTTCAGAATATGGTATTAAGGAACATCGTTGATGCACCTTGGTATGTCGGGAACAATGATCTCCATATGGACCTTAAAATGAACTTCATCGTAAATGAAATTCAGGAGAAAGCTGGGAGACATGAAGTGAGGCTCCGGTATCATGTGAACATTGAGGCAACTCAGCTTCTAAGCAACACGAATTTAATACGCAGACTTAAAAGAACCAAACCTTTTGAGTTGGTGTAATTGTTAGCTTAAACAGCATTGTGCTGTGTAAAACAAACTACAAAGATGTGGTTTAATTCAATTTACCAGACCCTATGGAACGCCAATGGGAAGAAGCCATAGATTAATATTAAGTTAGTAAATTAAGTCAGAAACAAATTGCTCATTAGTCCAGGAGACTAGATGGTAATAACATAAAATAAATAAATAAAATTTATTTAAAAAAAATAAAATTCCGATTTTTGTGGATAACTTTCATAGTAAATCTTATAATAAGTCGGACATTATTCCGGAAAAAAGTCGGTGATGAAATCAGCAAAATGTCAGAAAAATACAAAAATTGTCGTAAATAAAAATACTTGGGGTTCGTCGGAATGTTTAGAATCGCAAGTATTTTTATATCCGACAATTTTTGTATTTTCCTGACATTTTGCTGATTTCATCAACGACTTTTTCCGGAATAATGTCCGATTTATTATAAGATTTACTATGAAAGTTGGCGCCACAAAAATCGGAAAATGATGACAAAAAAAGTTAGGTTATGTGGCACACACAAATATAAATTTTGGCGGCAAAATTTCACTTTTGAATTAATATCAGGGCTGCTTACTTACATATGTGTCGGTAGTCTTCGATTTTTTGTAAGATTGCATCGATTTTTTCAGTATTTGGTCGACCAAACCGTGCATCCTTGACATTGAAATTTTGATAACGGAAGCTAGCAAACTCCCTACATGCTGTTGTATTCGATAAAGCATCTTGACCGTAAACACCACAAATTTTTCCCGGGCTTGGGTAGCGTTTTTGCCTTTTTCATAGTAAAATTGCAAAATATAGCGAATTTTTTCAGAAATCTCACTCATTTTCACACTAATATAACTGTTGACACGATTGACGAAATAGAAAACTGTCTTCATAAAAATTGTAGACTGAAATAATATCTTTGAAACGAGCGTCAAAAGGACCACAAATTATGCTTGTGTTGGTAAGTGGCTCAAAAAAATTAAATGGAAATAGCGAATAATTTTAAAATTGTTTAATCGGTAATATCGGTATGCTTATTGGTACTGCTCAATGCTCATGTTGATGGTGAGTTTGGTTATGGGGGGTTTCGCGCTTCTGGCTTTCCAATTGCAATGATTTTTATTTTATGATAATCAGTGGGAAAGCGATGCGATTTGGCTTTGTTCAACGAGTTTGCGTGACCATTTACTACTATGGAATCTTGAACAAGATTGCTGTGTATGAGTAATGGTATTTTTTAATGCGTACATGACAGGGTTAGGTGATTCACTGAACAGAACTGTACTTTGCTCATGCTCAATTAATGTCAGTAAGGTTCGTCCTCCAAATTCAAAATAGAATAACTCATTGACTTTTTGAACCAAAAATGTAACTTAGTTTAAATATTGAGCGAACAACAGCCGTCTTTATGCAACGGTTTTTCAGCCTCATCGAAATGGCTTGAAATGATTCAATAGGCATTTTCACATAAATCTTTTGCGAATTGAGGATGAACTCGCTCATTCTCTTTTTTATTATTTAATTTTGCAACTTTAACTTTAGATTCGGAATCAGCGACCCAAGAAACCCCCGAGTGCAGATTTTGAGATAATTTACTTGAGTTTTTGACTTTTGACCGGCTCTCCTCTTTTGGAATCAGCCGCACCAATACATATAAATATTTTGTTTTTTTGTTGAAAACTTCACATTGGATTATACCATATACCTATTTCGGAACCGCTTCCAAAAATGATAGCAGTGGAAACCCATGAATCTATCTAACCGCTATCCTTTTTTATAGCCATGGCTTTGCCCAAGAAAGTATCATTGACTATCCGAAACGAGCCATGGCAGTCTGTATATATTCATGTTATATCTATTTGATTTAATTTTTTTTGATTTAAATTTTTATTATTATTAATGAACCTAGTTAAATTTTCTTTATATAATTTTTAGAGTTACCATTTTAGAATATGTACATAGTGTAAATTTAAATTGGAGCAAAATACGTGTTCATGTTATATTTTGAATTTTCGCTTACTTTTGTTTTTTACATTTACATCCCTGCAAATTTACTTTTTGCCATTTAGTTAAAATTAATGTCATTAGTTTACTTTGTTCAAAATAATTTGGAATTTAATAAAAGTTTGCAATTATTCATTTGTTGTTATATTCTCCGCTGAGAAGCGCTTAATTGACGTATAGTAAGTCTAAAGTGAGTGAGGCGTTGATAGTTTTTTTTGTTAAATCCACCTGGTTCACGATGTTCTCTTCTTCTTATTTATTTTTTCCTTGCCACGCCAAAATGAACAACCAAGGGCACTGAATTCAGTAATTTTCTGATCACGAAACTGTTTCTCATTCTTATCCAACCTTATCATTATCATACAGTTACCACAGCTCCGCTAAGGTAACGGCATCGTTCCAACTCCTTTTCAGTAACTATTTTGCACACCATTCCTCTACTGTTGTTACCTAATCATGGACTTCTTTCTCTCATTTTTCAAATTTCTTTCCATATCCCTAAGCGGAAACACCACGTTATAAGGTTCAGTTAGAAATTGATTTGGGAGTTAAGTTAATTTTCAGGACCGAAGTTCTGATCACCTCGTGAGGTTTCAGCCCTTTAAATTTTACTAGAAAATTACAAGGATTTATTTTAATAATAGGTCTTTCTTCAGCTGAAGACATACACAAATATTAATATTTACCGGAGAAATATCCGCTAGTTCTGAATATTTCTTAATTTCTTTGCAAAATTCGACTGGTTGGAGTTGGAGCAATCACATTCATCTACATATGTACATAATAAGAAACTTTTAAGAATTATGTTTTCGTATTTTCGAGGAACCAAGTAAATAATTTTTTATCTATTCTATTATTTTATTTCTACCTAATTTCTCAACATGGAGTTTTCGGTTTTAGCAATTCATAAATCCATTCGCATATTTGCTATAAATTTTTACACAAAAGAACCCCCTTTAATGATTCAAAATTATTTTGTCAATGTTAGGAATAAAATTCAAGTGATCCTATGTAGATATGGTCAAGAATTATAAGATAGAATGGGCAGGCACAATGGTAGAATTTAATCGTAAAATCGTAACAAACTCATAATTAAATTTAAAAGGTTAACACGTAACCTGAATAATTTTAAAATTAATTTAATTAAAAATATAACAAGAAAGACCGACCGAATAAGATGAAATAAAGTTTAGGTTATTTATGTGAGGAGGATTTTCCCATTTTTATGGATACCAAAAATATAGTAAAATTTATGTTTTAAAAGATTTGGATGATGAAAAAAGGAGACATTAATAGGATGAGTCAACATGAAAGTTTAACTTTAATTATCCCAACAGTCTTGTTTAATTTTGAATTAGCATTTTTTATTTTTTTTTATTTTTGGAATTTCTGTTAATATACAAGCAATTGTCTGTTTAAACTATTCTATTTATAAATATCTAAATTTATTCTATTTTTATCTCTTCATTTTTTAGGTTAGTGTTATTGTGAACAAATTAGAATTTTGAAATAAAACATAGCATTGGATCGTGTACAACAAGAATAATAAACTCGTTTAAGGCTGTATGGTACTCATTTTACCAAAATAAGGGTATCGTAAAAATCAATTTGTGGCTACAAATATTTACCAATTGACATATTTTTTGTTTATTGATAAAGCTTAAGGTATTTTTGAGGGAATAATACAGGATTATTTAAAAATTATTTATAGTTTATCCGTAATAAAAATTCAAAGTTGACCAAATTTTGGATAAAGGTGCTTACGGAAAATTCAATTTTCTTAACTTTTTCTCACTAAACCATATATATCTTTTATATTGGCCTATGCAGAAAGATATTTTTGAGGGATTAATTCATGATTATAAAGATTAATATTAAAATAAGAAAGATATAATCAAAATACTAAGAATATCGATATATTTATCGATACGAAAAAATTGAGTATCGATAAATATATTTTTTATTGTTAAAATCTCGGCTAATTTTTGATTTCATTTTACTCTACGAGATGGCTACCATAAAAAATGGTAAATGCCCAGGATATTATCGTTTTATAATAAAAATGATGAAACAAAACATTAATTATGTTTTGTTCCATTCGTTGTTATTGTTGTAGCCAGTACAGCAAAACAAATAAATATTTTCTTAGTGTGGAAAAGACAAAAAATTTGAAATCTGAAAAATAATAGTTACATTTTGGTTATAAAGACCGTATGTAAATTTAGTTTTTAAATATTAGAAATAACGGTAGTGACAAGTTTTTATAATAACAATTTTAATAATAACATTCATAATAAAATATTAATTGATAGCCATAGTTTAATTGTTATACATTACAATAAAACATGAAACAAAAATTGAATTTTGGTACAAAAAAACGGAATTTTCGTAACAGAGCACGAATTGGGTACGTACATATATTATTTAATTACATATTATATTTTCATTATATGTACATATATTTATGTTCTGCGACATAAAACGCTGGGGAAGAAATATTGAATTATCCAATAATGTGGGTGTTGACAATCAAAATTGTATTGATTCAGCTAGTTTAGCGGAGGTAACAGTAAATCAGGCAGATTTATTCACAACTGAAGAAGACAATAATGATGGCGGTTACGTAGATGTAATAATTATCAATGACCAAAATTCAACTGACTGTATTGACAGTAATAATAATAATGCAACTAATTCAATTGAAATAGATGACAGTGATATTTTAACCGAAGAACTAAATGTTCCTAATAGTTCCAATATGAAATTAGAAGGGAACAGAATTGTAAATATTGACTTTTTTTTTCAAAGTTTAGTAACAATAAGCGAACATAGCAATGCTTTCGGATGTACATTGAAAAACTTGAAAATTATTGGTGAAAAAAAAATGGGGCTAGCTGCTAAGTTATATTTTCGATGTAATATGTGCAATATGAAATTAAATGTATCAACCCAAAATAATAATGACTCTAAATCACTGGACAATTTGAATTATCAGAGCATATTAGGAGGAGTGTCAACAGGAATTGGATATTCGCAAACAGAGGAGTTCTTTGGAGTGTTGAACATACCATACATGTCATCTCGGACCTACCAAAATGTTCAAAAACGTGTTCAGGAAGACATAAAAAAAATAAGTGATGCAGATATGTTTGAAGCAGCAATGGAGGCAAAGCAAATAGCTATAGAACAAGGCGATGTAGCTGAAGACGGTGTCCCACTAATCACCGTACAAGCAGATGGCTGTTACTCCAAGAGGACTTATGGAGTTGGAAGCAACTATTCTTCTCTATCTGGAGTAGGTACAATAGTAGCACACTCCACCAAAAAGGTAATTTGGAGTACGGTCCGCAATAAATATTGCTGCATTTGCCAAAACGCTAAGAATCAAAACACAGTCGTAAAAGAGCATGACTGTAATCAAAATTATTGTGGTCCATCAACCTGTATTGAAACGTCCGCAATAGTTGAGGGTTTTTGCAAAAGCGAGCAACTTTATGGAATACGCTATAACAAAGTTATTGCAGATGGCGATGCAAGCGTTTATGCTAATATATTAAAGGCCAGACCATATGCGAGTACTCATATTGAAAAAATTGAATGCCGAAATCACCTTATGCGAGTGTTTCGTAAACATGCAAGGGAACTTGCTGCAAATACTAAATTCCATCCATCTATTCGGAAGCTGTTTACAAACGGACTTTTACGGTGTTGTGTTGGAGTTCGATCTGCAATCAAATATCGAAAGGTACAAAATACTTCTACCGCAGAAAAAATTAAGTATCTCGCAAATGACATTAAAAATGTTCCGTATCATGTTTATGGAAAACATGCTGATTGTGCCACCTATTTTTGCGACCAACAAAAAAGTGAAGTTTCAGAAACTTTCAAGAAATTTGAAAAATCGGGAATGATCACTAATATAACCGATCTATTTAAAAGATTAAAATATAATTCAAGTAGTTTGATTTATGACGTAGAGTCCAATGCTGTTGAACAGTTCCACTCAATCATATGCAAAACAGTTGGTGGAAAACGCATAAACTTTTCTCGTGGACAATCGTACACTTCTCGTGCAAAATTTGCTGTATTACAGCATAATACAAAAAGTGCCCATTACTGGTATGAAAAATGTTTGCTGAAAAGAAGTCCTAAAAAACGAATTATTTCCATTGAAAGAAAAAGAAAAGGATTTGCTAAAAAAAGGCTTGACAAAGGTAATTTAAAGTATTAAATAAAATGATACAATTTTATATGATAATATATTCATTTCTAGATAGTATGCGCAAAAAACATAGAACAGCCTCTAGAGGAGAAGACGCTCACTATGGAAATGAAACATGTGAACGGCCGGACATGACTGAGGCTGAGCTTTTAGAGTCGAAACAAAATGTCATTTTGAAATTAAAATGCGAAAGGGACGATCGGCACAATATACAAATAAAAACTATCGATCAATCGCAGAGTACATTATGGCATGAGATGCGACTTAAGAGATTATCAAGTTCCAATTTTGGTGTAGTTTGTCGGTCTCGGAATGAGCAAAGTTTTCCAAATAAAGTAAAGCAAATCCTTTACAATTCGGAGTCCGCATCATTCGCGAAAGCAGTAGTTTGGGGTAGGGACCACGAAGAAGATGCTATAGCTGCATTTGAGCAGGAAACTCAGTTTAAAGTTGAAAAATGTGGTCTTTTTATATATGACAAATACCCATGTTTATCTGCCAGTCCGGATGGTATAATAGATACTGATGCGGTTGTCGAAGCAAAGTGCCCATATAATTCCCGGGAGTTGCATCCTTTAGATGCTATTAAACTAAAAAAAATTAAATACGTAAAATACGACAGTGAAAATGATACGTTTGTGATTAATAAAGCACACCCGTATTATTACCAAATGCAAGGACAAATGGAAATAACAAAAAGAAAAATTTGTTTTTTCGTTATCTGGAGTTTGAAGGGGATGATATTTTTAAAAATACCGCATGATGCTGATTTTTTTGAAAAAGAAATGCTTCCTATTCTTTTAAAGTTTTATTTTAATTCCTTACTTTTAGAAATAGTGGACAGTCGCTATAAAAGAGGAATGATGCTACGAGATTACCCTCAATGCGCAGATAATAATTTTGATTCAATTTTTGATTAATAAAGAAGATACTACTCGCTTAAATTTGTAAAATTTGTAAATTTTGTATTTAAAAGTATTTAATAAAACATACCAAGTTTCAATTTTTCTCGTTTACATTTTTTAATTATTTTAAAAAACAAATTAAAAATTGTAAATTTGTTTTAAATTTCATAAATCTAGTATAAAACATAAAACAGAGCACATTTTGTAAATGAAACATGAGGAGTGTTACGGCTGCCTACTAAAAAAATAAAAATAAAATTTGTATCTTGTGGTGCAGCGCTTGTCATTTCAAATTGTTGTAGGGGTGCGCTTCTACGATCTTTTTATTTAGTATATTTCATTTATTGTTGTTGTTGGAATGATAGTATATCGCAAATCATACTTGTATGTAATTTTCTCTTCAGTTCAATGAACTTGAGTTTTTGTGTGGATCTGCTCTTGCTATTGCTTTGAGGTTTGTATATATTACATGATGGCTATGTAGTGACACACATGGGTCCAGACACACAGACATCCAGACAGACGGACGGACATTTTTTTTTGTTTTGCATTTTCAAACTCAGGGACTTTCAAAACGTCGAGAAAAGTGGTTTTGGACCAACCAAATTTTTCGTCATTTTTGACAGGATTTCAATACTTTGGTCTTTTTAGACCGAAGTAATACCGGAGTTTAGCGATACCCTTATTTTGGTAAAATGAGTACCATAAAGCCTTAACGGGCCTTCTTATTTTTTTTGGATGAAGGCAAAATAGTACGCACAAAAATAAAACAGATTACCGAAAATTCATAAAAATCCGCTTGATGTAATGTTTTATTTGGATAAGCGTGGGATTTGGGTATTCTATAAAAAATTTAGTGTTTTTTTAGTGGATCGGTTGTGTAGTGATCTTAATAGTTTAAGAATATATTACGCCCTATATACCATACATTTTTTATATACACAATATATTATGTATGTTACATAAATTTGTATAGTAATTTTTTTGTCTGGTTAAAATTTCTTTGAGTTTCCAGTAGTTTATTAAATACTATTTAGTAAGGAAAGTTTGTAATTAATTGATAAAACAAATTGGAATTGAAATCAAATCAATTATAGTGTAACGTTAAATTGGCATTGGGAGTAAGCGAGTGTGGTAGTAGCAAACAATTTTTATTTTCAGCAACCCGCCACAAGAGCAACCTAGGATACTTTACGTGTGTGGTGTGTCTAATGCGATTTAGAGTAAATACAATTCTATTTCAATTTTCCTTATTTTTGCCTGTCTGTCATTTCACGATTTTCACAAAAACCGGATTATTTCGTTTTCATAACGCGATTTTTGACAATCGGGATAAATGAAAATCGCGATTAACTTTGTGTCTATCTACGGTAATAACCACTTGCGAAAATATAATGAAGAAAGAGATAGTACCTACATAATACGTATATATTTAAACATACTGAGTTGCCATAGAAACAATGAAAATAAATAACCGAAATAGTACCTAAGACACTACATTTATTTTGCAACAAAATAAAACAAAAAACAAAACGATATTTTTTTTAGCTGAGACACATTTTTGGACATTTAAATATCGATACAAAAACAGAAATTTTTTTTGGGTACCATACAGCCTTAAGGGGGTAACCTAGTGTAGAACGCCAAAATAAAGCACTTTTTGTAAAATAAAAAAAACTATGCGATATTTATTTTTGCAATTATTAATGTTTATTGTGTACATATTGTGAAGAGTTCAAATACATTTTTTAGTATTATTATATGAAAGCTTAAGCAAATTATTAAAAAAAAATTATGAATGCGCCACTAAAAATTTTTTCTTCACAGCGTGCACTCTAGTATCTCGTAGAATTATCCGATAAAGAAAAGAAATACATATATTTTTTTAAAGTTTATGAGTGTAATTTGTAGATATACCTGACAAATTAATTATTTCATTCCAAAAATCATGATTTGAAAAAAAAAAATCCCTTTTTTGCATACATTTTGCACGTTCTTTTGATTGTCACTTTTTCTTAATAATGTTTTTAGTACAAAATGTGTGCTATAAGTTCAATGCAATTAAATCACCTTTAATTTCAAAAAAAGAATTATTTTGGACCATCGATAATTGAGATATCCTGCATGCCTGTTTCAAAAACATGGTTTGAGAAAACGCGTTTAAAGTTTCCGAACAAGGAAAAAGGTTGATGAAAGTTGATCATGTTAAATTTACCTGTACTTTTATAAGCCGTTATTTCGTCATTTTCGTTTTGGGGCATATTCTAGGGAATTTTTTTTGCTAAAATAGCAAGCCTGTTAAATCAGTCTATTTTGAGTCACGTATACGAAATAACCCAATCAAAATAACATTAGACTGATAACTTCCCTAGGGAAATTATCAGTGTAATGTTATTTTGATTGGTTTATTTCGTACACGTGACTCGAAATTGACCGATTTAATAGGCTTGTTATTTTAGAAAAACATACTCTGGCTACTAGATGAAAAGAATTTATAGTTTTATTTTACAATAAATACTGTTTCAAAATGACACTTTCATAGAACAATTTACAATCTAGCCTTACTACTAGAATAAAATAAAATTGCAAACAATTTTCTCGTCGAATACTCCTCGAGCATTGATAAATACCTCATAATTTTATTATATTTTTCGAAAGCACGTTGCTTTTAGGTAATAGTCCTCAGCCTACGGCTTCGGGCTGTTACCAAGCAACGTGCTTTCGAAAAATATAATAAAATTATTTCGGAAAATTGTCAATGCCCTTGGGATATTACTGCTGATAATATGTATACGATCGATTGAGGCAAAAAAAAAAATTCGATTTTTTAAAGCCGCTACACCAAGTTACTTCCTTAATAGTCATATCCGCAAAAAGGCAACAATTTATCCAATACCATTACCGAGCCTTCTGCTATTTACGTACATACTAATTTCCTTTTCCAAACTTATTTATATGAGTTAATCAATGGCACTAGAGAACTCACCAACTAATCCAAAAACGCATTTTCGGTACGCAGGTGACATACCTAAACATTTAAAAGAGGCAACACCAAATACTATGTCAAAGTATGTCAGAATTTTAAAAAAATAAATAAACGCCAAGAATAGAGTAGTGAAACGATTAAGAACTACGGCCATTTGACAAAAAATTCGAATAAGGAAACTCGCGAAAGTAATCAGGAATTTGCGGGATAAAAATTATATCACCAAAGGCGCAGAGGAAGTCTCAAAAGTATTAAAATAACCTAATTAAATAAAATTGTAAATTTAACTGTACTTTTTTATTTGTTTACCTAAACAGGCTTTATCTCACAACGAAAAAAATGTCTTTAGTTGTAACGTTCCGACAAATACCGTTCCGACTAAAATAACCGGTACGTACACAATAATCATTTGATATGAGCTACCTGGGCACAGCGTTCCCGGCTATTTACTCACGGCATATGAGGGGTTTACTCCAGACTCATACCAAACTTTAATTTGCTGTGCTGATTACCATTAAATGCACTGATCATACATCCGGTCGTACCACACTATCGATCACTCTATCACATATACATTACATTAACATTAGTTTTATATAAAGAAATAAAATAGAAATAAAAATAGAATTTATTCCAAGAGAAATAAAAACAAAAACCCTAAACAAATAATAATAGATGAATCAAATATCAATGACTTACATTGCCCTAAAATGTTGTACGGGTGTATCGTCTCCGTGATTTGCCATACCGTTAACGAACCTTGTATTCCCACAATGTACGGGTGTATATCCACGTTAGAATTTACTAGAATTCGCACCCGCATGCGAATCCTCTTTACGTAATATTAATTTTTCACCAACGAACGTACCGAAAACATGCACTAGCACAGATAATCTTTCTCATACAATGACCACCTCCCAGGATCTATAATATTTTACTCTTCTTTCGAAATTCAGAAAAACATTAGCAAATTCTGTAATAAAACTCTAGGTACCACAATCTTGCTTATTTAAGAATAAACCTATAAGTGCAAATTTTTTACGCCTCCTAAAATTTTTCAGATTCTTTGAGTATTTAGAAAAGGTAAATTCAGTTTCGGTTTTTAACAATAATAAAAAGTATTTTGGCGTTCGATAAACAGATTTAATTTTTGAAGTTTCCTTAATATTGCTGAGGTCACAAATTATTATTATGTGATTCAACGTGCTTGAAGAACGACGAATAATATAATTTAAACTTACATTGATTTAGGTCACAAAAAATGGAGCAAATTTTATTTTATTGTCTTACTACTCTTTTATAAGTATACTCCTCTTTATCAAAAAACAATTTCCGAATAAGTGCGGTACTTGAATAGATTTCATCTAGAAAATTTTTCGAAACAGATTTTTTTTTTAAACTGAATGGAATAAAGTTTAATTATATTAAAAATAATCAATTAATTATATCAAATTTGAATAGTTAGTTATATCAAATTTAAATAGTTTTCGTACACTAATTTAAGACTTAAGAACCATTTATTCCTTTAAATTTTAAATACATCCCTGAAAAATAAACAGCAACCAAAAAAAATTGAGTTAAATATCAAAAATCTAGCATATACAAATATTCAAGTGAATTTTTATTTTTTATTTTTAAGATGTGTTTTAAATATGTTACCATCGTTACTAGTACTTTTATATTATTGTTTCTGGCATGCTTTTAATTTGCAAAGTTTATTTATTCCGTCTCTAGGTGACAGCTACTTTACTTTACCGCCTCCTACACATAAATTTGAAATTCCGATTTAAAGACAAGGACGAAGGTTTTTTCTTTCTCTGTCACACACTAAATACTTTTTCGGTTTCTCCATAAATTTTGTTCTATCCCCTATCCATTTATATATATCGCTGGTGCATACTTGTATTAAAATATCATATTTGTGTTTGTGATTATAACAGTTTTTTTTTTCAAAACTTTCAAGTGACACGTTAAGGATTTCCAGTCAATTATTTTTTAGTGAGTGAAAAATTTCGTTTTTACTTTTGTTTATTTTCGATTAGTGTAAAAGGTAAGGTTTTCATTCTTATCGTGTTACATTAAATATTTCACAATTTTTTCCATAATTTGGGGTATTATCAATCTGTTAAGTAATAGTTAAGTAAATATAACGAGTAAAGTCATGAGCCAACGGCAATCTTGCGTAAACTACAATTATAAAAAAAAAGTCTTGTTAATTATAATATCACAAATTAATTAATTATAATTACAATGAAAGCCGCGTTAAGTAAATTACAGTATACAAATGAGCAAATAACTAAATCAGGCACTGATTTCATGAAGAAATTGTCTCTTCAACTTGGTACAAGAAATAATACATTTAATCGAATTAAAATATTTAATATTTTTAGAACTTATTTCAAAAAAAAATCTTGCTATTTCGGGGATCATAGTTTTAAAAAAGCTCCCCCAGCAGTGCCAACGCTTGAACTGCAAGATAATTACGACCTGGAAGTTGGATCTTTAGATAGTATAGTTACACCGTTGGATACATGTTTAAATGATAGCGTTAATATAGTTTACGCTCCTGCCGAACCAACATTTCTTAAGAAAACAAGCATTCAGAATGTACTAGAGTCCACGGAACCTTTTATAGAACCTCTTGACGGTAACTTAGTGGACAATATTTATATTTTTGATGCAGAAGGGATTGCAAATGAATTAGATTTTCTTATAGTTACTCAGCTAAATTCAATTGACAGTAATTTGAAAATTATTTGCCCCTCTTCCAAAAATTACTGGACTTTGCTAATTTCAATGTAGAATCTGTAGATAAAAACAAAGTAGATAATATTCTCGATTTTAATGCAAGACAGACTAATATTGCTTCTGATTTTACGGCTGAAAACACTGTAACGGGAATAATTTTAATTCAGACACTAACGGGAATAATTTTAATTTTAAAAGACCAAACAATATTAATAAATTTAAACTACTATAAGATCAACTAAAAATCCCTGACAACATTTGGTATAAAATTTACTCCATTAAGGATAAAAAACTGGTTCCGTTTAATTATACTTCGAAAATTACGAATAATTTGACAAAATTAAGTGGTTGTTTAATATATATCAAGGGGTATGATGTATCAAAATAGCATTTGAAAATTAGGGCGAATAGTGGGAAATCTTGTAGAAAATTCAAGCTTATTAATTCTAATTTTAAGTGCGGTATTTTTGATGAGTATAGTACAGTTAGTCCAATCAATCATCCCTATAAAAAATTTCATAATATAGCGGCTTCAGATAGAGAAGTTTACAATCAAAAATTACTTAATAGCTCAGAAGAAACGTTAGCAGAAAGTTTAATTAATGAAGAGGAATAGATTTCATTGCGAGAACAAATACAATTCCGAAGGTGAAATCTCATGACGTCCTAGACGGAAAATTAGATAGATCAGAAGCTTTAAACATGAAAGATAACGCACCAAATGATTTTATTGACATTTGTGACGAAAATAACAAGTCATATGGTAATAATCCCTATAATATTCAACTAATATGTTATCGACCATTTTGCATTATCACTTATAGTTTAATGTAAACTCAAGTGTTGAATCGTATGTGTGACTTTCATCCAAATAAAGAACTTTCAGTTTACTTAGATGCCACAGGACGCCTTATAAGAGCACCATACAAGAATTGTAAGAAAATTCTTTATTATGCTCTTATAACAGCTGCAAAAGGAAATAAATTTGATCCTGCAATACCACTTCCCATTATTGGCATGATCAGTTTCAGCGATTCAGTAACCACAATTGGGAGTTGGTAATATGCATATCGAATTTTTTTGGCAAGGAATTTCTGGAAATGGCCAGTTTTTAATGCTGTGGTTATAAACTTTTCTTTCGCTGAGCTTAACTCAATATTGCATGCTTTCAATCGAATGGATATTATAGAATACTTGAGTCTAACTCACAATTGGGTTACAAATGTCACTAATGTTAGATCGCAAGAAACTATTGTTAAAGTTTATCTTTGTTGCTCGCATTTGACTCACACACTAGCGCAAGATGTCAACAGATATTTCAAGTGTAGTCAAAAATTAATTAATGAGATTTTTTGCGTCGTTGTTCATGTCGAGGAGTTATGATAAAATCAAAGAGATCTGGCGAAATTTTTCAATTATATTAAAAACTAAGCATATCACGAAAGAAGTGCGAGAGGCAATGGAAATTTTAACTTACACCATTTTAAAATCATCAGAAAATCAAGATAGTAGTGATCTCAAAATTGGGAATCCTAATAAATCTGTAGTTAGAAGTAATATTAAGCTTTTATATCTGCAAAGCCCATTTTATGTTGACCTTAAATTGATAAGTGACTTGGTTAGTTTAGATAATGATAGGAATTTAGGGTCTGGCGGATTAAACAGCTTATACAGTCCGAAGTTTCTTGATTTAATTTTAAAAAAATATTGCGCTTATCACTATGGACTGGTAAACTGAAAGATGGTGAACAACATTCAAATAGCTACGTTGAAAATTATTTTGCTACTATAAAACGGAGGTTTAAAACATCAAAGCACAGTGGCAACCTCCCAACGAAAGTAGGTCGGTTCATTCGCGAAATACATAAAAGAAACCAGATTACCTATTTATAAACTTATTTCAAACAATATTCCAAAATCGTCTTTTACAAACAAACAAATTGAGGGTCTCTTGCCACCTTCTGTAAAAATAGATCAAAATGAACCCACACTTTTTAATACCCAAAATAAAGAATCGGTATGGAAAGGGGAACATTTGTGTGACTTGACCCCTAAAAGTAAAAGGAATTGTTTTGGTTTCAAACAAATTGAACAAATAAGCAATTTATCACAGAGCGAGCGTAACGTAGCAACATTGGAAATTTTAAGCCAAAATCCAAAGAAAATAAGTATGTTAACACTAAAAGATCAAACGCGTAAACGACAAAAATATTTTAGTTTCGACTAGTTTTAACAAGTACGAGTCGAGTAAAGTTTCTCGCTGCAATTTTTGTGACGGTATTCTAGCATTGTAGGTATAATGTTAGAAATTTTACAAAAAAAAATCTGAAATAAACGGAAAACAGAAATAAATAAAAAAATGAAAATTTATTGTCAAATATACAGTAATGTACAGTATATAAAATTTGCTTACAATTAATACAAATTATAGTATTTAATGTGGTTTACTTTAATTTCAAAATTATAAAATCGAACATCGAAAAACTTAATAAAATAATTTATTTCTCTAAACATTTCTTTAGTTTCAACAAAATAAAATATGTAAATTTTGTATGAAATGAATACATACTCTTCTTATCTCTTATAGCTTTTTCTTTTGTTACAGGTAAAAATAAAAATAATTATATGTATGTACATAATAATTTATTTTTCGTGCTGTTGTAAGGCTTTTTATTGATAAATTTAGTGAGGACACATATAATTTTTATGAAAAGGTTTTCTTTCGGGATGGTTTTTCGGGCCAAGTTCACATCGGTTACGAAACGAGCGTATTCGATTCTATGAACATTCCTATTTGAATCAAAACTTGGAATATGTATTTTGTTTCATGTGTATGGTTCTTTAAGTGTCTGTTTTTGGTTATTTTACATTAAAAACTCAGCTTTTTATAGACAACAATGAAGTCATCATCAGAAATAAAATAAATAATATGTTTACGTCTACCTATATATGTGAAATAGAAAGTTTTTTTTTTTTTTGCTTTATCAATTAATAACATTCTTACATTTGAAAAAGAGAAAGAAAAATGTATGCAACAGCTAACGGAACCTAACGGATACAAAAAAACATACTAAGTTGTGATCGCGAAAAATTCCAGTCTTTATTTCTTTCCAAAAAAAGGCAAAGAGATGCAAATGAACCGAACTGGCTGATTTTTATGCATTGTGTAGGGGAGCCTTAGAAAAGCTTAACTTGGAATTTTGGACCAAGATTTCCTAGTTGTATTCTCCAATGTTGTTTTTTTGCGATAACTCCATCATAGTTTGAAAATTGCGATTATATAATTTTTGTTGTTTTTTTTACGCTTTGCAATTTAATTTAGTTTATATAAATTTTTCACTTACAAGTTAGGTGAATTTTTTCGTAGAGCGTGAGAAAAGCAACAAAAATTATATGTATAATCGAAATTTTCGTACCATGATGGATATTTTACAACTGCTTGCACGATCCGAAAAATCGGGGGTAATTGGCTAGAGCTGCTTGATCGAGCTAGCTCGGGCCGATCGAGCTTTTGGGGGTAATTGCAAAGTTAGAAGCTCGATATTTTTGCGTGAAATGCTCGATCTTTTTATTTTCATAAATCGGAAGATATTTTCTTATTTCCCTTTTATTTTGTACATAATCACAATTAGTCAAAAGTACGTTTCGGAACTTCAGTACAGTGACTGAGAGAATAGAGAGATTAATAAAAATAAGGGGAAACACAAAATACATAATTACCATGACACAAGAATCCTCTACAGATCAGCTCAATAGCGTACGTTCATTATGAAAACTAAAATGGTGAAACCAGATTATTTTTACACTGTAGAAGTGAATGAAATAAAAGATAGAGTACAAAAAAAAAACAACACAACCAAATAATAAGCATTTATCCAATTTTGATACATAAAAGCCCGATAACTAGACTGATTTCAAATAAAGAAAATGTAAAATAACCCACTGTTATTGTATAACCAGAACCATCTTGATGTGAATAGAGCCGGCATGTGAAAAATGAACTTAAAATAAGGGCTATAGAAACACTAAAAATTCATTTATTTTCATAGTGTTTGTACGAAAAAACGCGATTTCGATTGACGATAAATATGAATTAAAAGTTAAACCCAGTTAAATAATTTTTTAAGAAATCGCTAACAAACAACTCAATGTCTTACTCATTTAAAACACAGATTCTCAAATTTCCATATTTTCCAGCAATAATCAAAAGAAAATAAGGGAAATTAAATTAAACAACATTCTACAACAACAACAATGTGTGTTAAAAAGAGACAATTCAGTTTAATGACGACATCATATCTCCACATCTAAACCCAATGGTAAGAAAAAAGACAACACGTCTCCGCTCAACAATCAAAATTTAAAAAAAATCAAAAAGAGCCAAACAGAATAAATTAAATCAATACAATGAGTGCGAAAAAAACAAAACATCAAAACAATCTAGCATGCTTTGCAAATTCAAAATAACTATAGAAACATATTCGAATTCAAATTGGAATGGAGGCAATGAAAGAGATGATTATTGTATTGTTTATAAATTTCGAGTTATGTTGATGACGTATATATTACAAAAACAACAATATTTAAAATTTCAAAAGTACCTTATTTTTCATGACGATTTTCCCTTAGAAATAAACATTTTCAAGACTTGATTTTTCAATCAAATAATATTACATGTTTCATGAACATTTTCATATAAAAACAAAACAAAAGCTCATATTTCTAATGAACTAAAACTGTAAATGAAAATAACCGTTTTCCCATATAAGTTCATAGTAAAGAAAAAATGTTATGTACCTTATTTTAAGCTTAGTAAAAAAAACAGTCGATACTGGAGGCTCTTATTTATACAGTAGGCTCTGGTATAACCCACGCTGCTAGGGGCAACGTGAGTTATATTTTGTATAACAAAATGTTGAGTAGTCATTGGAAAATTATTCGTAGATTTTGAAATTATCGTCAAAGAAACACGTCACATAAATTTAAAAAACGGTCACTATGATAAAATGTATTTCAAAATTCAATGCTACAGTGTGAAAACACAAAATTAAACTATTTCTTATTAATTTACGATTATTTATTTACATTTACATATTTCAACAAAATTGGATAAAACGTTGTATGCCACTCGTGAGCAAAGAGATATTATCCACTCGGCATAATATCCCACTCCGTCATGGATAATATCTCGTTTTGCTCACTAGTACCATAAATAACTATTATTTGCGTTTTTTAACCTATTAAAAGGCCATTTAAAGTGAATTTGGGCAACATGTTAACAGCTACGATTATAATAATTATGAAGATTAATTTAATAATGATGAAATATGACTATTTTAATAAAATAAAAACTATGAAATTTGATGAGTTGTAATTTAAATAAGTAATTTATTATGTAGATGAAAATGGGTTTTTATGAAATATAAATTATTAGATATCTGAGATATTTTTGAATGTTTTGTTGGATTTACGATCAAGTTCTCGTTCATTTATGCATATAAAAATTATTTTTTATTTTATACTAATTTTACAAAATTTGGGCATCAATTGGGGTTCTATATTCTAAAATATTTAACTAAAAGAAACATTTTAATTATTCTGTCCAATTATTTTTTTATTTTAACCAATTTCATAAATTATAGTCCATACAATAATGTTTACAAAAAAATTATTGGTTTAAATCTTCCATTTTAATGACAAAAATCCACTACAAAATCGAAAAATATAATTCAGCGGTCTCTATATATAAGGGAGAGTCTCCGTCTCTCCGGATGTGGGCACAGTTTTGTTGTTGACCCATACTTTTCCTCTGAGTCCATATTATGCGGAGATATGAATATCAATGGAAAGCTAGAGGGATTAGCTAACTGTTTGCTAAAGTAACTACATTGATTCCGTCAACTAGAAAAATTTTACGACCAATTTTGGTAAGTCATCTTTTTTGTCAAAAAATTTTTTTCCAGTTATATCAACATCAAGATTACGAAAAGCAATTTGCGATATAGTTGGGGAGTTTATCATTTCCTCTTGTACAGAAAACTCAGACTGTTGCTCGATTCTAGAATTAAATATTGATTGTTTGGGTGTTGATTGCGTGGCAATATGATTAACAGATGTGAGATTCTCACATTCGTCATCAATACAATTTTGAGCGCTTGAAAGAAAGTTTTCATTTCGTCCTAGCAAATAGGATCTAAACCGGTATTTGAAATCAATTTGTTTAGGGTGATCATGTAACCCTCCAGTCGCTCTAATGTGAAAAAAAAAGTTTTCTAGCACATCTTGATTTAACCGATAAGTCAATAAAAATTCGATGTCATGGTTCAGTCTCATATATTCAAATAATCCTTTTATTGATGCATTAGTGACTAGAATCCCTTTTTGGAAAGGTAACAATTTTTTTTCCAATCACTCTCATCTCCCTTGTAACACTAGAAAATTAATCAATTATTAATGTCTGGTCATCTAATGCGATTCCAAAAGCTTTTTTATAAGCCCTACTGTCAGTAACAGGCACTCTTACATTCATACAATCAAACCAGTCAGTTACCATTTTCAAAAATTCCGCAACAAATGGCGAATTAGAACTCTCTTTTAGGTATCCCAACGAAGAACAGCGTTCAATGGACTTGGCGACAGTGTTAGAAAAAAGCTGAGCAGCTAATTTTACTTTCATCCGACTTGGCCCACGTACGTCTAGATGAGTTGCTGATATTTTATGTATCGCTTTTAATTCGAGATTTGCTGTCAATTTCAACAATTCTCGAATTGGGTTTGAGTTTATAATATTGACAATTAAATGATTGCGAACCAGTTTTAATAGGTGTGGCACATCTGCAAACACGAATATTTTTGGATTCGTAAATGGATTCATAAAAAAGCTGCTATTTTCTGATATACCTAACTCATTCCATAATTTTTGAGTTTTTGGACCTAGGAGATCGCCTCTAATGACGAAACTATGGTAAATAAAATATCTTTTGTCATTGGACAATCAAAACGATAAAATATTGGTTGTTTCCAATCTTTAAATAGTCTCCGTATCATTCCCAGTTGAACAAAACTGGCCGGTTCGAATGTAGAATCTAACTTTCTGTCATACTCATACGCTTCACAAATTTTCATTTCGTCGAATGAAAGAACACACATTTTGTTCCTGGGACTTAGATCAATCTGCTGCAGCAAAGCAAGTACACTTTGGCAGATACCCGGTTTAACGTCTAAATGTGTACTCCATCGTTTAAGAGTGGATACAGATGGAAAAGGGAAGCCTTGCTTATGCAAAAGGCGTGGTCCAGCACAGTGGAGTGATATTGAAGAATATATATCTGTCAACGAATAATGAATCTTTTTGTTCCGTGATTTTAATTTTTTTATTTGCCCAGGCGTAAAACTATTTGATATTTCCTCTAGATCTAATTTAGCCTTCTCGGTTATCTGTAATTTATATATTAATTTTTTATTTTCGCGTTTGAGGCGAGCATTATCACGTTGAAGATTTAACAGATGTTATACGTTTGCGTTTCAGCATTTACGTTTCTAGATTGACTTTCATCAATGATGAGAGCATCGTAACTGAATGAATTGTCTGATTCTGAAGCAACATATAATGAATTGAGAGGATAGGAGGAGCATAATCTTCAAATGCTTTTGGATACACTAATAAATTGACGGTTGGTACTATACCGCGCTTCAGCCATTTTTTTGGGTACTGATGTTTATATTGTAGTCACTATTTTTAAAATGATCAGAACATATTCTGGAATTATGTACAATAAAGGAATCCGTCCGTCCAGTGGCTACAATCCATTGCTCACGCACGTACTGTAGGATCGACTGGAAATCGGTAATAGTTTTTATCTGGAGTATATTATGCGAATTTTAACTTACTGTTATGGTTATTACAACCAAAAACTGCGCAACCTACCATGACGATTGATGAGTAAGGGAACCACAAAGAACTGTTATCACTGTTTTTATTATTATTATCTATTTTTATTATTAGTTTTATTTTTATTATTATCACTTTATTATTAACAAAGTAGCCCTTACTAATTTTATCGCAAATATATGCCATATAGATAACCTCACTTTTTAAATTTTCTTTCAGGATAATAGAAAACTAATTTTATTTATCATTTATTGAATTAAATCTAATGAAAATTTTTTGTGCGAATAAAATATTTGAAATATTTTAAAAGCATTTTTTGGTGATGAAACCGTTGCTGTAAAAAAATAAAAATCTATTCAAACTTTTGTTCAACAAAAGGATTCACTGGCTTATATTGTAGCTAGGATGGTTGCATTAGATGGTATAAGTGCTTATACAATATCAAGAAGTAAATTTATCAGAGAGGTCATCCAACAAACATTAAAAGTGTATTTATAGAAGAATACAAAATTTAGTTTGACATTGGACTAGTGGACAAGCTTGCGAAATCGTCGATATCTACATAAATATAAACTTTTATTTTTTTATTTTTTATTATTAGAATTGACTGGTAAATTTGTTTTATGATATTTCATTTTTATTTATGTTTTTTGGGTTGACTATACTTGTTTTTAATTTTCGTAAAATATGGTGCGTCCATCTTGACATAGCAATAAATTATTGCGCTTAGTTTCTTTTTTAAAATTAAAAATTTTTTTCATGGTTTTAAATAAAATGTATCATTGCTGAAACCGGGTTTTATAACGGGTTTAAGTAGTGTTTAGTTTTTTGGTATAAACATTTTTGTAAAAAGTATATTTCATGTAATGTTATATTTCTATTATAGCCCCTGAAGATGACAAAAAAAATTATTTGTCGAAACGTCGGGCAAAATAAAAAAAATTAATATGAAAACTGATTGACAGTAGTTTTCTTGAATTTATATGTGACTGAGAAGCCTAAAAATTTGGGATTTCATAAAATAAATATAAACATTCATCAATTGGGAGGGCAATGCCATAATTTAGGAGTGTGCGATAGCAGCCACTCTAACCTAGCCTAACCTATGATTTTGCTACAAAATCCACAACAATTTAGAAGACATTCAAGGAATGACGAGTTTTTTCAATTATCATCCAAAAATGAAATTTATAAAATTGCCCAAGAATACGCTGCTAAACTAAAAATTTCACAAGCAGCCAATTCAACATCCGAGGTTGATGAAGATGATATAGTTGAGCTAGATAATACTGTACTAACCTGTTCCCTTTCTGAAATGCTCCAAATAAACATAAATACCGTCCTTCAAACAATGCCGTTTAAAGAAGAGAGTATGAGAAAACAATTAAGTATGTAAGAGGCAACGGGAAATAGTTGCCAACATTTGGATGATATTTTAGACTGTCTCAGAAATATTCAGCCAACATCAACTGAAAGCGAGCGGGTATTCTCTTAGGCTGGAAATGTGGTCACTGTAAAAAGAAGCAGCCTTAGCGACAAAACCATAGATGCTATTTGCTTTCTTAAAAGTTCCTTTTTAAAACATTAAAAATATTTTAATATAGACTATATATTATTGTTTTTTTTTAATTTTTCACTATACATATTATATTTTAAAATTAAGTGCAATGAATTAATTAATAATTGTTTTTTCCAGCAATAAAGTGAATTTTAATTTTTGTTTAACTATATAATTGTTTTATTTGTAATGTATGTATTTTTCTCATTTAATTTTATCAAAATTTACGTTATAAAATGAATATTTTGGGATCAAAAAGACTCGAGCTAAGCTTGAGCTTGTTCTCTAAAAAGATCGAAAGCTTGAGCTTTGCAAAATGACTTAAAATTAGCAGCTCTAGCGGAGATAATCCAACTAGGAAATCTTGGTCGTAAATTTCAAGTTAAGCGTTTCTAAGGCAACGCAATATATAAAAATTAGCCAGTTCGGTTCATTTGCATTTCCAAATGTTTATAATGACTTGACTTGAATCCAAATCCGCGTAAATCAATTTTTTCATTTTTTTGTGCAAAAACCATAAATATTGTTTTTGTTTCATTGATTTTTAATCTGTTTTGAGTCATCCATTTGTTGATTGCATTTTGGCGTGCATATCGAAAACAGTTTTTGATTTACGCCATATCATCGGCGTACATGCTCAAATCACCTGATCCAAGTCGAAGACATCATTACACAAAACATTGAATAGAGTGGGACCAAGAATAGATTCTTGTGGTAATCCATACATAATGAGTTGCTCATGACTTTTTCCATTTTTACAAATTGTTTTCTGTTGGTAAGATAGTTTTCAATTAGCTTTAGGGCTGGTCCATTGATATTTATTTTTTTTCAATTTATTTAGTAGAATTTCAGGATTGACAGAATCAAAAGCTTCCGGCAAATCGATAATATTGCACTTAATATGTATTTCAAATCAGCTGAGTCGCTGCCGCTAAGGTATTTGACTGTGTACAGAAACCCAACTGATTGTTATTAATAATATTATTAAACGACAGATAATTCTCGAAACGAGTTTCAACTGTTTTCTTGAAAATTTTGGAAAACACTGCCAAAATAGAAATTGGGCCACTTTTATATACATACTATAATTACTGCCACTTTTATATATAGGTAGGTATAACTTTGGCAATTTTGAGGCACTCTGGGAATTCCCCTTCGTAAAACAATAATTAATCAAATTTGAAATGGTGAGGCTAAGAGGATTTATTCTGAAATTGCAGAATTTTGTAGAAATGTTGTCTTATCCAACCGCTGATTTGTTTTTTAAGTTTTTAAAATATTTTCGATTTCTATATTAGCCGCATAGAGGCCCGGATCACTAAGCGTCAAGAAATGCGGCTATTATTTGTCGGGTAAAGATGAAACGGATTAGTTATACTCGACGGGCTTAAATTTATGAATGTTTGAATTGAGTTTTGCGGGATAATTTGTTCAACACAGGTAACAAAGTAATTGTTGAATTTTTCACAAATTTTATTAGTATCGTGAACGAAATTGTTATTTTTCGCAAGGAGAATTTTAGCACTTTGTTTAACACATATTTGTTAAGTTAAGTTCATTAAAGAAGAATTGTTTTTGCAAATATTTTTCTGATTTGTCACTGTTCTTTTTGTAAAATTTAAATTGCACTTCAAAGAACTTATTATTTGGATTATATTTTTTAACATTTGTAAAATATCTATATCGCGCTTTTTTTTTAATAATTTTAAATCAATAGTAATCCATGGATTTTTTCCTATAATTTTTTGTTCACTACCAAACACTTTCGTATTAGCTGAGATTGTGTGTGCAGAAAAATCTTTAAGGTTATTAACTATTTATTTTATCATCTTCATTAAGTTTATTAACATTTTATTTTCATTTTTTTTTTACTTATTTATTTCTGACTATATCGAAACTCATTGTTTATGTGATTGATTTCAGTCCGGAAAACGACTCATTACGGTACAGAAAAAAGTGCCCGGAAAACGAGCTATTACAGTACAGGAAAATATAAAACACAAAAAAAATAACTAGGGTAACTTGATAATTTGGAGATCATTTGGATTGATAAATTTCAAACTCATGTTTTTACTTTATAAAATTTAATTTTAAATGAACAAATCGAATTAATGTCCCATGTAGTATGAAATAAAACGTTGTACGTTAAACGTACGTTAAATGGTCGTTACATTACTCGTTCAACATTCTGCAGTCGACTCCTTTGTCTCATCATCCATAATAAACGTCGAACTCATACTGTAACAACTCATTTACCGCCCTTGTGACGTAAATAACTATTATGTTATTTATTTTGAGTGAAATATCGTCGATATTAATGATTCATATTTTAAAATGATTTTTTCCGTACTGACAACCGACGACGGAACATTTTTCATCTTTATTTTTAAAAGCAGCAATGATGATCAGAACGATAGAAATTATGAACAGAAAATAGATAAGGTGGAGTTAATATATCAGTTGATATATTGATCTATCACATTGTTAGTTATTTTGTTATTGATTGTCGCAATTCTAGTAGCATGCTTCATAGAGATTTTGTTGAGTGGAGTTAATTCAGTAGAATATAGAATGTCCAGATATTTTTCAACACTCCTATTCGTTTCTTTATTCAGTAGGGGTAAGTTAAAATCACCAACAATATACCTACACTTTTTTGTGACTTCAGATAATTTCTTCAAATTTGTCAAGAAAGACGTTTTGGTCTGAACTTGTAGGACGAGACGATATACAGCACATACTATATTAACATTAAATGCGGAGAGATTGATAATCAAAAAGCTGTTTTGGAATTTTTCTGGACAGTTGTATTTAAAACATATACATACAATAACACCAACTCCGCTGTTGTCATCTCTGCTTGAGTAATATGAAACATAGCTGTTGATTTGAAATAAATCATGTTCATTACTGTATATAAATATTTCACTGAGAACAATGACATGGAGGTCGAAATCGTATGATGTAATTAAATTTTTTATTTCATTAAAGGCCCCTATGTGATATGTAATGAAAATTGGGCCCCTCGTTTTTGTACTTTCGCATGAAGATAGAGTCTTGAAATTGAAATATATGTTTAATCACATCTTTCGAAACATGTCTGCAAAATATGAGCAGCAGCCTTTTCTTCGTTTTCCAGAAACTGAATTTTTACTAGACCAATTTTTACATGTGTAAGCATAGGAAAGCATAGAACAATGGCATTTTACATATGTTCGCATTGAGATACAATTTAGATTTTTCACATACATGTTATATAAGAATCGTAGAACAACATACTAAAAATTCTCTAGCAGCCCCTTCTTTGTTCGCATACAATTGGACTAAAAAATGTATTTTTATGCAAAAGATGTCTGATACACATCACTCTCAATCTCAATCACTACAATTTGGTTCATAACTTTTATGTTTATATAACAATCACATATATAACAGACTATACAACTAGAAAATAGACCAACCAGATAGTTCAATTTTTCTTAGTTACGCTGTATAACACCGGTTATCTGCGTTGCTAAGTTGTGTTTCGCCGTTCGCGAAACACAAGTAGTGGTGTTTCGGCCACAAACAAATAAATCATATTATGTTATAATCATAGCATCCATGAATATAAACAAACAATTAATATTTTTGACATTTCGCAAAAATGAGTTAATTTGGTGCAGTTTTTATTTGGTTGTACATTAGATTATTTTCGAACCTCTTGTTGTATAACTACTGTTGTATAAATCGTATTTCAAGTCTTGTTTTGAGTAATTTAAGTTGTGTGTAACATAATCTTTAGTACTTTTACAATTTGTTAACTTGTGTGTTCATCATCATTAGAACTATTTGACTTGTATGTTAAATCATCATTAGAACTGTTTGACTTAACACTAATGGGTCCAGAAGGTAAAATGTACTTTTTATATTTATTTTGCATGTAATCTCATAAAATTGTTTATTGTAGTTGAACGATCTCATATTCTCTGTGGCATATGTAAGTCACGCATATTGAAATGGCGAGGAGTTTGCACTTTAGGAGCACCTTCTTTATGGATAAATGTTACTACATACTCAAAAAGCGTAGGAAAGTCATATAATCCAAATAGTTATGCCTGTTTGAAGTGTCATTCAAGATTAAAGTTCAAAAGATATCACTTACTGCCTGGTAATACAGCTGAGGGTAATACTGTGGACAATAATTTGCATGATTATGAAATGGATATAACTCCTGATAGTTCTTGTTGCACTACATCTTCAGAGATTGATTTCCAGGCTTCAACCATGAATAGTACAACTTCATTTTCGACATTAGAAAACACAAGTACTGAATCTCAATCTGAATTTACATCTGAATTTCTCAGTAGCCAAGCTTCTGTAACGTCAAGCAAAGTTTCTCCTGTTCCAAGAAATGGAATTACAGTCAATCTTCCTAGCTGCTCTGGTACACAGAGAAATTGTTTTATTTGTAAAGAAGCTGGTAGATGTAGGATTTCCAAAGAAGCGATCATCGATATGTGGAAAAGAAAGAAAATTGTTATTCCAATGAGCAATAGATGCTGTCGCTCCCATTTTGACAAAAATGGCTTGTTTAATAAGAAGACTTTAGAATCATTAGTTGCAACTAAAGAAACAATAGTATTGTCCGCTGAAGATATTGAAGAATTTTTCAATGCCGTCCACTTTAGTAATGCCAACTCATACTCTAAAATCGATTTCGACAACGGCTCTCCACTAACTCCATATGACTATCAGAAATTCACTGGGATTTCACAAGAAAATTTCGATTGCCTTCATGCTTTTGTAAAGCCACACATCAGAAATAGTTGCAACAGATCTACGAGAAATGCGTTAGGAATATTCCTAGTAAAACTAAGGATGAACTTGTCACAGGAATTTTTGGCATATTTATTCAATGTAGATGGTCAAGCAAGAGTGTCTGCAATCTTTGAATCTGTTCGAAAAGCCTTGGATGAGCATTTTGTCCATCTTCATTTAGGTTATAATCATCTATCACGAGAAGATGCAATGAAACATCAAACTAAAATGGCTCATAAACTTCTGGATGCAGATGAAAATTCTATTGTAGTTGTCATTGATGGTACTTATCTATATGTTCAAAAATCAAGTGATCATGAGTTACAATTATTGACGTATTCCAATCATAAGCACAGAAACTTATTGAAGCCCATGATTGTGGTTTTCCCTGACGGATACATTCTTGAGGCTGAAGGTTTGTTTTTTGCAAACAACGACAATAGCGATTCAAAAATTTTAGAATACATGATTTCTACCCCTTATGGATTTACAAAATATTTCTTAGAGAATGATGTTTTACTTCTCGATCGTGGATTCAGAGATGTCATAGAAAAGTTGAAATTGCTAAAACTTAATCCAATAATGCCTCATTTACTAACCAAGGGACAAAAGCAGTTTTGCACAAAAGATGCTAATGAGTCCAGAGCTGTGACTATGAATCGATGGATAGTGGAAAGTGTGAACAGCAGAATCAAAAAATACAAGTTCTTTGCTTCAACTATTGAAGTCACTTATTTCCCCAAGCTGTCATCTTTAACTAAAATTCTTTGTGCCTTACTGAATGCATACAGTCCTCCTATGTTTATAGAAAACGAAAATCACGCACGTTATGCAGAGAAGGCAATTATCAAAATGAATGATGACAATTCTCTTCAAAAGAAGATTGAAGAGCTAGGCCTTGAAAACAAACGAATTTGTTGGGAGGAGGCTACTAATCAGATTCAAGACTTTCCATGTTTATCAGAAGAAGAAATTAAAAACGTCACTTTAGGTATGTATCAGTTAGACCAAGGAAAAAGATATACTTATGAGCACATGAAGCCAGATTCTAGTTACAAGATCTTTATACATAACGAAATGAAGAATTTGATAAGATGTAAAATTGAAAGTCGTTTTTCGTCAACTCGTATTCATCAGTTATGGTTAGAATTCATTCCTAATGGTAGTGGAGCCGAATCAATATTAGGATATTATTGTAAGTGCAAAACTGGGAGCAGAGTTGTCGGTACATGCAGTCATATAACTTCAGTGATATGGTATTTGGGCTACGCAAGACACAACCCAAATGTATTATCAAAGCACCGCAAAGGTCTAGCAGATAATATTATAAATGCTATGAATTCTGGCTGTCAAATCTCAGACTCCGATTCAGATTGAGTCTCTACATAACTTGTTCTAAAGTTACAATAGTTTAGTAAGGAATGTTTCTATGGATAAGTTTGTTTTGCTCCTTCCAAAATAATGTGATTTGTTTTATGCTGCTTAATTTGGAATAACGTTATTTCTGCGCTTATCCAAAAATTCTCCGGTTAAATAAAAACGATAATAAATGAAATACCAGTTGAATACAATTTTTAGATTTTTTATTAATAATGATCGCACTTCTGTTTCGCTTGCTAGTGTGCAAATTAATTATACAGTCCCGTACTAAATGATAGCCGCACTCCTAATTTAAGATTTATTTCATTTCAAATAAATTCTTTTAAAATTCTTCCTTTGCAAAAATAATACTTTTCACTTTACCAATGCGTGCTACAAATAGAAGTCATTATTCTCTGCGGCGTCATGGAAAATTTATGGGTAACCCTTATTTAGTATGGTAATAAAAGATGGCCGCACACAATATTTTATTGTTTTTAATAGGAAATAAATATAAAAAGCACAGTTATAAAAATGATTTTTTATTCCAATTAATATTTTGTATTTCGGCCATTGTTTTTAATTATTTCGAAAATTCGATTTGGCATACTTTTGTACAAGTTTTGGCATATTAATTTGAAATATTAGCCCATTCGCGTTGTACTGATGACTTTAGTTCATGAACGCTGCTGTATTGTGTTCCTTCAGCATACACAACTCTGCTGAGTACACCCCATATGTTTTCGATGCTGTTAATGTCGAGTGACCTTGCTGGCTGTTTCAAAACTGGTATCTGAGCCTCCAGAAACCAATAATTTACTATCCCGGCGGTGTGTACGGCGGCATTATCCTGCTGGAAAATAAAGTTTGGGCCGCCATTTTGTGCATTAACAACTGGTAATGTTTCGGGATAGCATGGATTTATACCGGTTGCTGTTAAGACGACCGGACATAAACTTCATATCCATTCTTCCTCCATAGCCAATTGCACCCCAAACAATCAGAGAACCTCCACCTCGTTGACGCCTCGATAGCACAAGAAGTTCTTTTCAAAGGTCGTGAAAATAGTATTGCCATTAATCAGGGCTATCAATATTCAATTTTTTTCGTCACTAAAAATAACGCGCTGCCACTTTTTCTTCCACGACATATGTTCCTTCGCGAAACGCAATCTGGCATCTTTATGATTTGATAACAGTTGTGGTTTTCTTTGTAATTTTTTGATTTGTATATTATCTGACTCTCTTAATACTTTCCTCACATTACAAATCTTTGTATTATCACAAGCTTTTAACGCAATTTGTTGCACGGTGCCAATAAAATTAGAGACGTTTCGTAAAATAAACCGTTTTTCTCTATCAATAAGTTAATTTAGCACTACCTTCTCACTCCAACTAATATTTTCTGCTATTAAACGGTTATTCATATTACTTTTCTTAATAACGTCAATTTATCCTTTTTCAAACTCGTTCAAACTACCTTTTCCACCCATATTTAAAAAAATAACAAAAATCGGAATAATATTTAACACAATAATATTTTAAGACACAAGAATATATTTGTACGCTATCAAGCTCGGGTAAATCCTGACACAGTGTTCAAAAAAATTTGAAAGTATACCTGCGGCTATCTTTTATTACCATACTAAATGACGATTCTCCAATTGTCCATGATCCCGCAGAAAATAATGATTTGTATTTGTAGAACGCATTGGTAAAGTGAAGAGTATTATTTTTGAATATAGCAACAATTTTAAATGAATTTATTTGAAATGAAATAAATCTTAAATTAGAGGTGCGGCTATCATTTAGTACAGTACTGTACGTCACTTTAATGTGCAAATTAATTATAATTCGCATAATTAGGCTAACATACACCATAATTACTGTTTGGAATATTTTTTTATTCAAAACAAAGCAATTTATTGAATTTAGAAAAATATATAAATTATAAAAATGACAAATGCATAAAACTGCTGTAACACCCTGTAAACAAGTGGGAGGGAGTTGCGAAATATTTTTGCAATTATAAAACAATATACTAAAGAACGACCAATCCTAAAAAGTCGCAAAAAATATTTAGAAATATCGAAAAATGATGTATATTAAATTATGTAATATTTGCATTCAAAACCGGAAGTGCGTCACTGTAGTGTGCAAATTAATTATAATTCGCATAATTAGGCTAACATACACCATAATTACTGTTTGGAATATTTTTTTATTCAAAACAAAGCAATTTATTGAATTTAGAAAAATATAAAAATTATAAAAATGACAAATGCATAAAACTGCTGTAACACCCTGTAAACAAGTGGGAGGGAGTTGCGAAATATTTTTGCAATTATAAAACAATATACTAAAGAACCACCAATCCTAAAAAGTCGCAAAAAATATTTAGAAATATCGAAAAATGATGTATTCCATTTCATGCAACTGGGCCCAAGCTTATCTATGGGGAAAATAGAAAATACGTTGTTTTGGGCCCAATTTACTATGCTTATCCTATAGGGTCCTTTGTTCCGCAAGCTTCGATTATTTAAACACATAAACATAATATTAAAACAATCGATAAAATTGATTGATTTTTTAATTCTGTTAACTGTATATTTTCTGTTTATATATAAATTACGTTAAAACCGTCACTCATGTCGAATAATTTAATAGTACATTGTGTCATTAGGATTAAAAGTGATACTTTGTTTGACGAGCAATTATATTTGCATGCGAGGCGAAGCGCAGCGTAGGCGAGCAAAAGCAACGATTGCGAGTCAAACAAAGTCACTTTTAATCCGAATAACACATACTATTTTTTCTCCAACGAAGAGTTCATGTCGTGTCGGTTGTATATTACTAATTATACGAGTAAGTACAAATTATGTAATTAAAACTTCAAAATTGAAACTAATTTTGTTAAAATATTTTTTGAAACTAAGGAGACCATGACTTTTGTTTGGTTTGACTATTGCATTGTATTTGACGCGTACAATAGTCAAACCAAACAAAAGTCATGATCTCCTTAGTTTCACAAAATATTTCAACGAAATTAGTTTCATTCATTCTATTCTGCCCTTTTTCTAATTTTTTATTTTTCCGGAATATTCCGAATGTATTCTATTTATACTAGACACAAAGGTAGAATGAAAATATTTTGTATATCTTCGTGCGGTGCATTTGAATTTTGAAATATATTGCCGGTAAATTTCGTCCGCAAACTTGAACATTTAAATTTTTAATTCTTTTTTAATTTTATTTTTAGAAACGTTATCAAGTTTACGATTAAAAAAAATTTCGGGTGATCAGTGTGATGGAAAATGGAAGGGGCTAAAAATTATGTATAAAAAAGTCAAGGAACACAATATTAAAAGTGTAAATTCCCACAAAAAGAGGGAATATTTTGAATTAATGGACGAGGTCTTGAATAAAAGACCGAAAGTGACCCGTCCAGCAACCTGTTCCAGGGATCAACCTACTGAGAACGTGGGATAGACAAGGCATGATGAAAAAATGGTTAAGACTGATAAGTTTTAAACGCGTTTTGAGAAGTTAATAGAAAAATTCTAAGTTTGCTATTTATTTCTCAAAAAACTTAGCTGTGAATAAATTTAACTATTTATTATCGTCCCTCTAGTAATGAAACAGCGTATAAGAAAAATAGTATCATAGTTTTAAAATAATTCACATTTAAATGTTTACTGAAAAAACTTTTTAAAATAAAATCTTTTATTTCATAGAAAATTAAATTTTCTATAAAACAAAAGATTTTAAATATTTCAAAAAGTTGTTCAGTAAACATTTAAATGCGAATTATTTTAAAACTACTATTTTTCTTATACGCTGTTTCATTACTAGAGGGACGTTATTATGAATTATTTATTGTTAAATTTTTTATTTATGAATTACATAAAATGATGAATTAAAATTTCCTTGTTTAATTATTAATTATTATGTTCATTATTTGGTTTCACTTTACAATGACGTTGCTATCGACGTTGTTTAATAGTACTGGATCACTACTTCTATCACCGGACATACTTTTAACCTTATCCAAAAGGTCCTCGTTTTGTAAGCAAACATTATGCAATATACATGCGGCCATAATTAGTAACGGAATAAGAACAGGGCGTTTCGTATTTAAACCATTGAGTCTTCGAAACCGGCATTTAAGTAGGGCATAATGCCTGTTCAATGGTCACTCTTGCTGTAGATTGAGCTGTGTTGTACATTTTATGATGGTGTGTTACAATTTTCCAACACGCATAAATGGACACACCAAATCGGTCTGATACAGATGTAAAATAGTATGCATATTATTTTTAAAAATATTTAAAGTAATCGGTATATGTATATAAAGTATTGCGTATAATTAATATTACTTGAAACACTCGGTATTGGCCAAATACCACAATGTCATCAGAATTGCTTTTTCTAATGAAATTTTCGGTTGACCACGAGTAATATTGACATATTTAGAATCCAGCTGTAATATGTTCTGGTATAATGCTTTAATGGTGCTTGGTAACATACGAAAATGCGCTTTGTTGGTCATTCAACTTACAAACAAACCATATTTTCATAGTACATCAAATTCTTCGGGCTACTGATGGTATATTCGGATTCTTCTTCTGAATCATTCGATGAATCATCAAATAGCAAATGCCAATATATTGCAGAACATAAAGCTATTCCAATAACTTTTTTGCTCATATTTATTCATACATAGGTATATAATTAATACAAGTAAAATATATTTAAATGATTATTGAGCCATAATTAAAAGGATTATTCCCATATTCCAGATTGAATCACATTTCCAGTCACACATGTTGAATTTCATCATAATCGGTTAAGAAATAACGAATATCCATCCTAATTGGTCATATTCCAAAATTTCATCAAAATTACAATTGTAATTACATTACAATCATTTTAGAATCTCTAATCCCATTTTTTATAAAATATGCATTATTATGTTATTACATTAACTATCAGTAATACATTTTTTTTCGACATAACATACATAATATCTAACAACAACAAAGTTACCAATATTTCTGCTCTCTTTAATGTTTAGTTGTACAGACGCACATTCGATTTTGTTACTGTTATGAATTGTTGCAATTCTCTTATAGTTAATACTGCTGGTTATATAGCTATTTTGTCTTGCATGTCTTTTTCACTTAACATATTGTGTCGTATCCTGCTGAGAAGGAATAAGCTTATTCCACGCTCTCACACCCATAAAAAATATTCAAAATGAAGTAATATATTCATTACATTAATACAATTATAAATAAGATAATGAACAACCCAGATGTGCAACCAAGGCACTCAGTTTATTTTACATTGCATAAAGTTACGATAATAAAAAGGAAAATTCCCAAGTTTTCCTTATTCTCAAAAGTTAACCCCGCAACCATACAAAAGTTGGTAAATGTGACCTACTTAACATAATAATTACACTCATAGTAAGGAAAACAAATATTTTGGTCGGCGAATTTTAATCGTTAGATATAAACACGTAATGTAATATGTAACACGTGGCATATACAATTTCAGTATATGAATATAAAAATATTCAATAAAAACGACATTATAGTCAGAAATGTTATTCAATTACAGACAAATAAAATGTGAAATGATTGAAAAAAACTTGTTGACAATATTTTGCATCAACACTCTGGAAAAAACATAAAACCTTTTATTCAAATTAATTTTTATTTCTTTTTGGATAGAGAATGTGAACAAACCATTTAGAATTTTAATTAGAAATTACAATATCTTCTAAAAAAAACTATGAACTAAAATTTCATTCGGGAAATGATATTTATATGGTAATATATTTTTCACGTAACCCAATAGTTTGGCATAAATGATTACGAATTTGTTTTTACAAAATTTGCAAAGCTCACATTTTTTTGTGGCACTTGTACTTATACATATAATCTAGTTTACTGACACATACATATTCGTATATACATATATGTATGTACATAGTTTGAAGGTATCTATGTACAACAATATAAAGTTGTTTGTGTTCGATGTTCGTTGTCCTTCTCCGGATGGTCGATTTTCTATTTTTTAATAAACATTAAATTGTATTGGAAACCAAAATGGGTATACTAAATTATATAGTATGATTTCTCCGTATTCAAATAAGTATTGTCAAATTTACACAAGTAAAGGATTAAATTTTATTTTCAATGACCTATATAACAAACTTTCTCACTTTTCCTTTATAAAAAATTGGTCTGGACTCTGTAGTTTGCTTAGTGATGATTTGAATTTATTACAAGAACAGTGAATCTGAATTTTCTACCATCCTTTATGTATTTTGTTAAGAGTTGCATAAGATGTACAATTACATTCGAGATTTTTTTAAAGAAAATAATTTAATTAGGTATGTATACATGTTTCTATCGAAAAATAAATGTAGGCATACAAATTAATAAAAACAGCAAATATTTTATTTTCCCTTATATACGTAGAATAGTTTAATATATCGAAAAAGTTGCTTAAAGTGATGCAAAGAAGCAAATTTCATTTTACGACATTTCAATATAAATACTTATTTGAAAAATATAGCGTGAAATGAATAAAACAAAATAAGGCGTATCCGACTCCTCGAATGGCACTATTCCCACAAATCATCCGTTATACGTCACCAAACTACGTTGAAACTTTGTTCCTCTCAGGAAATCCTCTGATATCGTTCCTATCTTCCAGTTCGGTAATAGGAACGATGTCTCTAATTATAGGGGCGTTTCTATACTGTCAGGAGTGTCAGGGTCAGCTATCCCTAAATTATTCGAATTAATTGTCTGTGACTATTCGGACTGGTCATTTATAATTGACGAACCACATGGATTTGGCCGTGGTAGATCTGCCGTGATGAACTTAATAGAATTTTTGAAACGTGCTATGGAGATGATTGAGGTTAAGTCACAAGTTGACGTCATTTATACTGACTTTAGCAAAGCATTTCACTCGATCAACCATTTTATTGGATTGGAAAAATTAAAATCTTTTGGCACTGCTCCTAATTTGATAAAATGGATTGATTCGTACCTTACTGAACGCGTGCAGTTTGTAAAAATGAATGACAGTTTTTCTAATCCGGTTAAGGTGTAGGGTTTCGTTTGCACGCAAATCTAGGTAAACATTATCGACCAGTACAGCGACCGTGTTGAATATTGGTAAAAATAAAAATCGGCAAATCAAAAGAGAGTATCTGTCTGTGTGTAGTTGTATATACATACCGATCGAATGTATACATTTTTCTCTTCGGTTGATAATATGTACTGGTCAGAAAAAAAAAGTAGGAAACCCATTACAGGATCTAATCGCATTACCGGCATCTCAACAATTCCGTCTATATAATATATACATATACCATTAAGGCCGGTACACATTGAGAAGGAGCGTCGAGAACGATTTTTCGATTAAAATAATAAAAAGCGTTTGGTTTTAATTAACGATAGCCATGACATCGTGCATTTACTAAGAACAGAATTTAAAATTTTAACAGTTTTAATACAAAATTTCAATTCATCGTTGATAATTTTTAATTTAAGACGATAAATTGAAATTTTTTATTTTTTAGCAAATACATATATGTATACGATATTTTAGCTATCGTAATTAAAACTAAAGGCTTTTATACAAGCCGTAGTATTTGCGGTATAAACACAACATAAAATTTACTACATATTTCTGTAAATATTATTGTCGTAACCCCGTATAATCTTTACATATTTCAATTTTAACACTAGAAGCCCAACCCGTCAAAATGACGAATTGTACATTTATTGAATTCAATTTTTTTAATTATTATGTTATATGTTAATATGTTTTTGGATGTTTATGATGAATTTTAACATAGTTACTTTGTTGTCATATTAAAAGCCATTACACAGATTCCCACAAAAATATTAATAATTAAAAAAATTGAATTTAATAAATGTATAACCGGTCATTTAACCGGTCGGTAGTTCTAGTGTTAAATTGTAGTTTGTATCAAAAACAGTAGAAAATATAAGTAACACTTACAGAAAAATAGTTTATATACATTGCATACTTACTAGTTTATATACACTACTTTATATACATACATCCATTCAAACAAAATCATTTTCATTCATTGGGGATCACTACATTCGCCTGAAAAAAAAAATCCGGAAATTTTAAAATCCCGAATAGTTGAAAAGTAAAAATCCAGAAAAATAAAATCCCGAAAAAAAAAATCTAGAAATTACCGGAAAAGCAATCCAGAAAAAAATCCAGAAAAAATATTTTGTTTAAAATCAATAAAAAAAATCAATTTTATAGGCATTTGTAGACTTACGTCCTCTCTTGAAACATTTGTGGTGCATCTATCAGTAGAAGCGATACGAGCGATACAATTCCTTTGATCTGTGTCTGCAAGGTTGACGAAGCATTTACGAAGTATTAAATCCATAAGTCGCTCGAATACATCCGTCGATACCATACTAACCCAACGAATTAAGCTAACCACAAAATAACTTGAAACATTTGTGGTAGAACTATCAGTAGAAGCGATATGAACGATACGATTCCTTTGATCTGTGTCTGAAAGGTTGACGAAGCAATTTCCATTATCATAAATATTAAGAACTTTACGTAAAACCTCAAATTTGATAGACATTTTATAAATTTTAATTATAATTTGGTCCGCACTTTGATAATTATGTTTCTGGATTTTAGTTTTCGGGATTTTTATTTTTCTGAATTTTTTTGTTTCTGGATTTTTTTTTTCTGGATTTTTTTTTCGGGATTTTCAGTTTCGGTATTATTTTTTTCTAGATAAGGTAGCCAACCCCATTCATTGAAAGGAAAAAAAATTTTTGAACATGTGTTCTATCAAACCAACAAATTTGACGAATTTAATAAATGTATTCCTGATCATACATACATACATTCAAACAAAATCATTTAATTATCAATGAAAGTTCACACTAATTGTTCAAACATTGTTTGTGTGATCATTACAACATACTGTGTAGTAGTCTAGTTTACAAAATTAACACCAATAGAAAATCATACTGTTTTCTTTCGTAAACTAGAACCAACAAAAATGTTTATATAAGCCGTAGTATATTGCGTTTGCGGTATAAACACAAAATAAAACTTACTACATATTTCTGTAAGTATTAATGTCGTATCCCCGTATAATCTTTACATACTTCAATTTGAATTAAAAACAGTACAAAATATAACTAACACTTACAGAAATAATAGTTTATATACCTTACTTACTAGTTTATATACACTAATTTATATACATTCAAACAAAATCATTTTAATTCATTGAAAGGAAAAAAAATTTTGAACATGTATAAACATTTTTGTTCGTTTTTGGTTTTTGGTTCTATTATGAACTTTCATTGTTTTTTGTTTGTTTTTTACGTGAATGTATTGTAAAGGAAATCTTTAAGCGTCTATAACTTTGGAGTCCGACCACCTAAAGAGCTTAGCCATACCATTTTGTTCTTATCTCATCAAGGTCTATAAGTCTGTCTTTGTTTCATGAAAATCGGATAAGTACTTTTCAACTTAATACTTGTTAACAGACATCAATAGCGGGGATATAAGGCATCTCTCTCGCTCTAGCGCTTCGCTTGAGTTGAGATGCCTAAAAGTACACCAGAGTTAAAATCATTAGAATAAAAAAATTAATTGCAGTGATAAGACCGAAGTTTAGTGGTTTATTAATTTATTGTGTTAAATCAGAACCATCTTGAAGTGAATAGAACCGGCATGTGAAAAATGAACTTAAAATAAGGGATATAGAAACACTAAAAATTCATTTATTTTCATAGTGTTTATATGAAAAAAACGCGATTTCGATTGACGATAAAATATGAATTAAAAGTTAAACCCAGTTAAATAATTTTTTAAGAAATCGCTAACAAACAACTCAATGTCTTACTCATTTAAAACACAGATTCTCAAATTTCCATATTTTCCAGCAATAATCAAAAGAAAATAAGGGAAATTAAATTAAAAAACATTCTACAACAACAACAATATGTATTAAAAAGAGAAAATTCAATTTAATGACGACATCATATCTCCACATCTAAAACTAATGGTAAGAAAAAAGACAACACGCTTCCGCTCAACAATTAAACTAAAATAAATCAGAAAGAGCAAACAGAAAAAAATAAATCAATAAAATGAGTGCGAAGAAAACAAAACATCAAAACAATCTAGCATGCTTTGCAAATTCAAAATAACTATAGAAACATATTCGAATTCAAATTTGAATGGAGGCAATGAAAGAGATGATTATTGTATTTTTTATAAACGAGTTATGTTGATGACGTAGTATATTACAAAAACAACAATATTTAAAATTTCAAAAGTACCATATTTTTCATGACGATTTTCACTTAAAAATAAACATTTTCAAGACTCGATTTTTCAATCAAATAATATTACATGTTTCATGAACATTTTCATATAAGAACAAAACAAAAGCTCACATTTCTAATAAACTAAAACTGTAAATGAAAATAACCGTTTCCCCATATAGTTTCATAGTAAAGGAAAAATTGTTTGTACCTTATTTTAAGCTTAGTAAAAAATACAGTCGATACTGGAGGCTCTTATTTATACAGTAGGCTCTGGTTAAATACATACATATAGGTATATCAAGTTTTAATTTAAAAATATGTGGTGGTTTCCAGGCAAATCTAATGAATTTAAAAATTATGTTACCACCTCGTTTTGATCCATAACATAATCTATTGATTTATATGCAAATATTTCACCGATTTTTTTTTTTGAATGGCAACATTTATATCATTAACGTCCTTATATTAGCTGCCAATATTGCTCGTTCACATACGCTTTCAATTAATTCTTCTTCTTTTGATTCTTTTAAAATATAAAAATTGTGTGGAAATGTAATTAAACCAGTTGATATCAATTGGAATTTTTCCATTTCTAATGTCCAATAATTGTTTTGAAAATGTTACAGCTGATTCATCGTTTTGCAAATGAACACGCAAATTTGTTGTTTAATTAAATTTTTAAACGATTCTCGATTTTAAACACGCATTTAATTCATCAGCTGGAGTTGATCGTGTTATAACAGGTCTATAATCACCTGATAATAATATTAGCCGCATTTCTTGACGCTGGATCTGATCCGGATCAGATTATGTTTCATGAAACGCCAAGTAATATAAACGACTACCCGTATCAAAATTTTGATACCCGTATCAAAATTTTGATCCAAAAACAAAAATTTGTAAAATTTTTGTTGTTGTTTTCAATGTAAACTTTGATCTGATCCGGATCACTATGCGTCAAGAAATGCGGCTATTGTTGTACCACCGAATAACTGTTGGTTATTGCACAATTCTTGAAGTGTTCTATCTAATGCTTGTAGTGATTTTCTATGTTGTTTTGAGATCTTATTTTCGCCAAAAATATTGATATCGAAAATGAGCATCTAAAAAATATAATCCACTTCTTTGATCATTTACAGCTGACAGAATTGTATCATAAACATGATTTTGTTGTTGATTCATTTTTTGTAAATGTAATTGTAAATATTCATTTAATGAAACTATATCAAAGTTTATTTCAATATTAGTGATATAATTTACTAAACGATTGGGCGGTGTCAGTCCTAATTGTGATAATTTTTTGTTTGCAATTGAAAAACAAATATCTTCAATTAAAATTAATGTTTGAATATACATCTAGGTATCTGTTATGAATTCAAAATCATAATTTGATGTACTTGAACGTATAGTATACGATGTAAAATGTCTTCCGTCATACAATCTTTATATTTTCCCCATAATTGTGATATTCTGATGAACTTGATGGAAAACATGTTGTTACTATTATGGAAAATAATATACGTATTTGATGTGATGCAGAAGAAATCGATGCATCGCCAATTGTGTTATCCCAATTTCCATCGTTTTCAAGCAAATTTAATAGTTGGTGGTTAGTTTAATAGCTTCTCGATATGTTACACATATATTATTATTTACAGTTCTTAAATTTTCGAATGATGTTGTTCCTTGAACAATAACTAATAATAATAAACATTCTGTATTGTTTGGGTGTACAGCACATAATCTTCCTAAAGTATGGGTAGAAAATATATTTATGTATTTGACCTTTAACTCAAGTACCTTGTGTGTAGAATATGACGTGGAGTTCCAGGCAAATCAAATTAATTTAGAAATTCAACTGGGTAATTCACAACTTCATTTGGATACATAACGCAATCAAAGGATTTGTATGTTTTGGTTTGGCCACAAATCTTATTTAGAATATCAATATTAATGTCACTGACGTGATAATTACGCACAATATTGGGATATACAATTGAAATTAAATGCATTTAATTCATCTGGTGGTGTTGATCGAGTGATGCTGATGACTGTAATATTGTTTTATTTATCGCATTTCTATTACTGGGCAACACGCCGTAATTAATTCGATTGTGGATTAGTTTTGTTATTTAGTTTTTTTTTTAAAAGATACATCCAACGACATTTATTAAAATCTAGTGAAAATAATCAATGTTACAAACACGCACGTCATTTATTATATAGAGACTAACTGTACTCTCCCCGCTTTGCTGGTCGTGTAATTTTTTTTTTTTTGAACATATAGCATAAAATATTAATTTTTTTTGGTATTTGAAATGAAAGATTATACATTTTTGTATTTTATTAAATTAAAATTATAATGAAAAATGATTTAAAAATATGTTAGTTATATTTATTTGATTTTTTATTTGACGACATATTAATTTGATTTTCCCCCTCAAATTCGAGGGTTAGTTGATGGAAGAAGGCAGACTGTTCTGATATAGGCCATTTTCCAAAATTGTTGCTCCACGTTTCGGCAGATGACGTCAGAAGGCAGGTATACCTTGTATTTTTTTTTTTAAAGTTGTTGGGTTGATAAAGTTGATCCCTTACTATAGCAAATATAATTAATATTTGAATCAATGTTTACTTATTCCAATCTTTTTTTTCGCGGAGGTTCACGCCGCGCTGGTGGTTGGGATGCAGTTGGGGGAACTGAATTTGATTTGACTGAAATTGAGACTGCACTTGATACTGTTACTGAAGTATTTGTTGCCCTTCGATCGGTCTTAGTTGATATGGGTGGTGAAGTGATGATTTCTGTTGATACAAAACAGTTTACGGTAGGTCTAGAAGTAAAATATAAATTTAGTTTAATTTACACTTATAAATTTATTAAAAAAAAAAAAAAACGTGAGAACGGTCGCTATTTGGAAAGACCCAGATCCGGAATTCGCCAAATTCTCCCAGAGCAACCCTGAATTCTGGAACGGCATATGAGCGAAAAAAAGCAGTTGGTAATTTTCACAATTTAACATACATATCTGGACCATAGCGCCTTTTGTCACGCATGAATCCTAATGAGAAACCCAATTGGAAAAAGTACCGGAACAGCTATATCAGAGCATACCATTTTTCGCGCATGCGCAACTTTTGCAAGCACCATTTTTTATAATGCAGAATAAGGAGGCGCATTTTATTTGACCATTTCCAAAAAATTGCTTGTATCCAATACCATTTTGGTGTTCGTAAATACCCGCTGTGTACTTGGTTTTCAAAAATCCAATAGTATTTTTTAGAAGGGACGCGATTCCGAGCTGAATACCAATTTTAGGCCTATTTTATTTGCCACCCAATATGCACGGCCAACGGAAATCCGTGTGAATTTTCGTGCGAAAAACATACTGTTTCTATGGAAAGAAACATCAAAAGTACACAGAATAGAGTACTACTCGCCAAAGGAAAGTGTCTCAAAAATTCCAGTGTGGGTGTGTGCAGTAACTAAAACGAGACAAAATCAGATTTGGAAAATAAATGGAAGTTTGTTCGAAATTTACATTTTTTCATATTCTTTTCCGTACTAATTTCTGGCAATTATAAAAAAGTTTTCCGTCGGAAACAAAATATTATTTCCATAGTAGATTTTTGGTCTTTTCCTGATAGAATCAACCAATATTTCCATGCGAATAATAACTCAAAATAAAATTTTCATTTGAAAATAGTGTTTTATTTATTTCAATTACAAATTCAATAATTTTGTATATACATATGTACTTAGGTAATGAATTTTATACATAAATAAATAAATAAACTTATATTATAATAATTGCGTTTAATGTGTAAAATATAATTAGATAATTAAGATTCTTAAGATTACAACGAAGTATAAAATAAATTTTCACGTCGATTAAATGTAAAATTCGCGGTTGCGAATCTATCGCGGATCGTAAACTACATATAAAAAAAATTGGAAACAATTGGTGTAAATCAAAGTATCCTGGAAAACTTCTATTGATTTACATGTAATTTATATTTTTTGATTCCGCGTACAAACGCAATATTTTTATTGCGGATCTAAAACAATTTTTTTTTTGATGAATTGTAAAAATATCCTAAGGAATTTCAATGAAACTATGATAAAAAATTATTGTTTCCAATTTTTTTTTTATGTAGCTTACGATCCGCGATAGATCCGCAACCGCGAATTCTATAATCGACGTGAATAAATTGAAAAAACACTTTAATTCACATACACGACACACGTCTGGCTCAATCAAAACACAAATCACAACAAATTGACAAACTCAGCTGAGTATAGAAAATGGCGTGTGCGTCGATATTTTTATGTGAGTATTTTTTTTTGTGAGAGAAAGAGAAAGACAAAACCCGATACACTTCAAACGAATTTGATGTGTCTTTGATATTTTGTTGTATGGAATTTCGTATGGAATTCGAATAATTTTTCCAGTGTGGAAAATTTGCATACTGGGCAAATTCAAAATTGGTATTCATTTCGGAATCGCGTCCCTGTTAAAAAATACTATTGGATTTTTGAAAACCAAGTACACAGCGGGAATTCACGAATACCAAAATGGTATTGGATACAAGCAATTTTTTTGTAAATGCCCAATATGCAATTCCAACGGAATTCCTTGTGCATTCTCTTAAGAAAACCACACTCTTTCTATGGAAAGAAACCAAAAAAATACACGGAATTCCGTACTGCTCGTCAAAGAAAAGTGTCTCAAAAATTCCAGTCTAGGTATGAATCCCAACTAAAAAGAGACAAAATCAAACTATGGAAAAGCAGTGGAATTTTATCGGAAAGTCGTGTTTTTTCCATACTCTTTTCCATACTAATTTTAGGCACCTTTTCGATACGAAATTTATACAATTTTCCATTGGGATTTAAATAGGTTTCCATGGTAAATTCTTTACCTTTTCCCGGTTGAGCAAAATAAAATTAGTTGAGTAATACAATTTTTTTTTATATTTATTTCAATTATAAGCTGAAGTTTATACAATAATATTCTCTACAGAATATACAGGCATCTTGCCAATATATCCATGTAATATCTTGTAAGCTTAGATTAGCATTTTGATCATCTGTGGCCCTATTCTGCCAATTCCCTGGGAATTGGGAATTGAAATATTTTGACAATATTCTAGCAGTTGGGAATTATTTTTTCCAAAAGTGTATTCTGGCGATTGGGAATTTTTGAATGTAGGGCAAAATAATTCGGGGAATTAGATGAAACTGGTTGTTTTGTGTGTTTTCATTATTTTATTTACAACATAGTATCGGTAAAGTTTGATTTTATATGTATAAAATAAAATTTTTAAATAATTGCGCCTGCAAAATTTGAAATAATGTTTTCCCCATTAGAAATTATTCCCAATTATGCCAGAATACACTTTTGGGAATTGCGGAATAAGAAATTGGGAATTATTGAAGTTTCGAAATATCGCAATATTTTTCCAATTCTTAGGGAATAGCCAGAATAGGGCCACTGGCTGATTTAATGGGGGCACAGCTGTCGTTCGTAATACTGTTAATTTATCTTGAATTTATTTTAATTTCGCTGGCTTTTCTGTCACGTCGGATTTATACCATGTATCGTATAGGTTCCGTTATATCTTGTACCTTCGATATCTTTATACTGACCCTTCAAGAACGCAACATAATTGAGCACGTTATCAATATTTTGTACAATTTCAGTACGTGGACTTGGTAAATTGAATCTTTTTGCTGCGTGAAAAGTAAAAAATACATTTGTGAGTTTATTATATAATTAGACTAATACAAAATATTATATAGGTACGTACACTTTTCAAAAGATCATTAGAACCAAAATTTGGTAGTGTTCCAACGGTTGGGATACCGTTATAGGCTATGAATAAAATAATCGAATTGTAGAGCATACATACAACATTCTTTTAATGCTTTAACGACTTGAGCAACACTATAATCGATTCTGAAAATCATTTAAGGTCCGAATTTATAGTCGTTGCTACAACTATAACTACTATTATAGTAACAGTTTTCGTATTTATAAACCTCACTATAAGTTTTGTTTGTAATGTAACAATGGTTATAGTGATCAAAATCAATCACTATAAACGTTGCTACAATTTATCCAAGACAAGAAAGTAAATTCGAAATTCGTATCGAATTTTATACATGATTTCAAAACGATTTTCGAAATTCGTTGCTATAGCAATAGCAATAGTTACGACTATAAATTCGGGCCTTAGCTGCTAGTACCATTCAAAGTTGTTATACTTACAATGTAGATAAGGTCGCATAGCTTCTAATTATTTTTTGTTTCATATACATATACAATTAAAATTCATATTGATCTTAAATAAAAGAGTTAAGTTTAAATATGGTCACAATTTAAAAATGAACACAAACAAAAATTTATTTTATAAAACGTCATAATGCGTTTTCGTTTAATTACCTTATATTGCACTACGACCGCATATGGAATGAAAATTTTCAACACAAACGAAATGAAAACAATAGGTATGCATTTACGACTGCCCAATATGCACGCCCAACGGAAATCCGTGTGAATTTTCGTGCGAAAAACATACTGTTTCTATGGAAAGAAACATCAAAAGTACACGGAATAGTGTACTACTCGCCAAAGAAAAGTGTCTCAAAAATTCCGGTGTGGGTGTGTGCCCTAACTAAAACGAGACAAAATCAGATTTGGAAAGTAGATGGAATTTTGTTGGAAATTTGCATATTTTCATATCCTTTTCCGTACTAATTTCTGGCAATTATAAAAAAGTTTCCCGTCGGAAACAAAATATTATTTCCATAGTAGATTTTTGGTCTTTTCCTGATGGAATCAACCAATATTTCCATGCGAATAATAACTCAAAATAAAATTTTCATATCAAAATAGTGTTTTATTTATTTCAATTACAAATTCAATAATTTTGTATATATGTATGTACTTAAATAATAAATGTTATACTACATATGTATATAATAAATCATATGTATCTACAATGTATATAATAAATAAATAAACTTATATTATAATAATTGCGTTTAATGTGTAAAACATAATTAGATAATTAAGATCCTTAAGATTACAACGAAGTGTAAAATAAATTTAAATAATAAATTGTTAGATAATAAATTGAAAAAACACTTTAATTCACACACACGACACACGTCTGGCTCAATCAAAACACAAATCACAACAAATTGACAAACTCAGCTGAGGGTAGAAAATGGCGTGTGCGTCGATACTTATATGTGAATATTTTTTTTGTGAGAGAAAGAGAAAGACAAAACCCGATGCACTTCAAACGAATTTGATGTGTCTTTGATATTTTATTGTATGGAATTTCGTATGGAAATGATATTTTATTGTATGGAATTTCGTATGGAATTCGAATAATTTTTCCACAGTGTGGAAAATTTGCATACTGGGTGGATTTTTGAAAACCAATTACACAGCGGGTATTCACGAATACCAAAATGGTATTGGATACAAGTAATTTTTTTGCAAATGGTCAAATAAAATGCGCCTAATATATCCAAGACAAGAAAGTAATTCCGAAATTCGTTTTCGGATTTGGCTTGTTTATAAATAAAAACAATCATTAAACAAAATTTAATTAATTTATTTTAGGATTTGTATATTGTACCGTAGACAGACACAGAGTTAATCGCGATTTTCAGTTGTCAAAAATCGTGTTGTGGAAACAAAATAATCCGGTTTAGGTGAAAATCGTGTAATGACCGACGACTGTTAGATGATTTTGTTTTCACAACGCGATTTTTGACAATCGGGACAAATGAAAATCGCGATTAACTTTGTGTCTGTCTACCGTATTAGGTACATAAATATATGTCTGTCCAAAAGTGAAAATCACAAAAGTGCTCTTAAGCACAATTTTACCAATTCTATGATAGTATGGCAATCACTAGGTAATACACTAATACATGGTAAGGTAATACCTAATGCACTAGATAAACCTATAAAAAATTGCACTCGTTTCCACACGTCCCGAATGGGGAAGAGTGCGCCGCGCGTTTTTTTTTGTGTGGTTTCCCCAATAGGCCTAATCCACAATTCAGTATACCACTCACCAACATTTCACAAAACACAAAGTTATTTTTATTCGGAATAGTCAATGTTCCGAACTATCGATAAAAATACAGTAAACGGGTCCTCATTCCTTGCCAAACACAATTTACGGAACATAAATTCGGCTAAATAATATTTAAAATCGACTTGCCTATTATATTTAGGCAAAGGCACTTTCACATGCCTCCACGTGCTCTCAATAGTGTTCGTGTGAGCACCAGTTTCCTCGTTCCGAAAGGACATGCTGTGGTTCACAGTTAAATGTGCGTAACCTTCGTCGGTCGCCCAAATGTTCGTAGGCTTTCCAAAATTCAGATATAATTATCGTGCCTGGCAAAATGAACTGTTTTATAATATTAGTTAAGGTTTTTCGGTCATGAGTACATACTTTCTCCAGGAAACATTTTCCGGAAAGCCGTTCGATCCCTCCAAAAACCCATTGCCGCTCTACATGATGGCCACGATTATATTTGCGATTACCGAACTTGGATTTGTCAATCTCGACTATAACACCTGGACCGCCAATTGGTTCGAATTGCGTCTGCATATAGTCGACGAAGACTTTCCGCACATACTGGTTCCAATCAGCGGCCGTTGTTGGCGACAGATTGTACTCCGCGATTAAACCTTCAGATCCTACCTTATGTAAAATATCATAAGTGATGAGTAATATCAGCCCAACTTCAAGCTTACTCCGACTAAACCAAGAGTTGAGCCGAATACTTTGTCGAATGTTGCACCGGACTCCGTCGACCTGCTTATTGCAGCACTACAAAATTTTTTGTAAACGTTCGTTGCGTAATAATTTGCAAAAATTACCACATTTATGGCACAGCAATTCTTTGTGGATTACACCACAATCCGCCAGAAAATTAAAAAATAAATTACTATGGTTAATAATATTAACCAAAAATAATTTATTAACTATGACCTCTTTCTTTCTTAAAACTTTTACTACGCGATCTAGCTCCTGCTGATGCGTAATTATTGCACTTGTAATCGTATTCATCTTTAGGTAATCACTTCACAAAAAATTTGTTATCGTTAAACAAGAAATGATGCACAAACTAACAAACGAATTCAGTGAACAATTGAATTGTGAACAACAATTCAGCGTTTTTTTATGTGTTATTTTTAAATTAATTTTCGCTGAATAAATAATTAATAATTTTGTAAATACAAAATTTCGCCCCGATGGCACAGTGGTTAGCATGCTTGCTTTAAGCTCCGGAGGTTCCGGGTTCGATTCCCGGCGGGTGATGACAAAATCACGGCTGCTTAATGGTAGGATCAATGAATTAATCACTCATTTTAAAAAAAAATTATTACGAAACTTCATAATTTTTTTCTAAACAAAAATTATAAATATATAGCAGTGTTTTTAAAATTATTTTAAATCGTTTCATATCTTAGAGGATGGGGGCTGTCGCCCCAAACCCTCGCTTTCTCATGTTTTTCAAGATTTCTAGATTATTGAAAATGTTATATGTTATATTGTTGTAATAATTATTGACAAGCTGAAATTGAGAACTCCTCAAAGCCGCTTAATATTGGCCCCTCCCTCTTTGCACAAAGAAGACAAATAAATATAAGAATTTTTCAAAATCTTTTGGTTTACTTTTTCTATTTCACATACTAAAATAACGAACTCCCCAAAGCCGCTTAGCATTGACCCTTTCCACATAGATGACAAATAATTGCCAGAAGTTTTCATTTTGTTTTACAATTTCTATTTCACATACTAAAATAACGAACTCCCCAAAGCCGCTTAGCATTGGCCCCTTTCCACATAGATGACAAATAATTGCCAGAAGCTCTTATTTTTATTTTACTTTTTCTATTTCACATACTAAAATAACGAACTCCTCAAAGCCGCTTAGCATTGGCCCCTTTCCACATAGATGACAAATAATTGCCAGAAGTTTTCATTTTTGTTTTACTTTTTCTATTTCACATACTAAAATAACGAACTCCCCAAAGCCGCTTAGCATTGGCCCCTTTCCGTAAAGGTGACAAATAATTGGCAAAGGTTATACAAAAATTCTAAATTTCCTCGCCACACGATTGGCTACAAAATCTCGGTTTTCAAAACCTCGGTGCTATAAAATCACGTTTTATATAAATTTTGGAAAATGGGGATATTCAATTTAAAACGAAAATAACAAAAAAATTATAAATTCTGGAAAATGGGGAATTTAATTTTAAAATAAAAATTAATAAAAACCGAAACTGAAACGATCCCTTACATCCCGCGAGAAAATATTCCCGCGAGGAAATATTCCCGCAAGGAAATGTGTGTGAGGAAATGTGTGTGAGAAAATGTATGCGAGGAACTGTCCTGTTACCATTAATAACACGTGGCCAACTCCTAACTTAACTTAGAATTGTAGAGGATAACGGCTTCGGTAACCTTCACTGGTACGCGGGAGATCGCTGCGTTCCCTACCGCTTAGCCCTCCAAAGGGTCGCTGCGCTCCCCCCCCCCCCCTTAGCCCTCCGAGGGGGTCGCTGCGCTCCCACGTGACGTGCCTCACGTAGGAGCGGATTATACAGAATCAATTAATGACACCTACTAAAAAGAAAAATATTTGCACTATTTGGTTTGCGACATCTGTAAAGTGAAATACATTATGATAAAATTTGTCTAAAATTATTTTTATAGATCGAAAGTTTGATATTTTGAGTCAATTAGTCATGGGAGAATAACATAATATCTAATTAAAACGTTGCACAATTCCTCATCAGAAATTATAGGACTTAATTCCTCTTCTACAGATGAAATGAAAGAAAATAAATTGTAAAATAAATGTTTAGCTATATAAAATAAAAAAATTATAGATTAGCAAATAAATTAGTGCAAACAAACCGTTCATTCTAAATTCAAACTCCCCTTCGCTCTGGTTACGAGTCTATATTAATATATGGACTCGTAACCAGAGCGAAGAGGAGTTTGAATTTAGAATGAACGGTTTGTTTGCACTAATTTATTTACTAATCTATAATTTTTTTATTTTATATAGCTAAACATTTATTTTACAATTTATTTTCTTTCATTTCATCTGTAGAAGCGGAATTAAGTCCTATAATTTCTGATGAGGAATTGTGCAACGTTGTAATTAGATATTATGTTATTCTCCCATAACTAATTGACTCAAAATATCAAACTTTCGATCTATAAAAATAATTTTACACAAATTTTATCATAATGTATTTCACTTTACAGATGCCGCAAAATTTTCAAACGGTTGCGAAGAAGATATTATAGATTCAATGAAGAAATGGCTACATCTAGCGCTGGACCGTTTGCGGAAATTACACAAATTAGTAAATAAAAAATAGATTTTGAAGTGTTCAAGAAATAAAAATCTTCCATTTTTTTTGTATAATAAGCTCTGAAATCATGAATTTAATTTAATATTTTTTTTATGTATATACGTACATTCTTACAACATTATTTTTTATAACTGTAGTTAGCTTATAATTGAAATAAATATAAAAAAAAACCTTTTATTACTCAACTAATTTTATTTTGTAAATCTACTATTATGTACGCTCGGAAATATTGGTCAATTCAACCGGGAGAAGGTAAAGAATCTACCATGGAAACTTATTTAAATCCCGATGGAAAATTGTTCAAATTTCATATCGGAAAAGGTGCTTAAATTTAGTATGGAAAAGTGTTTGCAAAAACACGAGTTTCCGATAAAATTCCACTACTTTTCCGTATTTTGATTTTGTCTCTTTTTAGTTGGGATTCATAACTACTCCGGAATTTTTGAGACACTTTTCTTTGGCGATTAGTATGGAATTTTGTGTATTTTTGATGTTTCTTCCCAAAGAAAGAGTGTGGTTTTCGTAAGAGAATGCACATGGAATTCCGCTGGAATTGCATATTGGGTATTACCATAACGGCTTCATACCGGAATCCCTTCGAGCTCGCAAAAAAATTTCGATTCCACATCAATTTTGTCAGGAGGAGTACCTTTGGTGATAACAGCATATATTAGGAGAAGTGGCACACTTGCAAACATTTATTTAAATCACTTCGAAAATATGCACATCTACAACACCAAAAATAAACTCAGGAATCACATCTTATACTGGTATAGATATGTCGACGACATACTGATTTTAATCAATGGATCAAATAGGCAATACATCAATAAAATACACAAACACATTAATTTCACCTTGAAAATAGAACAGATTTTTAGATTTAACAATGCAAAATATCAAACACCAACATCAATTTAAAATATGTAGAAAAATACACAAACAAACCACACCATACAGAACACGTTAAATCATCCATTCCAGCATAAAACTTCTGATTTTAATCACATGATTGAACGTTTAAATCACATACCAATGACCGAAACCAATTACATGGAAGAATTAAATACAATCATACACATTGCCATAGAAAACGGGTACACCGAAAGTTTAATACACCGCCTCAATTCAAAAATTAAAAATAAAATACATATTTTTTATTTTATTATTTTTATTTATTTATTTATGATATTATAATACAATCTGTGGGTTTTTTAAAATCCAGTGTCGACTGATAACAATTTAATATATTTACAACATTAATATTTAAAGGAAAAAAGAAAAACTAACATTAATAAAGCAGAAAATTACAAGATAAATATAATATATGTACATAATTACATGCTACACTTGAAAATGCAACAAATCATTCACGCTCGAGGACTTGAACAAAAACGATTTCAGTCCTAGCTTAAATATATTGAATTTATGAGTGCCTTTTAAATCATCTGGTAGGCTATTGAAAATTTTTGGAGCCAATATTTGAAACGAGTTTTGGTAGTTTGTTGTTGTAAATTTTTCTAGCCGCATGTACTGCTTATTTCTCAAGTTGTACTTGACTGTAACATGAGACTGAGTGTCCTTAATAGAAAAAAATGATTTCATTACTTTGTACACAAATAGATGTCTAATGGGGAAAATTTCTAAAAACTCAAATAAAGGCCACGAAGCCGATAGCCTTGTTGAATTGAGCATAATCCGAATAACATGTTTCTGAGCAATAACAAGTGGGTAAATTCTAGTATTATAAGTTCCTCCCCAGCATATTAAACCATAGGACAATCTTGATTCAACTAGCGCAAAATAAATAATTCTTAGGACTGCTAAAGGACAGGCTGAACGTAAAATATAAAATTTTCGAATTACAGCATACAAATAGATACGCAACGAATCAATATGGGGCAGCCAACGCATAGAAGCATCCATAGTCAGGCCAAGGTACTTGAATTTTAAATATAACATACATCAACACAGCATGACGACATTATACCTCTTATAATATTTTGTTCATGTTGTTGCTGGTGTTTTTGTTATATTAACAAAAACACCAGCAACAACATGAACAAAATATTAAACAAGTGCGGTTACACTATAGCGCACAAACCCAATCACAAATTATAAAAACATTTAAGACCACAACAAAACAATATCTTAGATAGTGTGATCTATAAATTAACATGAAACAATTGCACAAAATTCTATATTGGCCAAACATGCATAGGAGTTGAACAGTACAAACTGAAAACTAAATTTTAAATCAAATAGGGATGGATAGAATGGAAGAACTCGAAATATACACTACTCCAAAAAATTAAAGGAACACAAATTTTTTTAGTTTTTTTTGAAGAGCTTTATCTTTGTAAAATACGGTCGTACAGAGATGAAAAGAAAAGTATTTTAAAGCTACAGATCTCTAGTTTTGAGGCTTTTGAGCGGAAATTTTTTTTGAGATACCGTTATCACGCAATCATAAGAAAGAGCGCGAAAAAAAAATTCGATTTTTTTTTTGTTGTAAGGATCCTTGGGCTCGGGAAATTGTTTTTAAGTTAAACCAATGCATAGGTCGGTTAGCCTGTTAATTAGGCGTAAATTTAATTTCTTTCTGGTCCTCTATGTCAACTTTTTGCTGAGATATCTGACTTTGAATCAAAAGAGATCATTTTGCCTTTGATCATCGATATCTCAGCAACAGTAAACTTTAGGGCAGCCATATAAACTTCAGTAAATTTCCTTCAAGACCCTGAGAAGAAATTTTTTTTTCACCCTCAATACTGATTTGAAAAAAGTACAAAAAAACGACTTTTTAGGTTGGCTTAGTAAATCTACCGTTACTTTACAAATATTGATGAACAGACTAATGTTACTAGGTCATTTTACAGTTTAATGTACTCCTAATAGCCCTGTATTATTTTTAAATTGATCCATCCAACCGTTTTTCCGGACAGATTGATCAAAGTTTTACAAAACAATTATAGGAACAAGTGATCATCAAAATAAAAAAACGACTTTTTTTAAAATGGAAAAACCCGATGATATTGAACTACGAGAAGAGCGTTTGTGCAATAAAAAAGAGAATAGTGAAACAGAAACATTTTTTGTGTTTTTCTACATTTATATAAAAATTTTTACGACATAAAAATTTGGTTCAGAAAAAAGTACATCCAAATATTAAACTCTAACTTTCAAAATATTTATCGGAAAGCAACCAACTTAATCTTATTTGACTGGTAATTGTATAGGCTATTATTAAGATTCAAGTGGCTATCTTGCATCTGCATCCGTTTAAGAGCTATGATGCGTCAAAGTAAAAAAAATTTTTTTTTTATAAAATTGACTTTTTCTGAAAAATAAAACGTCATATGTTTTTTATTTTATTTTACCAATACAATGTTTGGGTCGAGGAGTTATAGAAGGTGCTCAAAATGTTCTCTTGTGATTGCTGCTGTGTGTATTCGCTCTTCTTTTGTTTCAATTTCTTTGGAGTATACAAGCGCCTTCAACGTTCCCCACACATAAAAATTCAATACCGTAAGGTCGGGGGATCTTGCAGGCCAATGAATTGGACCATTTGTTCCAATACAATTATTTGGATAATTTTCGTTTAAAAAATTCTTAACATTATTATCGTAGTGACAAGGTGTACTATCATGTTGGTATGTTTGCGAGATTCTATTTAAAATAGGAACATCATCAAAGACGAGTGGCAAATCGTTTTGTAAAAATTGTAAATAACGTTCATTCGAAAAAACAAACATCATTTCAGCACCGATTCAGTGTAAACGTATGGGTGGTGTAATTGGCAATAAGTTAATTAGATCATTCATATTACCATCGAGATTAAATAGCTCGATGGTAATATGGATGATCCAATTAACTTATCGCCAATGACACCAGCCCATATGTTTACACTGAATCGGTTAAATCATTAAACTTGATTTAATTTAGTTGAAACCAATTAATTTTTATTTTACCATGTATTATAAAAAAATGATTTTAAAATCCTTCATGGATACGTGAAGAATTTATGTTCTTGTATATTTAAAAAATGTGTCACCATCTACTCGTGATTTTCTAAATTACATAATAAAACAAACTAAAAATCTAAAATCTAACCATAAGCCTAAAAACATTCCGTCAAAAACAAAAGTTATCGAAATTTTAATTAATCTGGAAAATGTATAGAACGCATCAAATTCACATTTATCACTCGACACAAACTAATGTCGTTTTAGATTGGTTTGTTTTTTTCTCTATGAAAAATCAATCGCAATTTCGGCGTCAATCGAACAGGGAAATCTCATTGATCTTTCATGTTTCTGCATTATCCGTCCAAATATAAGAAACTTGCAAATTGCACATATAAAATCTAAAATATTCGTTTGCCAAGCATTGTTGAGACTAATTTAATGGCATTTCGAACAAACACAATAACCACAGTAAAGTTGTCAAATTGAAAACGTCAGCCAATTAGCCAAATGGCTCATAAACCATTAAACATACTTTTGTAAAAGGAGAATAAATCTACGAAAAATCTAAATCGAAAATATTTTGCTCTCAGAATAACGTTTTTTTCTTCAATCGAACAAAGTAAAATTCACCCTTCCAAAATTTCGTTTGTATCAAGTTACCCGGGTGGTTGCTCAAATTACCCGGGTAATCGAGTACTCGAAAAAAGGCCAAAATAGCCGAGTACCCGGGTACTCGATAATCGGTATTGGATACCCTAGTAGTAATAAAGTTATAAGTAACCAAAATACTCTTCGGGTCATATAGACCCGAATGACAATAGAAAGGTTAACCTATCTTATTGCTCAGAAATAACCATTTTTTCCTAGAAAAAATTCGTAGGATTTTAGCAATATCGTTGACAAAAAATCACTGAACAAATGAATGAATGAATAATATAGGCTACCATGAAATGAAACCGACTTTATTGTTATTGAAAATAAAATTTTATTTACGTTGCTGCACAAACGTAATACAGTATAAACCCGCTTATTGCAACTAATTAAATGCAACCAGGAGTTGCAAATTGCGAATTGTTGCAAATACCGGGTATACATTTTTAATATGGCATAAATCAAATTTTTTGCATTATCAAAATAATATATTTATTATAGAATTCATAATCTTCATTATTATAAAAAAATGTCGCTTTAGAATCGCAATCTCGATAATTTAAACTACTTGTTTTTTCGGCTCTCCTTTAAAATTATCTTAGTTAAAACAATACACCTAACATGAAAGAAAAAGACAATAGATATGTATCTCGTTCACAATGATAATTTAATAGATCATGTTTAAATGTCAAATTTTCAACAACCGCAAGAGCTACCATCTTTCGGAAAACTCCGAAAACACAAGCAATTTTCACATAATACTACTAGGTGTCACTATTTGCTGTCAAAAATTGTATGACATTTTGATGTATGCTTTTTGTAAACATAAACAAAAATATTTTCATGCTGTAACAGTGATTATTATTAATACGTGATAATTAAATTGATTTTGACTATCCCCTTTTGAAAAAAGGACAGAAATATTTTTTTGATTATGTAGTGACATCTAGTGGCAAACGCTATGTACTTCTTTTTTGACCGTGCTGCCTCTTTCGGAAAATGCTCTGTACTTTTTCAACAATCGTGCTGCCACTTTCGGAAAACATGATCTATAGAAATATAGTAAAATAAAAATAAAAACTTTAGATAAAGAATACCACACTCATGTATTCATGTTCTTCTAGAATATATATATCAATCCGTTTTTATGTTTGTTCCTATATTACATAATAAGTTGTTGCGCACATTTATAGTGTTCCTTTTTGTTGGTTTTGCATAAAAAAAACATTGTTAAAAAATGCGAAGTACGTAGAGTTAACAATTAAGCAAAAGTGTGATATTATCTCAAAATTAGATACAGGTGTCTCTTCAAGAGTGGTCGCTGCTGATTTTAAGTGCAACAAATCCACAATTTCAAGAATTAAAAAAAATAAAAATGTAATTATAAAATTCGTAAATTCTCAACAAAAGGCCTATCGAAAATAAAGGCCATCAGAAGTAGTGAGTTTCCAAAAATGGAGCGCGCTTTATATGCATGGTTTCTGCTTAAAAGGGATCGTCATATCCCCATATCCACTGAAGTATTAAAACAAAAAGCAAAATGTTTACACGATAAAATAAAAGAAGGGACCGGACATTTTGAAGCCAGTAATGGTTGTATTTTAATTTAAAATTATTTTTAAATAAAAGAGAATAAAATTGTTCTTCTTATAGTGATATTTTTTATTATTTTATATAGTACAAGGACTATAGTTTCGAGCGTTCGCTCATTATCAACTTATAACTTATTCTCTATGCGAGAATAAGTTATAAGTTGATAATGAGCGAACGCTCGAAACTATAGTCCTTGTACTATATAAAATAGTAAAAAATATCACTATAAGAAGAACAATTTTATTCTCTTTTATTTAAAAATAATTTTAAATTAAAATATAAAAACAGTGATATAAAGCACAAAAATGGATAAAATCCAATGTTGCAGTAATGGTTGGTTTAGTCGCTTTAGGAAACGCTACGGAATTAGATGGCTTACCGTAGAAAAATTATCAAATAAGCCCAATGGTGTAGAGAATTTTAAAGAAACGTTACATAATAAAATAAAGGATTTACACCTAAGCCCCGAACAGATTTATAACGCAGATGAATCAGGGTTATTTTGGAGAAATCTTCCAAATAAAACACTGGCTCATTTTAAAGAGACGTCAGCGCTCGGACGGAAACTTTCGAAAGGATAACGTTTTCGGTTTGTACCAATGCAACAGAAAGTCGCAAGCTACAACAGTTTGTAATAGGTAAAACTCGGCAACCAAGAGCATTTAAACATTTTACACCCTGCGCCATTGAAATGTTCGATTTCGATTATTTACTATTTCCTGCAATTCTCTCATAGATTTTACCTCATTCGCTATTTTTTATTTGTTTTTTTATTTTTCATGATATTTCACGCCTTATTAGGTATTTAAAACCAAACTAAGGATGAAATATTCGTTCGGTTTCAATTAAGTAGTCAAAGAGTTAATTTTACAAAGGGTCGCCGCTTTAAATTAAATGCTAACGAAAAAGCCAAAGTTTTGCAAGCAAAGGCGAAAAGTACACACATTCACAAATTGAAAGAGTAATTAGTGTAGCCAAACAGCAATTAGAAAGTTTTTAAGGCACTATTCCGAAAATCAAACGATAATTTGGCTCTGATGCAAAGAGGAGAACTTCTGTTTCAACAAATCGAATTTCAGATATTTAGATCTTAAGCAAAGGTTTGCTACGGCTTTGGAGCTGAGAAGTTAGCTTCTAATAGCAACAACCGACACTATTTCAGTTCATACTATTAAAAGGAACTTGGTTTATATGCTTGTCGACCTGCGAGAAAATCATTACTGACAGCAAAAATGGCAGCTGCAAGCCTCAAATTCGCAATAGAATGAAAAAACTGAATGCCCAGGGACTGGCGTTGGTTCATATTCTCGGATAAATCCAAATTCAATATCTTTGGACCCGATGTAAGGACAAGGGTTCGGCGACGAAAAGGCAAGCGGTATTTAACAGAATGTATTTCGCCGACAGTGAAAAATTCACCATATGTTATGGCCTGGAGAGCCATAACAGCCTTTGGAGTTTGATCACTATGCCTTCTGGATAGTTCAGAAAACGGAGGAAAATATAAAAAAATTATCGAAACCTGAATCGTGACTATTGAGGACCCGACTCAATACATCGGTATTCCACTCTTCCAGGACGATTACTCTCCGTGAGTTATTGATGTTATCTGTGAAGTAAGAATGCTTAATTTTAATGTCTATTTTGTTTAGGTAGCCGAATTTAAAAATAGCTTGGTGATTGAGTCGTTACCCTGGACAGGAAATATGGCAAAAGCTGAATTAAGGATATTTATTTATTTATTTATTTATTGTACTTTAACAATAATTTAGTATTAAAAGGAAAAGCACAGATGGAAACAGAGTAAACGGAACAAAAGAACAAAAATAAAATGATGAAGCTGCTTCCATTAGGCAGAAAAACCTTTTAAATTTTTTCAAACAATTTCCATCTCATGCATACACATTCTATTTTGAGCAATAGCTCATTTACAATAAAATGTACAGCAAGAGGTGAAATAATATTAAAAATAAATTTAAAAAAACTACGTATTGCCCATCAATCACGCCACTCCAAAAATTTTGACTTAAATAATTTAGCCGATCCTAAACTCTTAATTTCCAATGGAATTGAATTCCAAAGAGAAACTCCCCTAACGTAAAAGGATTTGTTTAGCGACCTACAACTATTTTTGGCCGGAATCAGGCGGAAGTTTGAGGAATGAGACCTGCTAAAAAGTAACTTCCTATAAAGATAACAAGGCTTCTTAGCTTTGAGAAGTTTAAAAATAAAAAGACAAACGCGAAATTCGTAAAAGGTAGATAAACTACATCCTAAAACAAGGCTAGAGTAGGCAGAAATATGATCGAATTTCCTAATACCAAAAATAAACCTAGTACATGCATTGAAACATCTTTGGAGAACGTTCATATTTTCCTGAAGCATACCGAATAAAACTACGTCACCATAAATAAAATGAGGAAGAAGATAAGACAAAAACATTTTTTTCCTAAACTGACTATCAGAAAATCCTACTACTTTATACAAACAACTAAGCATACCAAAGACCCTCTTACTAATACTAACTAAATGGTCACCCCAAGAAAGAGTTTTATTAATAACTAAGCCTAAATCTCTAACAGTATTTGAATACCTGTAACGCGCGAAGCGCGCTCCAATACGAACGGTTGGAAAGCCCTGAATATTGTGTGTGTTAAACAAAAATTTTTTTTTGATCGTTAATTGAGTAGTCATTCGATATTACGGTACTCCCAAAAAGATGATAAATTCACGAAATTGCGAACACGCGGGAGTCAGTTTTTGGATGTGTAACTCGGCAGTTATTGACCGAGAAATATCTTGTGATTAGAAAAAGAGAATTAACCAGTGATATTGGTATTAAAAAGTTTATTTTTCTGTAATGGGAAAGGAACAATTTAATAAATAAATTTGTGCCTAATTAATTGTACCTAGTATTTAATTATTATCTAATATCTAAATATCTAAAGAAATATTGAACTAAATCTTATCTAATATATAATTATAAATTATTATGCTAATGCTACCTATATACATAATAACTATCAATTTAAAGATATGTAAAAATGGATGTGTTTTACCTAAAAGTGCAAGTGAAATTGTTTAACAGTGGAAGATAATAAAATTACCAAATATAATAGTAATTTTGGTAAATCGAAAAATTAGAGATTAAGCAAAACGAAATAAACTGTGAAACTTAAAAGTGCAAGTCAAATTGTTTAAAAGTGGAAATTAATACAACTACCTAAATATAATAATAATTTTGTGGACCCTAACTGGATGCATTATACTTGTGATTGAATACAGTGTAACAAACAGACACGGTTATCGTGATAAATCCCGTATATGCTTATCCAACTGTTTTACGTGTGTACATTACGGAATTCATAAAATTTGAACATTAAAATTATGATTATGCGTAATATGTATGTACATATGTTTGTATGTGACTAATACAAATAAATTTATATTTCAAAATAATAATAATAATTTAAAACTAATTATAATAATAATAAAAAAATTAAAAAAAAACTAAAAGCAAATCCTAATAGTGACATTATAATCAATCGCAATAACGCGCTATAATACTGTTTTATGGATGACGCTGCATGCTTCAATCAACATAACGACGCTGCAATCAACTTGGTGAATTTAAGTTAAGTTTTTTTTTGGAATTTTCCTTTATATTATCATTTTCTTTATACATATATATCATTTTATCTATTACCGAATATTTATTTAAAATTAATATTTTTATATTTAGTGTAAGGTGTAGGGTATTATTTAGTCGGGATGCATTAACCCTACTAACCTTTGAGATTAGTATTCTTAGATTAAATTTATTTATGAATTGTTTCTCGGATATCTATTTTGTCGTAAGACAAATTATTTTCTCAAAATGTACATTTCTTTAATTCCAAATATACTAAGTTAGTTTGCTTTAAATAAAGTTACGTGTATCTATCGCCTGTTTTGGGGCTTTCGAAATTTTTGTTCGCTTTTCGTGCGTTTCGTGATGGAGTGAGTAGTGAATATTGAGAGTGCGATGTAGGTAAGTCTTAGGTGAGTAAAGAACCGGTCTATTCCTTCCCTTATCCCCTCTCTCCCTAGGTGGTAAATCAAGCTTCCATTCATCTTCGGAAAACCCCACCCCAATCCCTGAGTTTTAGTCAGCAAGATATAAACCACCCCGAAGCTCTGATGGATGTATGAATTCCGTGACGAATGGCATTTTTTTTTGGAAACGAGATCGCCTCGCAACCCCCATATGCCCAAGCAAGTTCGTTACAGATGGCGCCCAACCATATGGCTAATTACCCTTTACTTTTCACGATTCCTTTTAAAAATACAGTAATCTTATTAATTAGTTTATTACATCATATGCGCGACCGTTACCCAGAATATCTGTAGAATTGGTTGTTTGACTCATATGAAGTATTAAATTTTTTTTTCCTCTCTCTTTTCCTCTTTTCCTTTCTTTGAGCATTTTAATCCCACATCCCCAAAAGAAAAGAAAAATCCTATATAATTTAAATTTATCCAACAATATATTGTGTCGCCTCGCGTTACTTCCGGTAACAAGTGTAACCGTCGAATCTAGTGTTAGTATATGCGATTTAGTATATTGTTGTATATGACCTCGGCCATGTCTTCGCAACAGTTTCTACATTTGTATTGATGGTGTTGTTCGAAAAATGACATTGCTGAGATCAAAACGTATTTTTTTAGAGTATATCGGCGCAAATGCATCCAATATCACCTTGTTGAATCGTTGTTCGTACTTGGTATACTCTTATTATTATTCTGTTTTCAACCCTTTCCATTTCCCTTATAGACCGGTACAAACTCTACCGTTATAATCTCATTATAATTCTGCCTACATCTCATTCTCATATTATTTTTGGCGTTAAATTGATACGATCATAATTATTTTTATTGTTGGTTCACATACATTTTTTTTATTTATTTATTTTTTTGAAGATTTCATTTTGTGATTTCTTATTTGATTCCTAAACTCATTAAACCATTTTAATTCTAGTTTTTACGGTTTATTTAAATTTCAAATATGGATTTACCAATTTTAAACATCGATTATTTAGATATGGACGAAATTAAGTTCGAATGTGAAATTCGTCAGATTACGGGATCTCTTCGGGTCCAGATGAGGGCCTTAGAAGCTCAATTGAAGATCGAGTATAATAACCCACAGGAATTTCCACAACAGCTTCACCCATTAGCTCGAAAGTTTCCAAATACTGAAGTGGCGGCTTGTATGAGTAAATTAAAAAATGTACAGGGTACATTAACTGAGTTGGTTGAAGAAGGTAACCCTGTTAATGAAGAAGTAGAAGCTACTATATCTAAATTCGTACATATTTACTCCCGATTGAAAAGTGTAGCTAAATTATTAGAATGTTCGACGGCTATGGACAAGCTATTTAGTACCATTGAAAAGCTGATGCAATTAGCTTTAAAATTTCAAAATAGTGAGCTAACCAATAATGAAATATTAGATAATATTCGGGTCATAGAAATTGATCCTATTGAATCAATAGATATTACCAGTGTTCTTTTAACAGATACAAATATAGGAAACCCAACTGGTCAAAATACATCAACTCCAAAACAGGTTACCAATCAGCAAGCATCGAATGTAGAAGGCGGCAATGTTGCTAATGGCACTTTAATAGAGATTGGTCCTAACCTCCAAACAGCTGATCCGCGCGGTGCTACACTGTTAGCCTCAAATATTCCGTCTGGTACACAAACTAGTAATAATATTCCAGTACAACATCGTCAAGTGGGCTCGGCAGCATTCCCTACTGGCTATATTCCGGTACCTAATTTCATGCCATTTAATCCATACACAACTTTTCACCAATCTGTGCCCCCACCGGTAGTATTTCCTTCAATGACAAACGCAGTAGCGGGAGTTTCAGCTCCTGTAATTTCAGGCGGTGCTTCAGCAGAAACTGGTGCTCCCGTGAGAATGGAAGAAAGATCAAAACCAAGTAATAAATTCTATAATTCATGCACTTTACCATCCACTACACCTGTTCATAAATGGAACATCACGTTTAATGGTTCTCACACAGGATTACCTGTTGAAAAATTTCTTTTTAGAGTGGAACACCTAGCTAAGATCCACCATATCCCATTAGACCAATTGGCTACTGATATTCATTCGCTAGTACAAGATTGTGCTCGTGAACACTACTGGCTCACGATGGAGCGAAATCCTGGTTGTAAATGGTTGGAAATACGGGAATCCTTTCTTCACAGGTTCAGGATTCGAAGATCCGACGCTGAAATAAAGCAATCCATGCAATCAAGGATACAACGATTAAAGGAACCCTTCATGGAGTTCTACTACGAGATGCTTAGTTTAGCGTTGCCATTGAGAGTTCCGCTGCCCGACTTAGAACTTCTTGAAATTTTGAGAAAGAACATGCGTCCAGGACTTAAAGCGCATCTAGCCGGCAGAATGTTCTCGAGTGTGGTCGATCTGGTTTCGGTATGTATTGCTACGGAAGACTCCTGGAAAAGTATGAACTACGCTCCGGAGCTTAACATGACATATCGAAGTTCACACCAATTTGTTAGCGAAATTTCGGACCCAAATATACAGCAAGAACAAGCTCATCTTCTCTATTCTCAATGCCAGTCACCAATGCCGAGCACAGTTGAATCGTTTAACAAACCTAGATTGCAGAATTTGCCTAGCTCTCGTAATGAAGTTACAATCACCTGCTGGAACTGCGGAACAAAAGGCCATGCTTACTTTGATTGCGAAACACCGAAGACAAAAGATTTTTGCTATGGTTGTGGAACGCCTGATGTCCTTAAGCCACATTGCTTGGAGTGCAAGAAAAGGTCGGGAAACCGAGTTGCGGAGACGCAAACATCTGGGCAACCGCATCTCCGATCAACTCAAACACGGCCCAGCAGACTCTCGGTCCAGGAAAACATACCGAAGACCGACAAAAATCAGTTGTAATACATACAAATTTAAATCCACCCAATTTAATCCCCACCGAAAAATTTCGATCCCAACGATGTGCAAAATATTTCCAGAAAAAGCACGATATCATAACTCTTACAAAACGAATATCGGAAACTCTCCTGAAAACTACTTTTGAACCATCCGAGGACCCTCGACCATACGCTTTTGTTCATATTGCTGGTTTCAAATTGCGTGGCTTACTAGATAGTGGCGCTTCAGTGACCGCATTGGGAAAGGGATCCGAAGCCTTTGTGGATAAGCACAATCTTTGCATTACACCGATTCAAACTAGTCTTCAGACTGCCTGTGGTTCATTTCAGAGAGTCATCGGATATATCACTACGGAGGTGTCTTATAAAAATAAAACCCATAGAATGAAAATTTTGATCGTTCCCTCTTTAAATCAATCACTGTACCTTGGATATGATTTTTGGAGAGTTTTCGGAATGAAGCCCTCTATTTCAGAAATACTACCAACCGCATTAGATTCCGCTGAATCCACAGATTTGCCTGCCTTAGCTGCTCCTAAACACCATGATTTGACCGCCGATCAGCAGACTCAACTCCAGACAATAATCGATTCCTTTCCAAGTTACGAAAGATTAGGTTTAGGGAAAACTAACTTGGTTACTCATGTAATTGACGTAGGCGACTCCCCACCTGTTAAACAGCGGTATTATTCCGTTTCCCCTGCTGTACAGGAAGAAATATTTCGTGAAATTGACCGCATGTTGAAACTAGATGTGATCGAGGAAAGTAACAGTGCGTGGAGTTCGCCAATGGCAGTCGTGAAAAAGACCAACGGAAAGGTACGATTGTGTCTAGATGCCAGGAGGTTGAATGCAGCAACAAAGAAGGACGCATACCCGCTTCCGTTGATCGACGGTCTACTCAGTCGACTAGACAGGACCAGGTATATCTCGAGTTTGGATCTTAAGGACGCCTTTTGGCAAATTCCTTTGGACCCCAGCTCGAGAGATAAGACGGCATTTACCATTCCGGGGCGACCCTTATATCAATTTAAGGTGATGCCTTTCGGGCTCTGTAATGCGCCACAAACTTTGTCTCGCCTAATGCATAAAGTAATCCCGCACCACCTACATGACCGGGTGTTCGTCTACTTGGACGATCTGCTCATAACGACCGCAACATTTGAGGAACATATTTCTCTGTTGGCTGATATCTCTGAACGCTTGGCAAGGGCTCACCTTACCATAAATGTGGAAAAGAGCAGATTCCTCCTAAAGGAGATCGCGTACCTTGGTTATGTGGTTGGCAGCGGTGGATTAAAACCTAATGCAGACAAAGTGAAGGCCATTGCAGAGTTCCCTCCACCAAAAAACGTCCGGCAAATAAGGAGGTTTTTGGGCGTCTCGGGATGGTATCGCAGGTTTATAAAAGACTATTCCACACTATCGGCTCCCCTTACAAACCTATTAAAAAAGGGTAAAAAGTTTCGGTGGGATGAACATACACAACTCGCTTTTGACTCCTTAAAGTCTGCGTTAGCCTCCTCACCAGTACTTGCAACACCGGATTTTGGAAAGCGTTTTTATATCCAATGTGATGCTAGTTCCACTGGAATAGGAGCTGTTCTGTTTCAAAAGGATATTGACGGGGAAGATCGACCATTGGCATACATGTCACAAAAGTTAAATGCAGCGCAACGAAATTACAGCGTTACCGAGCAAGAATGCCTCGCTGCAGTTATGGCGATTAAGAAGTTTCGGGCTTACGTCGAGGGTCTTCCGTTTACTGTCATCACGGACCACGCTAGCCTTACCTGGCTTATGTCCCTTAAAGATTTGTCAGGTAGACTAGCACGCTGGAGTTTGAAGCTACAGGCCTTTAACTTCGACATTGAGTATCGGAAAGGCAGCCAAAATACAGTTCCTGATGCATTGTCCCGGGTAGACCTCGAAGCGATCGAACTTCAAACGTCACCATTACACGTCGATTGGGATTCGCCTGCATTTAGCTCTCCTGAGTACACACGATTGGCACGAGAGATAGAGAATAGTCCCCAGAAATGGAACGTACAACTAGTTGATGGTAAAATTTACGTAACCACTAAATCTCTGGAATCTAATCCAGTATTGGATTTACCAGTTTCGAAACTGCTGATACCGCCTGAACTTCAAATAGGTTTGATTACATCAGCACATTGTCCTCCTTCAGCGGCTCACTTAGGAATTACTAAAACTTCAGAAATTCTGAAACGCTATTATTATTGGCCTACTCTTTTGACAGATGTCCGTAGTTTCATATCGTCGTGTGAAGCATGTAAAGAAAACAAGCCATTGAATTATATGAATAAACCTCCACTATGTAACTTACCAAACACGTTTCGGCCCTGGCAACGGCTGTACCTGGACTTTCTTGGACCATACCCACGTTCTCGAAGCGGAAATACCTCAATATTTATTGCAGTAGACCATTTCACAAAGTTTGTCCTGACGAAGTCTGTTCGGCAAGCAACGGCCTTGGGGGTTAGTCAATTTCTGGAAAACGAGATATTTTTCAAGTTTGGAGTGCCGGAGACTATTGTAACAGACAATGGACGGCAATTCACGTCCAAATTCGTAGAAAATTTATGTCTTAAATATGGAATACAACATATATTTACGGCCAAATACTCACCGCAGGTGAATGCCTCAGAGCGAGTTAACCGCAATATACTCAATGCATTACGGTCTTATATACAAGAGGATCATCGCGTATGGGATGAGACTTTATATGCTGTTACTTGTGCCCTTAATAACGCCGTTCATGAGACAATTAAATATTCGCCACACTATGCTGTTTTCGGGCAACATGCTATTTTGCATGGTTCATCATACCGTCTACTTAAAAACTTGTATCAACTTAGCGGAAATCAGTTGAAATATGACGATAGACCCGAAACTCTGGTAAAAATTCACGAGAAAATTCAACGTTATTTGCTACAAGCTATGCAGAAAAATAACTTGCGTGTTAATTTGCATCGTAAACCACGGAGATACACTATTGGGCAACCAGTATACGTTAGACACTTTACTCAAAGTAAAGCTAGTGATCATTACTCCGAAAAATTAGCACCCCGGTTTGTGAAAGGTACCGTTGTTAAGCTAGTGGGGAGAGTAACTTGTGAAATAGCTGATCCGGACGGTCGGTCTATGGGAATATATCACTTCAAGGATTTAAAAATCTAAATTTAAAATTTTATTCTCATTTTTTTTTGTAATTTGTAGCTACAAACGACACGTATAAATTCATTTAATAATGGTTTCATTTCTGCCCGGCTTGTGAGACCCATCTCCTGGGGTGAGTCGTCCCCACGATTTGTAACGCGCGAAGCGCGCTCCAATACGAACGGTTGGAAAGCCCTGAATATTGTGTGTGTTAAACAAAAATTTTTTTTTGATCGTTAATTGAGTAGTCATTCGATATTACGGTACTCCCAAAAAGATGATAAATTCACGAAATTGCGAACACGCGGGAGTCAGTTTTTGGATGTGTAACTCGGCAGTTATTGACCGAGAAATATCTTGTGATTAGAAAAAGAGAATTAACCAGTGATATTGGTATTAAAAAGTTTATTTTTCTGTAATGGGAAAGGAACAATTTAATAAATAAATTTGTGCCTAATTAATTGTACCTAGTATTTAATTATTATCTAATATCTAAATATCTAAAGAAATATTGAACTAAATCTTATCTAATATATAATTATAAATTATTATGCTAATGCTACCTATATACATAATAACTATCAATTTAAAGATATGTAAAAATGGATGTGTTTTACCTAAAAGTGCAAGTGAAATTGTTTAACAGTGGAAGATAATAAAACTACCAAATATAATAGTAATTTTGGTAAATCGAAAAATTAGAGATTAAGCAAAACGAAATAAACTGTGAAACTTAAAAGTGCAAGTCAAATTGTTTAAAAGTGGAAATTAATACAACTACCTAAATATAATAATAATTTTGTGGACCCTAACTGGATGCATTATACTTGTGATTGAATACAGTGTAACAAACAGACACGGTTATCGTGATAAATCCCGTATATGCTTATCCAACTGTTTTACGTGTGTACATTACGGAATTCATAAAATTTGAACATTAAAATTATGATTATGCGTAATATGTATGTACATATGTTTGTATGTGACTAATACAAATAAATTTATATTTCAAAATAATAATAATAATTTAAAACTAATTATAATAATAATAAAAAAATTAAAAAAAAACTAAAAGCAAATCCTAATAGTGACATTATAATCAATCGCAATAACGCGCTATAATACTGTTTTATGGATGACGCTGCATGCTTCAATCAACATAACGACGCTGCAATCAACTTGGTGAATTTAAGTTAAGTTTTTTTTTGGAATTTTCCTTTATATTATCATTTTCTTTATACATATATATCATTTTATCTATTACCGAATATTTATTTAAAATTAATATTTTTATATTTAGTGTAAGGTGTAGGGTATTATTTAGTCGGGATGCATTAACCCTACTAACCTTTGAGATTAGTATTCTTAGATTAAATTTATTTATGAATTGTTTCTCGGATATCTATTTTGTCGTAAGACAAATTATTTTCTCAAAATGTACATTTCTTTAATTCCAAATATACTAAGTTAGTTTGCTTTAAATAAAGTTACGTGTATCTATCGCCTGTTTTGGGGCTTTCGAAATTTTTGTTCGCTTTTCGTGCGTTTCGTGATGGAGTGAGTAGTGAATATTGAGAGTGCGATGTAGGTAAGTCTTAGGTGAGTAAAGAACCGGTCTATTCCTTCCCTTATCCCCTCTCTCCCTAGGTGGTAAATCAAGCTTCCATTCATCTTCGGAAAACCCCACCCCAATCCCTGAGTTTTAGTCAGCAAGATATAAACCACCCCGAAGCTCTGATGGATGTATGAATTCCGTGACGAATGGCATTTTTTTTTGGAAACGAGATCGCCTCGCAACCCCCATATGCCCAAGCAAGTTCGTTACATACCTAATTAGCGAACCCTGCAGAAAAATACCAGGAAAGGACGAGGTGTCTAACGATTTTTTATAAATTATGATCGACTGAGATTTATTCGCATTTAAAACGAGCCTATTAGAGACCGACCAACTAGCGATATTACTTAAGTCTTCATTTATCAGAGAAATATTCCTATCAATAGAACCCTGATCTAAACGACTATTTTTATAAATTTGGACGTCATCAGCGAAAATGTGAAATGAACAATGGTGAATAGAGGATTCTATGTCATTAATGTACATAGAAAACAATAGAGGACCCAGCACTGAACCCTGAGGAACGCCGGAAATTACAGGAAGGAAATCAGACAAAGAATTGTCGAAAAAAACTGCCTGAGAACGATTAGAAAGATAGTTAAAAATTAGTCTGGCAGCGGAAACCGAAAATCTAAACTGGGATAAGAGTTTGTTAAAAAGAATTCTGTGATTAATAGAATCAAAGGCCTTAGAAAAATCTAACAAAGTTAAAGAAGTCAATTCCCTATTATTCATATTACGCCTAATATCATCACATACATTTAATAACGTAGTAGAAGTGCTATGAAATTTTCTAAACCCAGATTGGAAGAAACTAATTAAACTATTGCTATTTAGATGCGATTGAATTTGAGTTTTAACAACTATCTCGAAAGCTTTAGAGAGAGAACTTAAAATGCTAATTGGCCTCAAATGGGATAGCTCTGAAGGATTACTAATCTTTGGGATGGGTATGATTTTACTTAGCTTCCACTGATCTGGATAGGAAGAGGATGTGAGAATAAAATTAAAAATATGTAACAAATATTTTGAGACGAAAGGGAAAATTCGTTTAACGAATTTTAAATTGACGTTATCCAGACCAGAAGATTCCGACTTAACATTCCAAATGGCAGACTGTAAATCCTCGAGAGAAATATTTGAAAACGAAAACGAATTAGAGGACGCATTAGAGAACAAATCGACGGTACTACTGCCCGAGTTCAAACTAGAGCAAAAATAACTATTAATATCATTGGGCTTAAACACTCCACTAGAACTACTCTTGCATCTGCCTAGGCCTAAATTACGAACATTACGCCAAAAAACCTTGGGAGGAAGGGAGGGGTCTAACTTGTCCTTAAAATAATTACGTTTAGCAATCCGAATTAACCCTACAACTCTATTACGAGCCTGCTTATAATCTAAATGAGACTGACTATTAGGATACCTTTTCCATAAACGATATTTACTAACTCTAATACTTATGGCATTCGAAACTTCCTGAGACAACCAAGGCGGAGATTTTGCTTTGAAAGTAACCTTTTTAAGCGGAACGCAACTATCAAAGACCAAACTAATATACGAGTTGAAAAATTCTACTTGGGTAGTTGACGAACTAAGGCAAAAAATATCCTCCCAAGGAACCGAGTTACAAACTAAGTAAAGGCGGGAATTATCTATACTAGAAAAATCTCTAAAGCTAAAACTGTTAGGCTTAGGTGGAGAGTAACAATTCACAGAAAAAACTAAAAGATCATGATGGGATCCCATACCGAGAGACAACTGATTGAAAAAACAAATAGAGTTATCAGTAAAAGAGATGATATGGTCAATAAGGGAATAAGAGGCACCGCTAGCGGTTGGACAACAAAACGTCGGCGCCACAGTGTTGTGGACGGATAAATTAAGACTATTTAAAAGATTCAAATAATCACGAGGGAAGCCGGAATTTTGGAGTATATCGAAATTGAAGTCACCTGATATATATATTTCATCGAATCTACAAGAGAAATAACTAAACAAACTTTCTAAGTCTACAAGGGATTTTTTAAATTGGGCATACGACCTCTTACTAGTTTTTGGAGGGTTATAGACGGTACCGAATAAGATTTTACGACCACTAATGAAAACGTTGACAAATAAAAACTCTAAATCCGATACTAACGATTCCGAAATAGAAGAAGGTATGGTAACTAATCTAGCCTTAATATGATCACCTACAAACATACATAAACCACCATAATTAAGGGGAGGTACCGTCCTATCTTTCCTAAATATATTAAAACCTTTGATGGCAAAAGCTGAATTAGGGATATTTGGATTTAGAAAAGTCTCAGAGAAACAAAGTATGTCCACTGGAGCGCCATTAAAAATGTGACGAATCTCGTCAATATTTGGGACTAGACTTTGGACATTCAAACTAACTACATTCAATAACGACCTATCAACTAACATGGATTTTAGAACTATATTGGGATAACTAAGCGACATAATCAAACTCAAAATCAAAATTTAGCGTACACACGACGTGGGCGTGATTGATACGCAATACTTACAAATAAAATTAAATAAATTTTGCTTCGTCCAGTTTCAAAATAAACCCCAATCAATGGAAATCTAAAACGAGAAGAAACAAAAAAAACGATCCAAAGTAACAAGTGCTAAGAAATAGTAAACAAAGGAACAATACTTAACCGTAAGCCCCAATTTTTGCCCCAAAAATCGATAATTATTTTTTTTCCGAAGACAAAAAAAAATAAACGCGACACTTCTGACTAAGGCTACGTAAACCCAATAGTCCTGACCTTAATATTGTTGAAAATATTTGGTCCTTCATGGGAAAGAAGATTACAAATTACAAGCTGAAAAGTGCCAAAGAGCGGAAAAAACTTATAGAAAAGTCTGGTTTGAAGAAATAACAATGTATTATTTAATCAAACTTTAGAATTCAATGCTGATCGGGTTTAAGGCCATCATAAAAGCCAAGGGCTGGGTTATTAATCATTGGTTTTAAAAAGTTCAATTTTTCTCAAAATATTTTTGTTGAGATGAATTATTTTATTTCTGTTAATTCTTATTTTGAATAAAAATTACCATTGTCAACAAAAAACTATTTTTCAATTGAAAAAACTTTGTTAAAAACACTGTAAAGACCTACCAAATTGTTACGAGGTAGGCCGGTAATATTCCTTATCCGACGTTATGTAGGTCTAAAATGTCGGATTGCCGTTCTTTTTATTTGAATATATTCGGAATAGTGTAAAAATTGTTTTGATAATCAGAATCTATCATTTTTGCTATCTACTTTTGAAGCAAACGGTGGTATTTCCAAAATTTACTTTAACAATTCAAACTGAACATTTCAATGGCGCAGGGTGTATAAATCCCGTTGTTTATAGAAGTAACAGAAATGCCTGCATGACTCTGGAGTTATTAAAAGAATGGTTCCATAAATTGTTTATTCCAAAGGTAAGATTTAAAAACAATCAAACAAACAATGAATTTTAAAATAATGTTATTTTTCAGGTAAAAAGCTCTTTTGTTACTTGACAATGCTCCATGCCACCCTAATGGTCCGATAGTTTAATAAGTTTAATGTACCTTCCACCTAATACCACCGCTTTGATTCAGCCAATGGATCAAAATGTAATAAACATAACCAAATTGCTTTATAAAAAAAAGTTATTGAACCATTTGATAAATTCGAACAGCAAGGATTTCGAATCAGGGTTGAGAAAAATTAATTTAAGGCACGCGGTAATCTTTTTGTTCGATGCATGGCAACGTCTGGATTCAGGAACAATTGCTAAATGTTGGAAGTCCATAATGCCATCATTTGAAGAGTACGACTCAGAAGAGGACATTCCATTAAGTGTAAGCCGCAAACTGAGACTTTTTCTGAATTGGTTGCAGAAACTAACATACCCATAAATGTAAATGATGAAGTCGATGAAATTTCAGAATATGAGGAATCAGAAGGAGAAGCAGAAGAACCCCATATTAATCATGGTCAGGCCATTGACTGCTTGAACATTTCTTTGGAATGGGCTGAGGCAAATGAAATCCCGATTGAGGAAATTGTTATTTTGAGGAAGCTTAAAAGCGTTGCCATAAAAAAATCATTTGACACTAAAGTACAGACCAAAATTTTCTCCTTTTTTAAACCTATCTAAATATGAAATCATAGACATTGGTGTCATAGACATCATGTTGTACATACACATAAATTAATTTTTTTTCTGTAATACTTATAATGAAGATTTTGAATTTTATAATAAATAAAGGAGTATTACATATTTTGTTAATTCCAAAATTTTGATTTATCTTTTGGTAAAAATGCATACCCGATATTAGCATAATTTTGCAATTTGCAACTCTAGTTTGAATTTAATCAAAATGAAATATATAATTTTAAAGGAAAATCGAGCAAACGAAAAGTTGCAGTTATCGAGGCCAAATGTACATAAACTGTTAATATCGAGACATAGTATATAGTACAGTGATTTAATTAATAAAACATTTAAAACATTTTAAAGTGAACCGGGTGTGGCTTTAAAAATTGTTTGTTTTTAACAAATATTAAAGTTAAAGTTAAAAATGCCTTTGAAACGTTTTGTCCTGGACCAATCACAAATTGATAAAATCCTACATATTGTGATTAAAAATATTAGTGATTTGAACAATACGGATTTGAACAATTTATTCAATCAACAATTATTTTACATTTTAAGTAAAAATATTGAAAGTTTAAAAAATAAAAACCAATAAGTCTAAAGGAGAAAATTGCTAAAATTGGTTCTACAACTAATAAAGCAAATTTTAACGAGTTTTCGGATGATTTATTCAATGAGCAATTTAATGAAAATGTTACAGCTGAATTTAATCAAAATTCCTCCGTCATATCGGCAGTTATGTCTGACGTTTTTGAAACCATCCGACCTAAAAATGTTCAAGTAAAAATGCGGCGGTCAGTAACAGCTAAGTTTTCATATATTTCTTTGATTACCTCAACTCGAAAACAAAATATGAAAAAAAATCCATATAGATGTGCCTTTATTACGAATAATCAAGTTGATTCATTTCTGGAATTCATGATAAATTATATTTCAAATACTGCGTTAGTAAACAAACCAATTGTTTTAAGGGTTTAATTCAGACTCAGAGCATACGAGCCATTCAAACAGTTTCTAAAAATATATTGTCGGAAAATATTGGAATTGACTACATTTTAACGTCAAGATACAATCATGATCCAGCCGAAAATTTATTTGCCCAAATCAGAGCCGCTAACGGAAATAATCACAACATTCACAACCCGTCAGTATATGAATTTAATTATAATATTGCAAAAATTACAACGGTTAAAATTTTATCACCATTTTCAAATATATCAAATTGCAAGAATGGCACAGACGAACTGCTTGAAACGATGAAAAGTCTACTATATGAATCAAATGAAGAAGACGATATAAATTCCATTGAAATAGACCATGTTGATGACATATCAGATATATCCGAAAAAAATTTTAATCTGGAAGTACCTTTACAATGCGGTATTTTGTGAGCTACGTAGCATGCAAAATTTTGAATTTTGTCAAAACTGATGAAATTTTGGAGGCTCCATCGGAATATTTGATCAGTAACAAAAACAATGGTTGTGAAAATAACTTCTGCAAACTTAAGGCACCGAATGATTATTATTTCAAAATTTCCAAAGAACAAATTTATTTATTTTCCAGAATGTTTTCAGAGCGCGCAAAAATGAAAGATTTGAAGAAGAATATTGTCCAAATTTGTATTGTTAATACCAGCGTTATATGCAAAGATATGTATGTCGAACAAAATCCATGTCATGAGCATAATAAGACAGCTTTAAATTTGATGATTTTAGAATTAATCAGGAAACATTGTACATGGTTAGCTGAAAAACACATACAAAAAAATTATAAAAACGTGCGAAATCCGAATTTGCGAATACTATTACAAGGCAAATACAATAAAATTATTATATATTAATAATGTGAAGTCAGCTAATTGTGGTACAGGCACTTTTTCTTCGTTGGCTAGTGGTTGTTCATTTAATCGCTCAACAGATAACATTTCAAACGATGGTCTTTCTAGTGGTGATATTTTTAAATTAAAGGCCGATTTACAACGTATTGCGATCGATACGGCAATCTGTGCAGTTACGACGAACAAACTATTAAAAGTTCTTCATACATATTTTGCATGGTTGCCGCTTAATGTTAGGCTTTTAAAGAATACACCCCGAGTAGCAGATGTGATGGATTTTGGTTTGGGTGTATCGTATTTTTATTTAGGATTATCCAGGGCCCTACTTGAAATTGATTTAGGGATTGATGGTTTGCCGATATCTAACAGTTCAAACAGTCAAATATGGCATTTAATGTTTAATATATTTGGACATAGAGACATTTTCGTAGTTTCTTCTTGTCATGGTCGATCTAAAAATATAGATTTTGATTTATTTTTAAAAGATTTTGTAGAGGAGATGGAGATAATTGAGGCTCTTGCGAATGACTATGACTCAAAAAATATTAAAGTAAATATTAGAGCACTCATTTCCGACAGTGACGCAAGATGCAAAGTTTTAAGCATTAAATCATATTCCGGCTATTTTTCTTGTACCAAATGTACGATTAAAGGAAGAAAATTCATAAGGGACATGCGTAGTATTTCCATGGGTTCATTACAAGCAACCCCCAGGAAAGATGAACATTTTAAAAATACGGTTGATTTAAATCATCATAACGAGGTCAGTCGAATTGTACTCGAAAATCTTGAGTTTGGATGTGTAACGCAAGTCCCTATTGACTACATGCACTGCGTTCTCTTAGGAGTGACAAAGCAGTTAATTTCCTTTTGGATAAGGAAACGAGGAATGGCCTTTTCACTAACCCATCTTCAAATTAAATTAATATCAGAAAATTTAGAAAATATGATACTATTTGAGTTTAATAGGCAACCATGACGTTTAGAACAGTTCGAACGTTGGAAAGCAACCGAATTGAGACAATTTTTACTGTATACTGGGCCTGTAGTATTAAAAGATACTCTTCCAACAATTTTTTATGATCATTTATTGAAACTCTCCGTTGCCATTTCGCTACTTTAAAAAAAAAAACATTTTTTGCATTTTACACAATAAATTGGCTTTTTCGTTGCTAAAAAAGTTTGCTGAAGATATGGAAAGTTTATACGGGCCCTCAAGCGCTACTTTCAATGTCCACAGCTTATTAAACCTTCTTGAGGCATGTATTACGTATTCTACCTCTTTAAACGATATAAGAGCCTTTAAATTTGAAAACTTTTTGTCTTCAATAAAATTAAAAATTAAATCTGATTATTTACCTTTACACCAATTTTTTAATCGATTGTCTGAAGGATATTCCATACAATCAATAAAGCATCTAAAATTTACACCTCAGTTAAAAGGGCATCTTGGCGACAGATATTTTAAAACTATTATTTTAGAAAACTTCTGACTTTCTATAGATTTTCCAAATAATCACTGTCTAATTTCAAATAGGATCTATAAAGTTGCCTCTATTTCTGAGGTAAATGGTGTGATTTATCTCAGAATTGTCAAGAGTTCAAAGTTTTATTATTTTAAATTTTTTTTTTTATATTTTTTTTTTCCAAGAAAAAAAATACATTTTTTATATAGGAAAACATCATACATTATTGATAAGAACTTATTCCAATAAAAAGTTAAAAAGTGATAAGTAATATAAATTTTACAAAATATCAAAATATTAAAGAAAAAAAGATTTATGTACTTAGAAAACCGATTAATCCTTAATTTGGTTGAGTTTTATGACCCTTTATTAGACGCTTTCGTATTAAATATATTTTCGTCAAACTGTGAAATAGTTTCTGAAGAGATGAAAAATTCACTTTATCTGATTTGATATCACAATTTTATTGTATACTTGCCTTTAATACATACGTTACATGATGTTTCAGATCCAGGTAACATAGCAACAGTCAACGATGGACCAGCCTTCTCAAATAAATTCTGAACAATTTATTGAAAGTAAGTTGAAAACCAACGATGAATACTAGCTTGATAATAATTAAAAATTTTATATTTCAGCTCACTCAATATGACGCGGATTCCGATATCGAATAAGAAACTTTTTGTAAAGTGGAATCAGGTAATATTTGATTACCAGATACATATGTAATGTACAGTACATATCGTTGATGTCAATTCACAATTACATATTCCATTTTTAGATATTGTATACAAATAGTTTTTTTAAAATATTTTTAGATAAATAATTGTGAATTGACATCAACGCTATTTATATTTTAAGCAAAATGCTGTGAAATATTTTCTTCTTTTATATTTCTACAGGAGAGAGAATCCATTTTGTATTTGTGTACAACATGAACAATTTAACGGACATCAAGTAAAAGGTAATTTTTGTAACCTTATTTAAAATGAAATTTTATATTGTTTTGATTTGTAATTACAAATTACCAAGGATAATTATTTTAAATAATTTTTTGTTTTACTTTGTTTATCTATAGATAAAATTGATGAAGCAGGACCGAGCACAAGTTGCGAGAAAAATAATTAAAAATCCGAGGCCGGAATTGGAGGCCGACATTGACATAATAAAAAAAGGTCAATTAGCATTGATGAAGGAGTTAATTAAATTGAAGGACAATCGCCTTAATATTCATAATCTCGTCAATGTTGAGAGCAAACAATTGGTTCTTCTGTTCAATGAGCTCGACATATTCGTGGAGTTTGATCGACAGCTACCATCGGATAATGAATCAAATCGACAATTGATAATTAAACTTAAGATTAACCTAACTTAATCAAAATATTAAAATATTTTTAGTTACTTCAGAAAACAATATTTATGAAGGAACCAAGTTTTGATTTCAAGAAATTTGTGCCGCCGAATTTGAAAAATGTGTTTACCGATGACCTTGTCATACAATTTTCATACAACGGTCGCCATGGAAAATTAGCCGGCTCAAAATTTAATTTAATTAAAATATTAAAAGGTAAACTTACACATTTGTATTATTTACATACTTTCATAGCATACGACACACTTACCGCACTTCGGAACTACAAATAAATAAAATTTTCCTATTTTTGGGGTTGCTACTGCTACCAGAATTTGTTTAATATATTTATTCTTGGATAAACATGTATAGTATATACACATAAAAGCAAATATCATTTTAATTCAAAAAACTTAAAATGTAAGTTAATTCTCAGCTTAATCCGCAAAATGAGTTTCATTTTAAATTTTTTGATTTAAAATGATATGTATAAATGTGTTCTTATTTATCAAAGAATAAATATTATATTAATTATATTCTAGTAGTACACCGTACCAAAATATTTTTGCCATTTTTTCCGAAAAATAGGAAAATTTTATTTATCCGCCAATGTGTTGTGTCCCATAAAATAATGCTTTTCAATTAATTTTTTGTACAAAATTATATTTTGTTGCAAAGCAATTTTGTTGCAAGCGAGGACAGTGTTAGTATAATAAAAAACTGTCGAAAGAAAACTTACACCGTTAATTTCATTTAATTTCAGAATGTGGACTAAAGAAGTTTCCGACGGCCACCGAAAGTCATTTTGGGCAATTCGCAATCGCAACTAATTAGTTTTATTACATTAAAGACAAATCTACGAAAAATTTAAAAAAGGATGTGCCATCAAAACTTTCACGGATCTAATTTTATATTAACAATAAGTAACACATACTTAAGTAGTTTGTAAGAATATGTAGTCATTAAGTAAAAATTACTTTGCATTTTAATAAGATTTAATGTCTTGAATTTAATGTTTTTATTTTTAATTTACCTAATTTTTCTTCTTTATTTTTTTTTAATTTTTATATAATGAATTACTTAATATATTAAATGAAATAAAATAATAAATTATCTAAGTATAAATTTAGTATTTAACAATATTCTTGGATTTAAGAATGAATTTTTAAATTTTTTTAAAATATAATCCTTTTTGAAATTTTATTGATTGCGGTGAGGTACTGTTTAAAAATATACATCAAGAAATTTAAATTAGTAGATAATATTCTGTTTTAATTTTAATGTATGATTCTAATATGTTCCGAAGATTACAAGAGAATTTAATTCAGTTTCGAACTGATGAACTTATGATTATGAAAAAAATCAATCTTCTCATCAGGCCGTGGCGACCGGACTGATTGTACCACAATTTACATTCTTTATATCGATGGCTTATTGCGAATAGAGCGTAAGTCGCATTTTCTAAATTTTACAGCAGAGAGAAAAAACTTTATATTTAACGTAAACTACGATTTAAATCGTGTCTGAAGCCTGAATTTCATAGTGAATAATTGACTGAGCTGACTTGAAGTTGGAAAAAGACAAAAAAAAAATCCATTAGAGTGAAAAAGATAAAGTATGATTTTTTATTTATAGCACAATTTGTTCGATACATTTTGACAGCGATAGCAACATAACCAAAAAAAAATCATAAATTTTTCCTTATTGTGAGTGATTTAAGTGTTAAGATTTAATTTTTGATTAAATTTTGTTTAAATATAATTAATTTGATAAAATGAACGCAATGCAACTTATGTTTAGTAGCAGCAGCGAAGACGACGCTGACGAACATAATGTTCCAGCGAAAAAAAAAATGTTGGGTTTGCCCGTATTATTTGGAGCGTGATCGGACCGGTGCATTTAATTGCAATTTTAGCGAGCTCGGACAAGATCCACGTCTGTTTTATAATTACACAAGAATGACGGTAGAAAATTTTGAAGAATTGCTGGGTATGAGAACACCCCTAATCGAGAAGCAAACCGTAATGAGGGAACCGTTGAGCCCTACTTTTAGATTGGCAGTGACACTGAGGTAAGTGCTTTAGTACATTATGTGGTTTATATTAACTATTAAAGTTTTTATTTCATTAAAAGTTTTTTTTAATTTCTTTTTAGGAAAAGCACAACTGATAGAGCTTTTTTCAAAATTCTTCGTGCATCGAAATGTTGAAATTTGACAAAATATATTGTAGTAAATTAATTAAATTTAAAATTACTTTGAACTAATTAAATTTTGTATTGTATGCCCGATACTTTTTAATGTATATTCTCGGTGACACTGTGCGTATCTGTCTGCCTTAATTTTTAATGTGCACAATTTTTAATCAACATTTCAATGCAGAAACATTTTTGAATAAAGCTTTAAGGCATTGGCACATGAATGTAAGGTCGACTGGCATCCAAACCTCAAATTAAATTCCATTCACTTAATGACACCAAAAACATTTCCGTGAAATTCGAAAAATATCATCGAATTTAAAAATGTGTAAAATTTTTGTCGTCAAATTGCCATTGGCTCATCGACAAATTTCGTAATGCCGCCATAGCGTAATAGTTTCGATGGGCCATGGGCTAGGTAAAAATTTCACACATGTGTGAAGAATGTCTTTTGGTGTCATTAAATGAAATCAAAGCTCATTAGAATATTATAAATCAGAACAAAAAATAAAATACTCCAATTTAATATATAGGGCACAACAGATAATATAAAATTCAATAATTAGACAAACTTTTTGGTGCTCAATATATTAAATTGGGGTACTCTAATTTTATTTTTTGTACTGATTTCTAATATTCTAATGAGCTTTGATTTCTTAATGAAAGTGTGAAATTTTTACCTCTAGCCATTGGTCCATCAAAGCTATTACGCTAAGGCGGCAGTACGAAATTTTTCGTTGAGCCAATAGCAATTTGTTGATGAGGCCAATATTAAATAATTAGACAATTAAATTTTTTTTATATTCATTTATTCGTCAATAGCTTCTTCTATTGTGAAATAATTTTTTTTATTCAATATCGATTTCGATTTAATAAGTAAATCAACTGATGATGGTGATTTAGCATTGAAATCGGTATTGAATATAAAAAAAAAGTTTTATTTCACAATAAGCTCAACGACAAATTTCGACTGCCGCATTAACGTAATATTATTTAATTTGTATGTATAAGGTCTTTTTTTTAATATAAATCCTTCTGCATTTAATTATTATAGATCCAAATTATTTTGTTAAAAAATATTTTATTTTTTATTTTTATGCAATATTCGGCTTTGTACGCCATTTTCAAGCAATAGATTAAATAACTAAAATTTACAACAATTAATATTAATAAAAATGAAACAAATAAAGTGTATATAATAAAAATATTTACAATTTTCCAAAAAATAATTCCTTCTGACTATATTTGTCTCCAAAAATTGAATAATTTGTTTTTCTTATAAAAGATTAAACAAACAATTTTTATTTGTTTGGCTAGCCTTGACCTCTATCTATTTTTTCTACTAGACAAAAACAGCTGACTTTTTTCAAAATAATAATTCAAAATAACAACAAACACATTTCAACGTCACAAAGGACCCCGCACTTTTTGTATGGAAAATGGCCCTCGGTCAAACTCTCTGAAACTTTGGATTCTGGTAACCCTTGACCTGTTGATCGAAAATCTCAATGGTCGCTAAGTCATAAAAATTCATGTTTTTGAGATATAGCCCTTAGAAGTTGGGATTAGCGCCCTTTTTAACATAGCGTAAAGCTACTATTATATTTGTGTCTACAAGTATGTTAGTGCGGAACTCGCTACTTAATGTATTTGCTTACAACCACATGTTAAGACAATCGAATTACAATTAATTTTTTTAAAAATATTCTACCAATTGTACATTAATTATCAAATTCTTACATAAAAATGATTTATGCACATTTTTACACATGTACGATGCACCTATACATACGTCACAAATCAAGTTGTTAGATGTGGCTCGAAAAAAACGTAATCCCGGAAACTATTTTAGTACAATCCAAAAAACAAATCCATCGAAGTATATTTCACTGGAAATATAAACGATGCCTTACACCAAAAATTATATCAAAGAAAAACACAAAAATAAAACTTTATATGCATAACTTGCAGAAGGTTGTACATGTGTTTGTGTATCATTTCTGATTATTTGTATAATTTTGTATACCGTCAAAACCAACAAAAATGTTTATACAAGCCGTGACGTTCGCTCTGTACACCGATTCTCTCATAGAAATTGCCCTCTATGGGTTGATATTTTTGTATCAGTATAAGAACCAATTTGCACATATTTTTTCGTAAAATCGATCAATCTATCACCTATACTTAAGTAGTTAAAATGATGTTGCTGTTGCATTGTGTTATTTTCTATTTTTTTTCGATTTGTACATACATACACGTAAAATATCAAAGAAAAAGACAAAAATAAAACTTTATATGCATAACTTGCAGAAGGTTGTATATGTGTTTGTGTATCATTTATGATTATTTGTATAACAAAACAATTTTAAACGAAAAGAGAAACCTTTACACTTTGTAATGTATCAAAAAGAGATCGACGTATAAACAAAGGCCCATTTATTGTGTTCAATCATATCATGTTTATATTATACAAGCCAATGCCGTCTTGAATATACAGGCCTATGACTACAAACAGTGACGACACACTAAGTCTCCGCCGCTATGTGGCAGTGTAGTAAAGTACAGATATTTTTTTTTGTTTTGTTTCATCTTTCATGTTAAAATTTTTTTTTTATTTAATTTAGTGCATTATATTACGTCAGAGGGAGATGTCACGCGTTTGTTTTACGCTTTGATTTGTTTTTCAAATCAAGTACATAAATTAATTTTTATTTGATTTAATTTATTTTCAGTAATATTTCCAATATTTTATTATTAAAACACATAATACACTAGATTTATCTAAAAAATTTAAATTTACATGAATAAATCAAATTCACACGGTATTATTCTTTGATCAGAAAGTGCGCATCTTCCTTCTTTGAAGCATTATGCTGCACTAAAAAAACTAAATGAATAATAAAAGGTTTTCGAACAAAACAAAAACAAAAAAAAAATCTTGCCGCGTAGCGGAGAGACTTAATGTGTTTCAATTTGTAAAAATTGCTTGTAGTCATAGGCTTGTATATCTAGTAGGCATTGTACAAGCCGTGCGGAACAAACACTTAAGCTATAAAAATTGTCCTCTATGGCTTAGTATTAGTAATGTATAAAATAAATCAGAAAATATATATACAGAAAAATAACACAAATGCCTAAAATATTGTTTACTTACAATATTTTACTCCGTTTCTGTGGACATTTCATCGAGGATCGCAGCAGGCTACCGAGCATTTTACGCCAATATAAAAATTTTCAACTCTCCTCATATATCGCGCAAAATAAAATTGGACATCTACAAGGCGCTGATAAGACCAGTTATCCCCTTTGGTTGTGAGTCTTGGAGGCTGACAGAACAAAACATCCAGAAAATCGCTGTAACTGAGCGTAAGATCATAAGGAGAATTCTCGGTCCCATTAAAGAAGGAGCCACGTACAGAATGCGAATGAATCACGAGATCAGAAATGATCTCGATAAAGTTGACATCATTGGATTCATAAAATCGTCAGGGCTAAGATGGCTTGGGCACGTACTTCGTTCACTAAATCGGACCACCAAACAGGCCTTGGAGTCGGCAACAACGAAAGTAGGACCTCGTGGGAGACCACCTACCCGATGGGTGGACGACGTTGAAAGGGACCTAAACACACTCGGTCACCGTGTCTGGCGTTCTCTTGTGGCGGATCGAATTATTTGGAGGAGCATCGTTGAGGCGGTCAAATCCCTTCATGGGATGTAGCGCCAGCGGAAGAAGAAGAACAAATGCAGGCTCGGAATTTTTTATTATAAAAAAATTTTCTCAATTGTTTTTATGGCCACCTGCGACCATGATTATAATTTCATGTGGTGTGATATTGGTGCTGCTGGTTGAAAGAGCGATGGAGGAGTTTTATGATAAAACACTTCCGTAAGTACCACTATTTTTGTGTGAATGCAAAGCAACAGTAGTTATTATTAAAAGACAATATAATATACGCTGCTTTACAAAATAATTTTTATTTAATTTTAAATGAAAATATTTATACAGTATTATTTTATACAAACAATATTTTTTCGACCACTCCCTTTGAATTTATTTTCTCATTTGGCAACAAAATTAAAAATTATGATGGATCGGTACGGTGGTCATCTCTACAATAAATACAATTATAGACAATTTTAAGTACAGTGTACATAAATATAAACGTGTAGTCGTGTACTAAATCATAAGGTGCGTTGTCTGAAACAATTACAAATCTTCCAGTTCATTTCCCATATCTTGCTAGTATTGCATCAGTCTTGCCACCCATGCATTTGCTAGATGCGCTGTAAATAAACCTCTTCTCCGCTCCATTGACACAACTGCTGTAGTAGAGATTTCTCCTATTAAATGGAAGGTGGGGCCTCGTGCTGCCGGAAGGAGTTGGACTGCTCTGGTACCAGCTACCGCACGGCCCTAGTTATTATTATATTTTTTAGGATTCATACATACATGACAAAATATTTTACTTTAAATTAAACATTCCGCTTTATAGTTATTACAGTAATTACACAAGAAAATACGTGGTCCGCGTTTATGATGCCCCTAAACACTACAACAAAAAGCGTATTCGATTGGACTGAATTAACTGAAGTAGTAGCTGTATCTGAAGTAATTGAAGAGACCACTACCTTGACTGTTCGAATGACAACTCTTCACTTCAGTTAAAAATTGAGCAACTGAATTAACTGAAGAGATATTTTGCTTATGTAGTTACTTCAGATGAGTTATTTGTTTTTCTTTTTTGAATTTATTTGTTTTCGTTTGTTTTATTCTCACGTGTAGATTTAGGGGACTGTTTGGTTGGGAATTTGCGACCTAAAAAAATAATTTTTAATAATAAATTTCTAGAAATTAATAGAAAATAAAATTTTGAAACATTTTTTCTAACACAAGCCAAACTGAAATAAATTGTTTTATTTTTATTTTGACATTTAACTGAAGTGAAGAATACCAATCGAACAGTCTCTTCTTTTCAGTAACTCTATTAAGTGAAGAGTAACTCAATTAACTGAAGGTTGATTTACATATGCGACGTGTGACAAGTGGAAATAAACGTGACGCTTTCTTGACAACAATTTACATTTGTGACGGTATTCGCCACGCCATGCACACTAATTAAATATTTTTTGTATTGAGTAGTGCGTTTCACTAAACAGAAAACTAAAAATGTGGCAAAACAATCAAAAGTTAAGGAAAAAAAAAATTAAAGTTTTACTAATATTGGCTTTGCTAAATACTGAATCTCCCAAAAGATGTTGGGTAAATCAATTGCTTTTAAAGCGCAATGAGCAAGGCCATTATAATAATTTGGTGGCAGAAATGAGGCTTCACGAAACTCACAAATTTTTTAATTATCATCGAATGTCGGTGGATTTATTCGATGAATTGCTGAGTAAAATTCGCAGCAGGATCGAAAAATTACACTTAACTCGAGAGCCTATATCGCCAGGAGCAAGACTATCTTTAACCTTGAGGTGAAGATGCGAGCAAATAAATAATTGAAGTTTATTAAAATTCTAACCATGTTTTTCAGATACCTAGCAAGTGGCGACATGATGAAATCACTGGCGTATGACTACAGAGTGTCTGAAGCATCTGCAAGTTGCATTATTGCCGAAACTTGTGACGCAATATGGAACTCACTTTTTCGTTCTTCATTTGAAGCGTTGACTGGAAATAAATGGAAATGCGTGGAAAGTGGATTTCGCACTAAGTGGAATTTCCCAAACTGCATCGGAGCTCTTGACGGGAAACATTGCACAGTTCAGGTAATGTTTTTAATGCGTTGTTCTACTAAAGCTAATTTTGTCTTAATTTTAGGCCTTTCATAATAGTGGAAGCAGTTGCTTCAATTATAAAAACTCGCACAGCGTGATACTAATGGCAATATGTGATGCGGATTATAACTTTTTAGTTGTAGACATTGGAGCATCTGGGAGATTCAGCGATAGCGGTGTCTTTAAAAATACAGTTTTTGGGAAAGCATTAATCGAAGGCAGCTCATTTTTGAACATCCCTCCTGATCAATGCTTACCAAATAGTAACATAAGTACCCCTTATGTAATTGTCGCAGACGAGGCTTTCCCATTGGTAAGGCATATTATGAGGCCATTTCCGGGAAGAAATTCATCTACTGGGCTACCTGTACCGGAGTCAATTTATAACTATCGTTTGTCGAGAGCAAGGCGGGTCATCGAAAATACTTTTGGCATTTTATCCGCTAAATGGCGAATTTTTCGAAGGCCCATACACGCAAAGAGGGAAAACGTGTTAAAATTTATAAAGGCAACTATTGTTTTACATAATTGGATTAAAAAAAAAAATAATTTTTATTGCCCAGCTGGTTACACAGACGTTGAACGTGAGAATGGAGAAATTGTTGAAGGACGATGGCGCCGAGAAACGGAAGAAGACAGCAATGGAGCTCTGCAACGTATTGGCCGAACAGGTTCCAATAATTCTTCAACAAATGCTATGAATATTAGAAACAATTTTAAAAATTATTTTAACGAAACAAATATTCTTCCTTGGCAGAATAATAGAGTTTATAACTCTTAAAACTTTATTATTCATTAAATAATATAAAAATATGATTAAATATTCACCCCTATTATGATTGTCAAGTCGATCGACAATCGACACGACTCTGTATTGCGTTTTCGTTTTATCATTTGGTATCAACAATACGAAAAATGAAAAGGCAACACAGAGTCGTGTCGATTGTCGATCGACTCGACAATCATAGTAGGGGTGATTATCATTTTATTAAATAAAAATACACAAAACTAACAACTTTATATCAATATTTTTTTTATTATAAAATACTATAAAACATTTGAATGAAATAACAGGTACCCTCCGTTATTTGTTACTGTGAATAATACGGCAGATTACTAAACATTATCTTTAAATTTGGCTGTACACATTATTTTTGATATTTCCAAACGAATCCGCCACTGCTCTGCAAGTTCCAATTTCTTGATGTCTTTTGCCAGTGCCATACAGTAATAATCTACCGCATCATGTTCCTGTACTGGTTCCTTGATAAATTTTATTAAATCCGAGATTTCAGTTGATTTATCTGAAAAGAGTGTTTACTTGTCTTTATAAATTCAAAATATATATTAAAATAAACTCACTTTTTTCCAAACGAGATTTTTTTGGTGTTGGTTCAGGCGATTTCTCGTAATGAGATTTTGTTGGTGTTGGTGTCACAATTTCATTCGGCGATTCCAATGGATCTTCTAAGTATTCGTTGACGTATTGCACTTCGAAATCATCTTCACCAAGCGTGTCAGGATCTGTTTCCATGAAAAAGTCTCTTAAAGAAAGAGTTCAATTTCTGCTTTCTTCGTCATGTTCAATTTGACTGAAACTACTAGAAATCAAGCTAACCATTTTCCAATATTATTTAATAAATAAAATACAAAAAGGTGTATATTTACGTACCTTGGATGATCATTTACAAATGGTTTGAGAAACCCCATCAATTTTATTAAAGATGAATATTTATTCGACTTTGCTGCACTTCCACTTTTTATTTTTTTATTTAAATCAGTAAATCTCTCCCTCAATCTTTTCCATTTTTTTTGGCATAAATCAACTAAAAATTTATAAAATGATTTAAATATCTTAATAAACATGTAAAAATATATAAACCAACCTGGAATTCGAATTTCAAGGCTAACTTCGTTCCATAATTTGGTTCTATATCCATTATTTTTATATAGTTTATGAGTAATATCATACAAAATTCTCCTTTTCTCAACTGCTCTAATGAGCTTCTCATCGGCCATACAATCCATATTTAAAATAATGCCAAATAATTTGTATGCACAATGCACATACACAGAAATATGTTAAATAGGACACAAAACTTTCGATTGAAATTCACTGCAACTGGAATAAAAAATAAATTATATTAAACACATTGGTACAATATAATTTACACAAAATATGTACTTACACGCGAAAATGTAGCAATATAATTAATAAATTAATATTTTATTTGAAATAACCACAAATTTAACCAAATGGAGATGTTATTGAGAATAAAATTTGTATAACAAAATATGTTGGACTTCGATTGAAATTCACTGCAACTGGAATAAAAAATAAATTATATTTAACACATTGGTACAATATAATTTACACAAAATATGTACTTACACGCGAAAATGTAGCAATATAATTAATAAATTAATATTTTATTTGAAATAACCACAAATTTAACCAAATGGAGATGTTATTGAGAATAAAATTTGTACATATAACAAAATATGTTGGACTTCGATTGAAATTCACTGCAACTGGAATAAAAAATAAATTATATTAAACACATTGGTACAATATAATTTACACAAAATATGTACTTACACGCGAAAATGTAGCAATATAATTATTAAATTAATATTTTATTTGAAATAACCACAAATTTAACCACATGGAGATGTTATTGAGAATAAAATGTGTATAAAAAAAATTGCCGCCATGTTTTTTAATAAATTTTTATGTTTGTGTATGTAAACCGTCACGAAAAAGATAAAGTTGGTTCATTTCTCGGCGTGTAGCGTGTGCCGTGCGACGAATATAAAAATACTCGTTTTTGATTGGCTAGAAGCTCCCGTCACACGTCGCACGTCGCATATGTAAATCAACCTTGAAGTGAAGAGTTGTACTCTTCAGTCCAATCGAATACGCTTAAATTATTTAAAAACTTTCATATATTATAATTGTAGTAAGCCATGAGAATTTTTTGGTAAACATTTTTTTTCTCATAAACTTCAAAGCATACTATGTTTGAAACAATATAAGAAAGAAAATTAAATAAATTTCCTTAGGTTGATATGGCTTAGTAGAAATGTTTTGGACTAGACCGGCTAAAGTACTGGGTTCGATTGTGGTCAAGGCATTTTAGTTTTGTTTTTCAATTTATATTTTTTTGGCGTGATAACGTCTTACACCGCATGTTCAGAAAATTGACAATAAAGTTTTCCCTTGGTCGTGGGCAATTACTAAGCAACTGTAAGCAATACCTTTAATTTAAATGTATGATTTCTTAGGTTGGTCCTTAGGCTTCATGCTTCTCACATAATATTATCGAATGATTTCGCGCGATTTAAATCCTTTAACAACTTTATTTGCATAAAGAAACAATTTTTGCATAATGAAACAATTTTTGCATAAAGAAACAGTGGTGGTTAATTTATTTTATATTAAAATAATTAATCTACACATTAATTTTAATTTAAATTAAATCTAATCCTTAAAAGCCTTTAGTCTCGAGCTATTCCTACTTGACTAACACATAACGGTTAAAAAATATCAAATGGTCAAATGGCGATTGTGGCAGCAGCCGCTTGCAATCAACATTATATATAAATTGAATCCGTCCTAGAACGGGCTGTACCCTCTAGTTAAAAAATATGGGATTCATTTTTTTTTCACAAAAAATAATAACAATTTAATTAACATAGATAATGACACATATTTTTGGTTACTATATCTTTATTTTTTTCTATATAATCCAGTAAAACTAGGTATATAATTTTAATTCAGTTTATTGCATCAATGAGCTGAATGTTGAAATTTTCTGAATTACAATTGACTATGTAATCTGAATTACAATCGATACTTTCTGAATTACAATTGGAAAAGGTGTTGTATCGGAAATATTACATACTCAAACAAACTTTAACATTTTTATACCGTATATCTAACCTAAATGGGCACATTTTAACCCTAATCAGCATGGTGAGTCTCGCAGACTCATTTTAAGTTTGTAGTAATTGTCGTAGCTGTGTTATAATTGCGATTTAATTCAATTTTTCTTATGCAATTTATAAATATAATAAATTTTATAATGTTTTTTAAATTAAATATGAGTCCAAGAGACTCATCGCATCTTTTAATGTCGGTAAAATGATAAATTCTGATTAGAGTTAAACTATCGATAGTTTATGATAGTACTATCGGAGTTCTTTTTAGGCAACCAGATACACCTTTTTAACTAATTCACGAGCACAACATTTTTATTTTTTTGTTTCTTATTTTTTTATAGTTTTGAGTTATATGTTATTATTTTAAGTTTTATGATTTATTTATGTACTTATTTTTTTAAAAGTTGGTGGATTTGCTTATGTTAACTAATTATTTATTTTATTTACATATATTATCATAGATAAACTAATTAACTATGTAAACATTATTCAATAACCATTATATACAATTAGATACACTCCAAATTTCATTATTTTTTTTCATAATCTAGAATGGAGATTTATCCAATTGTAACTCAGAAAGCGTAAATTATAATTCAACAAGCGTCAATTGTAATTCAGAAAGTATCAATTGTAATTCAGATTAGTCAACTGTAATTCAGAAACTATCAATTGTATTACAGATTAGCCAACTGTAATTCAGAAAGTATCAATTGTAATTCAGAAAGTATCAATTGTAATTCAGAAAATTTCAACATTCAGCTCATTGATGCAATAAACTGAATTAAAATTATATACCTAGTTTTACTGGATTATATAGAAAAAAATTAAGATATAGTAACCAAAAATATGTGTCATTATCTATGTTATTTAAATTGTTATTATTTTTTGTGAAAAAAGTTAATCCCATATTTTTAATGAAGTTTAAAGATAATTGCATTATTTTCCGCATTCCAATGACAAGAAATAAAGTTATAAGACTGGGGCCGTGCGGTAGCTGGTACCAGATCAGCGCACCTCCTTCCGGCAGCACGAGGCCGTAACTTCCATTTAATAGGAACAATCTCTACTACAGGAGTTGTGTCAATGGAGCGGAGAAGAGGTTCATTTACAGCGCATCTAGCAAATGCATGGGTGGCAAGGCTGATGCAATACTAGCCTAATATGGGAAATCTGGAAGATTTGGTAATTGTTTCAGATAACGCACCTTGCCAAAGACTAATCTACTTGGAGGAGATAATATGTTTGCTAAGTTTTAGAAGTAATGGAGAGTATTGATAGTTGTTATATGTTAGTTTTTATATAGTTAATGGAGTATACCAAAGATAAGTTAATTAAATTCAATTTTTATTATATTTATTTGGCAATTTATTGCAACAATGAGATGAATATTGAATATTTCTGAATTATAATTAACAATTTGATCTTTTTAACATAACACAAACAATATTCTTAATAAAGAACCAATAACACAAACAATAACAGAAATATCAAATAGATAAAACAAATAATCAAAATAATGAATGAACTTCTGCATCATTTATTGAGATGAATTTTGAAATTTTCTAAATTACAGTTGACTATGTAATCTGTCTATGCAATGTTTAATGTTGAAGTTTAATTAGACCTATTTTCAGCTATTGTGACGTGATATTTTCTAATTGTGATAGTTCCTCAAAACGGTTACCTTTAATAATTGTGTGAGATATGTTCATGACCTTAGGATGTTTGATCATATTTCCGAATTTAAGGATTCAATCATTCGATGCGACTTGTTTGAGTTTTACTGTTATAGAACTGCTGTTTTTATTTTCCGAATTGAGAACTAGGAACGTTAATTTGCCTGTTAGTACAGTCGTTGGCCAAAAAACTTGCGTGCCTATTGAAACCACATAAACATTTGTTTTAAAAGTCGATTACACTGTTTAAAATTAAAAAAAATATGTGCAGTTTTCTGGCTAGAGTAGTATAAGATTGTTGCCCAGTTTCAATGACAGCGGTTGCGGCAGATTTTACTTTGTCGCTGATTTCCTTTCCACCCATTTTTTCAAAAACATAGAATATAGTAATGTTATACACAATTTCAATTTGACACCAATGTACGTAAGATAAAATTGTTAAACTTACCTCAAAATATTGCAAATTATCACGTAAACAAAACACAAAAAAAACGAATTTTTTTATATAAACAGATTTTTAATAGTTCACATTTACTCTCTACACTTTTAAATAACAACGAGTCATACCCCGATCTCTGTAAAAAAAATCACGTGTAGACACGCTCAAGCGATCGGGCATTTAACACACGTATAAACAAGAGCACGAAGATAGCATAAAGAAAAGTTGAAGCAAACTTAAAGAAGAGGGAAAAACAAAATGTAATTTTATTTAAAAACGTTGAAATGATGGAGTCGCGCAAAATTTTTGGCTCACGATTGTAAGTGTGTGGTCAACAATAAAAATTCAATTAAATCCAAATAATATAATTTTCAATATTTATTTAACCAAATATTTATTATTATATATTTGTACGCCAATAAGTAGCTCCTTATTGTGAAATAATATATTTTTTCTGCTTCAATATCGATTTCGATGCTATAGCACCATCATCAGTTGATTTACTTATTGAATTACATATTTCGTATTTTTCGACCCTTTATATAGTAAATTTTTTGCAATTTTCTATGGTTGCGCTGTACAATTTCTTTGATTCAGGAATTATTTTCTGGTTACGTTGATTGAATGCTTAGTATTAAATCGTACACTTTATTTGTTGCAGTGTTTATTCTGTTGTTCAACTTAAATCGGTTGTCTTTATTCTTATAAATTTCAAACTCTTCATTTCGACGTGTTAGGTCCCCTTTCTTCATTCTGGGTATTACTTGTAAATTTGTTTCAAAATCCGTATAATTGTGTTGCGTAGAATTTATATGCTGAGCGAATTTTGACTCAGGATTGATTTTGCCAATTGATTTCACATGCTCCCTAAACCTTACTTTAAAGGATGGGCCCGTTTGTCCTAAATAAAATGCTTCACAATCTGAACACGTTAATTTGTAAACTCCGGTATCCAAATTTTCGTTATTTCTGCTCTCAATTAGTTTTCCTAATTTATTATTTATTTTGTGCGCCAGAGTATAACCAAAATGATGAAAGACTCTTTGAATTTTATTACTAACATGACTCCAATTCATACTTATATATTTTTTACTGTTATCATCACATTGTAGACTGGTATACGCCCGAAATTCAATTCTCTTCTTGTACCCATAGTTCATCTTCTCTATTGCTGCCGTTTGGTAGCCATTTTTGTGAGCAATGTATTTAATGTTTCTCAACTCTGCTCTGTAGTTTTCCTCTGACATCGGAATCCTGTTTAGCCTATGGATCAAGTGGCGGTACGCTGCTATTTTTTTTTGATACGGGTGATGCGATTTCTGATGAATCATACATAAATATTTGGTTAAATAAATATTTTAAAAATTATATTATTTGGATTTAATTGAATTTAAAGTGATATATCAACAAACATCGGAATCATGGATTCCGTTAATAATAAAAATTCGTTTTCTTTGTTTTGTTTACGTGATATTTCATCATATTTTGAGGTCAATTTAAAATTTTTATGATTATGATGATCTTAGGCTTTATTCTTCAATAATTAAAAACGATCTTTGGTGTAGAAGCCTATTAATTTATTTTGTAAATATTTCACAACCTGACGTTTCGGATACTTTCCGTATCCATTCTCAAATATTTCTAAAACGTCGAAAATAATTTTAAAAATACATCAATATAATACCAACAAAATGTTCTAACCTTATACAATTTCAAAAAATACACTTGAGAAAAATTCGGTTGAATTTCGGTTCAAATTTCGGTTGAATTTAATTTTTTTTATGTTTCACCAGATATTTAATTTTTCATAACCACAAACCACGCCTGTTTGAATATTCCGCAAATTTATTTTGTGTGTCTCTATCCATGATTTAGAACTAACTGAGCACAAATATAACTTAAGTGGTAATGTGCCGGCTAATTTAGCAAATCGAATTTTTTTTTTTACTGTTTTCTATATTACAGTATATTTAATTTAATCAAGTTTATGGATTTAATTTATTTATTTTTTTTTTAGAACCCCGGATGGTAAATTGAAAGATTACTTATGTGAATTACAGAATGTACTTAACCGGCAATACAGCAATAAAGAGCAGGATGATTCTCGTTAATCCAAAACGGTTCACGTAAGGCCGCAAATTGATGCTATGTCGTCACCGTAAAAATCCGGAACAATCCAAAAATCAAGTAACACGATAAACTCGGTTTGTTACTGCAATATTCCCGGGTTTCGGCAGCAATGTTTTTGTATGAATGCAAGCAGTATTTATAATTAAAGACAATATATGTTGCTTTACAAAATAACTTTTATTTAATTTTAAATGAAAATATTTATGCAGTATTATTTTATACAAACAATATTTTTTGGACCACTCGCAACGCCCTACAACTACAACCCAACCACCCTTACCATTTTCCCCAAATACACACCCTCTACAACCACCCTTACCATTTTCCCCAAATAAACATTAGGGATAATAAATATAAAAAACGTATTACATTATTTTTTTTTTAGTATTCCTCAACCAAGAAATATCACCGACATTTTCACGGATGTTCCTTATGTGTTTGTTGCCGACGATGCGTTCTCTTTAACTAAGAACATGTTAAAACCGCATACAACGATCCAGACAACGAAACAAAAAATTTTTAATTATCGGTTTATTAGGGCTCGCCGCATGATCGAGAATTGTTTCGGTATCCTTTGTTCCAAATGGAGGATATTCAGAACGGCCATAATTGCGGATGTTGCTTTGGTTGAGGACATTACGCAATGTTGTGTTTGCCTGCACAACTGGTTGAGGAAGAAAAATATGAACTTTGTCACTCCTGAACTTATCAACCGTGAAGTGGAAGGAAATATCGTTCTAGGTAAAAATTTAATTACCACGTACAATAAATTAGAAATGTATTAAAATCTTTATTATTAATATTTTTAGGTTCTTGGAATAATCAACCTAACGCCTGGTTGCCTCTTCAGCCAATAAACAGGAACGCAACAAAGACAGCCAAATTGACTCTTGAGAAATTCAGCGATTATTTCTCTGGAGAGGGGCAGGTCGAGTGGCAGCTTACCAGAATATAGCGGGTAAGTATAGTGGCGTAAATATATTGTTTTTTCTTGTTTCTTTTTCAGTTCATCATTTTTGCTTTTTTATTTCATTTATGTTGTTATGTTGTTTTATTAAAATTTTAAAGAGGTTTTGTGCATAATGGAAGAAATTTAAAGAGGTTTTGTGCATAATTGATGATATTTTTTAGGCATCTCATGTTTCCCAGGGAATCAGCCAGTTAGAATTAATTCATTTTTAAGAAAATACGCTTAATAAAAGTGCAATATTGATCAGTCAGTATCAGATACACGTTAATCAACTAATAATTCTAATTTATATTGAAAAATTCAGTATCACAAAGTTGTTCACAAATTTAAATAAAATTAAACGAAACAAATAATAAAAAGTAAAATTAAAACATTATAATAAAATAACATATGTTAAGTCAGTTCAAATATTCCGTCCTTAATTGTATTTTGAAGCAAATTTGCATAAATTTTGCTCAGGGACATATATTTCGGACTCACAAGTTTCTTAGTTCTTGAAAACATAATATTTTGGGTGGTTTTGTTCTCTAATCTAATCGTTTTTTTAGTTTTTATTCTGTTTAAATGAGAAAAAGCCCTTGCTGCGGCAGCACTACTATGCGTTAACGATAGAAGAATTAGCATTTATAATCTGCTATATCGGCATAAATATAATTGTTTAAGTTGTTTTTGAGTGTTCTTATTTTCAACCAGTTTTGAACGGTATCTCCTGATCCTGACGAATCAATTTTATTATAGCATCTAATAAAACACTACTTTTATATATTTATTTTAATATTATTTATTCAATGCATACTTGGTATTATCACTAGTTATACAACAAGAGGTTCGAAAATAATCGAACATACAGTTTATAGGACGAGTTGTGTTGCCTAGGAAACACAACGACACCGCAGGTGGAGTTGTGTTTCTTAGGTAACACATCGAGTCCGCAACTGTATATTCAGATGAATTTCGAAGCTCGAGTTGTATATGTTAAGACTATACAACGAATCAACCATGTCAAATATCAAAAATATTAATTGTTTGTTTATATTCATGGATGATATGATTTATTTGTTTGCGGCCGAAACACCACTAGTGGTGTTTCGCGAAACACTACTTAGCAACGCAAATAACCGATATTATACAGCGTAACTAAGGAAAATTCAACTATCTGATTGGTTTATTTTCCAATGAGTTGTATAGTCACTGCTATCGCCTGTGGATTATATACTAATGTCGCAACCGAGAAGTGTTAATGAATGATCTGTAAGACTGCAAGGGATATAATAAAATATATCTCTCTCTAATTGATATCAATGAGAGAATGAGAGTAACACCTAAACAGTAACATCCCTACATTTATAGAGAACTTCTGTGTTATCAATTAAGGCACGCCACTGGTCATTTATTGTTTCAACTTCCACGTGGCCGCTTTGATAAGGAAAATTTACCAATAAAGGCCGAATAAACGATATACTACCGGAAACAATTTCTTGAACATTACAAAATTTTAGTAACTCTAATTTTGTATCGTCTAATTGGAATCTTTTTTTAATTTGGCAGCATATCTCTATATAAAATGATATTAAATTTCTTTTAACGCCCCGAACCTTAAATTGAATTATTTATTTATTTATTTATTTATTATCATGTATAGCCTACAGTGATTACAATCGGTTATACAAACATGTTAAAAAAAATTATAAAATTATTTTGTAAAAATGAAATACAACACAAAAGGAATAAAAGATAGATAGAAAACGCCGACTATTTAGTTATTATTACATAAAAATTTAAATAAAGCTTTCTTAAACGACTCTCTGGACAAGTTGAAACCAAAATCATCATAAACTGAATTAAACTCTCGCGATGCTATCAAAAGTGGTTTCGAAAGACCGTAATTAGTTGATACCTGGTTAATGAGTAACAGTCCATCGCGTGGGCGCATTTGACGTATCGGAGCGTAAAGATTTAAGCGTGAAAGCAGCTCAGTACAATCGATTCGAGAGCTGAAAATATCGCAAATGAACAATGCCGATGCTACTACCCGTCGACAATCTAATCGGTGCAGATTCAATAGGTTACAGCGATCTTGGTAGGGAGGAAGAACATATTCCACAGACCGTGTAGACGGTAGACAACGAAGTGCATACAAAACAAACTGCTTCTGAACACTTTCTATTCTATCCGAGTGACAGTGGTAAGATGGTGGCCACACCGGCGATGCATATTCTAAAATAGAACGAACAAAAGAACCGTACAGTGATGTTAGAGTAATCGGGTCGATGAAGTCCTTACAGTTCCGCTTAATAAAACCCAACATAATGTATGCCTTATTAATAATGGTGTTAATATGTCTAGTAAAGGTGGCATCAGCTGAAAAAATTATACCCAGATCAGATATAAACTCCACTCTGACTACATCCTCACCATACAGACGATAACGATGGGATAGAGGTGACCGGGTACGATAAAATGAAAGACTCTTTCACTTACTCACGTTGAGTCCCAATCTATTGTGAATAGGCCAACTGCAAAATTTATCCAAATCATCTTGCAGCTTTACGCAATCGGACACGCTGTTGATCCGGGCGAAAATTTTCATATCATCGGCAAACAGGAGGCAGCTGGCAAACTCAAAGCAGTCAACAATATCGTTGATAAATAATATGAATAATAAAGGGCCAATATGACTTCCTTGAGGTACGCCAGATGTCACGCGAAATAGCTGTGAACTAGAATCCAAAATCCTAACGGATTGCCAACGGTCGGAAAGGTAAGACTGCAACCATTCAATTGGAATGCACTGACAATTTAAGTTCTTTAATTTAGAGATCAGGAGCGAGTGGTCAATCTTATCGAAAGCTTTCGCAAAATCAGTATAAATAACATCCAGTTGCTGCCTGGAGTTTAAACTGCTAAATAACTTGCCACAAAAAGAAATCAGATTAGTCACTGTGGATCTGCCTGGATAAAACCCATGCTGAGCAGAAGAAATTAATGATTTGGTATGGAAAACCAAGACCTTGTGAACCATAGATTCAAATAGTTTGGGTATAACGGAAAGAATGGAAATCCCCCGATAATTACTTCGTTTCTTCTACCCGCCTTGAAAATGGGATGGAGGCATGCAATTTTCCAAGGCTCAGGAAAACACCCAATACGTAAACTTTCATTAAACATGAAGGTAATTGGGCGGGACAAACTCTCGGCACAATGCTTAATAAGGATCGGCGGAATACCGTCGTGACCAGCGCCCTTTTTAATATCAAGATTAAGCAAGCAATCGCAAACTTCCTGCTCAGTAAATTTAAAATAATTAAATTCCACGAAACTGTTAGCGCATGAAGGAATGGTAGGGGACATCGTGGCTGGTTCGTATACTGAGGCAAAATAGCTAGCAAACAAATTACAGATCTCCGCGGGTTGACTAGCGACGGAGTTCTGGTAAGACATAGGAGTAGGGAAACCAACCACTTTTCTCTTACTATTCATAAAACTCCAGAACTCCTTTTGATTTGATGTCAATTCCTCCTCGATTTGCACAACGTATTGGTTATATAAAAACCAATTTAAACTTTTAAACTCTTTGCGAGCGTTATTCCAGGGCGAGCGAATGGAACTTATTGCGGCGATTCTCCAGATTTAACAATCTATTGTTATACCAGGGCTCCCGAAAGCCGGTTTTTTTTTTAACCAACGGAACGTGTCTTTCAATACCACTTTTGAGAATGTCGTTAAACATCAAAACGATGTCATTTAAATTACCGCCGCGTTGCAAAAAGTCCCAATCAGAATTGCTGAGGAACTCGTTTAAGGAAGCGTAGTCGGCATTTCTGAAATTAAAATAAAACTTGTTAGAAAAGGAATCAATTGAACAATTTATATGAAAAATATTTATCGTAATTGGTGTGTGGTAGATGCTCTGGGAGCCGGTGAAATCCAAACATGATGAAACCTCCGAATGCATGACGTCATTGGCAAATAACAGGTCCAGGAGTTTCCCTTGACTGTTTCTAGTACGATTCAGCTGCTTGGTTGAGATGCTAGCAAAGTAGTCAATAATGTATAATGCCCTTTGGTCAGTGGAAAGCGATGTAAAGACACCATCAACATCAAGCCAAGCTATGTCAGGTAGATTAAATTCGCATATAATTACAAGTTGATCATTAGGACGCACTGAAGGCATCACAACTGTGTCGATGAAATTGATTATCCTTTCAAAATATTCCAAATTCGAACCATTGAGAGCATACACTGCGATGATGACGATAGATGAACTGACCACCTTAACACGAACAGCAATGACGTCAAGACTAGGATGACAGACAACCAACTCATTAGGAATGGAAACTTTAACCGCAATCAATACCCCACCTCCTCTAAGCCTGGTGTCAAAATCATACCTGTCTTTCCTGTGAACGACATAGTCCGGAGGGAAATATTCACCAGAATACATATTGACAGTAAGCCAGGTCTCACAGATTATTATGATATCATAATCATTGTCCAGAACGCCTAAGCGAAAATTCTTGGCTTTACCTCGGATGCTAGAGGCGTTGTGGTAATAAATTGAGGTAAAGCTGGAACGATCGGAGCTTACTGGCCGGATTGGCGCACAGTTTGTTGCGTAATGACGGCTGGAGGATTCAGGGTCGATATTTGCTGGTTCTGAAATGCACCTTTCCCCATTGCTTGCATACGATGTGATTGGCGCTGCCGAAAATTTGTATTATGGAAGGGTCTAATACACACATCATTAGGCCAATTCACCGTGGACATAACTTTGGCTGTTAAATCGGCATCAACTCCCACTTTGAAACAGACATACTCCATGTCGGTAAGTTTACGCCCATTTGGTATTAGCTTACTAACCACAGCATTAGAAATACCAAAGTTATTATTTACAAATTCGGCAATAGCAGCATCTTCAACAGCGGTATCGAACTGCGACATATGAAACCAAAACTTCGGTTTAATCATCCGGATACTGTTAGGCAGCGAACATGGTTTAGTTCCACTTATTGAGGCGTACGATGGACGACGCACGGCAGCTGCTGCAGATGAAATGACCGGTAGAGTTGGAGTCGACGTCTCGGAAGAGTTATGCCAGTATGAGCGGTTTGGGCTGACACCTGGGCGAAGCAATCGCGGATTTGTTCAGCGATCTGGTCACCAATTTTGCTGCAGACAGATGACAGGCTGGAAGCACACGAATTAGCCAAAGACTCAGCGGCCTGACTAATTATCTTGTTAACGGTGGGCATAGTGGTGTCAGCAATAATTGATATCTTGGATTCCATATTGTCCAACGAGGATTTAATCGTATCCAACGACATACAATTACCCTCTTTAAATGTGCGCTGGCACTCAAGGCACATAAAAACTGCATACGGACAGTCGTTAACAGCTTTGATCCAACTGTCGTTCGAAGGAGACTTCCAGTCCAGGCAGTCTACGTGGTAGAATTTGCTGCACGGCCCAAAACAGTGTAAAAGCACACTGCCCCGTTTGGTGTTATTACACTTCACGCAAATCTTTGTCATAATTACAATATAATTAAAAACTGATCGTCACACAATTTACAGCGTTAGTCACAACAAAAATTATTATTTTAATTTAATAAATTGATAAATATGTATTTAAATTTAGGAGCAAAATTTTCTGTTTTGACGTCTATCGCTTAGCAAGGCTTGCCCGGTTTTTTGAATAATCCATTAAACGCTATTTTTTTTTTATTACTTGATCAGCCAACGCGTTGGAGATATCTTTTAATATGCCCTGCTGCATATTGAGCCGGCTCAACGGAGTAAGCCTTTTTAAGTGCGGCTTCATCACTGGTCAGAATGCTTCGAGCTCCACATCAAATTCGTCAGGAGGAGTCCTTTTATGGTAGCAGCATGTACCAGAAGAAGCGGCTAATTTTTGAGATTATTCAACTTTCATTTTCTCTTCCTGATAGCTCGTTCCTGAAATAATATAAAAATAATTAAAGATATATGTACACATAAATATTTATAAAGCCATAGACAAAATTATTAAGCATCTTTACACTATGCGAGCATTGCGAGGTAACGTGCCTAATTATTTTGTTGAAGGCTGATGTTTTTCGTTTATGTATATCGACTTATTGCCGCCCCAACACTAATGCCTCTCTTCCTGATAGTCCTGATAGGTGCTTCCTGAAAAATTCAAAATATTACAATAAAATATGATATAAAAATACATTATATTTATATAGACATCGCCAAAATTATCATTCACATAAGATAGCATTAAATATGCATGGAAATACCCTAAAACATTTTTTGTTTGGCTGACATACGTATTTATCTGTATAGAAATCGCAAGTCAAATTCAACCATTTTTCAACCAAATTCAATATTATATAAATGTTTTTCAAAACGAAATCAACTTTTTCATTACAAATTAAATTCGTAGCAGTTTAAATATTTTTTATATTTTATTCGAATTAGTTTAAACATATTTTATATGAAGCCTGAATTCTGAATTCGGAACTGTAAAAGCCATCAATAAATAGCTCAAAATTACATTCAAATTTTATAGAACACTAGCTGAGCCCGGTCCGCCTTGCTGGCCCTAAGTCCACCGACTTCATTTTGTACAGCTTGCATGATGGTATCATAGACATGTTTTTGCTGGTCATTTAATTTGGGAACATTCAAATTCACAAATGTTTGCACGAGATATTTGGAATTTTTCGATTTTACGGATATTTGTTGTTGTTGTTTTACAAAGAGCGAGTTCATTTCAGGAAAAAAATCATAACTCGAGAATGGCTGGAGCGATTTTGGATTTCAAAATCAACTAACCATCATCACTCCTCCCTGCACCTTCCCTAAAAATGTTATGGCAATCGGTTAAGCCGTTCTCGAGTTATGGAGTGACAATCAAAATGTACACTTCTTTATATATATATAGATTATGTTGACAAGGAATTTGTTTGTGAAGTTTACTAAATTAAATTTGAAATAAAAAATATTTAGTTTGATACGAAAAAATTTAAACTTATTGAATTTGTTCTAAACATTTATTTAATAGACTTGAAAAAGCTTTATTCGCACATTTATGTAAACATTTACACAAGTAGAATGATGTGTGGTTTTAATTTCATATACGCGAAAGACGCACTTGCCTTTAAGATCCTTGTTAGAGAGAATACAAATATATAAGTTTTTTTTATTTTACGTTTTAGTTCCTTGATAAAGGTTCAAAGAACCAAAAATTTGTCAATTTTTGTAAAAAATTAGATTTTTTAAAATAAAAAACACGTTTTAAGAATCTACAATTAGTTTGGCCTATAATAAGCCATTTTTATCGTATAGTATAATTTTTCAATTTGTTTGTGTTACGCTGTATAAAAAATAGAGCTGACTTTGTACATAAATCGCTGCTAAGAGTATATCAGAGGTGAAATCAGAGCTTTTCCTTTTAGTGTGGAAAAAATTAGGAATCTCTTTATAACGTAACTATTTTGTTTTGGAAATAAATCGGAAACCCTGTAATTTGTTTGTAGGTAACTTACCTTTTGCATTTTTACGGCTTCGAACGACTCTTGAGCGACTTCAACATCTTCTACTCCAATCTAAAAAAAAACAACACAAACATTATAACAATTATTTATATATAAATTAGAATTAAGTTAACTTATAAATTCCAGATCTATGTTTGAGCTGCTAACTTCGGTGTCATTTACATTACATAAGAAAGGCAACTGCTCATAACATCATAATTTGGGTACATAAATGTTCTCTCGGCCGACCCCGCTTCGTTTAGAGTTCATTAGTTTAGTCTTTTCCCGGGATAATTGACTTTGCAGCGTTCTTATTATATTTTTGATGTGTAATATTGATACCATGGGTTTCTCTTTTTGAATAATTTCTTGTAGTTGTAAATATTTTTCGCTCCGTTTCGATTTATTGGTGAAATCTATGTTTAGAGGATTCCATAGACACGGAAACTGCCGTAACGAATCAATTAAAATTATGGTGTGGCTTTTGCTCCATATGTCATTCATTTTGTTTATTATCTAGAATAAAATAGTAATATTTAATTATTTGTTAAATTGTTAATTTTTTAAATTTACTTTAATTTTATTTTAATATTTTAAAATTTACTTTAATATGAATTTACGTTTCCAGGACAAACTAGAAAATAAAAAAATATGTGATGATTAAAATGATGGCGGGGCGCCAATTTATAGTACAAAATTTTAGGTTTACCTAATTTATTTTTAACTAAAATTAGTTTGGTTTTTTTTTTATTTTATTTGGCCCAACCAAACTATATAAATATTTACTAATTAATTTCACTCATTATAACACTATCGCCGCTAGGCCAAATTAATAAATTGTCGAGCACAAAATAATTTTCGCAATTTTATAATGAATATTTAACCCGTTGACTCGTACTGTACACAATTGCGTACATACACTTTAAACCTAATTTTTGGGATTAAGTGCACTAATAATGGATTTTTTAAGTGTTACTTTGTTGGCTTTTAGTCTTAAGCTACCAAAAAAGGTTATTTAGCTCGAAAAATATTATAAAATTTCAGAATTACTCAGATAGTTAAGCAAAATAACAGGCGTTTTAAAATAAATAACGAATCAAAGGGTTAATTACATATGTATACCAATTTATTTCACTCGCCAGACACCATAAAGGATAAATTGCTTATATGTATATGAAACGTCAAATTTAAAAATATTGCCACGTTAAATTTAATTTGGTTTTTTTTTGTTTGTGTTAGTGAGTTCTAATCCGGCTGTTCACACGAAGTTAACACTACAACACGTCATTTCCTCGTTTCTTACGTCTTTGCCTATAAACTAACTGGAAGGGGAAAATATTCTTGTGGCACTTTTTCAACCTAAATTTTAGGTGATGTACAAGTTGCAAGCCAACACAAATATAAAATAATAAATCATTTGATTGGGGTTCGATTTTTTTTTTTTTGTAAACTGGTTTTACTTCTAATTTTAATTTTGAACAGTAAACGCATCCTACAAAAAAAAAATTAGCAAACCACGTACATAGATAAGTAACAACAATTTTATTATTTCGTCTAAACGCGAGGAATTGTCGTGTTACGTTGCAGTGTTAACTTCGTGTGAACACCCCCAATTCATTCACCACAGAAAATTTTTGTTGCAACGATGCAACACAAATATTACCCCTATCCAGGAAGTGTTGCGATGCGCTGTATACATGGTGTGAACAGGCTGATGGAATATTCTGTGACGGTTGTGTAACATCAATTTTTTATTAAAGAAACAAATTGTCCGACACATTGATCAACACACAGTTTACACAGCAATACAATAAATTAAACAACATTAAAAAAAGTAGGAAACCCATTACAGGATGTAATCGCATTACCGGCATCTCAACAATGCTGTCTATATAATATCTACATATACCATTAAGGCCGGCACACATTGAGAACGAGCGACGGGAACGATTTTTCCTTTTTCAGCAAATTATTTAAAAATAATAAAAAGCGTTTGTTTTTAATTAACGATAGCTAAGATATCGTGCATTTACTAACAATAGAATTTAAAATTTTAGCAGTTTTAATACAAAATTTCAATTTATCGTTGATAATTTTTAATTTAAGACGATAAATTGAAATTTTTTATTAAAAATGTTCAAATTTAACTTTTTATTATTTAGCAAATACACGATATTTTAGCTATCGTAATTAAAAACAAACGCTTTTATACAAGCCGTAGTATTTGCGGTATAAACACAACATAAAACTTACTACATATTTCTGTAAGTATTATTGTCGTAACCCCGTATAATCTTTACATACTTCAATTTTAACACTAGAACTAGGGCTCGTATCTCGGGTACCCGGGTATTTTTCGAAATTTTTAACTACACGTATACCCGGGTAATTGCTTCGGGTATGGCATAGCGAAAAAATACGAAGAACCCTGCAAATTTTCCGATATTTATTTCCAATATACAGTGTGTCCCTTTAAAGGGTGATTCCTGATCAATTTTGAGCAAAAACTCTTTGTGCGAGGGATCTATCTCCAGTATCCACTGAGATACAGAGCTTTAAATAAAATTTACTCGAGCCAGTGCCAACACTCACATTTGGTTAACAGCTTATATTTTACTCGGCGTATGTATATTAGCTTTCGAGAGCATACATTTTTGGAATTGAAATTATCTTTTAATCGGTGTATCAGACCGACGCGTAGGCCTTCTACAAGCGGAGCAACAAATTAGCTTCCGCAAAATATATCAAACTATTGTAACATTGTAATAAAAAGAAATATAAATACCGTATCTGCAATAATAGTGCAGACGAGTCTATCCTCGTAAATTAATTAAAAAAATAAACCAGACATTAATTGTATATATACATACATTTATAACCGTTTATTTTCGAAAATAAAATATTAAGTGCTAAATGTACATGTGAGTTAATTAATTAGTGTACAAAAATTATATAACCTAGTGCCGCCGGCAAGTTACAATTGTTTCGGCCGACATTAGAATTTATAGGCGTAACGCCAGCAGAGCCACACACCATAAAAGCACGTAGAAACGCGGGAAGGCACAAATGTACAACTTATTTTACATTGTCAGTCACGCTGGAATACGCTTATTTCGACAATCAATCGATTTCTATAATTGAAATATTGTATCGCCATTGCACTATTGCACTCATTGCACTATTGCACAGAATTAGGCGCCGAAAAAATAATCGACAAGCCTCTAGAATTATTAAAGGAAACCTTAATTATTTTTGAACCGCTTACGCCACAAGAATTAAGCAAAAAAGGCGACACAAATAATATCTAAACGGAAGTAATTTCATTATTACTATATTTGTATCACGGCAGTTATCCAAAAGAAAATGAATATTTAAATCTCGCATCTAAACTTTCTGCAAAACAGTTAGCTAGTCAGCTTTTATTACGTTTAACCTCGATAAATTATTATTATTACTTGAGGGCCATGTGAGCGTTAAGCCGCCTCGCACTGCGACCTAAAAGATCTGTTGTGCATCAAGCCCTACTTAATTATCCGTCCAGCCAATATTCAGGCTCTTAATGAACCTGATAATACTGCCGACCGCTACGTAATACATACTATCTGGGCTCATTGCTCTTCCTCCTAGATGTCTACTGTAGGAAATACTTCTACACGCGTTACATCCTATCTGGGCTCATTGCTCTCCCTCCTAGATATAATAACATTTACTTCTGCTAGAAGAGCGGTAGCATTGGGACTCAAGGACTTCGAGAGGGCAGACCCACTCCCGTATATTCCTATTCGTGCCTCGTCTACCGTTTGATTTTACTTTTGCGAGTTACTGGGACATACTATCTGGGCTCATTGCTCTTCCTCCTAGATGTTTACTGTAGGAAGTACTTCTAAACGCGTTACATGCTATCTGGGCTCATTGCTCTCTCTCCTAAATATAATAACATTTACCTCTTCTAGAAAAGCGGTAGCACTGGGACTCAAGGACTTCGAGAGGGCAGACCCACTCCCGTATATTTCTGTCCGTGCCTCGTCTACCGTTTTGATTTTACTCTTGCGAGTTACTGGGACATACTATCTGGGCTCATTGCTCCTCTCCCTTCTAGATGTTTACTGTTGGAAGTACTTCTACATGCGATACATACTATCTGGGCTCATTGCTCTCCCTCCTAGATGTTTACTGTAGGAAGTACTTCTAAACGCGTTACACACTATCTGGGCTCATTGCTCTCTCTCCTAAATATAATAACATTTACCTCTGCTAGAAAATCGGTAGCACTGGGACTAAAGGACTTCGAGAGGGCAGACCCGCTCCCGTGTATTCCTTCCCGTGCCTCGTCTACCGTTTTGATTTAACTCTTGCGAGTTGCTGGGAATAAAAAAGTCGCCTGTAGGTCACCCAGGTTTACTACAGGAAGGCTAAATAAAACTGGAGGGTGCCTGGTATCCAGAGGCCGCATACATATATGAACTGATTAACCTATCAGCCATTCATCCTTCGGCATATGCTGTTACACCTTAGATTAGGGATTTTTGTCAAGATTTTCTCCTTTAGCGCCGTACTTTAGCCTGTACCAAAAGGCCACATTCTACCTAATGGATCCAGTTTTCAGTGGTGCCGCGAGGAATCAGTACGTACACTTGCGCCTACTGGAACGTTACGGAGCCCTCTTCCAATAGACGCCAAACCACCGTTTAACCTCGATACAAATCAACATTAGAAAGACCGATCAAAGTTCAAGCTCTTTTGACGTAAAACTTGAAAAAACAACTGGTTATAATGAGCTATTTTTATTTTTTTTTATTTATTTACTTAACTTTACTAAGATTTTCGCACACTACATTTTGAGCTACAGCTCATTCGTAACACAGCGTACCAAAACACATGATTTCTTTAATTACAACAGCAAATTTATCTGTCGGCTGCTCCTTAATTTCTGCCCAGCAATTATTCCACTTCGTCTGGATTTTCTATTTTGGTATCACTCAACACCAAAGCACAGACCGAACGACCACGGATTATTATTTTCCAAAAACTTAATATGATACGCTTGCTGTGAATTAGTTTTTTCTTTCAGATGATATCTCGGGAGGATGCAGTTGGGACAGCAAATCTTTGTTCCATTTGATACACAATTTTAAATTTGTAGTTTATAAAGTTACACAATAATAATAATAATAATACACAATAATAATAATTTTACAGAAAGGAGCAAAAATGTCAAAATTCAAACTTCAAAATTGCGCCCAGTCTGTCCGATATAAGAGGAAGTACAATCATTGCAATTGATCTTATAAACGCCAGACTTGGAAAGGCGATCAATTCTTGGTTTGTTGTTTAAAATCAATTTCTTAATTGTATTATTGTTATAAAAAGCAAAGCTAATATCTGTATATTGTGTCATGATGTTACTAATCCGTTGGCTAGTTTTTCCTATATACTCTAAGCGGCGCCAATTTTTCGGCATTGAGCTATCAGGCGGATAAATGTTAGCTAAAGCTTTCTTCTCACAGCTCACTTTTGTAATTTTGCGAAATATTTAACAAGTGTTTTTAAAAAAATTTAAAAATATGTGTATTAAGTGTGTTTCGCCAAGTGCCTACGGCAGAAAGTGTACAAAAAAGTAATGATATCAACATTTGCCATCCTGGCGTCACACAATACTACCGAAACTGCTTCAAAGGAATTACAGAATCATTTGAAAAAAATCGAGGACTAGCTGAAGAAATAGCGAATAAAAGTGAATGAAAAAAAATCAACACACGTCAAATTCACACTGAACAAACGCACCTGCCCGCCAGTGGTACTAAACGATATAAATATTCCTCAGCAAACCAAGGTCAAATACTTAGGTTTGTACCTGGATAGAGAAGGCTGACATGGAAAAAACATATTGAAGCAAAGCCCAATCAAATAAAAATTACGTTTTCCAAAATGTATTGGCTGATGGGAAGAAAATCCAGTTGTCATTAGACAACAAAGTTTTACTTTATAAAGTGATAATTAGACCTTTATGGACATATGGTATTCAGTTATGGGGATCCACCAGCGCGTTTAAATAGAGAACTCCTTCAACGAAGCCAAGCGAAAATACTTCGCAGTATTACCAATGCTCCATGGTACATTCGAAATAGTAATATACACGCCGGCCTAGGCTAAAACCATTAAAGAAACATTTAAAGAATTCAATTCGAAATATTACTCAAAACTAGAAGAACATCCCAACGAATTGGCCAGAGATATACTAAAACAACCGCGATTTAGGCGACTAAGAACAACAGATCCACTCGGACTGATTAACCTGTAAATTTATTAATGTTTAGGTTACACATACGTATAGGTAATCTAAATTAATTAAATTGAGAACACAAATAATAGGTATTAACATTGGTTAATATTTAAAATTGTAATAATTTTAGGTTAAGATTTGAATACTTCTTGTTAGTTTCTATTGTAGAAAGATTCAAGCATAAAGCCATTGGCAGCATTTAAAAAAAAAACTTTATACGTTCCAACAAAATCATTTTCATTCATCGAAAGGAAAAAAGATTTTTGAACATGTGTGTGCACTTTTATTGTTTTTTTTTGTTTTTTGCGTGAATGTATTGCAAAGGAAATCTTTACGCATCTATAACTTTGGAGTCCGACCATCTAAAGATCATAGCCATACCATTTTTTTCTTATCTGATCAAGGTCTATCAGTCTGTCTTTGTTTCATGAAAATCGGACAAATACTTTTCGACTTAATACTTGTTTACAGATACCAATAGCGGGGATATAAGGCATCTCTCTCGCTCTAGCGCTTTGCTTGAGTTGAGAAGTCTAAAATCAACATTTATAATCGCGAATAACTCGAAAAATATTGGTTTACCGAAAAAACTTCATAACACAATTTTTGCTTAGAATTCATCCCTCTATCGATTTGAGTGTACTAATTGCCACCACCGAGAAGGGATGGCATCCACCGCCAAAGTAAAAGCACACATCGACACTATATAACGTTTGTTGCTTGATCCATTCCCTACTTACTGTCCAAGTTTCACGTAAACCGGCATTGGTTGTAAGAATTCTGAGCGAAAAATCGTCAAAAGCTGAACTATAAAGAGTCCTGGCTGTTATAAAGCCAAAAGAGGACCCACCAAATACTAAAGTTAATTATAAAACGTACCTATTGAGTTTTATTTTTTGTCCACAGTTTTGTAGAAGTTGCAATTTGCGAGGGATATATTTTTTCATCAAATGTTTTAAATAATGTTCATATTTTTTAAACACTTTTCTCGTAAATATGTATATAAGTTTTTTGTCACTGATTTGACCAAAAAATGTCCTAATCTACATATAGGAATTTTGGTTTACAGTGGAATATGCAGAAAATTAATACCATAGCTGGAGATTTGTTCGATTGCTTCACTTGAGGAAGGGTTTTGTCCTTCCTGTCGTTGCCTCTCAGGTTTTAAATTTTGATAACCGGAATCTTTTTTTAAATTTTTTAGCACAACAAAATTTGATTCCTTGTTATTCATAGGTACTTGGATTTATTTAGGAAAATTGGAAGTAAAACGTGTATAGAAGTTTCATTAAAGATAAAAAGGCATCTAAAGTTTTTGAATTGTGTTTCTTTAACGTTCGCGTGGTTTTATATAATAAGAGCAAAAAATAAGCATGGTTATTCCCAAGAATAGGTCGATTAGTAAACATTGAACTAAAACTCATTTATAATTTCGGTTAAATGTAAACCAGCTACTCAAATATAGTCGGTTAACATGAAAAATCGAGACCACAACCAAAATCACCAGTTGACCTGATAATTTTTCATTACCTATTTTTTACGACAAACCTACAACAATTATACAAATTCTTTCTAATTCTAATTTGTAAACAACACCAAAAGAAAAATGAAACACCGAAAAAGGATCATCATTAACATTGTTTTTAATAAAATAAAATAAAAAACAAGAAAAACAAAATTTAGGTTCAATCATTACTCTTAATCCTCTTGCCGATAAATAAATAAAAACAATACGACACAAAAGAAACGACAAATAATTTCTTAAGTGTTCCCATTTCAAATATTAAAATAACAACAACAAATCTAATCTTATTTTAGTACCTAAATTTGCTTAATTTCTTTTTTTATATTTCTTATGTACAACAAATCTAACACGAACAGAAGCAGCTAGCCGCCATCCAACCAGCAAAAAGAAATACATAAATACTACAATGTATGGAGTGGCGAAATGCGGATATTTCACTGTTCTTTACTAATGTACGAACAATAACATACAATAACACAACATTTTCCTATACAAAGTTAACTCAAGAGCTTGAAAAGCTTTAAAAAGTTTTGTCTTTTCCATTTTCACATTTTGTTGCCTTTGTGTTTTTAATTTTGCTTTTTTTTTTGACCAAATATAAAGGAAAATAATTTTATTTGTCTTGCAAAACGAAGTCTTTTTCATTTCAACAGTAGTAAACTCATTATTCTCATCCTTGAATGTGTTTTATGAATTTTTTATTCTTTATCTCCGATCTGAAAGCAAAAAAATAAAATATAATTTTCATTTATGGCAAGGGCGGAGAGGTTCATCAAGAGGGTGAGTTTTTTTTTTATGGGATTTCATTGGGATTGCCATGGAGTAGAGGAGTGATATTAACTTGTCAGAAATAATAAAGTATAAAAAGCGAATAAAATTTATCAATTTAATTAAATGAAATTTGCGTTCTGTAAAATTACCGACTACGTAGTATTGTCTTGAATTTCCGGGAAATGTAGCAAAGACGTTTTTTTTATATTGTATACGAGGTGTTATTTCACCAGTTAATCGAAATTTATTACTATTGTTTTCAATAAAAGATAAAATAAAGAGACGCCGTTTAATTCTTTTTTTTTTTGAAAAACAGACAATGTTTGTCTGCAGGGGATATAATATTAAATTGATAGAATACGATTAAGTGTCTGAGTTTTATTTAGACAGTCGACACCTGTAGAGTTGCTTCAGGAACGAAAAAAATCATTTAGAGGTAAAATTATGGAATGAGGACGAAGGGCCGAATTTCAAAGGGGTGAATATCAAAGGGCCGAATGGGTCGAAGGGCCGAATTTTTTTGTTGATTTTTTTTTTTTGGTTTTAGAAATATAATTTTTTTAATTTCTTGTTTAAGGAATATTTTGTAAATTTTTTTATCAAATATAAATTAATTTCTTATGAGTTTATACACATTTTATTATCTTTGGATATTCTATCGGCAAACATATTGCATTAATTTTGGTTGTTTATATTTTGTGTCCTTTTTGTAATTATCAAGTGAAAAAATATTTGTACATAATAGGTATTTCACCAAAACCAAAAAAGAATTTTGTCATAAAATGTCATAAAAATCAGACCATTTTTTATTCGTTAGGGTGAAGGAAAATTCTATTTGGACGAATAAAATAATTTCTCTGTGATTTAGTGATGTGAATATAGTGAATATACTCCTAACAATTTACTACATAATTATAAAAACAAATCACAGTTTAAGGCAAAATTTCCAAAATGTCTATTTAAGTTAAACGAAACTGTTTATTTTAAAGTATATTCTTGTCTCATGTGTTGTTTTGAATATTGGTTCAACCTGAAATGTATTACCTATTTTGATATGAGTCATTTTGACAAATAACATTTCAACCTGGCATTGGTATCTGGAAAATTAATATTGTTTTTCATAAATAAATAAAAATTACATATAGTTCTTAATATCAAATTCAGTACATTTACAAAATATTCCTTAAAACAAGAAATTTAAAAAATGTTATTTCTAACAACAAAACAAAAAAATTCGGCCCTTCGACCCTTTCGGCACTTCGACATTCGGCCCTTCGACATTCGGCCTTTCGACATTCGGCCCTTCGACATTCGGCCTTTCAACCCATTCGGCCCTTCGACATTCGGCCCTTTGATATCATTCCAAAATAATGTGCTGCAGCTTGATAACGTAAACATCACATTAGCAGTGGTGAAAAGAAAATATATTGTAGTATTCTATTAAAAGCTACAAATATATAGTCCTATTCAGATCTTAAAAAAAAAATTTTTTTTAATTGTTCTGCGCAGCTTCCAGTGATGTAGAAAAAAAATTTATTAAAATTTTGATGAGTCGCATTTATCTTAGATAGTAACCCTAAATATAATAATAAATAATCATTGAAATGTATTATATTTCAGTTTTAATACACAAAATATTCAAAATGTTTATGATTTTATGTTATTACAATCAAATTTCATGTGAAAATTAATAGGTGTAAAAAAATATTGCACGCCTATGGAAACAACGTCAACATTTAATTTTCGGACGGACTAAGGAAAATAAATAACTAAATATTGTTTTCTTTTATTAAGTTTTTATTTTAATTATTAAAACGATTTATTTGTTTTTTAACTTATTTTTATTTTGTATATGCCCCTACGTTTCGACGGTATATTCCGTCATCTTCAGGGGGAAAAATAATTATAAAATAATTTATAATTATTTTTCCCCCTGAAGATGACGGAATATACCGTCGAAACGTAGGGGCATATACAAAATAAAAATAAGTTAAAAAACAAATAAATCGTTTTAATAAATAACTAAATGCCAGTCATATCGATCAAAACCACAATAACGTAAAAAAATTGTTAAATTGCATTAATTCTTCTATTATCGATTTCAAACGATTCTTTTAAAATAAAATTATAAAAACATTTTGTGATTCAAAATGTTATAACATATAAATAATAAAACAAAATAATATAAATAAAAACCTAACCTAAAAACTGAAGTACAAATACAACATAAAAATGTAAACAATTAAGCCGAAATAGTACATCACTGTGTATCCGCCATGTTTTTTCTGCGCGAGAACTGTCAGAATTCCAGCGAGATTTGAATACTAACTACTATACCTTAATTAAGTTTAACGATTGAGCGCCAACTTTTTTGTAGCGAAGCGAAGGTGGCCGAAGCAACCCCCACCTGCCTGAGAGAGTAATCGATGACCGCCTACAATCCTAAATAACAAATTAATGTTACGGTTTAACCGCGCTCAAAATGTTGAAATTGAAGAAGCTTTTATCTACATTAAGGGCAGAAAATATTTTCAGGTAGCTCCAACTACATATAATTTTTTTTTTTTTGGTGAAGATAGCACAACTAATCAAAAGTTTTGTTGATTAATAATGCGGAGTTTGATTGAGCAAAAAAATGATCTAAGGCTGCAGTCCATTTCCCGACTTATTTTGTGTAGATTAACTTATTTGAAAGAGTACAATAAGTCATCTCACGAGGTAAACTTCTTTGACCATTTTGGGAGAGTTTGCACAAAAATGATAATGATATTTTAAAATAAATTTCTAATTCAAATTAGGTTTCTGCCGTTGTTGTAATAATTAATGGAGTAACTTTGTACAATTTGTATATGGGTGTTTCATATAAGATCAATGTGACGAAGAGAGTACCCCTTATAATTCTGTTCAATAAAATTACTTATAAAAATAGCTACGGAAGTTTTACCTGTGCATCAAATATAGCAGAGAACAGCGAACGTGACAAACTCGGCAAATCTTCTTTACATCTGTTTGATGAGTTTAACGCCCCGAATCAGTCGATTCACACAAGTAATCTTTTCATCATATTCTTTCCTGTTTATCTATAAACTAATTTTAGTTTATACGTAAAGAGGAAGAAAACTCGTGTGAATCGGCTGATTCGCTGTTTGGTATTAGTTCGGCATTCGTTCGCTCAATGTGTACGCTGGTTCAGAAGCCATTTAATCGCATTTAATTGCATTGTTTGAATTGACCCACGCTTAGCTCAGTTTTAGTTGTTTAGTTGTACTGGTAGGGCTGACTATCACAAATTGCTTCTCTTAATCGCATAAGTAGTGACAAGTTTTCCTCCAGTCTTCGGAAGTAATTTTATCAATTTGTTTTTGGGGAGATTTTCTACAGTTGGTTCCAACTGAATTCTATGGGTGAAATCGTTTGCGGTTGTTAAACATTAAGTCAAGTTCTCGATGGTCAAGTACAATCCTGACTATTCATGAGGCTCAAGGCTTAAATATCCTAGCGTTATTTGTGTCCTACTACCTGAGAAGGAAATTAAACTTTTCAATAGCTTACCATATACTATAGTGGCATTAACTAGACACATACACAGGCACAGAAATTTAACTACTTGACCAAACCAAAAAAACATTAGGAATCAGTTATTTTATCTCCAAAATTTAAATAAAATATCTTCGAACGCAGCTCAATTGAAACACCATTTAACAAAGGGATCCTGAGTTTTCAATTTTGTCCTAGCCAATATGTGGTTTATAGATGTGAACGTTCACCGCTAACAAGTACTAAACAATCTGGTGGAGCAGTACTCATAGTGGTCGATGCATCATTATCGAATGAGTCAGTTCACATATCCAACTTGTCCAATCCCAATGGAAATCAACAATGCTGGTAATTCATCCTTTGATCTTGGAGGTCTTTTCTATTTACTTAATATCGGTTAATACGGAGTAAATACGCAGTTTTGCACTGCTTAGATCAAGTTCTTCACCTGGATTGTTTTACGACTAAGTCATAAAGATAAATGATTTTCGATACACTCTCTTCGACACGCTTCAACATTCTTATTATCATTTCCTCTATCGAAAAGATTGTAAATGGACTCATATAAAGTAAGATGACTTGATATTTTCCTTAGTGTTCTTTTGTTTTAGTTCGAGTGATAATTTTGGTTTATAATATTAAATTAAATATTTTTGGTTTGGTCTTTTAACTATATTTTGAATCAAAGTGTTTAATTTTTGGCAACTCAATAAACTGAAAATACGGTTTAGCTAGTAATCGAATGGCAATTTTAAACGAAATTTAATCCTTTCAAAGCACAATGAATGGTCGTTGTTTAAGTCCAAACTAAGGCAAATACTGCTAATCAATCGAAAAAAATGTTCAAATTTTTTTTTTTTTGCGGTATTTTTTCCGCTATCGACTAGATGGCCTAAAGGTACTAAGTTTAGTCATCAAAAATTTACGATATCATGTAAGAATTGTTTTGCAGCACAAAATCATGAAAGGTTTCTTCTTTCCTTCTGTCTGCTTTGCAGATTAAATTAAATTAATTTTTCCAATGACTCTTTAATTTTTTCCGACAAATAAATTAAAATATTTTTATAAATTAAAATAACCCTGTACCAATTTTAATTAAACTATTCAATTATAAGATCTAAATTAGACTAAATTAGACTTTATGCAATTGATTTTAACTATTTTCCAAAAAAACTGGTTAAATTTAATCAAACATCAAAGCCTTGATACCAACAAAACTATAAAATAACACCTAAAGCCAGTACAAGAATTAAACATATTTTAAATGAGACCGGGGGATTCGTGAAACTTCTCCAGCCCAACAATAAAACTGTTTTCCGAAACAAAAACAACCATCGCAGATCAAAAACCAATCTTTTATCGAATAACCGAAATAACGCCAGTCGAACCACAAATAATTGATATGAACGTCGATGAAATAAGTAGTACTAGTGATTGCACGAATTAGATAAATTTGAAAACCAGATTTCCGGATTTAAAAATTTGTAATTCCGAAATTCGTTTTCGGATTTGGCTTGTTTATAAATAAAAACAATCATTAAACAAAATTTAATTAATTTATTTTAGGATTTGTATGTTATACCGTAGACAGACACAAAGTTAATAGCGATTTTCATTTGTCCCGATTGTCAAAAATCGCGTTGTGGAAACAAAATAATCCGGTTTAGGTGAAAATCGTGTAATGACAGACGACTGTTATTACACAATCTTTACAAAAAACTGGATTATTTCTGGATTATTATTGTGTCTGTCTACCGTATTAGGTACATAAATTATGTCTGTATAAAAGTGAAAATGAGAAAAGTGCATTTAACCCTTAGCGGCCACAAGGGGTGAATATGTACCCCAGGCCAAATCACCTTAATTTAAGTTATCAAAAACTACGAAAATCATATTGGTCGCGCCATATATAGGTTGTCGAGGAACATAGGTTATTGCATGGCACATAGAAGGAAGAAAAAAGTATATCGTCCCTCTAGTAATCAAACAGCGTATAAGAAAAATAGCAGTTTTAAAATAATTCGCATTTAAATGTTTTTTGAAAAAAAATTTTAAAATAAAATCGTTTATATCATAGAAAATTTAATTTTCTATAACATAAAAGATTTTATTTCAAAAAATGTTTTCAATAAACATTTAAATGCGAATTATTTTAAAAGTGCTATTTTTCTTATACGCTGTTTCATTACTAGAGGGACGATATGTAGCGCGTATAAACGATGAATTTTGGAAGGAGTAATGATTTTTCAATAGTAATGATTTGTTTTCTGAAAAACGTCATTTTTCCTGACTTTGCCCATATATAATTTTTTTTTGTCAAATTATCTTGATATTTTCTCTTGTAAACCATATTAGAAATTGAAAAACATGTTTCAGAATATCCATGAATTATTTGGAGTCTCATTATTTAAAATTTGTCTTTCTAGACCGATTTTTTGACTGGGGTGAAAAATCACCCCAGTGTGGCCGCTATGTTACGGGAGCGAAGTGTGGCCGCTAAGGGTTAAGCAAAATTTTACCAATTCTAGTATGGCAATAACTAGGTAATACACTAATACATGGTAAGGTAATACCTAATGCACTAGGTAAACCTATAAAAAATTGCACTCGTTTCCACACGTCCCGAATGGGGAAGAGTGCGCCGCGCGTTTTTTTTTGTGTGGTTTCCCCAATAGGCCTAATCCACAATAATTCAGTCTACCATTCACCAACATTTCACAAAACAAAGTTATTTTTATTCGGAATAGTCTATGTTCCGAACTATCGATAAAAATACCGTAAACGGGTCCTCATTTCTTGCATGACACAATTTACGGAACATAAATTCAGCTAAATAATAGGTAAAATCGACTTGCCTATTATATTTAGGCAAAGCCGCTTTCACATGCCTCCACGTGCTCTCGATAGTGTTCGTGTGAGCACCAGTTTCCTCGTTCCGATAGGACACGTTGTGGTTCACAGTTAAGTGTGTGTAACCTTCTTCGCCCAAATGTTCGTAGGCTTTCCAACAATCCGATATAATTATCGTGCCTGGCAAAATGAACTTTTTTATAATGTTAGTTAAAGTTGTTCGGTCACGAGTACATACTTTCTCCAGGAAACACTTTCCGGAAAGCCGTTCGACCCCTCCAAAAACCCACTGCCCCTCCACATGATGGCCTCGATTATATTTCCTTTTACCGAACTTGGATTCGTCAATCTCTACTATAATACCTGGACCGCCAATTGGTTCGAATTGTGACTGCATATAGTCGACGAAGACTTCCCGCACATACTGATTCCAATCAGCGGCTGTTGTTGGTGACAGATTGTACTTCGCGATTAAACCTTCGGAGCCTACCTTATGCAAAATATCGTATGTGATGAGTAATATCAGCCGAACTTCCAGCCTACTCCGACTAAACCACGAGTTGAGCCGAATACTTTGTCGAATGTTGCATCGGACTCCGTCGACCTGCTTATTGCAGCACCACAACATTTTTTCTAAACGATCGTTTCGTAATAGTTTGAAAAAATTACCACATTTATGGCACAGCAATTCTTTGTGGATTACACCACAATCCGCCAAAAAATAAAAAAATAAATTACTATGATTAATAATATTAACCAAAAATAATTTATTAACTATGCCCTCTTTCTTTCTTAAAACTAGCTTAAAACTAGCTCCTTCTGATGCGTAATTATTGCACTTGTAATCGTATTCATCTTTAGGTAATCACAAAAAATTTGTTATCGTTAAACAAGAAATGATGCACAAACTAACAAACGAATGTTTTTTCTACGGCCAACGTATTTTATTCGCATTTAAAGCGCCGCAAGAGGCGCCACTAGTTCAACTAAAATATCCGAAAAATAATGCATTACATACTACTAAAAGTAATGCATTACCTGCAGTTTACAAAAAAAAAAACACAATCATTTTTTTAGAAAAGTGGCATTTTTCTTTAATTCATATTATTGCTACATTTTAAATTATTTTAGTTTTAAAAATTAGCACTTTATTAAATATGGAGCTATTTTCTAGTTGAAAATATTTCTACCATTATAAAAATTGGCGCTGTGTGACATGGTATGCTCTGCTATAGCTAAGCCAAAATAAAATTTAACAAGCTAAAATTATCGTATCTTTTCTGTTTACCTGTTTCGCCCCGTTTTGGAAAATCAATTAATTCACGGCTGTCGCGATGTTGTGACATTTGCTCATCAAGCAATCTGACACAACATCAAGCAGGCGTCGCACATAATTGACTCCACAATAGCCGCAAGGCCATCTACGCGTACAAACCCGCAATCAACGGACACTGTTCATGTGGTTTGAGGAATAGCTAATACGATGGTAAATAAAGAAAATGTTGGAAATAGTTTTTTTAGTCGCTTTAGAAAGTTTAATAAAGACACACACCATACCGAATAATCTGAATATTGTAATAAATTAAATAATTGTAACTGGTACAAAAAACTCAAAATAACGTGATGAACTCATTCCATAAAACGTGAGTTATTATTATTTTTAAAGCATTAGAGATCGATTGCTTCCGGCGAAAGAATCCTCTCGCCTAAAAGCAATTATTTTGTGAAGGAATTGACAACAATTGCTACACGCCCCACAAACTTATATCCCCATTTGTGAGAGGATAAAATTGATGAAACAGGAGAAGAATTTAGGGCTCTAATTTTTCAAAAATTTGTTCCGGTTTCCTCCAATTTAGAGCAGTTTTATTGGTGGCCTTTTAAGCTTACCTCATAGTAGCGCTGCTGCGGAAATATGTTTCTCCCACCTAAATAATATTAAAACGAAAAACAGAAATTATTTAAAAACAGAAACCATAAACGCGTTGATGATAACGTATGAGGAATAAAATATGGACAAACAAAAAAGTAAAAAAAAAATTATTTACTAATCAAACAATTTTAATCCATAATTTATTTAAAACTTTAATTCTTAGATAAAATTTACAGAAAAATTTGCGCCCCATATCGATTCGCTTTCCTGATCCTTTCTGGCACTCTTTTCATTGCCGCCTGCGTCCTGATGTATCAATCTTCTTTAAATCTCTTTTTATCTTTCTAATCAGACATTCAACATTTTTGGCACGATATCCATTGCTGTATACCATTCTCTTCAGATTTGCCCAAAAAGTTTCAATGGGCCTTAGTTGTGGAACATTTGGTGGGTTATAGTCTTTAGGGATAAATTCGATTCTGCGTTGACGTAAATCAGATAACGTTGCGTTGGCATAATGTGAGGATGCCAAATCAGGCCAAAAAATCGTTTTATCATTTTTATGATATTTATTTATAAATTTCTGAAGCACAGGTAAATATTTGTTTGTGTATGTTTGCGCATTAATCGCCAAACCACTTTTGAAAAATACTGGGTCACTGACACCTCGTTCGCTAATAGCCAACCACAACATAACTTAACCTGGAAACTTGGTCTTATGAATAAACTTCTCCTTTTCTGGTGCTTTGTGATCGGGAGACTCGTAGTAGTATTTTGGCTGCCATTCATTACCTTCAACAGTGAAATAACTTTCATCATCCATCACACATTTATAAGCTGAAGAAGCAGCGAAATATGTTTGGGAAAGCACTCTTATTCTAGATTTGATTGTAGCTAATTGTTTGTCTGTAGTTGCTGGTGCCGATTTTTTGGGTTTGCGTTGAATATTCATACTTTGTAAATATTTCTTGATAGTTGTTGGGGCAACTTGATATTTTTTACCCAGTTATCTGTAGGATTTTGCAGTTCGACCCACTGTTTCACCTTTCAATTTCATTCGAACTTTGCTACAAGGTAGTTGATATTTTTTACCAGAGTTGGGTTTTCTTTCCACATGTTCATTATTCTCAAACAGTTTAATTGTTTTGTAGATAAAGGATTTTTTGAATCCAAGATCCTTGAAGTAGTGAAAAATCTCGTTCTTTTTTTTGTCTGGATTTTCCTGACAAAATTTATAAATTAATTTACGACGATCTACTTGTAACAACGACATTTTTGTAACTAATCGTAAAATGACGCAGTTGTAATGTATTTTTTATAAAATATACGGGAACCACCTTATTTAAAAACAGGGAAATTTTTATTTTTGGTTGTACAATACAAATACAAATACATTTTACATTTGTCCATATTTCATTCCTCATACGTTAGCTAAGCAGCTCACCGAAGGCATTAGTTTATGTGATTGGAATCCTCCACAAAATTTAGTTAGAAAATATAAATTAGCTTAAAGTGCCAAACCCAAACTGTTGAACTCCATTTGAATTAAAATAAATATTTTTTTGTAAAAATTCGCGTTTTTTTGTAACAATTTTCGGTGAGGCACTCCATGCGATTTCTACATTGCTGATGTATGGTTGTCATGGAAACTTTGGAAACGTAATACTACTTTTAATAGAGAACTGTCGGTAGATCTGGTGGAAAAAAATTGAACCTTGGTTAGTATATTAAAATATGTCATTTACAATTTGTATACAAAGCGCAATATAAATTTTACAAAAAGGCCGGGTAAATATTTATTAATTGTAAATGAAATTATGTTATAATTTGGAAGTGTTCGTTTATATTCTATTAACAAAGATATAAGCTCTTTAAGATACTTGTTATAAATACATAAAAAGCGGTGAAAAGTTGAAGAATCTTTATAAAAAAAAGTGTATAATGTAGAGGTTATGTTTTTGTTAGTTCGAAAACTTATTGAATTTATTAATGAAATTAAATAGATATACAATCGTTATACCAACATGAGTGATTTGAAATATCCATTTCATCTAGATTATTCTGGAGTAGGTATGTCGGAAACTAATAAAATGAATAAAAAATCATTAAGACACTGTGGAATACCGCAATGCAACAATTACCAATCAGCAGAAGTGTCGATGCATTTGATTCCAAAAATAGTGTTAGATTCGAAGTTGGAGCTGGCAAAATGGTCGGTTATTTTACGGATGTGGAAAAATTCCCCAAATTTTTTGTGATATGCAATGAGCATTTTAAAAGGGGGCAAATTTTAACAGCTTTCCCGAGTGGTAAACAAAAATTGACGAATGGCGCTTTGCCAAGTCTTAAGTAGATGTTGTAATACCAAACCAACTATTATTAGAGAATTAGTGCTGGAGTTTGAATCAATCGCAACAGGTTGAATCCAGCCTGCGTTCAATATCTCCTCACCCTCACGAATGGACTTTTTGAAGTGCCAAAATATTCAATTATCTGCGTGAGCGAAATTGTAATATTCTCACATAACTCTACATTTGGAAAACTTGTCGTAGACATTATTGCAAATAAAATTGCCCGAATTGCTTACAATTAGAATAATTTCATTAATAAGTTCAATAAATATTCGAACTAACAAAAACATAACCTCTTAATTTTAGATTTGTTTACATAAATATTATTCTATTTTCACTGCCTTTTATAAAATATCACATTTGTATAACATATCTTTTAAAGAAGGAAAATAATTGTTAATTGAACATAATTCAGCTTTATGAAATTATAATAGAATTTAATTTAAAAATAATGAATATTTACGCGCTATTTTTGTTGAATTTATATTACGCTTTGCATACAAATCATAAATGTTACATTTTGATATACTTACCTAGCTTATTTTTAATATTGATAGATGTCACTACCCCGAACATTGATAGTTCTCAATAATACTTGGTATTTCTGTAGACTATGAATACTTGATTTTCAAAATTTTTATTTTTCAATTTAACCGAAATTTTTTTTTATTGACTATTATTTTGGTATTTTCAATATAATTTTACGTAGGGGAGAATATTGACGATTGAAGCATCACGGATTCCACGTAGCGGAATTTTTTTATCTAAAATTATCTATCCATTGACGTTTAAAATTGTATTTCATTGCTGAAACAACTGCAATTAATTCTTTCAATTTTTTCTATATTGTTTATTTATGCAACACAAACTTCAAATGGATGGTTCTTTTAAATAAACAATTTTTCCATGAGAGGCGTTCAGCCTACTTTTACAATCGTCAATACTATTGACGATTGTAAAAATACGAAATACGCCTCTAGCGGAAAAAAACATAATTGGCCCAACGCTGAAATGTGGCGTTTGAATTTATGACAATTTGTCAGTTTAATTTTTTTTGTATTGTACGAAATATTCATCCAAAAATAGATAATACTTTTAATTAACAATAAATTTTTAAAATGGAAATGTTCTAAAAATATACAGGGTGTTTTGTACTAGAGTGTAAAGATTTTCAGGGATGATTCCTTGATTAATTTCAAGCAAAAAATCGTTCCTGGAGGGGGGGGGAGGGCCCATTCCGTTGTTTAAATATTAATGTTTAAACTTTGAATTTTATTTAAATATCACTAAAATTTTGCGTTTTTCATAGCTTTTTACTCATAAAACATGAAAATATTAAGTAATTTTTAATTTTTACTTCTTCCTCGTACAAATACCTACAAAAACCTCATAGAAACATTGATGTATGTTTCTAGATAACATGAGAAATTAGAGTACAAGTGAGTCATGTACTCATGTCAATTAAAAATCAATCAATTTTGTAATTTTTTTATGATATTTTATTAGTTTTTTGTAAATACTTTTTACTTAAACATTTACCAACACGTCTAGAAGATTACGTGAAACTAGAGTTGTGGCTAATCATCGGGTGGATGCTAACCCGGTACCATTTTTATCTGTTTATAGCGATAATGGTGTGCTTCAAGCAGCTAGAAATGAACATTCAATCAGTATTAGACGTTTGTCTTTATGGTTCATTATATTTTATGTCAAACTATAAAATTTGGAGTATTCTTCATGACAATAATCTTCGTCCATACTATTATACACGTGACCAGGGTCTTTTCTCCGCTTATTTTGAGAAACGAAGAGAGTTTTGTAACCTATTTTTACAAAGGCAAATAGACGACGGAAACTTTTTCCAATATTATATGGACGGACGAATTACAGTTTATGAGGGACGGTATTATGAATTTCTATAATATGGATTCGTGGGCTAAAAAAATTGGATATGGGGAACAATGAAACAGCTGGTTTATTAATTTGAAATTGTAACTATAGAAGATCTAAACGAGAGAATTGTTACTTCTGCAACAAAAGTAAGAAGAAGTAGAAACAAAAAAAACTTGCGGTTTTCGTCTCGTGTTTTCAAGAAATCACAGTACCTGAATTGTTCTCGAACTGATGACGACGCAGGATCCCCCTCTTAAACACGAACTACGTCCCGCCGGATGGCCGGACTGCTGCCACAAAAAATCTCCAAAGCTTTACAACGTATTAATTATTTTTTTTTTTCATAGGGTTTCACATAACCCAAGCAAAAATTCAGAATAGAGGAATTCTGATTGCTTATTTATTTCTTATTAATTTTTTTGATTTTTTCACTGTATTCACGTAATTGTTAATTTTCTTGTTTATTTCTTTTTTTTTTTTTTTATGTTTAGGAATTATTTATCTCATAAGAAAAAAAATTATCACAATTTAGTTCTTTTTTTTTTCACTCAACCAAAGGGAGAAACCACTCAGCGATATTTTGAGTTAACCAGGTTTGGTGAAACACAAATAAAATATCTAAATTTTTTTTTTAGTTTTATTTAATGTTTAAATATATAGCTAGTTTTTTCTTCCAACTTTATTTATTATTTATTAACACTCATAAACAAATCATATCCCCAATACAATAAATAGGGTAACAAAATAAACGAAGCCACTTGGCTTTTCTTTAATGTTTTTTTTTCAGAGATATAACAAAAAAAAAATCACTTATTCATTTAAGTTTTATATAAAACAATATATAACTTTCAATAAAAAAAACTCAATATACATATATGTATGTCTCGATAAACTATTCTCGAGCATACCAAAATCACAATTTAACAATATCTGCCCAAAGGCTACAAAATTAATTTCATTTTGGTTTTCACAGAACTATCTTAGACTAACGTCCGAACTTGACTGTTCAATCTTCCATTTTTTTTTTTCGATCATCAACCAAAAAAAAAAAAAAATTCTCAAAAAAAAAACCAACCGACACACGTACCATTTCTGCATAATCCCCATGGCTCTCACGTTGTTGCAATCACGCACCACTAATACCATATCAGCATCATAAAAAAATCAATTACTCTCAATAAAAAGAACATTCTCGGTCATCGTATCATCATACTGGCCAATCACCATAAGCCGCATAATCGACCCACCCATCAAAGAAGATATACGGACAGACAAACAAACACATTGCTCTCATCCACTACAGTGCAATCTTAACGATCTGATTCATATTTGATATGCCTAATCTACATTCAGGAGCAACCTTATCAAAAAGCATTAGAACTGCGCTAGTCAAGCTTATGCATGCGCACCAGACCAAAACAACTTTGAAGCGCTGTTACGCAGACAAAGGGCGGCGTAACACGGCCTAACTCAAACTGGCGTATTCTGGAATCACACGTTAATCATTCATGTTTTTTTTTTGATAACGTTATCCCCCTAAAGGGATGGCGTTACAACGTCAATTACAGACTACATCCTTAAACTAGCTCACCCAAATGGCGAACTGTTGATATTTCCGAAAACCGCTCAAAGATTAAATTAAGTAAATCTAATCCACTGGTACATAAATAATTTTTTGACAAATACTATGCCATGGACAATTAAAGAAATTTGTTTCTGTAACAGAACCATTTTTAACGCCGAACGTGAACCAATTTTTTTGAAAATCACTTGGAAATAGTCGTTTGAGGAAGTTGTAGAAATATTTACCCACCCTACTTCCCAAAACAGTGCTCAATGGCTAACTAAGAGGCGGCTTAAAATTACCGGTAGTGTCTCTTACTGTTAACTTGCCATTCTAATAAAAATCTTAATTGGGGGTAAAAAAATTAAATCAGTTTGTCGTAGTAATTCTAATGGAAAATGTGCTACAAAATAAGGTAAATATGCGGGAGAACTAGCGAAAAATATTTTAAAAGGACACTGTTTATTTACCATTCCTCGCTTAAGCTCTGACACTATTGCATAGGATGGTGACGGTGCCACTTTGCTTAATTTATCAGTCCCGTTGGTAATACCCTTAATAAGCAATTTTAAGGTATGGTCCCCATTGTAGTGCGAATATATGCAAATGCGACACGTTAGGCAACGGACCGCAAGAGTTTTAATTTCTTTACAATCGACCACAGTTTCGAACTATTTGGGATAACTTCGTTCGTTTTGTTTCCGTGAAGGCCAATACAACACCAGTTTTTTTGGTGATAACTTTAGCTAAAAGTTGTATTGTATCACTGAAATATAATTAAGCCGTTTTGTTGCCAATTTAGAACCAGATTGCAAGCTGATCGAGCAAAGGTCAGTTTTCTGACATGAAGCAATCATCCTTTTTTTTAGCCTCTTAATAAAGCTTCGGTATTCTTAGGTTATTTTATAAATATGTAAGTTCAAGTTTTCTTACTTCAAATTTTCTGTTTAAGCAGTCTGCTAACCAAGCTCCTCGATCACTTTTTCTCTTGCTATGGTAATTGAAGATTTTGGCAATTTAACACTGGTGAAAGCATTTTCTATAAATGGTTCATGAACTAATATTTCAAACTTTAAATTATTTTGGTATATTCCAAATTGATAAATATTTATAAGAAGAGGAGAAATTGTTAAGAGTTTGCAATTCAGTTTCGATCTGCGAGCTTGTGAAAAATAAATCATCTTTCAGTACATCTCATCAGGCTGAAAATTAGCAGTTCAGTCGCTATAGCCTGATGAGATGTACTGAAAGATGATTTATTTTTCACATGCTCGCAGATCGAAACTGAATTGCAAACTCTTAACAATTTCTCCTCTTCTTATAACTAATATTTCCGCTTTTTTAACTTTTCCGAGCGTAATTAACCACCTCTTCAATATGTTCTGTGATTCACGCACTCTTTTCTGCAACCAGAACATTGATATGTAGTGTACCTTACCTCGCAGAACGTAAATTTTAAATATTTCTGTAAATAAATGGTTAAAGGAGAAAATTATTATTGTTCTAGTGTTAATTAATTAACTTATTTATTCCGTGGTCGCGGTCCCTTTCCCTTAATGGTAAATATGTCAAAAGGTTGACAGTTGCCAAATGGTATAATGGGCGCGTTTTATGAGGAAAGGTAGTTCGTATAACTGGTATACATTCCTGCGATAGTTGCACTAACAAAAACATAGAATCCTTAGCCGGGATGTATAACAGAAAAATTAATTGAATTTTGTTTAATATTTTCAACACCAATCTGAGCTGGAAATTACATAAGAGAAGTACAGCAAACAATGTGTATACATAGTAATTAAATAAAAAACTTATCTACATAGTATAAAATAACGGGTTATATTATTAGTTATTTAATCATTGGCTGAATACACATACCCGTGTTAATAAAACCCTAAGCAGTTGCACCCGGCAGGTGTGGGAGGACCTAACAATAACCTCAAGCTATATCTCTTACTACGAGTTCAAAAAGATATAGCGGAGCATACTCCCAAATTTGTGACCCCGACGTGATACATTTTTTACCGGGTAGCCTGCAGTTAAAATTCAGCCGATCTAACACCTTTAAACAGTGCAAGTAAACGTTACATAATATATAAATGTATCATGCCGAAAAATACAATATATACGTTTACATAGTAATATTCGTAACAGCAGCTGTATTAAGCCCTGGTATACCAGCTATAAACAGCAGTAAAGGACTGAGCTACAAGCAGTCTCCATACTATATTAGCAGCAGCAGAATTTACCAACTTAAAGGGGACGTCATCAAAAGGCAGCAGAAGGAGAAGTAGACGGGGACAGTAGTCAATAGAAAATAAAAAATTGTAAATACCAAGTACATTTTTAGTAAAGCGTGTTCATCCATATACCTACTCTCTATTCCCCTCGTACATTTTTTTTTGTATTTTCTATCGAATTTCATTTTTTTGCGGCTAATAAATAAAAAAAATAAAAAATAAAATAAAAAAGTACATACGTTTGTTAATTATTTAAAAAAAGTAGGAAACCCATTATAGGATGTAATCGCATTACCGGCATCTCAACAATGCCGTCTATATAATGGGCTAGATACTCGATACTCTAGCAATTCGCAACTCTGTAAATATGGCGGATTTGCTAATCGAAAATTTGATTGCGTAAACTACTCGATTATTTTAGCAATTAGCGTTAAAGTATCCCATTTTCTAAAATTCAGAAACAAATTGGGTTGGTAAATTATCGTGTATATATAACACTTCTAGCTTTGCAAAAAATAACTGCTTATCTGAGTATCGAGTATCTAGCCCAATATCTACATAATACCGTTAGGCACCAATCCTACAATAAAGAAGTATAAACAAAACTTTTATATTACGTAATACATAATTGGACTTGTATGCATAATTATTTTATATACATTCAAACAAAAGCATTTTCATTCATTCATTCAAAGGCAAAAAAAAATTTTGAACATAGTATTCTATTATGTACTTTTATTGTTTTTGTTTTTTACGACAGACATTCTAAACTTACAAAGTAAATACACAGAAATGACAAGAGAGAAACACAATTTTAATGCCACCTAACATAATGTAACTCGTTGTCTAGAGACCAGAGGACCACCAGTTATGTGTGAAACACGGCGCTTAGCTCCGGATAAGTTAAAAATAGCACGTGATCATTTCGAGAGCATGATGTCCCAGGGGATCTGTAGTCCCAGCAAGAGTGAATGGTCCAGCCCGTTATATTTGTGGCGCATACAGAGCGCTGAACAACGTGACAATACCTGACAATTACCCCGTACCGAATTTACAGGACTTTTCATTCGATTTGCACGATATTCACAACTTTAAATTTAGTACGTGCATACCACCAAAGTCCCAAAGAGCCACGAGATGTACCTAAGACAGCGATCGCAACGCCGTTCGGGTTGTTCGAATTCAATCGAATGACATTCGGACTTCGAAATACGGCACGGTCTTTTCAGCGACTGATGCATTCAGTATTGAGAGGGTTATCGTTTTGGTTTGTGTTTCTCTATGATATCGGACAACGTGCAACAACTGAAACGTTTCTTGGGTATGATTAACTTCTATAGAAGATTCATTCCATCCGCAGCACGGGATCAGGCTATATTATATGATTTTTTAAAAGGGTACAAGCGTAACAGTAAAGCACCGATAGCGTGGACAGAGGAATCAGTGTTAGCTTTTACAAAGTGTAAGGCGAAATTGAGTGAGGCGACCCTGCTAGTACACCCAAATTTGTCAGTGAAAATATCGGTAATGGTAGACGCTTCTGACATAGCAGTCATGCAGCAGTTTTAACGTGATAACGTTTTACACCGCATGTTCAGAAAACTGACCCGAAATTTAGTCCTTGGTCGGCGGCAATTACTCATCAATTTTAAGCATTACCTTTAATTTAAAGATATGATTGCTTAGATTGGTCCTTTGGCTTTATGTATCACGCATATATTATGGCAATGAAGTCTTCCGGCGGCAAAGGAACCCGCGGTGCGAACCTCTGATTTCGACCGATTTAAATGCTTGAAGCTTGATTTGCATATGCGACGTGCGACGTGTGACGGGAGCTTCTAGCCAATCAGAGACGAATATTTTTACATTCGTCACACGCCACACGTCGAGAGATGGTTTAATTTTATCTTTTCCGTCACGGTAGCACAAACACATTCAAATTGTTTGTTTGTATAAAACTAAATAGTAGGCTCTGGCGAAGCTTTTTTGAAGAACAAAAATTAAAATATAAAAAAATTTATGAAGTGTGCGTGGCGGAACTCGCCACAAATGTAAATTGTTGTCCAAAAAGCGTCACGTTTATTTCCACTTGTCACATGTCGTGCATATGTAAATCAACCTTGAAGCAGTGTAGCGAGAGAATGGCCCATCCGATCGGAGATCAGATGGTGTCAATTTTTGCGTAGAAAACCAGTGGTGTATAATTTATTTTAAATTAAATTAATTATTCTCCACATAAATTTTTATTAAAAATTCAAACAAGAAAATAGCGATTGTAGTTTAGCCCTGGGTCGTGGGCAATTACTCATCAACTATAAGCACTACCTTTAATTTAAAGACATGATTGCTTAGATTGGTCTTTGGCTTTATGCGTCATGCATAATATACTTCGTCATCGGGCGGCACAGTTAACCGCGCCGCGAACCTCTGATTTCGGCCGATTTAAATGATTGAACCAGTGTAGCGAGAGAACGGCTCATCCGATCGGAGATCTGATGGTGTCAATTTTTGCGTAAGGTAGCTAATTAATTTTAAATTAAATTAATTAATCTCCACATAAATTTTAATTAAAAATTCAAACTACAAAATAGGGATTTATAGAAATTGAGGGCACTATTGACACTATTTAGATCTACAAAGTGGCGATTTACAATGCTAGAGAGCACTATAAAGGGGGAATGCTTGATCTGATAGGTCATATGTCAGAGTGGACTCTGTCTAATATATATTTGACCTAGACTGCGTGTCCACCACACTAGCCTAGGCGGCTTTGGGAGGCACTTGCCTGGAACTCACATTCATCAGGCACATCTCCGCTGAGACCCTGCGCTTCATATCGTACTTCTCATACCATCGCCCAGTACTTAATCGTTTTTAAACAATCACTGTACTCTCATTTCATGATGCTAATAATAAATAAATTTATTTTAACAAACCCATACATCGTGCCATTTCTCGCACCTCTTATAAACGTTATCACGGAAAACACCTACGACCGTGTCGAAGACACAGCATATCCCGAATTTTTTTAAAGGAAGTTTGCCAGCCACTGAGCTTTTATTCTGTAAGATTGACAGATACGCTAAAAAAATTCAGTGCATATGACCGGGAGTTGTTAGCGGCTTACCTAGGCATAAAATACTTCCGATTCTATCTCGAGGGACGGAACTACACTCTCATCACGGACCATAAACCTTTCATTTACGCTTTTCGACAGAACTTAGACAAGGCATCACCCAGACAGAGATGGCAACTGGACTTTATTGGACAGTTTACTACGTACCTACAGCATGTAGCGGGTACTGATAATGTCGTAGCCGACGCGTTTTCAAGAGTAGAACCCATAAGCATATACGAGACCATCAACTATAACAAACTTGCAACAATCAGCTACAAGACACAGAACTAAACCACGTACTGCAAGACGAGAACTCGGGACTCACTTTAGTACGACGACCGTTGATCCCGTTCATCCCAAGAAAATGGAGCAGGAAGGTATTCGAGTCGCTACACAATTTATCTCATCCAGGCATAAAAGCGTCAGTAAAGTTACTATCGAAACATGTGGTATGGCCAGCAATACGAAAAGGCGTGAGAATTTTGGCACAACCGTGGTTAGCTAGTCGCAAATCAAAGGTCACGAGGCATACACAGGCACCAATAGGTAATTTCGAACATACAGTAGAGAATGTCACCGAGGTTCACATAGATCTGGTGGGGCCGTTACCGGTATCAAACAACCAAAAGTATTGTTTAACAATGATAGACAGGTACACTCGCTGGGCGGAAGCAATTCCCATATCAGATATCACCGCAAACACAGTCGCAGCGGCATTATGTGCAAATTGGATAGCACGTTTTCGTGTACCGCAGTGTATTATAATTTATAACAGACCAAGGTGCACAATTCGAATCGCAACTGTTCGCGGAATTGGCACAGATTTTAGGATTCGAATGAAGACGCACCACAAGTTATAACCCCAAATGCAACAGGATGATAGAACGATGGCACAGGACGTTAAAGGCGGCAATTATGTATCACGATAGGCCAGATTGGACCGAAATATTACCACTGGTACTATTAGGATTACGTACGTTAATTAGTGAAGAATTGCAAACCACTCCCGCAGAATTGGTGCATGGAAGCATGATCAGAGTCCCGGGACAATTCATAGAACCACAAAATAATTCAACCCCACAATCAGAGTTCGTAAGCAAATTAAAAAAACATTTCGACGAATTAAAACCAGTAAATGCTTCTAGACATACGAAGGCAAAAATTTTCATCAACACAGCACTAGAAGACTGCTCACATGTATTTATACACACAGATGCAATAAAAAGGGATCTCCAACCTCCATATACAGATCCATACAAAATCTCCAAAAGAGACAGTAAATTTTTTGAACTAGAAATAAACAATAAAAAATCAAACATTTCAATAGATAGGCTGAAACCGTGTTATACCGAAAATAAAGCGGAGACGTACCAAAGTACATACTAACCATTGGATAACCAAAGTACTAAACCATTGTGTCTGAATTTAAAGTGTGTACAGTGCATTTTACTCAATTTTAAAAGATCCAAAAACCAATCATTTATAGTAATGTAATGATTATAAACGAAAATCGACCGTGGACAAAATAAAGAATCTGCGTGGTATTTTCTTGAAAAATTAAATGCTCCAAGCAATAATTCAATAAGAAAGTTTAGTTTCCGACTAACATTAAAACCAATCGGAAGACACATAAGAACATAAATGATTGGCATCGGACATTGATGTAATTTACAACGAAAAGTCAATATTTTATTTTCCAACATCTTGCTTTATCTCATATTATCATCACAAACCCTTTTCCGTGCTAAAATTATTTATACACTTATACCAAAGTTTTATTTTTCATAACACATTAATCCTATGGTATTTTAATACAAAAAAAAATGGAAAAAAGGATTTCACAGCATTTCTTCACCAATGTACATATTTCTTCACCATTGTATATATTTCTCTACCAACGTACATAATACTTATGTGAATAGCGGGTGCCTATATTACAACAGAAAAAGACAAATCAATGTAAATACAAATATAGCACTTGAAATTTGCCTAAAGAAATACATGTTGCCCCTAACACACCACATTTATATAATAAATGTATTCATAAAACGTACAAATACAACAGAACGTGCATTAAACCACTATATTATATAATGTATATGTGCGAGTATGTTCATTGGAATGTATTTTCTTCGTACTTGATAACAATGCGAAAGATATAACAAAAAACAGGAAGCCCACGAAAAACATGAAGAAGAAATATAGAAAGCTTTTCTTCATTCCCCCCTCGAGACACAATTTTATTACAACTAAAATAAATTTACTTTGTACAATCATATTGATGTATTAAAAAAAACATGAAATTCGAGAAGAAAACATATAAATTGATGTGCGTATTTCATTTTCACTGTATTGTTTGTCAATATTATTACGATTATAAGGAAATGTTGATGATATGCGATGAGAATGCAAGAAGATACTGGAAATATTCAAAGGATTTTAGAAAACTTTTAATATGCACGCCACGGAAACTCAGCTAAATAACCAGCTTTAACTTCTTTTTCCAAGCAAATCGACCCACATTGACTTATAGAAATCCTTTGCATAAATAATATTGTGAAAGTTGATTTGGTTTTTTTTTTACCAACAAACAATTTTTTTATTTGGTTTAATTAATTATGCAAATCATACACTAGTAACAAAAATTTAGCAAGAAAATTAATGAACATTTTTTATTTACTTCATTCGCCATAAGGATGAAAGAAAATCGGAAATTAATCAAATTTCTATCGCATTTGGTTATACCCAAATTCCCAGTTTCTCTTGCTTTGTTAAGACGAAGAATGGGTAAAGTTAACTTATATTTGGTAGATCAAACAGTATTTTTTTTATACTAGGTAATGACTTTGCTGTTGTGGAAAATTTACTCAACAACTGTACACCCAAGGCAGAACAACTAGTAAATGAAAAACAGAAATTAATTTATTTTATGAAAAACCTTATTACAAAATGCTTTAGTAAATTTTTGTTTTTATTTTTATGTTTGATTTCAATCTGCTTGGCTTTAATTATTTTTTACGTTTTCTCTGATACGTGGAAAAAACGAGAACCAAAATAAAAATCGTGATTTTTTTTAATGTTCCGTCAAATTTATTCGAAAAATTCAGCTTGTCTGGTAAAACGTACAAATGAGAAGAGATGAACTCTAACTAAACCTTTAAAAATAAATGTTAGGGAATTATTGGTAATAGTTATTTACGTCACAAGGGCGGTAAATGAGTTGTTACAGTACGAGTTCGACGTTTATGGACGAGGCGACGAAGGAGCCGAGTCCAGAATTTTGAACGAGTACTGTAACGATCATTTAACGTACGTGTAACGTACAACGTTTTATTTCATACTATATGGGACATTAATTCGATTTTTTCATTTAAAATTGAATTTTAAAGTAAAAACATGAATTTGAAATTTAAAGAAAATCAACCCAAATGATTTTCAAATTATAAAGTTACCCTAGTTATTTTTTTTTTGGTTTTACAGTCTACTCTACGGTATTAGCTCGTTTTCCGGACACTTTTGTTCTCTGACGTAATGATTCATTTCCCGGACTGAAATCAATCACGTAAACATTGATTTTCGGTATAGTATGAAATAAAGTAAATTACGTAAAACTTGTCAAAGCCGGAATCGTGCGGGACCGAATAAAATTTCCGTCATTGGGAAGTTTCCGTCTCTCGGAAGTTCTTAACCAAATTTTCTCTAAATTAGCCTAATTTTACGTTTCAATGTAGTACGTATTTTATTTAATACAATACATATCAAAAAATTCAGTCAGTATGCAATGTAACAAGAAACATTTTTAAAATAAAATTATAAATAAAATTGTAACCTATAATTAATTACACACTAGTATGTATATACATAAATACATTAATCAAAAATAATTCACCTATGTAATATAAATTTAAAGAAATAATGCAAATCTCCAGATCTAGTTAACCGCGCTTACAAAATTATCCATCATTGTTTACTTCAGTTTACTAGCACATTTGGAAATGAGTAGTAAAAGTAATTTAGCCTCAGACACTAAATTTAATAATTTTATAGTATGAAGTGCATATTTTTGTGGCTTCCTCCAAATCCGTTGATTCAGCACTGTCCGAGTTGTTTCTTGTTTTTTCCGATCTTACAGATGAAGGAAGCTGAGCTTGCCATCAACTTATTCAATTTTCATCATTTTCAAAAATTACTCCATCGTGAATTGCTAAAAAAATCATACGCACTATTGTTATGATCGTCATATATAGCCTCAATCATAATCTGCAATTCCCCTGGTGGAATAGGGTCATCTTCTACTGTTTCAACAATTTCGTCCCAAACAAATCCACATTTTTTGAAACATTTTCTGATTGTTTCTGGTTTAATTTGTTTTATTGATTGCACAATAAAGTAAATTGCATCCAATATATTTGTCTGTTTCGTTAAATCAGATGATTTTGACACTGTATCCATTGCAGTCAACAGTTTTTGTAGCATAACTTTTCTGTAGTTGAATTTAAAATTTGTAATTAAACCGGCATATTAAGGTTGTAGAGAAGCTGTAGTATTGGCTGGAAAAATGATCAATTTTATATTTGAGTAATTTTACCGTGGATGACACGTTGCATTGTCGAGAAACAGCAAAATCTTTCTGTTTTGCTTGATCATTTCGTTATTAAAATACCGTAGAATTTGTACAAAGATTGTATGTAGACGTCATCCACGTTTTTTTGTTGAAAAAATATTCAACGGGTAAAGATCTTTTGTCTATTTTTTAAAGGCACGTGGATTATTCGAATAACCAACAATAATAAGTTTCTTGATTACGCCATTCAAAAAAAACTATTAAAGAAATAGTGAGTCTATATTTTGCATTTTTTCCGCCGTAGCATTTTTCACCTTTAAATGCCAATGTTTTATTTGGCAACACTCTATAAAATAATGCCGTTTCATCTAGGTTAGCAATGTTGCCGATCGTATAATCGCTTATTATGTCTTTTAATTTGTAATGCCATGACGCTACAGTTTCAGGGCTGACATCATTTGATGATATGCCATATCTCTGTTTAAAAGAGTCTAGCCTCTCCGTGGATGCTTTAAAATCAATAACAGGAGGGATTTGATTTTGGGCTACCTGTAAAGCATTTTCTTTTAAAATTGGACCCGAGATAGGAACATTTTTAGCCCTTGCCGCACAAATCGATAAGACAAGTGATAAATTATTTATTTGATTTTTCCATATCTTATTTTCTCATTAGACACAAAAAAAAAACAGTTTACATTGCATTCCGAAAACGTATAAAATTCGATTCCGCCTTACACAAGTACGAAATGATGGAAACTTTAATTTTCGTACCAAAAATTTGTTCCGGCTTCCGGGTTAGAGAAGTTTCCGGTACATACAAGTTCAGTTTAGAGTAAAATTTCACTTTGGGGAGAAAAATTCCGTGTAAAAGAGTTTCCGGCACATCAAAGTTTCGGCTTTGACAAGTTTCACTGTAATTGAAAATGGTTTTTATCTTACAATATTAATTTTACGACTTTATTCATCGTACTTCAATTTAAATAATAACCACAAAATTTATCATAATTTTATATATACAGGGTGTTTGGCACATGGACCAAAAGAATTTGTTGGGTGATTGGGTGGATCATTAGCTAGTTTTCACCCATACACTCAACGTCCTTACACGGAAAAAAATAAACTGGTCCTCAGCTAAGAAACCGGACTTCTAATTCAAGAAAATGTACTTTTTCTTGATTTAAAAGCTAATTTTCTTATTTCTTTCTAGTTTTTCTTCATTTCAAGAAACATAATTCTTACATGAAGAAAAACTCGAAAGAAATAAGAAAATTAGCTTTTAAATTAATAAACAGTACATTTTCTTGAATTAAAAGCCCGGTTTCTTAGCTGAGGACCAGTTTATTTTTTTCCGTGTAATGTCACGGTAATTGAGATATGATTTTTTTTCGTTTTTTATTTAAATCACCCGAAATCTCGTATTTAAATCGTCCTATTTTTTTTGTTTGTCATTGTAGTAGCACGAAATAACTTTTATTGTATTCTGCAATGTATTTTGAGTCTAAGTAAACCATTATTTGGTACAACTGGTTTCAAGAAAATGACTTATGAGCTTCGAAAGTCTTTAAAATGTGTAAATGTATATGAACAATTTCAACTTCTAAATTCAATATAGAAAAAAATAAACATTATTTTGAACTTAGGTTTATTTTAAAAAGTTCTCTAGTTTATACCCTTTCCAACGGTATGCTACATGCTGGAGGAATCATTTATAATGTGGTCAAAATAAGCGATACAAGTTGTCAGGGTCAAGAAAATTATTTTTATGTTTATTACGTTTTCATTATACATGAGTTATAATATTTGTTCAAACTGTTCTCTTCTACTCCGTATGCATGCAGGACAGCTTTTACTTATCTCAACTGTTGTTGTCCGAAATCGCATTTCTGTTTTCATGTTTCAAAATCAGCTGTAATTCGTTCCATTAAAATTTCTCGTATGGACAACTCTGTTGCATAAACTAATTCCTCTGCACGTCCCCAGATGTAGAAATCGAGGGGTGTCAGGTATGGCGACCGTGTAAAGCCAAAAAATAAGCCCGCATCTACCAATCCGATTTACCTGAACTTTTATTATCAGTTTTAGAAGAAGGCATCGTCTTTCAAAATGACCACTGTCCGTCACATTATCATCGAACGGTACGCGAGTACTTAGACAACTCCTTCCTGAACTCATGGATTGGTAGATGCGGGAATATTTCTTGGGCCGCACAGTTCAAAGACCTGACACCCGTCGATTTCTACCCGTGGAACTGTCCACACGAAAAATTTTAATGGAACGAATTACAGCTGCTTTTGAAACATGAAAACAGAAATGCGATTTCGGACAACAACAGTTGAGATAAGTGAAAAGTGTCCTGCATGCATACGGAGTAGAAGAGAACAGTTTGAACAAATATTATAACTCATGTTTAATGAAAACGTAATAAACATAAAAATAATTTTCTTGACCCTGACAACTTGTATCTCTATTTTGACCATATTATAAATGATTCCTCCAACATGTAGCATACCATTGGAAAGGGTATAAACTAGAGAACTTTTTAAATTAAACCTAAGTTCAAAACAATGTTTATTTTTTTCTATATTGAATTTAGAAGTTGAAATTGTTCATATACATTTACACATTTTAAAGACTTTCGAAGCTCATAAGTCATTTTCTTGAAACCAGTTGTACCAAATAATGGTTTACTTAGACTCAAAATACATTGCAGAATACAATAAAAGTTATTTCGTGCTACTACAATGACAAACAAAAAAAATATGACGATTTAAATGCGAGATTTCGGGTGATTTAAATAAAAAACGAAAAAAAATCATATCTCAATTACCGTGACACTTAGAACGTCGAGTGTATGGGTGAAAACTAGCTAATGATCCACCCAATCCCCAACAAATTCTTTTGGTCCATGTACCAAACACCCTGTATACCTATGTAGTTCGTTGAATTATATGGAAAAATAAAATTGGTTTTTAAAGGCGCAAACACACTGTTGTCACGTCATGTGAGCTCACATGCTGTCACGAAGACAAATTTAAACCGTAATATCATGCTTAGAAATATACTGCTGTCACGTCTTATCACACAACAGTGTATTTTGTATGATCTCTATGCCAGTTTGTATCCAGCGCATATAGATCTCACTAAAAAAAATAGACCTCACAAATTCTATGCGCTGAATACAAATATCTCAGTCAAAAATATAGATTAATCTCACTGTTTTAGTGAGATTAAAAATTCTTGTCTACATTTGAAAAACATTTAATTTGTAGATCTAACTGCACTGGATACGCCCATTGTTTTTAACGATGGAAAATTGTAGTTCAACTAGTTCTTCAAATTTGGACCAATTGCAATGCCAGAGCCAACGGAAGATATGTGGAAATCCATTGTAGCACGATGCAAACAAATGTGCCATTTTCCAAACTATATTGGTACTATCACAGCGGCGTAGAGAAGGGGGTTGCAGGAGGTTTAACCTTCCCCCCATCTCTTTCACATTTCAAAAAATCAAAACTACATTGGTACTATCACAGCGGCGTAGAGAAGGAGGGTTACAGGAGGTTTAACCCCCCCCCCCCCCCCCCCCTCCATCCCTTTCACATATCATAAATTAATTACATGGTGATGAGTCGATCCACACAAAATCAATTATAAATTGAATAAGGAAAATAATCATTACCTGTTATAGGTACAACACATGTAACCTATTTTGCTTCTTCACATAAAAAAAATGTATACAAAGCGGCATAATATTACCGTGTTTTTTATAGATCTGTGTAGGCCTTTTCCAGATTTAGTCGAAATTAGATTATCTAAGCGAAATTAATTAAAATGTTTAAAAGACGGTCAGGTAGATCTTGAATGCTTCTACCTATAATAACAAAATTAGCACAAAATATTTGTCAGATTTTTCTAGGACTTTTAATCTGAATTATCTCTCCAATTAGAGACGCCTTAAGCATTACCTTCGAAACAGACGCCTTAAGAATTACCTTCGGAACACAATCGATGAGGAGCGACTAAATGGATTGGCATCATTAAATATACACAGAGATATGGTTATATAAATAGACTGTGTCCTCGATGAATTGGCATTAGTTTCATGATGAATCAATATAAAATTATAAAAAATCGAATAAAAAATGAAATTCAAAAAAATTCGAATGCATTATTTCCTTATTTCTAAATTATATTTGAGCCGTTTATTATGAAAGTGGGGCAAGTCCACATTTTGTTGAAACGAGAAAATGAAGGAATAGAGAAATAATAAATGCAAAAATATACGAGATTTTGAATTTTTTTATTTTTTGAACAAGTATTAGGGATTATTTTCTTTTATTTTGACTAAATATTAAGACTTTTTTTATGCGGTGTGCAATTCATCTTCGTGCTGTTGTTTATAAGTGCATTTAACCGATTGCCTAAATATAACTCATTTAACCGATTGCTTTAGCGTGTCTGTATGTGTTTATTTTACAGCGAACAGGGTATGATGACTCGTTTGTTAAGTTTAGTGTTTTGTTAGTTGTTATTTAAAAGTGTTTTTTGTAGACATTAAGTGTCAACCATTTAACAATAAAAATTCGATTTGTTGTTGTATTTTGTTTACGTGAAATTTCGTCATACATATTTTGAGTTATGTTTAAAATGTTTATCTCACGCAAAGTGGTGTTAAAAGTGAAATTTTGTGTAAGATTATCAAATTCTATGTTCCCGAAATAATGGGTGGAAACAAAATCAGCGACAAAGGAAAATCTGTTGAAACCGCTGCCTCTGAAACTGGGCAACAATCTTATTGTGATATAGCCAGAAAACTGGGCATATTTTTTCTAAATTTAAACACTGTAATCAACTTTTTAAAAAAATATGTTTATTTTCATTGGGTGCATAGGTTTTTTGGCCAACGACTGTATACATAGGTTAAAATAAAAAAAAAAATAAATTCATTGATAATCGATTAAAATATAAAATTACGTTTCATTATCAAAATTGTTGTTAGTAAACGTTAAAGGAAGACACAAATTGGTTTTATTTATATGTACATAAATATTACGGTTTTATTAAATATGGTATCATAAAATGCTGATTTTATTATACATAAAGTAAAGAAATCGATATGTGCGTATGTTTGGCTTCGAATAAAAATCTATTTTATATGTTAGTTACTTCAATTGAATGCGGCAACAAAATATTCACAACATGTTTATAACACAAAAAAAAGTATTGCGGTACGGGTATGCATCGCATATTCGATTCGTAGAAGACGATAGTATCTATTTGTGCAAACATAATATTCTGCTGTACAAACTGAAAATCAGACAAACGGCGTAAATATTTATTTATCTTGTACATCTATGTATTTACATAGGTGGGAAGTCTTGAAACCACAAATGGAAGTATTTTTTCTGAAGGAACAAACAAATATAGAATTCTTAATATTAAAATTTAATTTTTTGGATAAAACACCGTCACAATATTAACACGTACATTCAAATGTTTTATATGGTAAATACTTTTGTGCTTAATATGCTTCCCGGTACCTATTATTTCTGAGCTTTTGTGTGTTTATTTGATGATAAAGGTTTACCTCAATCGTGACACTAACATTAGGATTAAATTATCATGGTAAAGTTATGTTTTATGTAGGTTCAAATACGATTTTTACATTTTTAAGCAGCATCCTCGAATCGAAGAATGTAGTCAAATCCGTCGTCAAAAGTTAAAAGTACTAAAATCGACTTTATCGCAAATACTAATTTTTAATTTTCTAAAAATTCCCTAGTGAAACAATAAACTGGTAGAATCGGTTTGTTATTACGATAAATTTCATCAAAGTTGTCAATGGTATGCTAAACAGATAAACCTAATTTACTTGTCTTTGCACTCCGTAAAAACAAATAAACTCTATTTAATTTATCTAAACTAATAAAGTTGAACATGAAATTCATTTGACATTTTTCTAAACAAAACTAACAAAGTGAAGTTTTCCACTAATTTCGAAATGTTTAGGCTAGAAAAACTGGTAAACTGCACTTTAAAAGATTTTATTAAACAAAATTTATTTGATAAAAGTGTTAAAAAATTTCTTTTGATCGTACAATTGTTTTTATTGCAATGAAATAATACTATAATGGTATTATTACAAAATTATAACCATTATGTTAATGTAATGTAATGTTTAATAAACCTTCCATTTTTTAAATTGCAGTTTTTATTTATCCTAAAAACTAGGAAAAATTGAAGCACTTTTAACCTGTGACTTCAGAAATTATGTATAGCTCACATGTTTCATTATAATATTTCTTATTAGAACTAGCGGACAAGCGAAATATATTTTGATAATATTTAAATATTATTGAGCCACAATTAAAATTATTTAATGGTTTAGGGCTCTCTATATTGTTTTTATTATTTAAAAATTAACTTGAGCTTTCGGACTCACTTCGAGCCCATTTTCAAAAGCGTTTATAAAAATGTTTTCAATACAATTTTCCTTTTATAAATAAATCAAAAACAAAACCAAAAAATTGAAAGTTTTTCGTGACAAAAAAACTTGTGGTAAATTTTACGAAAAAAGCTTTTACAAAATATGAATAAAATTTGAAACATTTTACAAAAATATATAATGAATCAATTATAAGTATAAGACAAACAACCAAATTTAGATAAATAAATCATAAGAATTACCAATATAAGCATAATCTCCAACAATGTTTATTGAGTTATCACTGGATTTTATGTGTAACATTTCCAAAAACGATCTTTTCCTAAAAGTTTTTTGCTGTTCCAAAATTTTAACGTTATCTAAAGTTATTTGATGATTTGTGTTTTTTAAATGTTGAGTGAGAGCACTATTTTGGTTTAAATCTCGATAAACTGCACTTTTATGTTGATACAACCTTTCTCGATAAATTGTTTCGTTTGTCCTGTATACCTTAAGTTACATTCACATTGGATCTGATAGACAACATTGGACTTTTTCTGGAACTGAATCTTTAAGTTTAGAAAACAAAGTTGTATTCAAATTCGATGCCGGTCTTCCCACAATCTTAAAATTATAATTTTTAAACAGGTGTTTAGTTTTATCAAAAAGATTTTTTATGTATGGGATAGATAAATAATTTTGGTTTCTATTATCGACCAAACCTACAGAATTTCTATAAAAATTTTTTTGTTTCCAAATAGTAACATCTACTAATTTATCAGGGTAATGATTTTGAGCTAAAATGTTTTTTAATAAAATAAAATTTTTATAATGAAATTTTGTATCTGAAAGTTTTATAATTTTTTGAGACAGAATTTTGATTGTGTTAATTTTGTAAGAAAACGGGAGCTAAGAGTGAAAATTTAAGTATCTTCCAGACCATGTATCTTTATGATACCAATCCACAGAAATTTTGCCATTAGGTTCATGTATCAAAACAGTATCCAAAAATGAAATTTTTTTATCAGATTCTTTTTCTATTGTGAATTTAATTCTCGGTTCTATCGAATTGAAAACATCCAAAAAAACATCAACTTTGTCAACTGGGATAACCGTATAATATCATATACGTAACGATAGTAGAATAATGGCTGAAAATCCAAAGAATTTAGTGCTAAATTTTCTACATATTCCATCAATAAATTTGCTAAAATAGGACTAATAGGCGAACCCATTGGTGAACCAAAAATTTGTTTGTAAATTTTATTATCAAATGAGAATTCTGAAATATTTAATACGATATCTAAAGCTATTAAAAATTGGACTTTTGTTAATTTTGTTTTTGAATTTTGCTTTATACTCCTCCAATTGTTGCTTATAACCCGTTTGCAATCAACATTCGTAAATAATGACGATACGTCTAACGAAAATAAAAGGAAATTTTGAGGGATAGTAATATTACTAATTTTTTGTTTGAAATCTTCCGAATTAATTATAAACGAACTGGTTTTTCCTATACTATGTTTCAAAATATTTCCCAAAAATGCTGATAAACCATATGTTGGACCATCTACTGAGCTTATAATTGAATCGTTTATTCTTGAAAGGGCTCATGTCCACTTTTTGTCAAAATTAGTATTATGACGGTTTTGTATCACAGACACGTATATACGTTTTATGACAAGACGAAATTACCATATGGTTAATGGAACGGTACCTACCTTGCAACAAAAAAATCATTTATTTCTAGAAAGGTCTCATGTCAAAAAAGTTTTTTTTATTTCCTGAATAATTTGAAATAGTGGACATGAGCCCTTTCAAGAATAAACGATTCAATTGGTCTGTAAGGTATATTCGGTTTTTGAATTTTTGGCAGTCAGTATAATTTAGGAATAATCGAGTTATAATTTGTAAGGTCCTTTTTGTATTTATATCAATATTTCCTGCTTCATTAAAATTTTTTACAATTGAATTGATTTTAGTTTGGATTGGTATTGAATTATCGTTAAGCAAACTATTTATCTTATCTAAATAGTCATTTTTCAATGTTAGAACTGTCATGTTTCCCTTATCTGCCCGTGTAACTAAAATTCCTGGATGATTTCTTAAATACGTTTTTGCTTGTTTAACATAGCCTAAGATGCGATTTTCGAAAGGTGATAACTTTTTTGAATTTGCTCCGTTTTTATGGTTTGTTATTATATTTATGAAACGGTTCCAGATATCAATTTTATCTACATCATTTAAACCAAAAATCGCACTTTCAACATCGGATATAATTTTGAAATATGGGACCGACCCTGTATTTCAAAGGATATCAAAAATGGCCCCCCCCCCCTCTCTCGCTATACGATTTTGTTCTCAGAACGAACCAAGGAATCACTCCTTGATGGATCAGCATCCCAAACCCGGACACCCTGTATGTAATAGTAAGATAAGATTTATTGAAAGACACACGTCCGAAAATGAACATGGGTGTGTAATAATTTTAACAATAATTTTGAATGTTAATTAATTAATTCGTGTAATTTCTAATATTCAACCGGTCTTTACACCATTTTAAATGTGTTTTACCAATAAACACGTAGAAGAAAGATATTAGTATTTACGAACAATCATTCAACGAATAACCGACTGATAGACAGTGTTCTATGGTTTTTATCCTATTGTGTAACGATTAAATCGCTACAATGACGTGCGAGGTGGCCACCCCTAATTTGAAGTAGAATAATTTTTGTTAAATTGACTATGAAAAAAAAAATTAAAGTAAAAAGACGATGTTTAGGGGGAGTCGAATAGAAGATCTGACGGAGTGAAGTCCTAGTTTAAGAAAAAATCATAAAAATAATTGCTAGGCTAAAAATTTATGTGTTAGTGAAAATATGTTTAATTTTGAAATTAAATATTTAAATAATTAAAACTTAAATTGAACACATATATTAGTGTACAAAAATAAATTAAAATAATTAAGTCTAATGTAATCCTAAATAGTTATTCTGTATCGTTCAAATTAAGTTTAAAATAATATAGTGTAAAGTTAAGTTAAGTGATTAAAATGAAAAGTACAATCTAAAAACTTTAAACTGTTAACAAAATGATTGTCATATTATGCTGCGATCGAATGATTTTTCTACGACCTCACGAAGATTGAAATCAATGTGTTTCGTTTGCTAAGTGGTAATTGATGGGACAGTTATATTGATAAGATCAATTAAAATTATATAATAAGTTTGGTTAAAATAAATAATAAGACTAATTAATAAGTTACTCTAATAAATACAAATAAATAAATAAGTTACTAAAATTAATAATTTAATAAAATGGAACATTTACAAAATAATAAGTGAAATAATAAATGTCAATAGTAAGTTAATTTTACTGAAATCATAAAGACAAAACAAATTAAATTTACGTTCATAATAAAATTCATTAATAAATGTTAATAATATTAATTAATAAAAATAAAACCACAAAGACATGCAAATCATTCATCAATCAAATTACAGTACTGTCCAAAAGTGTTATTTGTCGTATTTACTTCGCAACTCCAAATTACGTAAAATTGCGTATAGTACTGTACATCATTCATTAATAGTCGTGTTCCAGTCGACCACTTCAAGTACTTATGAGTACTTAGGTTTGTGTCTTTGCTTAAATTTAACTACTCGTAACTGCTCTTGCCAGAATGCAAGAGCAGTTACGGGTAGTTAAATTTAAGCATAGACACAAACCTAAGTACTCATACGTACTTGAAGTGGTCGACTGGAACACGACTAATATTTACACCATACAGTACCGATCAAAAGTATCAATAGCTGCAAAAATAATAATCATGTTCTGTACTGTAAAAGTAAATCATACCATCAAACAACAAAGTTACAACGGAAAATAAATTGCAACAACCGATGAAAATTACATCAGTCACAACAACAACAATAAATAAGGTTTTTTCTTTCTTAATTATTAATTATTATTAATTTTTATTATAAATATTTATTTCAATTTTCTTATACTTTTTTAATTTTTTTTAATGTCAAATTCGTATTATTATTCGATATTGTAATGGTGGTGGTAGATAAGTTTCATTATTATTAGTTTCATTAAGTGCATTTTAGTTTAGTCCGAATTTTTCTTAATTTTATATTATTGTAATTTTCTTTATTTTTGTAATTTGCCTAAAATGAGGTTGAAATCCATAATTTATAATTATTCTAATTATTTTCATTAAAAATTGGGACTTGCATTAGATCAAATTTTCTATTCGTTTATTTTTTTTTTAAATTATTATTAAATTCCGCTATGAGATAGTTTTTGTCAAGGTGGGGATGAGACCATGGTAGGTGATTAAGTGCTGGGTAAGTATGAATGTCGGTATGTGCTGGATTCCTATATTATTTCTATTATTCCTTCGGCGGCAATTCCAGATTTATCTAAGCTTCATTCTCCACCCACCCTTCCGATGAGCTTTAGCCAAGCCAAAACAGTCCGCCTTTGAAGCCTCTGGATACTTAAACAAAAATTTATTCTGATAACGATGTGGGCAAATCATGACCTCAATTATTTTACATTTTTGGTGGCTCCTCGCCTACCATCGAATGTTACAATTGTTATTTAATTTTAGTCCATATGTTTTTAACATGTTCCGAAGATTGTAAGAGAATTTAACCCAGTTTCGAACTGATGAGCTTATGATTATGAAAAGGTCAATCTTCTCCTCAGGCCGCGGCGACTGGACATTGTACCACAATTTACATTTCAATTATTTCGTGACATTCACACAGCTCTATTTCTGTGTAAGCTAATTAGCTATCATATAAGTACATACATATAATTAGTTTTATACAATTATATCTCAAAGCATTGAAAGGATATTTCGATAAAAAATTAGCACAGGTACAAAAAATAAAACATAAAATATATGTATAATGTTCATAAAATTTATGTGCCAAAAACAATAACAACGTCAATGATAAAACAAAGCTAAAAAATAAACCGAAATATGCGATATACTGGTACATATTTTCAATAAACCCCATTGATATATAATTTGAGCGAATTTGTGTAAAACGATTCGTTTTTTTCTGTTTTAATAACAATTTGGAAATTGGGCAAGTGCGGTATGAAAAAGGGTGTGTGAAACATACTTTTATTTAGCTGCTGGCAATGAAGATTATATTTTTGTATTTCTGTTTGATTTTCCAATTCAATTTGACAGAGCACAATAAAAATTTGATAAAACATGAAAATTACTTCTGATTAGGTTTTGTTGTACAATCTTCGTGAAAAATATTCGTATAATGACTTTTTTTATTGGCATTTAATTTTAACACTCTGACTGCCATTAATGATAAAATCTAAGGTCAGTTTCTAAATTTCCCCGAACTAGTCTAATAGCTTTTACTAAAAATGTTGTATTTTTTTACGTTCCTAATTAAGTTTAAACCTTAAATGGTTTAGATTGTTTTAAATTTTTCGAGAGTGTCAGACTGCAATTAATCTTTACCTTTTTGGCACCCATACCTTATCTTTGGAAACTTAAGTTTTCTTAACCTTAACTACGTTATTGTAAGAATATTTGGTAGGGCGCACAAAGGCTATCTCTAAACGACTGAAAGGTGTGTAGGAAAGTCTCTATAACCGATTCCGTAAGAAAAAAAATGAAAAATGAAATGGCATAAAGAACAAGTTTAGCGCTCAAAATTCAAAATTCCGTCTTGATTTTATATATAATGTGAAAGTGTTTTCATGTTTCGAAATTGTAATTAATTTTAATGTCCATACTTATATGATTTTAACATATTCCGAAGATTGTAAGAGAATTTAATCCAGTTTCGAACTGATGAGCTTATGAATATGAAAAAGTCAATCTTCTCATTGTAGCTGGTATTTACGAAGAATTCTCAAATAAAATAAAATGATCGTAGAAATCACAGGTTGTATGCTGGTATTAATTTGATTTAAATAAACAAAATGTGAAATTCAAACACCACAAATCACAAAATGGTTGATTTTATTTATAATGTTGAAATATTATATTTTGGATTTATTACAAGTTGGTGTTGGCTGTTCGCCAGTTGAAACTTAAGTGAAAGATGATTTACAAAAAATGTATGTCATTTGCTTAGTACTAAATTACTATAAATTAGTACACAAATGATACTGTTCCTAATAACATTAATTATAATTAGTTCACAATACTGTTACACAAACACAATACTGTGTACACGGTACTGTTCTTAATAATATTAATTGTAATTAATCTATTACATTTTTTAGACTTCATAAATGTCAATTTGCATATGTGGTAGATTGTTTACAAACAAAATGTAAGTAGATTATTCTTGTTCAAGCCTCCATTGTGTGAAGTAGTGTTTTTTGAAAGTGCGTTTATAATAAATTTTTGGTATTTTATTTAATTTTCTTTTTCAATTTTAATTGTTATATCTTTTTAATTTCGGTGTTTTTAATAAAAATTTATTCTACCTGGTGGGTTTTTGCAAATTTATTTGTTTTTTCAATAAGGATTGCGCATCAAACAATTAATATTGGTTAGGGGCAAAGTGCGTCGCACTTTGCACCTAGTTTTCTAATTCTTCTGATCCTTTTGTTGATATTTCGGATGACGATTTCTCTGTTAAAAAAAGTAAAATCATTTTTAATAACGAAATTTTAATCAATAGTAATTTCAAAATGGGTGAAAAAGTATTAAAACATAAATCTAAAAATAATAGTACGTTGTTCAAAAAATCATTCAAGAACCTTCTACTGCGTCAAATTTAGATACTAAAATGGATTCTACAGATTCTACAGATTCTACAAATTCCAATAAGATTAACTTATATAACAAAACAGATTTAGGCCCATTTACAGTTTTTATCAAAAAAGAAAAAATAAATATCGTAAATCTAGGAAAAGCTGTTAAAATAAATAATTTTAAAAATATAAAAAGCATTTCTGGTGTGAGCAAAAATGTTGCTAAGATCGTTTTTGACAATTATTCGGATGCGAATACGTGTGCATTGTCCTATCTGGGCATACCGTCAAAATTGGTTTCAATGTGCCAGCTCTTAATGGATGGCTCAATATATAAGGTGCTAATAGAAGGCAAAATTTCGGATGCCTTCGAGATAACATCTGGAGTGCGGCAAGGAGACCCAATAGCTCAAACTCTATTCAATCTATCATTAGAGTATGTCATTCGTCAGCTTAATATAGCCCAGCGTAGATGCCTGTATTATAAATCAACCCAGCTATTAGCATACGCTGACGATATTTCATTCTGGGTCGCAACATCATCTCTCTGAAAGAGGTCCTCCTCCCGTTGGAATTAACAGCCCAACAAATAGGCCTTCAGATCAATGAAGCGAAGACCAAATACATGGTGACCGCGAGAAGGCAGACTCGTGGGGACTTCATTTCAGGAGATACTCAATATGAAAAGGTGAATGAGTTTAAATACCTAGGATCACTGAGCAAAACTCCGTTTCTGTGGACATTTCATCGAGGATCGCATCAGGCTACCGAGCATTTTACGCCAATATAAAAATTTTCAAGTCTCCTCATATATCGCGCAAAATAAAATTGGACATCTACAAGGCGCTGATAAGACCAGTTGTCACCTTTGGTTGCGAGTCTTGGACACTAACAGCGCAAAACATCCAGAAAATCGCTGTAACTGAGCGTAAGATGATAAGAAGAATTCTCGGTCCCATTAAAGAAGGAGCCACGTACAGAATGCGAATGAATCACGAGATCAGAAATGATCTCGATAAAGTCGACATCATAGGATTCATAAAATCGTCAAAGCTGAGATGGCTTGGGCACGTACTACGTTCATAAAATCGGACCACTAAACAGGCCTTGGAGTCGGCACCAGCGAAAGTAGGACCTCGTGGGAGACCACCTACCCGATGGATGGACGACGTTGAGAGGGACCTGTACACACTCGGTCACCGTGTCTGGCGTTCTCTTGTAGCGGATCGGATTATTTGGAGTAGCATCGTTGAGGCGGCCAAATCCCTTCATGGGATGTAGCGCCAGCGGAAGAAGAAGAAGAAGAATACGTGTGCAAATTCAAAACCATTTAAAGAATTTGACAATTATGTCACATTTATCCCTAAAAATTTTACCACCTTTGTTGGAATAGTTAGAAACATTCCAATTAGCATCTCTGAAACAGAACTCAAAGATAATTTAAATTCCAATATTAAAATAATCAAGGTAGAAAGGATGAAAAAATGGGACCCAACCACTAATACAGCTAATAATATAGAATTAGTTAAAATAACATTTGATTCAGGCACTATTCCGTATAATGTCACCTTGTACGACAATATTTTATTAAAAGTAAATTATTTTATACCCAATCCTCTTTTCTGTAAAAAATGCCATAACTACGGACACACGGTTAATTTTTGTAGTTCAGAAATTAAAAGATGCAATATTTGTGCAAAAATTTATGAGGGTGTTCACACTTGCGATGACATAAAAGCTTGTAAACATTGCGGCATAGGTCATATCTCAAATTACTTTAGATGTAATGAGAGATACCGTCAGAAACAAATAAGGGAACACATGATCATTAATAAAACTAGTTTTAATGAAGCAAAATCACATCTGTTTGGGAATAGAAATGTGCCTAAACAATCCGACTTCAATAATTCTTTACCCAACACACAAGCCTGGAAAGGAAACGACTTATTTAACACAGACAATAGGAAATTAAATATTTTAACTAATATTGTCAATGATTTAAAGAACCAAATTAATGAAAGAGACTCTTTCTTTAAAGAAATCAATACATTTTTAAACAACCAAGACAACAATAAAAATCCAGCTGTTATTGACGAATTAAAAATTAAACTAGCAAACTTTATAAAAAATTAAATCTGTTTTCAGTAGAATAGTATCAACATTTTCTATTTCATTTATTTCTTCTTTATGAATTCTTTAAGATTATAACAGATAAACATTCGTAGTATTAACAGTAATAAGGATTTATTACTACATTACATACAGTCAAATAACATTGATATCGCTATTTTATCTGAAACCTGGATTAATCCCGGTTCCATTCTCAATTTTAATAATTATCACTTTATCTCTAAAGATAGACAGGATGGTTTTGGAGGGGTGGGTTTTCTTATAAATAAAAAATTCTCTTGGAGATTAATAGATTCCAATTTTCAATACTCCCGCTTAGAAGTTATTGGGGTTAATATTAAATTCAAAAACATAGATTTAAATCTAATTTCATTTTACAATAATTCTGTCACTAGATCAAATGAAATAGTTAACGAGTTTGAATACTTGATTTCACATAAGTCATCTAATTGTATAATAGCAGGAGATTTAAACGTCCATAATAGACTTTGGGATCCATCGGTACCATCAACACACAATAAATTAGGTGATAAAATTGCAGATATCATTACCACCAACAATATTTTTTTATTAAATGACGGATCTCACACTAGGCAAGACCTCTATAGAAATGTTTAATCTGCAATAGACATTAGCCTTTGTTCCACCAACCTGATAGATAAGCTTTTATGGAAAGTTGACTCCACTAATTTGGGTAGTGACCATTTACCAATAAACATCACTTATAAACTAAATTTTTCGCTTAAAAGACAAATTACAAAATTACCAAAATTAAATTATTTATTAAATTATTATGATAATTAATTACAAAAATTTCCTGGAATATTTTCTTGAGGAGTATTAACCATAGAACTAATAATTCAGAGTTGTGGAATAATATTAATAAGTTAAAAAACAATCACAGTTTAAAGCACTTGATGACCCTAATATAGCTACTGATTTTCTTTACCATAACTTTCCATATTCTTTTGATCCTGTCAATAATGATCATCCAACTGAATTTAACACCCTTGAAATTCAAGATATTTTTAGAAAAATTAATAACACAGCTCCAGGATATGACAAAATATCTTACAAGGTATTGAAACAACTATATATTAATAATCCAAACTTCCTGGAATATGTTACTACATTCTTTAATGAAATTTGGAAAAACCAAATATATCCGGATAAGTGGAAAACAGCTAAAGTTATTGCAATTCTTAAAAAAGGCAAAGATGACAGAAATAATTTTGATTAATTTAGACATTTCTAAAGCCTTCGACAACGTGGACAAAAATATTCTATTAAAAATTTTAAATGATCTTAATTTTCCTTGTAGCATTTCAAATTGGATTTTTCAATTTCTTACCAATAGAATAATTTCATTACCCAACAATAACAATTCTCAGAAACATTACACTAACAAAGGTATTCCGCAGGGTAGCTGTTTAAGCCCCACTCTCTTTAATATTTACACTACATCATTACATATCGACAATAACCCTAACACTAAACTTTTTCAATATGCAGATGATATTTGTGTCGTGATTTTCGCAGACAATCATGATGATTTACAATTGTTAATTAACTCAACTTTAAACTCACTGATAAATAAGTTAAATTATTTAAAATTACAAATCAATTTAGAAAAGTCTCACTATTTAAGACTTTTCACAAACAAAAATAATTCAAAATCCATTAAAGTCCGTATTTATAATACAGAATTAAAAGAGAAGACAACAACAAAAATATTGGGTACCACTATCTCAAACAGATTATCTTTATCAAACCATTACATCAATCTAAAATCAAATATTTATAAATCAATCAACCTATTTAAAACTCTTACTCATTTTAAAGGTGGAGTTAATCCGGAAACCATGATCAATATTTTCAAAGCTTTTGTCAAATCAAAATTGGACTACACTTACATATTTACAGACAATAAATTTAAAAAAGACACAAAAATTTGCCAATCAATTAAAAATGCCTGTTTAAGAGCTTGTTTAGGTTTTATCAGAACCACTCCAATCCCTGCTATATTATCAGAATCCCTAGAAACATCATCAAAGTTAGATATCACTAAAAAATCCTTATTATATATTGCAAAAAATTTGTTTAATAATTCAAAAATCGGAAATGACATTTTATCAAATAGATCGATTCCCAAACTCAATATTTTATACACTGAACATACTTTGCTTGCCAAAATTAAACCTTTTCATATTAAAAAAACCACTCCCAACAATCTAAACATTGTAACGTGTATTAGAGGAATTAATAACAAAAACTGTATAAATCATTCCGAACAATATACGTTATCTATGGCAGAATTGGATAAATATAATAACTTTTCAAAAATTTTCACGGATGGTTCCATAATAAACAATAGTGCTGGGATAGGGATTTTTGTAGAAGAAAAAAATTGGAAATTTGCCATTAAATTGAACAACCCAACAGATATCAAAAATACTGAAACAATTGCCATAAAGATTGCTATTACTTTAGCCTTACTCATCGAAAACAATAATATTATCATTATTACAGATTCCAAAAGTTCTTGTATGTCAATAAATAAAGCTTTATTCAATAATACTGACAAACACTACGAGAATCAAATTATAGATACAGCTGGTCATAATCCTCACAAAAAATTCAGCATACACTGGTTCCCGGGTCATTGTGGCTTGATAGGAAATGTCATGGCTGATGGACTTGCCAAAAAAGCTATTATTTCTCCAACACATCATCTTGAAAATGATCCCACATACACAGATATTTATAACATTGTTCATAAAAACATATGGGATGAGTGGAATTTGGAGTATATTTCCATGAGTAATTCATCCGGACATTTCTATAAACAAATTTGTCCCTCTCCAAGACCGTCCTTTCTTTTTAGAGATAACTTTTTTACCTCAAAACAAACAAGATTAATCTACAGACTAATCACTAATCATGCAGTAAACAAAAAATTCAAACATCTTATAGGCTTAGAATCCTCACCCAACTGCGAAATTTGTAACACAATAGAAGATAATAGTCACATCATCAACGACTGTTTAAAATTTAACAGAGAAAGAAACAAATATCCTCTTCTCTATAGAAAATCTTTACTAAATATTTTAAAGGATCAGAGGATGGATGAATTTAAAATTTTGTGCGACTTTATTGAGGAGATACAATATTTTTTGTAAAACTCCCAACTATTTTTTAACAATAGTATTTTTATTTACACACAATGTTGGTCACAAGAATTATTATTTTTATTCATATATATTTATTATTATTAATCAATTTATTATTTATTTATATTAAAACTTCAAAATCATTTTATTGAATTCTTCTTATTTTGAATTTCATACTTAATTATATGTTATTTTTAAATTTTTCTTTTATAATCATTTTATATAATTATGAATTTTATTTTATATAATTTTCTTTTCATGTATTAAAGTATATGTTTATATGAATTATTGTTAATAAGTTTATATTATTATAATTATAATCCAATTCATCAGCCAACTCTCCAGAATCTCCATTGAGAGATATTTGGAAACACGGGTTGTTATAAATCACCGGTCTTATGGATCGAAAGATCTGACCTGAGCAAATGGAAAAACAAACAAAATGTAAGTATAAAGTTTTATATAAATAAATTCATAAATTGAAATATAATAAAAATAATTCTAATTTTAGGAAATATATGGTAATGTTCATTAGCATAATTGGTGAGGAGGTATATATGTAAATAAAATGTGTATAAAATAGTTTTGTGTGTGTTGTTTTGCGTTTAAACATAAACAATCGGTGTTATATGCAAACCTTGTGATGTCGTCATTTTAGTGTATGCCAATGATTTTATGAGAAGAGAGAAAAGATGATGATGTTGCCAATGATTTTGTGAGACCATAGAAACCAAAACAATTTTGGTTAAAAAATTAATCCGCAACAAAACCGGTTTTATAGGTAAAGTGGAAAAAACGAAGAATGATACCGGACTCATGAGACCTAGTGTGGATTAACTGATTAACATAAATACATAAATATAAACTTATTCTACTATGTTTTTGTGTACAACTAGATTGTTTTCTATATTGTGTAACTACATTTATCTGTTAATTTGTGTAGCTACACTTCTGAATTCTGTGGAAAACTTCACACCGGTCTGGGCTGTAGAAAGGACACAAACAGGCAGATAGACCGACATGCACCACCCTTCGAAACCCACTTTTTTAGAATCAGGGGACCTCAAAACAGAAAAATCTCAGATCAAAAATTTTAACGTTTGCTATTCTTTGGCTATTGATTCAAAAATGCCTGCGGCAGTTTCCGAATTATATTGGATTGCTAGCATTCAACAGTTTGTCTTTACTGTTATTTTTACTTTAAAGGCTCTTCTTTTGGACATATATGACACATTTCGTACTGACATAAAACCGACAAACCGGCCCATGAATTCTTGAGGTGATATTTAGCGTCAATTAGTTTTCGTCAATACCACCGTAACGTCCGTAACTATTCTGGTATGAATATTTAAAATTTAGAATTCTATTAAAAATTTTATTTTTAAGATCTAATAAATTGATTATTGATCAATTCGAAAGCAGAATGATCGGACAAAGTTTTGAAACCAAATTCCAAATGTTAAAAGATAAGTTCTGAATATTTAGGTTTCAAAACCATATTTTAATACAACAAACAATTTGGAGTGACATTCTGTTTCTTAATATATCGTCGGTTTGCAAGAAAAGTGACACATCTCAAAAATGGCCAATTTTGAGATAATAGGAAAAAATTCTTTAAATGTAACAATCTTTTATCTGGCATAGTGTCACTTTTAAACTCCCATACTTTTCAATAGATGTGACATTGAATTTGATGAATTCAACTATTTTATACCAAAAAAAAAAATTCAAATCGATTTCCTCAAAAATATGATATTTTTTGGTTGTGTCACTTTTCTCGCAAACCGACGATATGTTTCAAATAATAAAATAATAGAAATAATCTCTCCATAGAATTCTGTGGCAATTCAACAAAACCACTTATCTCATTCTCACTCACTTTTCAGGAGACAAAAAATTAACAGTAAAACAGTAAAGTAATAAACACTTATCTCGAGATAAGTGATTATGTTGAAAGGCCACAGTCTGGGCCTTTCATCATAATCATTTATCTCGAGATAAGTGTTTATTACTTTACTGTTTTACTGTTAATTTATTGTCTCCTGAAAAGTGAGTGAGAATGAGATAAGTGGTTTTGTTGAATTGCCACAGAATTGTCAATCTCGTTTTAAGCCTGATTTCCATGAGAAAATCTTACTGAATACTATATTTTACTGAAAAAGACAGAGGAGTAAAGACAATCAAAAACTCCATTAGAGCGACAAAGATAGTAATTTTTTTCATAGCAAAACTAAATAGTTGTATTTTGACAGATTTTTGGTAACATAACCAATAAATTTCATAATTTTTCGTAATTCATTGAGTGTGTTTCATTTTTTTTGTATTTTCGATAAATTATTTATTTTTGTGAAAAAATTAATGGATTATTTGGATCCCTTAAACATAAAAGACCCTAAATTGTTTTATACATAGTTATACCAGGATGGACTTTGCGCAATTTGAAGAACTTCTAATTATGATTGCGCCGTTAATTAAAAACAAACCGTGGTGAGAGAACCATTGAGTCCTAATTTAAGGTTGGCGGTGACGTTAAGGTAATAAATAAAAGCAATAAAATCAAATCATATTAAAATATATTAATCGTATTATGTGAAATAGATATCTTGCGACGGGTGAATCGCAAGCTAGCTTGGTTATAGCCTATAAATATTCACCAACCTGCATCCACCGAATCGTGACGGAAACAACTAAGGCCATAACAACAGTGATAAAAGGAATTGTATTTTCTAAAATAACTTCGGAATATTTTTTGACGGTTGCTTCTGGATTTGAAGATAAATGGAACTTTCCTAACTGTATAGGGGCAATTGATGGAAAGCATGTATTATTATATATGGTTTGTATTTTAAAATTACATGTAAATTACGTTAATTTTTACTTTCTTTTACGTAAGTAAAATAAAGTATAGTAATCATGAAAATTTTCGACCTTGAGATTATTGAAGATTTATCTGTTTTGAGGTCCCCTGAGTCCGAAAAAGTGGGTTTCGAAATGATGTCTGTCTGTCAGTCCGTCTGTCTGTCCGTCTGTCTGTCTGTCAGTCTGTGTCCTCTCTACAGCCCAGATGGCTTAACCAATCGAACTGAAACTTCAGATTTAAGCTTTTTGGATAAATTGGGAGGTCCCAGTGAATTTTACTTCAAATCGGTCCACCGAAAGTGGCCACTCCCTTGGGCCAGAAAATTTGTTTTGCAAATATCTTAAAAAGTATAAGGTTTACAAAAAATTACTAATACAAAATGTTTCCAAAAATCAAAAAAAAATAAAAATAAACAAATTAAAAATTAAAAAAAATTAAAATTAAAAATTTAAAAAAAAAATTTAAAAAAAATTTAAAAATTTTATAAAAAAAAAATTAAATATTGTTTTGCCAACACATAAATATATGTGTATATATAGCCTAATTATGCTAATTATAATTAATTTGCACACTACAGTGACATACTTCCGGTTTTTAATGCAAATATTACATAATTGAATGTGGATCATTTTTTCATGTTTCTTAACTTTTTTAACGACTTATTAGGGTTTGTAATACTTAAGTATATATATCGTTTTATAATTGCAAAAATATTTCGCAACTCCTGCCCCCCCCCCCCCACACTTTTTTACAGGGAGTTACAGCAGTTCTTGCATTTGTCATTTTAATTATTGTGTGTATTAGCCCAATTATGCTAATTATAATTAATTTGCACACTTCAGTGACGTACTGTATGTTATAAAAATATTTAGCCTACATGTATGTTAAATTGCCAAATCGGTCAACCGGAAGTGGCCACTCTCGGCCCGAAAATGTGTTTTGCACATATTTTAAAAAGTATAAGATTTACAAAAAATCACTAATACAAATTCCAAAAAATTAAAAGAAAAAATTTAAATTCATAAATATCACCTTTTATTTCTTTTACGTGTGTACTAATGAGTTCAAAAAATTGAGTTTTGAAATGGTGTCTGTTGGTATATACATATGACTGTCAATTTGTAGTCCAAATGGTTTAAGCAATCAAACTGCAACTTCATGTTTAAACTTTTTACATAAATTTTGGGGTCCCAGTTCCCAGCTCCCAGATTCCGTAAAACAGAAAATTTATTTTGCAAATATTTCAAAAATATACAATTTACAGAAAACATGAAATAATAAAAACAATCTTAATTAAGTTTGCGGGAAATTTGAATTATAAAAGTTTTTCAAAATTCGATGTTCGTAAAAGAAAGTCGTGTGTTGGCCACACCTCCATTTTTTCCTTTACCTTAGGCACCAAAGATCGATATTAAAGTTTTCGAGTTTAATATCGAGAATCGATATTAAAGTTTTGAAATTAGTGTATTTTGCAGCAAAACTGAAAACTATTTTTCTTATTACGTGTTTCCAAATTAGTTTTCATTATTTTTTTCAGGGCTGCGGAGTCGGTAAAATAATTCTTCGACTCCGACTCCGATGTATAAAAATTGATTATCCGACTCCGACTCCAACTACAACTTCAACTTCTACATGTAATCAAAATATTATAAAAATCATACTACTGCTCGTATTCAAATTCTATCATCACAAGAACATAATTTAAATATAACATGATTTAAAAATCAAAATAACCAATAATTCAAAAAATAAAAGAAAAACAAAAAATGTCTACAATTTAAATTTACTATGGTTTCAAGAATATTAAGACTTGTACTTCTGTGGATATTTTCCACTTTCTCCAAACCGCCAAAAAAATAAATCCTGAATTTTTGTAATCCGAAGTCGTTTCGATTTCTCATGCTCATCTAGACAATTTTCGAATTCATGTTTTTCTTCCACTTTTTCAACAGAATTTTCTTGATGGTTAATAGGTGAAGATTACGGCTGGTCACTATGACTGTGAGCTTTTCGGTAATATTAAAAAATCATTTGAAACGATTGCCAAATTTAATAGCGCCGGTTTGCCTCTATTTTGTCGATCATCACTTAACCATACTCTAAATCTTGGGGTCGACGTAAATTTCCGTAAAATGTCTCGTTATCAAGCAGAATAATTTCTCTATATGTAGATGATTTTATAACTGTCGCAACGATTTTTGAGATTTTTCCTAAGTGAAACATTATGCTACGCCATCATTTATAAAATTGACCGAGGGTCAAATATACTGATTGCAGTCTTTTTCTAACTAAGGGTAAAGTGCATTTTAGGACAGAAAAAAATTTTAAAATGCGTAGTCGGAGTCGGTCAGTATTTTTCCGACTCCAACTCCGACTCCGCTAAAATAGTACGACTTCTCGACTCAGACTCCGCAGCCCTGATTTTTTTAATTTCGCAGTGTAGCATCTACGCATCTTCTTACGCAGTATAGCATCAGTAACTCAATTTAGCCAAAAATGTATTTATATTTAGTACGGCAGTATATTTAACATGGCAGTATATTTAGCCGGGCAGTATATTTAGCAGCGCAGTATATTTAGCAGCCTCTACCTACAGAGGATGTTATTATATAATAATCAGGAGGAAATTTCAGTCGAACTAAGTAATTTATTATGACTTTAGGAAAAGCACATATGGAAACTACATTTCAAATAATCATTTAAAGAAGTTTCTATTAGGCATAAAAACCTTAGAAAACAAAAAATGTATAGTTATACTATAATTAATAAAATAAAATAAAAAAAATAATAATTTAAAATAATTCAAAAACAAAAACAACAATAAAATATTTACGCAAAAAAATTATATCTCTGAAACAATATTTATCTTGTTTACTTCTCTTTGTTTTTGTTGTTCTCCTCCTCTTGCAACGGCTCGGTTAGGCTTCTCAGCATTTTTGCCTGTGCTTTCAGCCGGGATGTTAAACTTAATGTTTCCAAATATGGTTTTAATGAGCTCAAAAATAGATCTATCGCATCGGGAGTCGCTGTTGTGGCCGTTGAAGTACTCGGTGTTATAGGCAACTTCCTTTCGAGCGCTTGCACGTATCGCCGCTCTAAGGTGAGTGCTTCATCCTGATAATCTCACCCTAAAATAATTTAACTATTATTACATTAATTATTGACACTGCTTTCAGTATCCCCACCCAACTCGATAGATCTAAATATAGAAATTAAATTAAAAGAAATTATAAAAATAAATCTTAGTGGCATATCCGTCCTTCTTGGCTCATTAGTGTCATCCAAAAATGAAAGAAGCTTCGCAAACTTGTAAGGCTTACTAACCCTGCCTTTAGAACCACTTGGGGTCCGCGTTTTGGAGCGCTTGTAGGTGGCTTTGATAGTCTCCCAGTGTTTTCGCACTCTCTTTATATTTTCCGGGATAGCTGTTAATTCTATATTAATACGGATATCAAATTAATAATTTTTCCAATTTTTACAAACTTTAATTACTTACTCGATTCTTTGCCAACCTCTTCCCAAAGTCGCGCTCCAATATCGCAATTTTTAGATTCACCGTCTTGAATATTCCACAAGGATTGTCTGCTCTGTACAGCATCAATGATTATTTCTAAAATAAAAATTTTTTGTGGTTGGATTTTATTATAAAATATTTATAAATGTTTTGACACACAGTACATATGTGTACTGTAGTTTTGACATAACAGACTGCAGCTTCAATTCATTTGAAATTGGCACAGGCGAAATGACGAATGGTCACTGTTCGCCGCCTGAATACTTTCAAGCTCTACAGTTTAATCTTCGTCGCTAAAATTGTAATATCGGTATTCTACAACATCCGCTAGAACATTTTCCTGCACTATATTTTTTTTTGCTCCTGAAATTATAGAAACATTAAATACCGAATGAAAACTTTGGGATACATTTCGATTTTAGAATCCGCAGAACGAATCAATCGCGGATCAAAAACTACACATATAAAAAATAGGAAACAATATAGTTAAAATTCCTTTAGATTTTTTACAATTCGTCAAAAAGGAATTGTTTTAGAAACTCAACAAAACTAATGCGTTAGTACGGGGAATAAAATATCTAAATTGCATAGAAGTCAATCCAGGATACTTAGATGTACAGCAACTTTTTCCTATTCTTTTATTCACCATTCATTTCATATATCCTAAATCACAAAATTTTCTGTACGTTAAACCAAAGATCATAGTATATTAGAGATGAGTCATTCAGTACAAAAAATAAAAAAGACTAGAAACCCCTCCCCCCCCCCCCCCATTTCTTTATAAGGGGTACCTTTACATAACATGTAGTAGATTAGAAACCTACACATTGACGGTTAAATATTTACAAGTAATTTGAATGCAAAATATTTACGTATATATCAAAGGAACCCTATATATTGCATCGGGGGATCCTATTTTTACCTCATATTTTAGTACAGAATGAATTATCTTTAATATGTGATTATCTTTGGTTAAACTTATTTGAAGTTTTTGATGTGAAAACATCATTAGCGGCAGAAGTAAGTAAAAAATTGTGCAGAAATCGGGTTACGGAAATAAAAGTGCTGAACAAAAAATATTGTGGGTATGTGTGAATATCGACAAGAACAAAAATAAATAAAACATAAAATCAATGCAAAATCTACGCATACACATGCAATGGGTGCTTTCAGGTCTCCCAACATGTTGGCTTTGAAAATTTGCTGATGGAAAAAATGACATTCGATCTATCACATTGCCATGAAATTTTGCATAAATCGCTTGCATTCAGGAAACAACTTATTTATTTTACTCAACATGTTGCCAACAGTAAGTTGGCGGACCTGAAAGCGCCCAATATACACCATCATCCGGTATTTCAAAAACATCGTGAGCCGAATACAAAAAAAAATCTAAAAAAATCCGTCTACTTTAATTAATTTTGTTGTGAAAATATCTGCTATATATGGCCGCAGCAGCAAGTGTTTTTGAAAATAAAAATTACATACGAGCAAAAGGACTACAAATTAAGCTTGTTTAGTGTAAAAAAAATTAAATAGAAATAGCGAGCTGTGAAACTTGCACGTACATCAAGATATACAGAAAAAAGAGGTAGTATATTCCCGTGTCTCATTTTCGTCTTTCTTTGCGCATCACGTCACGTGAAGACAAAAAAGCAGACATTTATATGAAGTTTGGCGGTTTTTTGATTAATTTTTTAAATAAATCAAGAATAATCGTAATTTTTTTTAACAAACGGTATTTACAATTGATAATGATAGTTTACCGAGACCCTTTTAATGCTTTATATTTTTTTTATGGTCCAAATATTTGAGAAATAATTCTTTCGAGTGTATAATGTCTAAGATAAATGGATAAAAGGGTGAACATAATTATGAATACATAACATAAAACAATTAAATTATTAAATGTTTTTGGTCATTTACGTACCAATTATTAAAACTTTTATTTTTTTACGTTATGTACTCAAATTTTTGCCATCTATTTTCGTTTGGCTTCAAATTATAAGTATCCACGTACCTATTCAAATATTATATCCATATGCAACGTTAAATTTAAATGAAAAAATATATTAAATAATAATTTAGTTCACAAATTATCAAAAAAAGGAAATTAAATAAAACTATAAATTAAAATTAAATCTTTGGCTTATTTCATTTGTTGTCTTATGGTTTTCGCTACAAATAAATCAAAACACCCATTCACTGTTTAGTGTTCTATATGTGTTCTTATCAGAAGTACAATTGATAGTTTTGTTGCAATACGAATTATTCAAATTTAGTATGTATATTTAAAATCGAACACTCCCAAATTTTTGAATTAAATAATTAAATTCAAATCGTTCTCTGCATTTAACAAAAAAATTATACTCATAAATTCCAATACTTGTTATGCAATGTGCTCAAACAGTCTGATCTAGACACGAATATTAAAACATGCCTCTTTTCGTGATTTAATTCCGAAAGTATTGCAGTATATAACTAAAATCAAAATTGAAATGTTTAATTTTAACATAAAGTCGAAAAATAATTAATGGCAAAAATAAAAAAAAAATCATTTATTTTCCATTTATTTAAAAAATTAATAAAAATATCACGAAACTCCATATAAATATCAGCATTTTTGTCTTCACGTGACGTCAAATTGTGAAAAAAGGATAGCAACAGCATGCGCAATATTATACCTTATTTTCTGTATATCTTGCACGTACATAATAAACTAATAATTTTAAAATGTTTAATCGGTATGCTTTCTTATTAGTATTGCTCATGCTGTTGGTGAGTTTGATTATGGGGGGTTTCGTCTTTCGTGCTTCTGTCTTTCTAATTGCAATGATTTTACGACCAACATTGCGCCGAAATAGAACTGCTCTATTAATTTATTTTAAACTGATCAGTGTGATCAGTGATAAAGCGAAGCGATTTTGCTTTGTTCAGCGAGTTTGCTGTGACCATTTACTACTATGGAATCTTGAATTGCTATGTATGAGTAATGGTATATTTTAAAGCGTACATGGCATGCCTAGGTGATTAACTTAACAGAACTGTACTTTGCTCATATGCTCAATTAATATCAGTAACATTCGTCCTCCATATTCAAAATAGAATAACTTATTGACTTTTTGAACCAAACATGTAACTTAGTATAAATAATGAGCGAACAACATCCATCTTTATGGAGAGGTTTCTGAGCCTTTTCGAAATGGCTTGAAATGATTTAATAAATATTTATACAAAAAAGATTTCACATATCTTTTGTGAGTTGAGGGTAAACTCTCTCGTTGTTTTTTTTTATAAAAACGTCACTTTATACCATAAAAATATCGAAGTGGGGTTAACTTAATTTTTTTATATTATTTGCTTCAGTGTGCAAGAAAATGTTTCTATCATTACACAATTTGTTTGTAGATTGTATTATAAAATACTGAAAAAATATAATTCGCTTCATATGTTTCTTCAGTAAATTATGGTTATGTATACACCAGTAAATTATGGTTATACCGGGAGTTTCTTTTAAACTGAGACGATCAAATATCTCGAAAAATAGCCACTCTACGGAAAAAATGTCCATAATCAAAATTTAATCATACCGCGGGGGAAATACATTAGTGCAAAAAAATAGTCCCCCACCCCCCGCTTTGTAGGTGGGGCGGGGGTAACTTTTAAACTAAGATAGGAAGCCATATTTTTTATTGCAGATACGGATTCTACGACTAAAAGTACGTATGATTTGAATGAAATATTTTGTTCGGTTCATGATAGATGGCGTTGTAATCAACGAAATTCAATTTTTTCAATTTCTTCTTCTTAGAACACACGCATTCGATTCTGTAATACGTTTGAAATAAATAACATCACGTTTTCATTGGAAATACTCGAAATTCGTCAGCAAAACAATTTATTAATGTAAATGGCAGGTGAATAAAATAATTTTAGCTTAAAATAAGTGTTCAAAATGATGGCCTGCGACTTCAATGCACTTATTAATACGCATTTCCAATGATTGTACACAACTGAGAAGTGTGTTTGGTTGAATTTCAGCACACGAATTTCTGATTCGCTCAATCATGTTCTCACGTGTTGTTGGTTCTTGTTTGTAAACTATGTCTTTGAGATAGCCCCACAAAAAGAAATCTGGCGAAGTAAGATCTGGTGATCTGGCGGGCCAATTTATCGGACCAGCTCTACCGATCCAGCGACCATTGAAATCACGATCAAGTACCTTACGTGCTACCAACGAATAGTGTGCAGGACCTGGACAACCATCATGTTGAAACCACATGTTCCGTCTCAATTCTAAGTTCAAATTTTCAAGTAATATTGGCAGTTCATTTTCCAAAAAGTTTCGGTACATTTGACCATTCAAGTTGCTTTCAATAATGTGGGGCCCGATGAGTTGGTTGTCAATTATTCCACACCACACGTTGACAGTCCAAGGGCGCTGATGTTCAACTTGGCGAAGCCAGTGTGGATTTTCAACACTCCAATAATGCATTTTGTGTCGATTAACCGTTCCATGGTGTGTAAAAGACGATTCGTCAGAGAACATTACGCAACGAAAAAAATTGGGGTTTTGTTGTATTTGTTCACGTGCCCATTGACAAAAAGTTACCCGATTTTGGAAATCAGCGCCATGAAGATCTTGGTGTAAAGACACATGATATGGATGATACTTGTGCCGTTTTAAAATTCTCCAAACACTGGTGAGGGACAATCCGGAATCGCGAACTATTTCTCGTGTACTAACATGAGGATTATGAGTCGCTGCAGCCAATACAGCAATTTCATTATTTTCTCCAGTGACTGTTGCTCTACGGGTCCTCTTTTTCAGTTGAACATTTCCATCAGCAATAAATTGTTTGATAGTACGGCCAAATGAAGCACGTGAACGAATCCTATCCGGAAAACGTTGAGCGTAAATAGCAACAGCATTTTCAAGATTTCTGCCAGCTTCTCCATAAACCAGAACCATTTCAATTTTCTCGGGCACAGTTAAACGGTCCATTCTAAAGTATTTTATCGTTTATTTTGCAATTACGAAAAACATGAAGATAAGAAATAACACAAACGTTAAATGTGATTTACAAAACTGAATAAATTGTTTTGAGGACGAATTTCGAGTATTTCCAATGAAAACGTGATGTTTTTTATTTCAAACGTATTGCAGAATCGAATGCGTGTGTTCTAAGAAGAAGAAATTGAAAAAATTGAATTTCGTCGATACAACGCCATCTATCATGAACCGAACAAAATATTTCATTCAAATCATACGTACTTTTAGTCGTAGAATCCGTATCTGCAATAAAAAATATGGCTTCCTATCTTAGTTTAAAAGTTACCCCCGCCCCACCTACAAAGCGGGGGGTGGGGGACTATTTTTTTGCACTAATGTATTTCCCCCGCGGTATGATTAAATTTTGATTATGGACATTTTTTCCGTAGAGTGGCTATTTTTCGAGATATTTGATCGTCTCAGTTTAAAAGAAACACCCGGTATATCACAGTAAAAACCATTAAAAAAAAATTCCCCCTCACACCTCAAGTAAATCTATACATATTTTTAACTCGCTTCATTTTTACTGATAAAAATATTTTCGTCATGAAAATCAGGCTTTACCAGTAAAATAATGAGTAACTTTTATTGTCAAAGCCTGAGTGTTAACGGTAAAATTTGTAGGAAAATTTTCAAAATTTTGGCATTCAGAACAAAGAAACAATTTTTATGATAGTGATTTTTAGTTCTGGTTCGAAGCCGAATTCATAACCAAATTTTTTTAATCGAATCAATCGTATCATTCGACAATCCGATTTATAAGAAAACAATCAATAGAAAACAACTTTTTTCAATATAAATTGAATATGTATATCCTCCAAAAAATTGTTTAACTCGAAGAAAGAATCAAATCTACTAGATTTGAAAATCAAACAAACTAGGTTAATCTTCTAAAGATAAAAATTAATTTAAGAAAATATATTTGTATCTATTGATACAATATACATATAAGTAGTATAGTATAAGTCTATTGATTTTCATGTGAACTTTTCTCACACAAAGATAACTCAAACAACGTGATCGGAAATTTGAGTTTATAAAATTTTTATTTCGGGGTATCGATAGTTCGTCGACCTTTGTATGTAGGCATACTGGCGAATTCTAAAAAAATGCTTTCTATATTCTGTGTGAGTTTTGCGAATTATGTTTTTTTGGTGCGTGTTATAGAAATCTATTAATATTATAGATAAATTATTGAAATTTAACACAAATTGTATTTATTAGGTTTATGTATTGTAACCGAATAAAATCTATAGTTTTGAATCCAAATCCTAAAACTACATAGTATTTTACGATATACAAACCTTTTTATTTTGAGGATGTAATTTTATGGACCTGATTTTAAATCAAAGATATAAAATAGTTACGTCGGGGTATGAAGCTCCCAACTTTTACCATTGTACTTCTATTTGATTTTATTGGATTCTCTCCCCTATATAATTTTATACTACTTACTTAATATTTCCCGTTTCAATTCAACCGTAACTTTTTTCGCCTTGTGCCTGTTTAAAATGTTTATTATCGCCACATATTTATTACAATTTGTTATAACTGTTATTACCATAATTATGATGCTCTTATTGCTGCTGTTACTAAAAGTTATAGCACAAAAAATCCTCCAAAAATTTGTTTAGTACATACTACATACATAATAATATACGAAGCAACCGTCAACGACGAAAGAAATGTAAACAAATTTAATTTTCATAAATCCCATTATTCTGTTTATCCTTCGTCTAGTTAAAAAAAAAAAATACCATAGGGGGAACATTTTTAAATTTTGCCCGGTTTTTTTTTGTGCCAATTTTCCGTTTCCCCCTCAAAAGACAGAAAAAAAAATCTATAAAATCATGTAAAATTACAGATTACATTTTTGGATTACGATTTAATTCAATTTTAGATATAATTGAAATCTTTAAAATAATACGACAAGAACAATTTCTTATTGGATTTTATTAAGTTCGGAGTTTTACGTATCATGTTGAAGGTATTATGAGCTAAAACCAATCTACTTAAAAGATTTTATTCCTTATGTTCCTTGTTATAATACCCCATCTATCGACTTTAAAGCTATTTTTCCCAAATTCTGCTGTATAACAAGTAGGTACAGAAGGATATTTGATTTTTTTTTCTAAATTGATTTCTAATTTTAATTTTTCCCTTTTGTTAAAAAATACGAATCCTCTGAATAGATAAGTCAAAATTTCGATTTTCTAATTGACTTGTTATGTCAATTACAACATAAAATTTAAATGTTCATGAATATGTATGTATAACAAAAAAAAGCATAAAAGAATTTTGAGTGTAACGTACATTCCCCAAAATGATTGACTATCATTGAATGAAACATTATACCAAAAACGTGTATATGAATATTTTTATTATAAAATTCCGAGACTTCGTGATATAACCCCGTAAAATATGTATATATCCCAAAATCGATAATTACTGTGGTAATAACTTTTACGGCATATAGAATACCACAGTATTGTTAGAAACATACTAAGTTTCTTTCTCATATATAAACAAAAATTGTTTTTCTAAAAATAACCAAAAACAAAAAAGTTGGAAACTTTCGCCATAAAAGTTTCGATTTTTGTTTTTTATATTTGGTTCTGTGTTGAACAAAATCAAACTTTTTGGATAACACAAATTAAATTATAATTCGTTTTGGATGTTTCGCATCCCGTTTGGATTCTCAAATTTATAGCCAGATATGTGAACGCTAACACAGAAGATGATTATTTTTAACGCCACAGGCGGTAAATATAAGTTTCGTGTCATATATTTTTTAATTGGCAGTTAAATTTGCCAGTTCCTTAATAAAATTTTTTAAATCTTTACCCAATGTTTAACGAATTCATAATTATACCTTGTTCTGTTGTTTACTTCTTCGTATTCAAGTAAATAAAACAGATTGCGAATTGGGGAACAAATTCTTCAAATTGTTCCTTTTCCTATTGCAAGTAAATTTTTGCTTTTAATGAATGTGACTTGCTATGTATATTTAATATTTTGGCGCTCCACTGAATTTGTCAGATTTTTTTTTTTTTTAAATTTAGTAGAGTTTCAAATAGTTGCAAAATTTAGAAATTAATAAGCAAAAGTTAATACTGAAAATTATATTAAATTACATAATTTTATATTTTTTAGAATTTATCAAAATTTATAGAAATATGTGGCTGATGATAAAAAATGATTTCCCGACAACATGGGCATTTAATTTAAAAACTGTGTGTAACATTATTTTTATTGGTTTTTACCCTAGAACATGAAGTCTGCCGTCCCCTTTTTCCAGCATTTAAAGAAATTAGAAAATGTTTGACAAAAATATGGATTTATCTTTAATTCACATTCTAAAATCGAGAAGTCCTTAAAACCGCTTAACATTGGAGCGCGTGGATGACGGAAAGCTCCAAGGAATTTGGTTATAACTCACACATTAAACTTATTGAAGAATCATGGAGATTTCTTCATAATTCAGAAGCTAGAATTGAATACACCTCAAAGCCCCGTAGGATTAGACATTTTTCACCGCAAAGGTGACAGGATTTATTTTTATTTTTTTATTTTATTTTAAAGAACTTAAGGAAATAATATCAGCAAAATTAAGGAAAAAATAGCAGAAAATGTGAAGAAAATTCAATTGTCGGCTCATTTGTCTACAAAAAAATTATAAAATTGTATTATGTGTACCGAATGAAATTTGTGATTTGTACATGAAGAATTAAAACTAAACGGCAATATATAATCATTATTTTTCTGTACTTGTTCTATTGCACATATTGTACAGTTTTTAAATAATCGTATTCATTCAAACTTTTTGTTCATTTTACGGCGAACATTCACCTTTTCATAATCCCATTTATTATGTATGGATGTGATCTTAAGCCGCATTGGCAAACTGCTTGCCAAACCATATGTTTTTTTGCCAAATTTTTCAACAGCTATGGTAGTAATTGCTCCGTCCAGTTCTTTACCTTTCTTTTTGATGTAATATTGGGGACCTGGAAGTGTCGAGAAATCCATTTTGACGTAGGTCTCGTCGTTCATTACGAAACAAGAATCTTTTCTTTCGTTCAACCATTTATTGTGTTTCTTTGCTCGATCGATCCCTCTATTAAATAGTTCAATACTTCTTTTGGGGATTTTTGACTTCTTGTATGTTCGTAGATTATTTCTGGTTTTAGCTCGTTCCACAATCGATTTGGTTGTTTTGGTTTTTCTGGCCAAATCTCGCACAGACATCGAGGGATGTTTCGAAATGTTTCTTACAATTTTCTGATCCAACATTTTATTTGGAGCACCTGATTTTTCTCCGGATCCGGGCTTGCGTGATACAGAAAGATTGATTTGACATTTTTTTTTACATTTGTTACCGTATTATTGGAAACACCGGCCATTTTACCAATTTTTTTATTGGTATACTCGGGATGATCATTGCACAATCTAATTATTAAATCACATTTTTCTCCTTATGATGCGTCCATTTCGAAACAAATAAAACAAATGCCCAATTTGACGTTTATTCGTTTTTTTAAATTGTTTTTCTACAAAATAACGGTACCAGTTTTTTTCTTTTGCGTAGTAACCTATGAGATAATATAAATTTGGGAATCACAAATTTCATTCGGTACACATAATATGTAAGAGATCCTCCACAATTCGGCTCAATTTTTGATATTTTGAGTTCAGATCATCAGAAATATCAGGAAAAATGTATATGGTCGCGAAGGCAAAAAAGTAGTATATTTTGAGTTATTGAACATTAAACTCTAAAGTATATGTACGTTCATTTTTGCATATATGTATACTCGTTTAAATATATAATGCATATATATGTATATTTATGCGGGTATATACACCTTGCGCCATTGAAATGTTTGAATTTTTTTAATAAATTTTGGAAATTCCGCCGTTTGCTTCAAAAGTATATGGCAAAAATGATAGATTCTGATTATCAACACAATTTTTACACTATTCCAATTACATGTATTCAAATACACAGAACGGTGATCCGCCATTTTAGACCTACATAACTTTGGATAATGAATATTTGCGCCCTACCTCGTAACAATTTGGTAGGTCTTTACAGTATTTTTAACAAAGTTATTTCAATTGAAAAATAGTTTGTTGTTGACAATGGTAATTTTTATTCAAAATAAGGATTAACAGAAGTAAAATAATTCATCTCAACCAGAATAAGTTAAGAGAAATTGCACTTTTTAAAATCAATAATTAATGACCCCGCCCTTGGCTTTTATGATGGCTCTAATACGGATCGGCATTGAATTGTAAAGTTTGGTTAAATACTATATTGCTATTTCTTCAAACCATGGCTAGTGGAATTCCAGTTCGAATATTGAAGGAGTTTGCCAGTGAATTGGCTCCAATATTATCTAAAATTTTCCTACTTTCATATAAGCAAGGTGACTACCCGAACGCCTGGAAGAATGCAATGGTGCAACCTGTGCTGAAATGGGGTTGTGACAAAACTAACCCTTCGAGCTACCGGCCAATATCAATTGTGTCAGCCGTCGCTAAGGTCTTTGAGAAATGCATCAATCAACATATAGTTAGATATCTTGAAATTAGCAAACTAATTTCGGATAGACAATACGGCTTTCGTTAAAGCCGATCCACGACCGATCTCCTGACGTATGTCACGAACAAATGAAATCTCGCCCTAGAACACCACGGAGAGGCCTTTGCAATCGCCTTGGATATATCCAAGGCTTTTGATAAGGTATGGCATGAGAATCTTATTTGTAAACTTGTGGCATACGGGCTGGACTCGATGACAACCAGGTGGATTAAAAGCTATCTCAATGACCGAAAAATCAGCGTCGTGCTTAATGGGAGATCATCATCGACGCACTCCCCAAATGCCCGAGTCCCTCAGGGATCACCTTTGTCACCGACCCTGTTTTTGCTATACATCAACTATTTGCTGGATAGCACTGTAAACCCTATCCATAGCTTTGCGGATGATGCCACATTGCATTCTTCTATTTCATTCGAGGCGGAGCCTAGCATTACAGATCTAAATAATAAACGGTCAGAAGTCGTAACTTCTCTTAATCCCGATTTAAGTACAATATTTGAGTGGGGTAACAACAACTTAGTACAATTTAACGAAAAAAAGACACAAATATGCACATTAATAAAAAATGGAGGTGTGGCCAACACACGACTTTCTTTTACGAACATCGAATTTTGAAAAACTTTTATAATTCAAATTTCCCGCAAACTTAATTAAGATTGTTTTTATTATTTCATGTTTTCTGTAAATTGTATATTTTTGAAATATTTGCAAAATAAATTTTCTGTTTTACGGAATCTGGGAGCTGGGAACTGGGACCCCAAAATTTATGTAAAAAGTTTAAACATGAAGTTGCAGTTTGATTGCTTAAACCATTTGGACTACAAATTGACAGTCATATGTATATACCAACAGACACCATTTCAAAACTCAATTTTTTGAACTCATTAGTACACACGTAAAAGAAATAAAAGGTGATATTTATGAATTTAAATTTTTTCTTTTAATTTTTTGGAATTTGTATTAGTGATTTTTTGTAAATCTTATACTTTTTAAAATATGTGCAAAACACATTTTCGGGCCGAGAGTGGCCACTTCCGGTTGACCGATTTGGCAATTTAACATACATGTAGGCTAAATATTTTTATAACATACAGTACGTCACTGAAGTGTGCAAATTAATTATAATTAGCATAATTGGGCTAATACACACAATAATTAAAATGACAAATGCAAGAACTGCTGTAACTCCCTGTAAAAAAGTGTGGGGGGGGGGCAGGAGTTGCGAAATATTTTTGCAATTATAAAACGATATATATACTTAAGTATTACAAACCCTAATAAGTCGTTAAAAAAGTTAAGAAACATGAAAAAATGATCCACATTCAATTATGTAATATTTGCATTAAAAACCGGAAGTATGTCACTGTAGTGTGCAAATTAATTATAATTAGCATAATTAGGCTATATATACACATATATTTATGTGTTGGCAAAACAATATTTAATTTTTTTTTTATAAAATTTTTAAATTTTTTTTAAATTTTTTTTTTAAATTTTTAATTTTAATTTTTTTTAATTTTTAATTTGTTTATTTTTATTTTTTTTTGATTTTTGGAAACATTTTGTATTAGTAATTTTTTGTAAACCTTATACTTTTTAAGATATTTGCAAAACAAATTTTCTGGCCCAAGGGAGTGGCCACTTTCGGTGGACCGATTTGAAGTAAAATTCACTGGGACCTCCCAATTTATCCAAAAAGCTTAAATCTGAAGTTTCAGTTCGATTGGTTAAGCCATCTGGGCTGTAGAGAGGACACAGACTGACAGACAGACAGACGGACAGACAGACGGACTGACAGACAGACATCATTTCGAAACCCACTTTTTCGGACTCAGGGGACCTCAAAACAGATAAATCTTCAATAATCTCAAGGTCGAAAATTTTCATGATTACTATACTTTATTTTACTTACGTAAAAGAAAGTAAAAAGTCGCAACGACTACCCATTTGTGGTAAAAAACCATATTCTTGTGGGTTGCGACTCAATTCGACTGCTTGGTGTTCAAATAAGTAACAAACTCAAATGGAATGAACACATTGTTGCATTGGCTAAATCAGCTTCAAAAAACTCGGGTTCCTGAATCGATGCAGAAGGTTTTTCAAATCGCATCAAGTTCTCCAGATATATGTATAAAACCTTCATCCGACCATGTATAGAGTACTGCTATCAAGTTTGGGGAGGTGCGTCTTTTACCACCCTCCACTTATTGGACAGGGTTCAACGCCGCGCTATCAGAATAATACGGAATCCCAGACTTACTCAAGAACTAGACAGCTTACAGCATCGTAGAGATGTTGCAGAACTCTGCGTCTTCTACAGATGCTTACATGGTAAATGTTCTGCAGAACTATCGGAGAAAATTCCACCATTCGTTACAACAACAAGAGTAACAAGAGGAACAACCAATGCACATAGGTTTACGGTGAAGCTCCCGAAACCTCGAACTGAAGAAATCAAGCGCGAATTTATATACCGAACATCAAAAAAGTGGAATTCGCTAATACATTTCAAATTTCCGAAGGAATATAAAATGAATAAATTTAAGGTAGCTATTAATCTTTACTTGCAGGATCACGCATTGGGTGCAGAAGCTCTGACAGTTACAAGGAGCTAGGACCGTTAATAAGTCCGCTCTGCACCCAATTAAAAAATTTATAAAAAAAAAAAAAAGCCAGACTTCTTCTATAAGTTTTTTCCGCTCTTTGATACTTTTCAGCTTGTATTTTTTGATCTTCTTTCCCATGAAAGGCGAAATATTTTCAACAATATTGAGGTCAGGACTATTTCCTGTCCAGGGTAACGACTCAATCCCCCAGGTATTCTTAAATTTGGCTACCTAAAAATAAGCATTCTTATGTCACAAGTAACGTCAATAACTTAAAATGCGCGCACTGTAACATACGGGGTTGAATCATCTTGGAAGAGTGGAATACCGATGTATTGAGTCGGGTCCTCAATAGTCACGACGCAGGTTTCGATGATTTTTTTATATTTTTCTCCGTTTACTGAACTATCCAGACGGCGTCGTGATCAAACAAAGGCTGTTATGGCTCCTCAGGCCACAACATATGTTAAATGTTTTACTGTCTGTGAAATACATTCTATTGAATACCTTTTGCCTTTTCGTCGCCGAACACTTATCCTTACATAGGGTCCAAATGTATTGAACTTGGATTCATCCGAGAATATGAACCAGTGCCATTCCTCGGGCATTCAGTTTTCTGATTCTATTGCGAATTTGAGGCTTGCAGCTCCCATTTTTGCTATCAGTAATGATTTTCTCGCAGGTCGATAAGCATAGAGGCCAAGTTCCTTTAGTCTTCTTTTAATAGTAGGAACTGAAATAGTGTCGGTTGTTGCTATTAGAAGCTACCTTCTCAGCTCCAATGTTGGTTTATCTCTTTGCAACAGAACCGACTTATCTCGCGACCGTTTGATTTTCGGAATAGTGCCTTAAAACTTTCTAATTGCTGTTTGACAACACTAAATTTCTCTTGCAATTTGTGAATGTGTGTCCTTTTTTGCTTTTAGTTGCACAATTTAATTTAGAGCGACCCATTTTAAAATTAACTCTTTGACTACTTAATTGAAACCAAATGCACGAAAATGAACCTATGCAATGAATCAGCATATTATGTAACTTGCTATCCTTTCATAGTTTGATGTACAATAGCTCAAAATCTACTCATTTTTGTTTAGTGTCCATAGCTCACACAAGGAATAATCAGGAATCGGGCAAATAGCAAAAGTAAAAATCCCCAAAAAATCCAAACTGAAGTGTCCCGTTAAAAAGGAAGACCGCATTAAATTTTTATTAAATACAACATGAAAACAAACCTGCTAAACGGTTTTGAGGAGTTTTTTATTTAGTATCAAAGATACAATCGTAATGCCAATGCTATCTTATTGTATTTACATATATAGGGTTTTCCAATAAGAGTGATATGATTTCTTTAAAACAAAAACACACTAATTGTTAAGGAAATTGAAATGTTTTTTATTTAATGTGAAGTACAATCGATACAATTAAGTTCTGAATAAAACGTCATTCAAATGGCCTCCACGACTTCTTCTGCAGGAACGAATTCAATGAACCCAATTTTCGAGCACTTTTTCCACTAAATCAAGTCGTATGTCATGAATAGCACGTTCAATATTGACTTGTAAAGCTTGAAGAGAGTTTGGTTTATTGCTAAAGACCAATGACTTCAAATAACCCCGCAAGAAATAGTCTAATGGTGTTAAATCACAATTTCTTGGAGGCCATTCAATATCACAATTTCTTGAAATAATCGAATCTCCAAACTTTTCTTGCAATAATTCAATTCTTGCACGTGCTGTGTGGCACGTAGCCCCGTTTTGTTGGAACCAAATGTTGTCAAGATCAACTTCTTTCAATTTCGGCCATAAAAAGTTGGTTATCATCGATCTATATCGATCTCCATTGACAGTAACGGTGTTACCAGCTTCCAGACCAAAAACCACACCAAACTGTCAATTTAGGTGAATGTAATAGTTTTTCATGAATAATTTGTGGATTTTCTTCGCACCAGAATCGACAGTTTTGTTTATTTACCGCACCACTCAGATAAAAGTGAGCCTCATCGGAGAAGATGATTTTCTTAAAAAAATCATTATCGTTTTCAAGTTGTTCCAAGGCAAAATCAGCAAATTCACGACGTTTACGGTGGTCCAATGGCTTCAGTTCTTGAGTGAGAACAATTTTATATGGATGCAAACCCAAATCCTTTCTCAAAATCCGCCAGGTTGTGGTTTGAGACAGTCCCAATTCTTGAGAACGTCTTGGAATCGACAAATTAAAGTCTTCAGCCACACTTGCCTAAACGGCAGCAATATTTGCATCACTTCGAGCGTTTCTTTATCTTATTGGCACTTGAACATTATGTGAAGAAAATGTACGCTCAAAATTTTCAACAATTCGACGAATAGCGAGCACTCTTGGGGCCCTATTCAAGAAATTCACCCGAAAAAAGTCGCCGACGAATATCTGTCAAATTACATCATTTCAGTCGAAAATGTTAATTACCGCATTCTTGAAATTCGTCGTCGAAAAATTTCGATCGAAAAGCGATTTTTTGGCGTAATGTTCGTAATTTAGGCCTAGGCAGATGCAAGAGTAGTTCTAGTGGGGTGTTTAAGCCCAATGATATTAATAGTTATTTTTGCTCTAGTTTGAACTCGGGCAGTAGTACCGTCGATTTGTTCTCTAATGCGTCCTCTAATTCGTTTTCGTTTTCAAATATTTCTCTCGAGGATTTACAGTCTGCCATTTGGAATGTTAAGTCGGAATCTTCTGGTCTGGATAACGTCAATTTAAAATTCGTTAAACGAGTTTTCCCTTTCGTCTCAAAATATTTGTTACATATTTTTAATTTTATTCTCACATCCTCTTCCTATCCAGATCAGTGGAAGCTAAGTAAAATCATACCCATCCCAAAGATTAGTAATCCTTCAGAGCTATCCCATTTGAGGCCAATTAGCATTTTAAGTTCTCTCTCTAAAGCTTTCGAGATAGTTGTTAAAACTCAAATTCAATCGCATCTAAATAGCAATAGTTTAATTAGTTTCTTCCAATCTGGGTTTAGAAAATTTCATAGCACTTCTACTGCGTTATTAAATGTATGTGATGATATTAGGCGTAATATGAATAATAGGGAATTGACTTCTTTAACGTTGTTAGATTTTTCTAAGGCCTTTGATTCTATTAATCACAGAATTCTTTTTAACAAACTCTTATCTCAGTTTAGATTTTCGGTTTCCGCTGCCAGACTAATTTTTAACTATTTTTCTAATCGTTCTCAGGCAGTTTTTTTCGACAATTCTTTGTCTGATTTCCTTCCTGTAATTTCCGGCGTTCCTCAGGGTTCAGTGCTGGGTCCTCTATTGTTTTCTATGTACATTAATGACATAGAATCCTCTATTCACCATTGTTCATTTCACATTTTCGCTGATGATGTCCAAATTTATAAAAATAGTCGTTTAGATCAGGGTTCTATTGATAGGAATATTTCTCTGATAAATGAAGACTTAAGTAATATCGCTAGTTGGTCGGTCTGTAATAGGCTCGTTTTAAATGCGAATAAATCTCAGTCGATCATAATTTATAAAAAATCGTTAGACACCTCGTCCTTTCCTGGTATTTTTCTGCAGGGTTCGCTAATTAGGTATTCAAATACTGTTAGAGATTTAGGCTTAGTTATTAATAAAACTCTTTCTTGGGGTGACCATTTAGTTAGTATTAGTAAGAGGGTCTTTGGTATGCTTAGTTGTTTGTATAAAGTAGTAGGATTTTCTGATAGTCAGTTTAGGAAAAAAATGTTTTTGTCTTGTCTTCTTCCTCATTTTATTTATGGTGACGTAGTTTTATTCGGTATGCTTCAGGAAAATATGAACGTTCTCCAAAGATGTTTCAATGCATGTACTAGGTTTATTTTTGGTATTAGGAAATTCGATCATATTTCTGCCTCCTATAGCCTTGTTTTAGGATGTAGTTCATCTACCTTTTACGAATTTCGCGTTTGTCTTTTTATTTTTAAACTTCTCAAAGCTAAGAAGCCTTGTTATCTTTATAGGAAGTTACTTTTTAGCAGGTCTCATTCCTCAAACTTCCGCCTGATTCCGGCCAAAAATAGTTGTAGGTCGCTAAACAAATCCTTTTACGTTAGGGGAGTTTCTCTTTGGAATTCAATTCCATTGGAAATTAAGAGTTTGGGATCGGCCAAATTATTTAAGTCAACATTTTTGGAGTGGCGTGATTGATGGGCAATACGTAGTTTTCTAAATTTATTTTTAATATTATTGTTAATTTTTAATATTATTTCACCTCTTGCTGTACATTTTATTGTAAATGAGCTATTGCTCAAAATAGAATGTGTATGCATAGGATGGAAATTGTTTGAAAAAATTTAAAAGGTTTTTCTGCCTACTGAAAGCAGCTTCATCATTTTATTTTTGTTCTTTTGTTCCGTTTACTCTGTTTCCATCTGTGCTTTTCCTTTTAATATTAAATTATTGTTAAAGTACAATTGTTAAAGTACAATGAATTTGTCTCGCCTAGTAAAAAGTAGACGAATTTCATTTTCGTTAACGTTTAATTGTCAAATTCAAATAAATAAAATATTTTGTGAATATTTATTTTGAAAATAAAGAAGTATTGTGGATTAAAAATGCAGAAACAAATTGCAAGATATTTCGAAAAACCAAAAGGAATCTTTTTACAAAAAACGAACTTTATATATACCATATGTACATATATTAAATATTATGTATAAAAAAATCTAACTTTTTCTGTAATCTAGAATGTAAACATATAATGTAGCATAAGAACCTAGATTAATTGCTTTTCAATACTGCAAATGTGTATTCTATAATAGCAAAAATAAAAGACATACATATTTATATTTTTTAAACCATGTTAAATATTTTTTATTTTTCTTAAATTCGATGAAATGTTAAGCAATAAAACAATGGTGTTGTCGTTGTGGTGTCTCACAATGGTTTGTTGTATCCTCCTGCATTCAAAATCCATTCACGCCACGAGTAAAAACTATTAACTAAGTCATCGTAATTTACTTGTACGCAGTTCAAATAGTTTAACGAACTTTTTGTCTGACAGTCCAAATAGATTTTGCTGATGTATTTCAATACGGCTTGTTTACGGCTTATTTTGTTTGTTCGATGGCAAAATGGGATATAATTATCTCTATCTCACATAATCAGGTCAATTTAAAAGAATGTGATTCAAATTAATAAACTTATTTTCTTGGTAAGTAAAAAAAAAATTACATAGATTTGCCACAACAATTGCATTGGATAATTTCAAAAAAAAAAAATTATCTAATTTACTTTTTGTGTACTACAACGTAATTGTTGCTGTAATCTTTTTTTTAAATTTGCAAGAAAATAAGCTTATTAATATATTTTTTGTCACAAACACTCCAAATTAAACAAATATTTTTGATAATATTTTTATATTTTGACATAAATTTATACAGCACAACGTGAAGTGGGTCAAAATTCAAGTGCTGAATATAAATTCCGATTAATTTCAAGAATACGGAAAAATCGTGTAGGTGAATTTATCGGTGATTTTTTGAGGGAATTTTTATGATCGAAAGAAATCGTCGACGACTTTTTCGGGTGAATTTCAAGAATAGGGCCCTTGGACGATTATTACTTACGACTATAAAATGGCAAAACCGCACGAAAAGTTGCAATTGGAGAACGATTATTTTGATAATAAAACTGAATAATTTGTAAACGTTGTGCTTGTGTATATCTCACCATGATGAAATTGTAAACATTACTGAATACAATGAAACAAAAAATGACAGATCATGACATATTACAAATGGCCGAAACGTCACTTAAAAATCATATCATTATTCATTCCTATTGGAAAACCCTATATCATAAATTCTATTTTTCGAGAAACTTGATTTGAAGTTTGAATTTCGGTTTCCCTGTTATTATAAACTATTAACGTACTTACATCTATTTTTATTAAGAATATTCCCCTGCATCGGTCTGCATTATTATTTTCCCTAAAACAATTCACTTTTTTTCTAGAAAATTTATTTGGTTTTAATGCATTTCTGGAGTATTTCCATGCACTCAAAAAAAGGTTTTAGGTTTGAAAAAAGGTTGGGGTTTTATTCTTCCTGGTTTTTGTCAATAATAAATTTAAATAAATAAATTCTTCAGTAAATCCTTTCCGGTACCTTAACTGCTTTAAGTTTTGTGTTTCGTACAACAAATGTTTTACGGATAAAAATGGTGGGAAGCTCAATGAAACAGAAGCTGCACTATAATTCCGAAAATCGGCTGGTTTCAGTTGAATAAGTTTTAAACACATCTGTTTGAGTTTATAGATTTTATGTGCCTTAGTCATGAAACGGGACTGTAAGTTTTGTAACGATACGAAGAGAAACCGAGGGGCCTCCAGAACAGAATTGTTCTTGGCTGCATGATTTACCCCAGATCATCAACAGAAACTTTGTTATTGTTCACTTAGATGCTTCAACGGTGGACTGTCTCAGCGTGGCTAGGGCTCAGTGGAATGGGAGAGTTGATTATGAAGCGTAACTAAATCTTGCGTTGCCGCCGAAGGAATGGATTGGAAAGGATTAGACAATCAAGAAAGGAACACACGCAACAACAATACTCACCGATACACGACTACTTACCAAGACCACATCCTCACTCTATCTCACTTTATTACCTCATTTTAGGTCACTATAACAATCACTCGAAAGCAAACGAAATCAACACAAAATAATGGCGAAACCTTGATAACGGTGGATGGTTTTAAAGTGAAAAGCGCAAATAAAATTTAATTCCAATTAAAAGGTATATTTTAAAAAAACTATCGAATCATTTGATATCGAGGTTGGTACTTGTAGTATCAAAAAAAGAAAAAATATTGCAAATCCAATAAATATTGTATCACTACCAAAGTTTGGTTAGTTGAGGTTAGTCCTAAATACTAAAAGAGGGGGGGAGGGGGGGGATTACAAAATACAATTAAGATCTAAAAAGAAATCGGAGAAACAACTCTAACTCTGTAAATTCAATACAAAAAAAAATGTTTAACAATATAATTTAACAAACATTTATTTAACAAACAATTGAAACGTAACTTATTGATGCTCGTTGGTCGACATTGATGATCCCAAAATTTTAGATATATTATGTACTTTGTACATAACACTTAATGGCTATAAGTTAACAGGTTGGTTGCCGTTTTTCTTTCGGAGCGTGCACAAGAATTGGACGATTTAATTATTTTTCTTCTTAGTTATTAATTTCATTAACGTTATTATTCATATCAATCAGATTTATCATTCGATAATCTAACACTTTCTTTGATCGTACGAGAAAAGCCAGATTGTTTGCTTTTGTTTTTATTACTACTACTGCACGTCAACTTGTTCACTGACACAGTCCAAACGTTATTTTAACAAAATTTAACTCTTTTCACTTATTTCACTGTTTTAGTTTGTTTTTATTATTTGTATAATTTAATTGCTCGTTTAGAATACACTAGTTCTTATTAAATTTAAGTTAACATAACTTATTTTATGTATGCACTATTAAAGTTAATAGATATTATTGATTTAACTTTCTTATTAACTTATTTATTTCACTATAGCATATTTATTAACTTATTGAATACGTTCACTATCAACTAAACTTATTTATTAACTTTATGGATTTTATTATACTTATTTATTAATTGTCTTATTATTAGAAGTATTTTTACCCAATCACATTTTAACTAGTTAGAATCACTCGCTATAATTCCCAAATTTTTTAAGTTCCTCTCAACACTACTGTGGACGTCATCGATTTCTTGAATCTGCGAGTGACCTGGTCCAGAAAATGTTTGCTCAATTTGTATTAACTGTTGGTTCTCTTCTAGCAATTTGGTTAGCGCTAGTGAAGTACATAATTCGATTTTTATTTCAGGGAATGTACGAGCCAGACCACAAAATTAATTTTGTAACTAAAGGATTGTCTTCTAAAGCATTCGATATAATATTTACGAGCGCTGGCGCTATTTTATTGTCGGTACTTCCACTTAACGTTTCATGCCAAACAGCAGAATAGATTACCTTATTTTTATTGCAATGGCCTGTCAGATTTTTCACACTAAATTTGCGCTTATAAAAGAATCTGGATACGTTTGCTTTCGGGAGAGCTAACACATTCTAAAATTCATAACAAATAACGGCAGTGTTGTCATATAGATTGATGCTGCCCTTGTCCCTTTCCAATTTGGCTTGGACCGACTATAAATGTAAACAACTGTTATGTTAAAAAAACATAACCTAGTATCTTGATATAAACCTAGCATTGTTTTAGAGTTTTGTTATTGGATTGCAGTTTTATTTTATCTAGGCCCGACTGTATGAACGATGATAGATGATTAATTGCCTGATTTATCGTAGTTTGCATTGTATGAACGACGCTAATACAGAAAATTAATCGATGATTTTTTTTATCATCCGTTTTATCCTCTCTTTCTGGTGACTGAATCAGAGAGTAAAATATTTTTTGTTGTTTTTTTTAATGTTATTAATGTGCAGAAAAAATCGAATTTTGTTACAAAATTCGAAACTACTCTAAACAAATATTAAACAAAAACGGTTATAGGCTTTTGTAGCTTAGACTATGGGCTTTCAAAAAAATATAGTGTCTTTAGCGTGGGCTCCAAAAAGTTGAATTATTTAAGCAAAAGAAAGTGGAGAATAGTTTACTGATTCAGGCATGTCATAATAAACGGGACGGTAATTATTTGGCACAAAATGAGTTTTTATTGTTGCAAATACAAAAATTATAAAATACTAATAATAATTAGTGACAAAAAAGTGCGCAATTGTGCTAAAAGTGCGTTCGATGATTATCGCAAACCGGCCTTTCGAACGATGCACAAGAATAATTATTTTTTGTTTTCCTTCCAACTACAAACAGAATTAGTTTTTGTAAGTATTATAATTTAATGAATAATTTATTATTTTGAACAATTTTATATTTTATTATCTAACACCATCAAAACGCGAAAATAAAAATATGGCCGAAAGGCAACACTATGGACCAACGTAACTTTTGTTGTTTGTGTGTTTTTGTTGTTTTAAAAAAGTGTACTGGAGGCACCCAGTGCGCGGCGAGCTCATGTTGGTACTGGAGAAATATTATGAATCAATATTGTAGTGGTTCATTGGGTGAACTGCCACAAGTCATAAAAAATAGCCAAAACAGCGTCAAATTACATAAAGCATTTATTTTAGCCATGAACAAACTACGAGAAACGCAAGAAAACTTCTTGCATTTACCTTCGAAAATACCGACGTCGTGTGTACATTGACCCTTTTAGGGAACGGACATGACTTGCCCTGGCTGGCGTTTTAAGTAAACTGCCAGACCCCGGCGTCATTTCGGCCTTTAGTGCTCACTACTACCCAGATTTTTAGAGGAGGTAACCGAAATCCGCCCTCTATTCATGAGGGAAATTTGAGTTTCAAATTTCGACTGTTCCTTCAAAGACCCAGTGTATTCTTAAAAATGAAGATTTTTTTTTAATATCAGACAGGAAATGTGTATTCTCCAGAATATATTTTATCCCGTTTCAGACGTGTATCCATAGCACGGACAAACCATAACATTAATTTCACTTTTTACAACAATTTGGCTGGAATTCCTTTTCCATTGTTTGACTGGATCTCCTTTTCAAAAAGAATTTTTAGCCAAAAATCTAAAAAGAATCCCAGTCAAAAAGATTTGACTTGAATGCCTTTTTAGTCTTTTAATTGAAGTACCCTCTGAAAAGGCATTTCAGACTAAACATATTTTGATCGAGTTGCCTTTTAATTTTTGACTGAAATAACTTTCTGTTTTTGACTAGAATTCAAAGAGCCAATATATCCTATTCAAATTATTTAAATAAAAGTAAAATAACAACAAATGGAGTCAACACAGAAGAAAATGAGGAATATGGAAATTGGAAGGTTATTTTCCTGTGTAGAAAAATATAAAAATGTAGTGATGTGTAAAAAAACCGACGCGGTTTCGAACCAAAAGAAAAGTGAATCTTGGAAGAAAATTGCGATCGATTATAATTCCCAAAATATGAACCAAAAAACTAAAACGCAACTTCATAACACATTTAGAAATAAATTAAATGACTTTCGAAAAAACATAGCAGTAGAAAACGCTGAACGGTTTAAAACGGGCGGTGGGCCTTATAAACCCAAAATGAATGAATCCAATCCGTTATATTCTTTTGTGGAAGCTTCCGTTCAGCCACTTCAAAACATTGATTCAACCGATGCACTATTTCAAGTATGTAATTTATAATGCTGTAATTAAAATCATCACAGTATTGCTTTAACATTTTGCTTTTTTTAGGACGATGATGCAAACGATGAGTATTTCGAAGTTGAAATTGTCGATCAAGAATTGATGGATTATCCAGAATCCGGCCAAAATGTTGTCACACATACGGATTCAGAACCAAAAATGACGATTCAGAACAATCCAGAATCCAGTAACCCAGACGCCACACCACAAATTAAGCCTCAGTCATCTAAATCTGCTTCGAAGATTTCCAAGTCAGAAAACTTAAAAAATCAAATGATGTCTGAAATTATTAAAACTGAACAACTGAAACAGGAATACATCAACACAAAAATTAGTAAGCTTTTAAATTTAAATTCATTCTGTAACGTTAATAAACTCGTAATACGTAATTCAAAATGTAGTAGCTACTTATGATGGAATCAAAAAATAAACATAAGTGTAAGAAAAGTAGATAAACCTTGGCGGTTTTATTATACGCGGTTTCCATATAACGCGGCACGAGTTAATCGCGTTAGAGAAGGGTTGACTATATAAAAAATACCTTTCTGATTTTTCTAGTTTGTTCCTGATTATTATGTCGATTTCCATAATTATACATTTTTTATATAATAATATAATTATAAGTAAAATTGAGCATTGTTTTTTAAAACACGCTCCTTTTTTTATTTAATTGTATTGTCAAAAATTTAACAAATTCACACTACGAAATTTATATTCCTCATTGCTCTTAATAGTATTTTTTTGGTGATACATTTTTTATGATTCAGTGCCGCTGGTTAACGGTTACTGTTGGATCGTGCGGTCGGCTGCTATTATGTTGAGCTTCTCTCTCAGTTTGTGGTTCAATTTGCTGAGACACTGTGGTCGCAACCGGAACTCCAAAATTTCTGCCTTCCCCTTCGGCTGTGTCTCGTACATTTATTAGTTCGATAACTCTATCCTCCAAATCACTAAAATAATATTTTGTGCCGGGTCCCCCCCCACCTGTTCCTGTACGAAGTAACTTATTTACAGTAAGTTTACTCCTCAATTTATATATCCAGTCCTTTCAAACTTAAACAAATATTATTGATATAGGTTTTTTTAGGTCTTTCTTTAATTTTTAATTTTTTAATTATTAGCTATAATTATAGACCTTTTATTTAAATTAAATGTATTTATTTATTAAAAAATTGATTTCGCCGATATTTCGATGTTTCACATCATTTTCCTGACGGTTGTTTTTTTTTTATGTTAAACATAAAAAAAACAACCTCCTGGAAAATGATGTGAAACATCGAAATATCGGCGAAATTAATTTTTTAATAAATAAATACATTTATATTAAATAAAAGGTTTATAATTATAGCTAATAATAAAAAAAAAACAAATATGAACATACAAATTTGATGTAAAGAAATTAACTCACTTTTTTTCATTTTTCGGCGGTATTTACTGGAAGACCCGTGGCATTTAAAATAATGGTTTGATTTTCCCATAAATGGTTTACAGGGGATCGGTATAAAATATACCATTACAATATCTTGCAGTAACAAACTCTTGCTTTTTTTATTAATCTTGCAACATCAAAATCTTGCATTATAAAATCTTCCAATTACAATTTCTTGCAATTGCAGAATCTTGCAATACAAAATCTTGCATACAAAATCTTGCATACAAAATCTTTTAAATATTTTTTTTTGTTAGGCTTTATTAAATAAATGTTAAAAGCTGTTTTATAATTTATAATCGCTAATTATTTCAATTCATATAATTTACAGTTATTTTCAGAAAACAAAATGCTTATAATCAATTTAAACTTTTTTTTTAAATATCAAATGTTTGTAAAAATATCTTAATTAAGCATTGTATTTTGCGCAATTCTCTTAAGAAAGGCAGTTTTACCATAACACTGCCTCTGTTCCGTATAATTTTTTTTATTCTTTTGTTTTTTATGATGATCTGTTTTTTTTCGGTAGTACCATTTCGAATTTTCTCTACGTGATGTTTGGCCACAATTAATTCGTTCGATAGATCTTTGATTAATTTATTTCAGCCTGCATGGCGTTTTCCAATAACCACTTTTAATCTCCGGTGTCATGCCTCGACACTATTTTCGGTCCGCGGAAAATACTCCGTACCTGTTTCTGCGTTCCCAACTATCCAAAATTTGGGATTATATTTGGGGCGCACATTTAAATCACCAATATAATTTTTTTTGAAGCAGCTCCCTATCTTTTTTAAAACGTTGTCCTCAAACGTGCTGCTTAAGCTCAAATAGTAATTGGCGACTTCGTCTGATGGTACGAATGAGAGACTTTTAATCATCCGGATTTTTAGAGAGAATTCTTCTGAATTCCCATATTTTGCGGGTAATCTATTTTTTTGGACCTCCCGCCAAATTATTTGTCCAAAACAAAACTGGCAGCCTTTGAAAGTTGATTGAGGGAAAAAAGCTTTGGCGGACCAAAGAATAACATTTTCAAAATCGCATAATATTCTTTCTGGGTTAAGACTCAATTCGTATTGAAGGCAAATTTTCCTCAATTCGAAAAATAATTGATCGTAGCATTTTCTGGATTTTTTGCTCATTATACAAAAAACCAGTGGTACTATCTCCCATTCAACGTTTCCATGTAGAGTTGTCGCATTATGGAAGGAACTACATCGAACATTCCGTCCATAATCCAACAATTGCATTCTGCAAGAAGCGCTAAAGAGGATTTAGTACCGAGTAAAATAATTTTTCTCCCTCGCAACAATCTTCAGACAGAACGAACAACTCTCCTTCCATGTAGCGTATTTCTTCAGGTACATTAATTGCCTCCAAACTGTTTGGCTCCTTTGCTGTCTTGTGAGCACGCGCACGATGGATCTTGTTTTTTTTTAGATTCTTTGCTTGGTAAGTAAACCCGCAAAATGCTAGGTGTATCCACAATTGAGTCAGTAATAATACGAGATGGCGGAATGTCACAATTTTAAGCTGTGGTTTTCAAAGTATGGTTTGTTTCACAAATAGTTTTCTCATGCGTTATAGGTGCATTGGAATGCACAGATGGTGCCTTAATAATTTCGTGTTTTTCATTTATTAAACGTGTTACTACATGCGCATTGCATGAACATTTCTTCTGCTGGCTACACATCCAATTGTATGATTTTTAGTTTTACGGGCTAGGTGGAAGCCAAACCCGTCAATTATTAATTTGTCTTTTCCTTTAATGGACACTAGTGATGTGCTAAATCGGTTCTTTTTGTTCTGTTTTGCTTATTTTCTCTTACGTTTTTAACAAAAAAGAATCGACTTAGCCCATCACTATTGGAAACCACTGTAGAAATACTCATATTCATTTCTATAAAAAATATTATTATGTAATTTTAATATGCATTATTCAAAATTATCATAAACCGTACTTAATTGTACATATATTAATAGAGCAATTTTTGTTTGTTAATATATTTTATTTTGTTTCTGATTATGAATATGTATGTGGAAGAAAGGTAACTTTCATTTCATTTTATTGTTACTTTTAGTGTAGTGGCAATTATCGTAATACAGTAGAATTGAATCACCGCTGATCGCGCGCGCGATTCTATAAATGTACGGGAAATTGTTATGCAAGATTTTGTAATGCAAGATTTTATAATGCAAGATTTTGTAATGCAGGATTTTGTAATGCAAGATTTTGTAATTGCAAGATTTTGTAATTGCAAGATATTGTAATGCTAGATTTTGTATGCAAGATTTTGTGTTGCAAGATTGTGTAATGCAAGATTTCATACCCAACCCGGTTTACAGTTATCTTTCCTTCGGCCGATAACGGGGACCAGTTGCTATATACGGGTATGTACTTTTCTAAAAATTCAACCAAAAGTTTAAATTGTTGTAAATTTGTATTTTTTTCTGCTTGACCTAGAATACAAATAAATAATTTAACATAACCTCACAAACTAAAATTTACTGTGTATATACAAAATCAAATTATTATCATAAAATTAAAAATTTTAATTAAAATAAATAAAATTATAAAAAATAAACAAATAATGAACAAATAAATACTTTTTAAATTTTGCATTAATTTGAAATTACTATTTAAGAAAAAATAAAATTAAATACGTGCGATGACAGTCGAAAATGAAGGATGAAAAAAATACGTCGTAAATTTTCGAACACTGTCTATAAATTTCGACCACATCGAAATAAGCAACCCTGTTGTACGACTGAGCGCTCCAAGAGCGATCAATGACCAATGACGGTGATGCTCTCTTATACCTCACCGTGATGATCATATGTCCCCATATTTCGTAAAAACGAACGAACAAAATGCGATTATTGTAATTTACTCCCATGAAAAACACATTTAAAAAGCCGAATATTTCGTTTGTTTTGCTTTATACTTCTGTTTCATGTTTTTAACGTGCCATCTCAAACAAAATTTGTCGATCGCTCACGCAAAGTACAACTGGGAATAGTACCTATTTAATAAAACGAAGACGATCGAAAACAATAGTAGGGCCCCATCAAAAAAATACTGATACCTATCGGTTCGTCTCGAAATTTGTTTTATTGTCCATTTTCTAGCGGTAGTTTCTTTTAAAGGTGAATTTTGAATAAAAATAAAGTTTGGCATTATCATTCAGATTCCAAAAAGCTGCACGAATTGTTTGCCTGTCTTCAACACTACAATTTGTTTTACATTTGTGATTACAGTGATCGCTCCAAACGAATTTTAAAGTTCTGGGGGATGCAACACTCCTCGCTGATTAAAGTATTAATTTCGCTCTTTCACGTTTTGCCACATTTCTTTTCAATTTTATAATGGAAAACTTCATGTTACTAATCATGTGTTAAACAATGCACCGCAACTCAAAGAAAAGGAACAATGTTATAATAGACTTTGTTTTCTTATAGAAACAAAATTCCGCGAAATTTTTAGTATGCATAAATTACCAATACGCAAATTAGATAAGTTTCCCATTAGCAGAAATTCGTTAATATTTTAAATCGTAATAGCAGCCATTGGCCTACTAGCTGCGGTCGGTGATGAGCATAGGGATATTCGGATATTAATGAATTTAAACCAGCTGCTGATAGAACACACAACGGCGGCCTTACGAAAATTACCCCTTCCTACCTTAAATGATAATACTAAAATAGTTTTTTTTTTGGTTGTTCAGCTTAACTTTTTTAATAATAAGCCCGACCTTTCGACGGTTCACTCGGTCATTCTCAAGGGTTCAATTTTTACTAAAATTTGAAAGAAAATTTTTTTATAACAAATGTTTTTCTAACGTAACCAGAGTTTAAATTGAAATTTATAAAATACTCAGTTTAACCGAAAAAAATTTAAGTTATACAATTTGAGTGAAAAAAATGTTAAATTTAGAAAATCTACAAAATGTTGTCGTAATAATTTAACAAATATTTTGAAACTTCCTGGATATTTAATGACGATATTCAATTTTTTTCGATTTCTCCCACTGAGAACCTACACAAACGATTCTGCAATACGTCTGCAATAAAAATACCATGGTTTCGTTGTAAATACTCGAAGTTAGTCTTAAACAATTTGTATTTCTTAAATTTTCAATTAATTCTGACAAATGGTTTGTCATTATCGTAACCCAGGAACACGCGATGAAATCGGCTTTTAAATTAATGAAATTGTTTGTATTTGGTTTTAAAAATACCGATTCAGTCCGAACATTATTTCGCAAACAACAATACGTGTATAAAGCTATCAATACTACTTCAGAATAGTGTATTTAACTGTACAAGAGAAAATTGAAATGATTCTGGTTTTTGGAGAAGCAGGCCGGAGTCTTGATAATGCTTTTACTCTCTACGCTTCGCGTTTTCCGGATAGGATTCGGTGACGTGCGGCATTTCAGCGTACTATCAAACAATTTATTACTGATGAAAGTGTTCAACCGAAAAAAAGGACTCGTCCAGCAACAGTCACCGAAGAAAATAATGTAATTGCGACTAGCTAGCGATTCCGGCTCCACATTATTGAAGGCATTTTGAAAGGTCAAATGTACCGAGATATTTTGGAAAATGAACTGCCAACATTATTTGAAGACTTGAGCTTAGAAGTGCGACGAAACATGTGTTTCAACATGATGGTTGTCCCGCACACCATTCTTTGCTAGCACGTGTAGTACTTGATCGTGATTTCAATGGTCGCTGGATCGAGAGAGCTAGTCCGGTAAATTGGCCTGGCAGGTCACCAAATCTTACTTCGCCAGATTTCTTTTTGTGGGGCTATCTCAAAGACCAAATTTAAAAAACAAAAACCAACAACACGTGAGAATCAGAAATGCTTGTGCTGAAATTCAAGCAGACACACTTCTCAGTTGTGTACAGTCATTTGAAATGCAGATTAATAAGGGCATTGAAGTCGAAGGTCATCATTTTGAGCACTTAACTTAATTGAAAGATGATAAGGCGAGATGACTCATGTAAATCAAACACCCTTTGCCCAGTTATTCGAAATTTGCAAAATGAATAAATTGTTTAAGACTAACTTCGTGTATTTACAACCAAACAATGGTACTTTTATTGCAGACGTACTGCAGAATCGTTTGCGTAGGTTCTCAGTAGGAGAAATCGAAAAAAATTGAATATCGTCAATTATAGCGCCATCTATCATGAATCGAAAAAATGTTTCAGTGAAATCCTACGAATTTTTAGCCGTAGAATTCGAATCTGCAATAAAAAATAGGGGTTCCTATTTTAGTTTCAAAGTTACCCGCGCCCCACCTACAAGGAGGGAAGGAGTACTAATTTTAGCACTTATAACGTATTTCCCCCGCGGAATAATTAAATTTTGATCTCCACCATTTTTTTCATAGAGTGCTTGTATTCCAAGATATTTGAGTGTATCAGGTTAAAAAAATCTCCCGGTATATGTTTATTTCGTAATGTTAACTTCGTTTTTTTAATCGTCGAAAAACTATTAAGTATTTATATAAAAAATATAAAACGGTGGCTTCCAGAAACTATAATTAAAGGTAAGATTTTTTTTTTTTTTTATTATTTTGTACATTTTTATGTTTATAACATTTTTTTTTACTTTTTATTTCCGCTAATTTCGTAAATTCTGATGTATAGCAAGCTATACATACATAGTTAGATTAAAATATTATTTTTTCCTTTTTGGTAATGACTTCGTCAGATTTAGTTCTCTGTAGCTATAAATTATGATATAAAATCGCTTGAGTATTCACATTTTGTTCTATTCCTGTTTGCAATTCTATAATAAAACAGACCAAGATTATTATTAACTGATTTTGGATTTATTTTCACTAAAAATATCGGCTTTAAATTTTCGTTATACGCTTGCTTACACACTATCACTTTTCATGATGAGAGGCTAAAAGTAGTCACGTAAGGATTGTTTTGTAAGTATCGTGCACTCTTTTCCGGTAGGTAGATCCATGCCTTGATTCTAATTCCTAGTTGTTTCTGTCCGTGTATGTCCTATCTCGAATCCCAATACGCGTGGTCCACTAGCCTATTCACCATTGACCAACCATAGTTATTAATAAAACTCTTTCGTGGGGTGATCATTTAGTTAGTAACCACTTACATTTTTTATTTCATCTTTCACATGGCCAACAAGGAACAAATCAATTTTGGTTTTGGTTTAAGAAGAACAAAGCCAGGTTTCAATAAAACAATGCAGCTAGAAAGGAATAAAAACAACTTTTGGTTTGTTTGGTGTTGAAGTTTAAAAAAAAATAAAATATTAACACGTTGAAGCTCAATTTACAATAGTTTGTTACATAATATGTATTATGTATTACAATTTACCATAGTTTGTTGTACATATGTACAAAAAATAATAATACATATTATGTATTATTATTTTTTGTACATATGTATTTATATTTCACTAATTAATATCGATATCCTAAGAAAAATGTATAAACCAATGCACTTAAAATAAATGAATAAACACTTGATGTGTTTTTTTTGTTCGATTTCAGTAGCCTCCTTTTTATTGTATTCAGTTGTTTTTGATGTGAAAACATCTTTAGCGGCAGGAGTAAGTAAAAAATTGTATAGAAATCGGGTTACGGAAACAAAAGTGCCGAACAAAAAATATTGCAGGTATGGGTGAATATCGGCAAGAACAAAAAATAAATAAAACGTAAAATCAATGTAAAATCTACGCATACACATGCAATACACAACATCATCCGGCATTTCAAAAACATCGTGAGCCGAATACAAAAAAAAAATCTAAAAAAAACCGCCTACTTTAATTTATTTTGTCGTGAAAATAACTCCTATACATATATGGCCGCAGCAGCAAGTGTTTTTGAAAATGAAAATTACATACGAGCAAAAGGACCACAAATTATGCTTGTGTAGTGTAACAAAAATTAAATATGGAAATAGCGAGCTGTGAAAATTGCACATACATATATGTACATAATAGAAATAATTTTAAAATTGTTTAATCGGTATGCTTTCTTATTAATATTCCTCATGCTGTTGGTGAGCTTGGTTATGGAGTTTTTGCGCTAGTGTCTTTCCAATTGCAATGAGTTTACGGTCAACATTGTGCCCAAATAGAACCGCTCTATTTAATTTATTTTAAACTGATCAATGATAAAGCGATGGAATTTTGCTTTGTTCAGCGAGTTTGCCGTGACCATTTACTACTATGGAATCTTGAACAAGATTGCTGTGTATGAGTAATGGTATATTTTAACACGTACATGGCAGGTTTAGGTGATTAGCTTAACAGAACTGTACTTTGCTCATTCTCAATTATCGTCAGTAAAGTTCGTTTCCGCACCCAAAATAGAATAACTTATTGACTTTTTGAACCAAAAATGTAACTTATGTAGTTTAAATGCTGAGCGAACAACATCCGTCTTTATGGAGCCTGAACCTTATCGAAATGGCTTCAAATGATTCAATAGATATTTATACAAAAATGTTTTCACATAAATCTTTTGCGAATTGAGGATGAACTCGCTCGTTGTTTTTTTTTTATCAAACGTGACATCGTGAGTCAAGGTATACAGAAAATAAGGTATAATATTGCGCATACTGTTCCTATCCTTTTTTCACAATTTGACGTCACGTGAAGACAAAATTGCTGATATTTATATGGAGTTTCGTGATATTTTTATTAACTTTTTAAATAAATGGAAAATAAATGATTTTTTTTTATTCTTGCCATTAATTGTTTTTCGGCTTTATGTTAAAATTAAACATTTCAATTTTGATTTTAGTTATATACTGCAAAACTTTTGGAATTAAATCGCGAAAAGAGGCATGTTTTAACATTCGTGTCTAGAGCAGACTGTTTGAGCACATTGTATAACAAGCTTCGAAATTTATGAGTATAATTTTTTTGTTAAATGCAGAGAACGTTTAGATTTTAATTATTTAACTCAAAAATTTGGGGGTATTCGATTTTAAATATACTAAATTTGAATAATTCCTATTGCCACAAAACTATCAATTGTACTTCTGATAAGAACACATATAGAACACTAAACAGTGAATGGGTGTTTTGATTTAGTTGTAGCGAAAAGCATAAGACAATAAATGAAATAAGCCAGAGATTTAATTTTAATTTTTTTAAATGCTGCCAATGGCTTTATTCTTGAATCTTTCTACATAAGAAACTAACAAGAAGTAATCAAATCTTAAGCTAAAATTATTACATACATATTTTAAGTCTTAACCAATGTTAATACTTATTGTTGGTGCTCACAATTTAATTAATTTAGATTATACTTATACATACATATGTTTAATTTTAATTTAAAGTTTTATTTAATTTCCTTTTTTTCAAATTTATAATTTCTATTAACTCTAACTGGGCGTTTAATAATTTGTGAACTGAATTTTTATTTAATATATCTTTCCATTTATATTTAACGGTGAATATGGACATAATATTTGAATAGGTATGTGGATACCAATAATTTGAAGCAAAACGAAAATAAATTGCAAAAATTTGAGCAAATGACGTAAAAAAATTAAAATTTTAATAATTGGTACGTAAATGACCAAAAACATTTAATAATTTAATTGTTTTAAATATGTTATGTATTCGTAATTTTGTTTACCCTTTTTTCCATTTATCTTAGACATTATACACTCGAAAGAATTATTTCTCAAATATTTGGACCATAAAAAAAATATAAAGCATAAAAAGGGTCTCGGTAAACTATCATTATCAATTGTAAATACGGTTTGTTAAAAAAAAATTACGATTATTCTTGATTTATTTAAAAAATTAATCGAAAAACCGCCAAACTTCATATAAATGTCTGCTTTTTTGTCTTCACGTGACGTGATGCGCAAAGAAAGACGAAAATGAGACACGGGAATATACTACCTCTTTTTTCTGTATATCTTGCATTCACACCAATATTAATACAAATATTATAAGGAAACAACTATTTTTCAGTTTCTAAGCTGCTAGAAGAGCTAAACTAGTTTCAAACAATTTTGTCTCTATTTATAAGCGACAGTGGAGACTTTACTCGATCGTAGCGGCGAAAATCGCAGTGGTATTATCTTAATATATTCAATCAATGGTATTAGTAAGAGGGTCTTTGGTATGCTTAGTTGTTTGTATAAAGTGGTAGGATTTTCTGATAATCAGTTTAGGAAAAAAATGTTTTTGTCTTATCTTCTTCCTCATTTTATTTATAGTGACATAGTTTTATTCGGTATGCTTCAGGAAAATATGAACGTTCTCCAAAGATGTTTCAATGCATGTACTAGGTTTATTTTTGGTATTAGGAAATTCGATCATATTTCTGCCTACTCTAGCCTTGTTTTAGGATGTAGTTTCTTTACCTTTTACGAATTTCGCATTTGTCTTTTTATTTTTAAACTTCTCAAAGCTAAGAAGCCTTGTTATCTTCATAGGAAGTTACTGTTTAGTAGGTTTCATTCCTCAAACTTTCGCTTGATTCCGGCCAAAAATTGTTGTAGGTCGCTAAACAAATCCTTTTAAGTTAGTGGAATTTCTCTTTAGAATTCAATTCTATTGGAAATTAAGAGATTAAAAGAGATTTTTTAACCAAATTGTAGAGTTAAGCATTTTATTGAGGATGTAGTTCATAAATACACGGAAAATGAGGTAAGTTAGCAGAAATGTTCCCATATTTTTGGGTATTGAAGCTTTATTTATTATTTATATATGTACATATATACAGTTTCGTCGTAATTTCCGAGTGTCAAGGGACACATCCAATGGCTTAATCGAGAGATACAAAAATTCAGGTTATTACAAAACAAAAATTAATGGTGGAAGAAAAGCTATAAGTGCAGAATCTCAGTGTTTAGCTTTTCTATGGTAATAAATAATTTCCATAAAATATATTTTAAAATAACTATAACTTAAAAATTCTTAAAGGTTTGCAGGAAACAACGAAACCTATCGAGAGGTATCAAATCTTTTCAATGTGACTATGTCGGCGGCCCACAAACACATAACCCTCTTTTTGGAATTCCTTTATGACATTTCGACGGATCACATTAAATTTCCAGCTACTGATTCTGATAAAATTGAGAAGTCCAGAGCATTTGCACAGGTATTAGGCCCGTTGTACATTTCAGCTAAGCTAAACTAAGCAATGTCAGCTAAATTCTTATCTGTCGGTTGTAAATAAAAAAATTTAATTTAACTATATTTCTCGCTTAACTTAGCTGTAATGTGCAACGGGCCTTACGGTAGAATTATTTGTTTGATTTGAAATGTATATATATTGTATAATTTCAGCTCGCCGGCTTTCCAAATGTGGTTGGCTGCATAGATGGATGCTATATATGTATATATATATGTATAAGAAAGCCAGTTGATAAAGTAAGGTCAACATATGTAAACAGACATGGGTTGATCTCAATTACACTACAAGCGATTTGCGACGCTGAAAAAAAGTTTATAGACGTCTTCATCGGATCGCCAAGCAAGATCCACGATTCGAGGATTTTTTCTTTGTCGTCGATATCGGAGAAAATTCCTAAAATGTGCGGGCAACAGTACCATATTTTGGGGGATGCTGCTTATCCATTGAGAGAATATTTGTTGACACCATATAAAGATTTCGGGAATTTGACGAAGACTCAAAAAAGTTTTAACAAAAGACATTGCCAAACCAGAGTGAAAATTGAAAATAGTTCCGGCTTATTAAAGCAAAGATTTCGGCAACTTATGAGGTTGGATTTTTTTGCGGTGGAGCGTATGTGTAAATTTGTCCTTGGGTGTTGCGTTCTACACAATCTATGCCTGGAAAACGGTGACTCTTGTGGCAAGAAGACGATGAGCAACGAAATGAGCACCAGTCATGCACAGTTGAAGAAAGTGAACATTTAAACCCCACAGAAAGTGTTTCTGCTGCTGTCCAAAAGCATTTAAGAGAAGTAAAAAGAAACTTGATTGCAGAAAGTTTTTAATTCAACATTTTATATTTCAGAAAAAATAATAAAAATTAATATTTATAAAAATTGAAATTATAAATATATAAAAATAAATAAAAACATAAATTAATATTTATAAAAATTAAACATAACATACATATGTATAATAAATATTTTAAAAAATGAAAACAAAAATTATTGTTTTCGAAGTTTAATTATCTCGTTCAGCCTCTCTATCTTTTCGTCATGGCGTCTCTTCTTATTATCTTATTTTTTAAGCTCTCATCCATCTGCTGGTGTCTCTGCGCTTTCAGGTTGAAATATTTTTCACACGTCAGCTCCTGTGTGTTTTTTTTTACTTTTCTTTTTGGTGCTAATATTTCACCAGCATCGCTTTCTTGGTGATCACTTGTTGATGGCACTGGTGTTGATGGCACTGAGGTTGATGGCACTGATATTGATGGCACTGATGTTGATGGCACTGATGTTGATGGCACTGAGGTTGATGGCACTGATGTTGATGGCACTGATGTTGATGGCACTGCTGTTGATGGCACTGATGTTGATGGCACTGATGTTGATGGCACTGCTGTTGATGGCACTGATGTTGATGGCACTGATGTTGATGGCACTGATGTTGATGGCACTGATGTTGATGGCACTGATGTTGATGGCACGGATGTTGATGGTTGTGTTTTTTGGACGGTGTTGTTTTTTTTTTATAGTGCATTTTCCTTTCCGAGTATATCGGTCCGGTTCCAGAAGGAATTCTGGAAGAATCGAGTCGTCCATTGCCACGATACGACTCACTTCCTCTTCATAGCCACTCTTCAAATAAGTCTCTCCGCTTTTATTGTTAAGGGATATAGCTTGTTTGGTCCGTTTCATAACACATAAATACCTTGTCTCGACTTGCCTTGGTGTAAAGTCGAACCCACATTCTTCTAAAATTTTTTGACTGATGTATTTCCACATACAATTTTTCTTCCGGAATATCTTTAGTGGACCGACTTTTGGGAAATTTTCACTATACAAACTTAGCAAACATTTTGTTTGCTCGTCGGCCCATTTGATGCTTCGTTCTAAATCAAACAAAACATAATCAGTAAAAATATAAATGGTAAATATAAAAAAGCATAAATGGTAAAAATATATGATATACGCACTTTCTTCGATTTGTTCATCTACCGTGGACATCGGAGACCATGGTTCAGAGGAAACCTTTGATGCTGACGTATTAGTGCTCTCTTCGATGTTACCTAATATTTTAAATATTTTTACAATTACAATTCAAATATTTTTTATAACAATATTAATTACACACCTTCTGTAAAATTACAAATCAAATTGTAAAAGCCCGCAACTTCTGCGTAGTTAGCTTTCACGATTATGCCGCCTACAAAACATTTTATATATTTTATTTTATACATTTATTTTTGAAAAATATTATACTTACTATTTCTGTTTTGTAATAAGACAAGCCCGTCTTCGAGCTCCACCACATTATTATTATCTGTTAAAACCACAAAGTCATTCAAATCAACCTCCATTTTATTGTATTTTGTAGTGATAAATGTCAGTCCATAAATTCGGGCGCATTCATAGGATATATGCGATTCACTATACTTAATACGTAGAACAATAAAATTTCAAATGAGTCGAAACCTGTTTTCAAATGGGCATTAAATTAGCTAGTTTATTACCAATTTTCGTGGACATAAGGAGCAAATAAGTACTCTTAGAAAATGAATATCGATAATCAGTAAAAACGTGACGAGTTATATTTTCTATTTTCATGGGGTGAAAGTGCCCGAACTGCAGCAATAAAAATTAACAGTGTAATGGTGAAAAAAATAATATCAGTGTAAGGACTGCCCAGAAATGGTTTAAAAGATTTGAAGATGCAGGAATCGGTGTTGATGATAAGCTCCGGTCTGACGTCTTGTAAATTTTAACAACGACGCTCTTAAAAATCTTGTTGAGTCAGAGCCACAATTAACAGTGGAAACCTGTAAGGTGAGAAATTAAAGATAATGAAGTAAAACATATTATCATTGATTAAAATAATAAATTGTGTTTTATTTACATTTTTTTAAAATATCACAAAAATGTGCACGAATTTATGTAATGAACTGATATAAATATTTATTTACTTATCTATATATTTGAACTTAATTTTTATTTTCGAATTTAACAAAGGACATTGAATTGAACCCAAATGTCATTTATTTTTTTGTTTTCTTTTCTTTTGAACGTTTTGAACGAGTACGGTATTTTATTTTTTGGGTTTATTTTACTACTACTTTATAATACAAAATTATTGTTCATTTACATTTTAACAAATGTTGTTGATGCTTCGCATGTAAATTTTGATCTAATCCGGATTAGTATGTTTACGTCAAGAAATGCAGCTATTATAAGAAAATGAAAAGGGATTTTTGTATATTGTTTGTTATTCATTAATAATTGAGAATTCATCTTTTTATTCATTTCAAATTTGATGACAAAAATTAAAATTAGGTCTGAATAAAAGAGAAAACAACGATAAAAACTTCTGTTCTCTATTTTAGACACCAAAAACTGTAAATAGAAGCAGTGCCCGATAAAATGGAAACATCGATTCATTTTGTACTTATCGTCGTTCTTACAATTCAAACTTCGTTTAATCGGAGGAATAATTTATTATTCGCGTTGAGACATACATACATATGTAAGTATATATTACGGGTATCTGCCAATTTTAACTGCGCCAGTAAATCGTTGAAAGCTACTTTTCCGTGTATGGGGTTAAAACTGCGCTAATGACTTATGCAAGACAAACTATTTTGACCTTTTGCTTCCGTTTGACTTTCTCTTAATTTTTGCCGAGTCAGCAAAGGTATGTGTAGTCTGACGTTGTCATGATGGAAACCAACTATGTCGTTTTCTATTGATTCATTCTGCCCGCTTTCCTTTAATTTCCTAATGTAATGTAAGGTTAATTGTTGACAGTAAAGAACAAAATCAATCGTTTGACCTGTTTGTAGCACTTAATGATAAATGATTCCTTTCCAATCCCACCAAGAGCAAAGCATCATTTTCCTTTATGTCATATGTGACTGCCACACCGTTTAGTGGTCTCACCACTTTTTGGCCAAAACATCTTTTTTGCACATTATTGTCGTACGTGATTCATTTTTCATCACCCGTAATTATACGTTGCAAAATGGTTAGATTTTGTAAGTTTTCAACAGTGATTTGAAAATGGAAACTCGCCCCATTAAATTTTTCACTGTTAAATCCCAAATATCCAGCTTGTTTTTGAACTGGATTCTGTCCAAATAATTTACAACTGTTTGGTGGTGAATTCTGAGTTCCTCAGTGATGTGACGGCTGCTTATATGCCCGTCTTTCTCCGCTTTTTTTACGATTTCATTAATTTTTTTTAGTGATTGGTAGGCCAAACACTAAAAATGTGTATCTTTTCCATCGAAATTCCCAGAAAGAAATCAAATGAACTATTCACGGGTTGTACTTTCTGATACCGTTTCCTCACCATAAACTATACAAAATTTTACTAAAACTATGTAACAATTTAAATTTAAATACATATTCCAATTTTCATCACTCATAAAAAGTATAGGATATTATTTGCTGGCCAATGATAGTCAATCGTAAAAATGTTAACTACCTTTTTATGAGCTGCCTAATGAAATTTTGCCGCCAGGATGCCGCCCCGGTGGCGCAGTGGTTAGCATACTTGCTTTACGCTCCGGAGGTCCCGGGTTCGATTCCCGGCGTGTGATGAAAAAATCACGGCTGGTTAAGGGTAGGATCAATGAATTAATCACTCATTATCCGTTAACAAAATGATTACGATACTTCAAAAAATGAAGCGGCCAAATCCCTCTATGGGATGTAGCGCCAGCGAAAAAAAAAAAATGGAATTTTGTATAATCGAAAAATCATTGCTTGAAGGTCGCGTAAACCACCATTTTCAAAAATTGAAGTTATGTTTTACTACTGTCACGAAAATTCGCGTTCCATTGAACATCTACTCACAATTACTTGGCAGTTTACAATGGAACACAGTGAATATAGCATTTTCTTCACCATACGAATTGATCAACGCAGCTATTCAAGCTTGGGAACAAATTCCTCAAAAAACTGTAGCCAATTTGATAAATTTAATGCCAGAGAGGGTAAGATGCGTGAAAAATGCAAGAAGAGGTAGCATACGTTACTAATTTTTAGGAGTAATCATACTAATTTAAAAGAAAACTTTTACTATTGACTCAATTGATCTTGAAATACGAAGTGAAATTTAGCTTATTTTCTTCACTTTAACGGTATTCTATAAACTTGGCTAATAATTTACAAAATATTAAGCTAATTGTTAATAATACAATATATATTTCGTTGAGAATTGCCGTTATAAATGAACCAAAAAGAATTATGCGTTTTTTTTGCCAATAAGTATAGTTCAGTTGAACAACATATGCCTTATAGAACATCTAATTATAAAATAAAGATCTAGAAAAGGTCTATTACATATATGTTACGGTTTAATAACGACCGTATCTAATTTTGTATATCATAAAATAAATCATAAATACTGTTACGGTTTTGCCTTGTGAATTGACAAAAACTAATAACAGTTTCTTAAATATAATTATTCTAAAATTTTCAATTAACCACACCTCCTTAACTATCTTCTTGCGAAACGAAAACGAAATTGAAAAGCAGATCAAGAAAAAAAAACTAATTGATAATTAGCATACTTAAAATAAAAAAGGAAAAAACTCAAAACAAGTGTAATAAAAATGAAAGTGGTGGGAGACCTCAAATTGCGACAAGAAAGCTTAACGTTTTGTATATTTATTAAGAAGATTACAGCTAAAAACCAAAAAAGTTGTTTTCTTAGTTATGTGTCAACAAATTTATAGAGAGACGCAATGATAAATTTTAATTATTCTTACTAGGGTAGCGAAGAGTAAAAATTTGTAAGAGAACGCCGAAAAGCTTGTTTTTATTGTGTGTTCTGTTTGTGTTTAAATTTTGTGTTTTGCCTGTTAATTTGGTTGTTTCGGTAAACATAAAAAATTGTGTTTATTTAAAAAACCATCCGCGTTTTTTTTTTTTTTTTTTTGGTTGCGTATGCATACCTTTATCCGCCCGTGTACACGATTGTATTGTTGATGTAAGCTCTATATATATATATATATAGATACACGCATTATTTTTGCGTAATAATAATTGAATTTTAAGATTTTTTTTTGTGACATCAAACTGCTGAAAATTAAAAATAATAAAGAAAGATTTTTATTCTGATTGCACACACGAAGCGAATATACATAAAAATTGAACATTTATTGTAAAAATGTCTATCTCATGAGTTAAACAAAAAAATAAATTGAAAAATTTTAACAATAAGTAAGGACTTAAATATGAAGAAATAGGAGTATTTGGGAATGGTAGGTCTTTAAAATTTTATTTTTATGTTGTAATGTTTGGAATTTTATTTACGTGGTACTCAAGCATTATTGTGGCAGTTTACGGTTTATATTTTTGCATTGTTATTTTCATGGATTTTAAAAATAAAGAATTTATAATTCGTTTCCACAGAAATTTGTGATTGGTTTCCGTTACTTTGAAATAAACAAAATTTAAATTATGTATAGAGTTTTCTCCATTATTTATTTTTTTTGTGGGAAAGCTCAACGAATACTGAGAGGTTTAATATTTTTATGGAATTTTAAAGAAGTTCGGTTTAATTTTGTTAGAAGCTTAAATTGGAACGATAGAAATCGTGTTATATTATTTTATTTCCTCCTTCCTATAGAATTTGAATTTAAAAACAAAAATAACATTTTTATAAATTTTGACCACATTAACACAACATGTTTTGTTTTTTGTATAAAATAACTTTCACACGCATATACATATCCTTCAGCTTCGTTTTGTTTGACCAACTTAACTTTTCTATGGCTATTTGTCCCTTTTAAAGCAAGTCGAAAATTCGTAAATAGCCAATCCGTAGAGATTGTTCCACTATTAGAAGACAATCGTGCCAGATATGTATCAATTCCTTACGTGAAATCAGTTTTTGAAAAAATTAGGTTCTTTTTGAGTAAATATAGTTTCAAAACAGTTGGAAAGGCATGTAGTAGTTTTGGCAATTCGCTTTTCTCGTCTCTTAAAGACTCTACATCGTTAAGAAACAACAAGAATATTGTATAATTATTAAGTTGTGAGTGAGTGTAATAAGTTGTATATTGGGCAAATAAAACAACTTATAAACACCAGGTTTTGTCAACATAAAAGAGACGCAAAAAGATTGAATCTAAATAATGTGAGTTCTGATCTTACGAGTGCTTTGTCTACACATTTACATGAAACTAACCACGAAATTTATTTGGAAAATGTTAAAATTCTGGAAAAAGAAGCGAACCAGACCACTAGACCAGTTTAGAGATTATACTTTATGTGTGCCAATCGTATCAATCAAATGGATGCCAATCGTATCAATAAACAGTTGGATTGCAATAAACTTTAAAATACGTACAATAATTTGATTCAAAACAATTAATTATTTAGGTAGTAGCTAGTAGGCATAGCGGTTATACTATTGGCATCCTTCTTTATGATACAATATAGTTTTTTGATATTGTCAAATCAAAAATGACAATCTCTTGGTATGTTTTTCGAGTTATTATTCCAATGCCATTTTCAAATAAATTTTTCCTTTGTATTGAACTATCTAGGTAACGGAAAATTTTTATTATTGTTTTATTTTGAAGTGCCTTTATGTGATTAAATATAAAATATTTTTTAATTTTTTTTTTACATTTACATAAACAATTTTTTCGGCTTTGTTTATAGACAAATATATTATTTTTAATAGCATTCCAATATTTACGACTTGGTGAGCCAGTGAAATAAGCGATCTACTCATAACATAACTACTCTAACAAAAAAATAGAAATAGAATCTCCTACCAACAAGAAATTTCAAATGGATTCAATTACTAATAACTAAACTTGAACCATTGTCACGGCAATCAACCACACCATTCAGGCTCAAATTACTATACGGCCTCCATTTCTATGGTCATGGGGCATACCAAGTTGCAGCTGGACGTTGCCACATCCTAGCCTTATCACAGCCAAGTGCATCTAGATGTACCCACGAAATTACCGGGCTAATATGTACAAATCTGTTATAATACTTAAATACTCCGTTAAATACTCTTCAAATAATTTTTGTCGACATTTTGACGTCACAGTTTAATAATAATGAAAATGGCAAGAGACTACTAGATAAAATTTCAAAAATCAAATAATTTACTTTGAAGTATTGAATAATAAAAGCAGACTACTAGATAAACTAGGAGTGAATAATGGATATCATTATAAGCGATGAAACAAACGTATAATGAACATATTATACGTTAGTAGTGGACAAAGATTATTATACGTACAATAGAAATAATTATATTTACAATATCTATAAAATTCTTTACGTCTATAGCCGGTTTCAAATAATTTTGCCAGATTCCTATAGTACATATATGATATTAAATGTTTTTATTAAAATTCAACCCGAAAATGAAACGGTGTGAATAAACATCATTAAATCAATGGACCAAAGTCAAGGGAAACTACAGAAACACCTTGACCGAGGAAATCTACAAAACTTATTATAATATTAACTTACAAATATTCATCTTACCCACACATTAAATATTACACCTCATAACTCCGCATTTATTAACTTCGTATCATTTAACATTCCTCTCGATTACCGCATCTTTGAACTCCTAGTAACTATAAGATCTAGAGTAACATAACCAGCATTTTCTTAGGTTTAGCCAATTGTGTAGGCATACGATTGGATGATATCTTCCACCAAAATAACATGATTGGATGATATCTTCCACCAAAATAACATCCGCTAAAATCGTCATTCGGAATATTCTCCATTTAGCTGAAAGAATGCCGAAACAATTTTCAATCAATCGGCGAGCGAGCCCGACTAAGCCAATAATAGTTAAACGTCTTATGTTTGTCATTTTGGATGGTGGTAAACGGCTTAATCATATTTTCGGTTATAGCAAAGGCATCGTCGGCCACGAAAACGTAAGGCACAGGAGTGAATATATCGCTGACATTGCTTGGCTCAGGTATCCTAAAAAAAGATAATAAGAAAATAATAAGGAAGACTTTTGCAAATTGGGGGCTCCCAGCTTGTATCAAATGTATTCCCGGTTTATACCGTAAGTAAACGGGACAGTTTAACATAAAATTGTTTGCTGAAATTAGTTTCTCGAAAAGTTCCTCCATCACTCTGGCGTCCGGCAGCCCCAATATTACACCAAACAAAGTTATATTTATGGTTGCTTATTGCCATTAATACAATGGATGAAGTATTTTGTAGTTGTAAAACTCCCATCCAGATTTTTAGGAGGCCTAAAATGCAATATAAAATTATATTTTATGGAATTTTAAAATGTTCAATTGTCTTACTTAAAAGCGACGTATTTTCCGTTGATTGCTCCTATGCAATGAGGGAAATTCCATCTTTCCTTAAAACCAGAAGCCACCATTTCGAAATATTCCGTGGATATTTTAGGAAACACGCTACCTTTAAGTACAGCTGTTATGTACTTAGTTGTTTCGCTCACATAAATACTTGTTTGTGAGCATTTATAGGTAATTCGGATGCTGGCTTGGGATTAACCCGTTGCAAGATACCTAAAGCATTTTAAATTATTCGTTTTACATAGCAAAACCTCCAATTTTGGACACTCCTCTATTTTGGACACTTTCATTCAGTCACTTAAGAAAATGCTTTCTTTTACTCTATATATTGGGCAACCTTTAAATATTGTAAATTGGACAACAAAAGTAGTCAGACAGCAAAAATGTTGAATTAACTATGGAATTAATCTGAGTTCAAAATAAAAATGTTGATATGCACGTCATTAATTTTACTTTCTTTTACGTAAGTAAAATAAAGTATAGTAATCATGAAAATTTTCGACCTTGAGATTATTGAAGATTTATCTGATTTGAGGTCCCCTGAGTCCGAAAAAGTGGGTTTCGAAATGATGTCTGTCTGTCAGTCTGTCTGTCCGTCTGTTTGTCAGTCTGTGTCCTCTCTACAGCCCAGATGGCTTAACCAATCGAAATGACGCTTCAGATTTAAGCTTTTTTGATAAATTGGGAGGCCCCAGTGAATTTTACTCCAAATCGGCCAACTGGAAGTGGCTACTCCATTGGGGCAGAAAATTTATTTTGTAAATATCTTAAAAAGTATAAGGTTTACAAACAACTACTTAATACAAAATGTTTCCAAAAAATGAAAACAAAAAAAAAATAAAAAAAAAAATGTAAAAAAAATTAAAAAATTATTAAAAAAATATGAAAAAAAACAAAAAAAAATTGCAAGAAATTTGCATAATAAGTTTCTCAAAATTTGCTGTTCGTAAAAGATAGTCGTGTGTTGGCCACACCTCAATTCTTTTACTAAAAAAAAGACGAAATTTTCCTTATATTGGACACCTCCATTAATTGGACAGTCCCTTCGCGGTCCAATATATAGACGTACCCAGAATTTCCTTTTTTTGCGTTTTTTTACTTTGTAATGAATTTAATTGAACATATTTTTTATCGTCACTACTAAATATGATGTTCAATGGGTCCAAATAAACTTCCACATTAACGTTATCAAACATATTGTCTTAATTTTCACATCACTGGTTTAAAAATTCACAATTCACATAAGCCTCAATTCCATTGTGAAACAAAGTTTGTCAGTCAAAATAACTTGAGATAAAAATATAAAATCGGTGGTTTCGTGAACGCCCAACGGAGTCAGGCAACATTTTACTTACAAAAAAGGTGATGATATCAAAATTTAAAAAAAGTTCAAAGCCGGTATTCCATTGTGAAAAATTTACTGACTGCTGGAAAAAATGAAAGAAGACAAAAAAAATAGTACATTAGAGTGACAAAGGAAAAACAATTTTTTTATTTTGTATTTTATAGCAAAATTTATGGATAAAATTTTGACAGATTTTGAACATAACCAAAAAAAATCATAATTTTTTCTTGTTCGGCGAGTTCAAAGTTTTATTGTGTTTTGAAATCATTTGTGTATTTTGAACTTTTTAAAATTTAAAATTATATGAATTTAAAAATTATAAAAAATAATGAGTTCTTTTAAAGTGGCTGGTTTTGATTCGTGCGGTTTGGATCCTATGAACATTATGTTCTCAAGCAGCGAGGACGAAGATGAAAATTATGTGCAAAAAAGGAAATATTGGGTACGTTCATATTATTTGGAACTAGATCGCAATGGTGCTTTTAACTGCATTTTTACAGAAATACGTAAAGACCCACAACTTTTTTATAATTACACCCGAATGAATGAGGAGATGTTTGAGGAATTATTAAAGATGGTTGGACCGTTAATTGAAAAACAAACGGTAGTGAGGTAACCTTTGAGCCCCACATTAAGATTGGCAGTGACGTTAAGGTATTTACATACAGTATACATATTCAGTGAAACCTCTATATATTGGACAGCGAAGGGACTGTCCAATTAATGGAGGTGTCCAATATAAGGAAAATTTCTTCTTTTTTTATTAAAAAAATAATGACGTGCACATCAACATTTTTATTATGAATTCAGATTAATTCCATAATTAATTCAACATTTTCGCTGTCTGATTACTTTTGTTGTCCAATTTTCAATATATAAAGGTTGCCCAATATAATTGTAAAATTTGTATGCCAGAATCGGTCCCATTAAAGCTTGCATACAGCATACATATATAATATAATTATAATAAAGTGAATTTACGACTATTTACTCCGAAGGTAGAAAGTTCGTCACGTGAGTACTATTATAGTGTCCTGTAAGACATATTGCGAAAAGTCGAATTTTAGATTTCCAGATAAAATTTGTTCACATTCCAAATAAAATTTTGATGGATTGTTAATTTTAATCTAATGTTCCAACATTTCTGAAGATTTTACAAAAAAGGAATATTAAATTTCCTTGCAATTAGAACTGTAAACCCAACTTTCTCTACAAAGTCAAATAAAATAAAAAATGGATATAGGACACTATAATATTCAAGTGACGAGTTATTAAGGCATTGTTTCATGCACAAATGGCAAACCGGCATTTCAAACTGTCAAATCCAATTTTTGACAAAGTTGTTTCATTAGTGGCTTTCCAATAGACCACCGTAAGTACGTATAAGCACTTGTGGTTCATGTCTTTGCTAGATTTACTTTAGATAATATACCACATATAATATGCCTCTTTACCACAATTATTAAAAATAGAACAAAATACAATTAATAAATATATACCACAAATATTAATTGTTTATTATTACTGTTTTGTTTGTTGTGAAGCATCACTTTTATACATACAATCATGCTCCGAATTATTCATACCAAGCGACAATTTTTTATTTTGCAAATAAAATTTGCGAAATAAAAACTACACGTAATGTTCTTTTAAATGTTTAATTGAGAAATAACGAAAATTTAATTTAGTTTTGTTATTTGTGGTCTAGTACATCATTTCTCTATTTAATGAGTCAAAAATTATTTTAAATTTGTTTCGATATTTGTTTTCATAGTGTATGAACCATTTAGACCACAAATGATAGTTTTGAACAAAATAAAATTTAATTTTAATTTAAAAAAAAATATGTCTTTTGGAGTAGATACTTCAACCTAACTAATACAATTTATTTATTTATCGTATCAATTAACTCGCTTTGCACGAATAATATTAACTATACAACTCATTGGAAAATAGATCAATCAGATAGTTGAATTTTCCTTAGTTACGCTGTATAATATCGGTTATTTGCGTTGCTAAGTTGTGTTTCGCGAAACACCACTAGTGGTGTTTCGGCCGCAAACAAATAAATCATATCTTCCATGAATATAAACAAACAATTAATATTTTTGATATTTGACACGGTTGATTCGTTGTATAGTCTTAACATATACAACTCGAGCTTCGAAAATCATCTGAATATACAGTTTGTAACGGATGGCTATTTTCTTAAGCCATCGTTACAAATAACCATATAACCAAGACCGGATTAATAATTACAATCAGGTCATTTCCCTCTTCGCATATTAAAAATAAATATAATTTCATTTGTTATTTGTAATATGTACATGCCAAACAAGGCAAATTCCAAATACTCGTCTTACAACCGAAAACAATTTCCAAATTTCTGTTTGGTAAGACGAGGTGTACGCGTGCCCATTCATACACGTTTTTCCAACAACTACAAATTATTGTAGTTGGGGCACTCGTGTAATATAAATTCTCTATTATGCAGTTTTGCATTTTTTTTTGTTTTGTTTTTGAAATCAAGTGGATGAACTTGATTTCTCAATTTTCAAATCGTTTTTTTTGTCTATTTGATAAAAATTGATGGTTTTGTTTTTTTGTAAGAAAAAACAAAAATTACCAAAAAACGGAGAGTTGATTTTGAAGTTTAAATAAGATAGGTTGTGATTTTTTAGCTCACCGGTGAGAAAAATCCAACGGGGTTTTTTTATAATTTTCGGTTTTCGGTTTATATTTTTTTTTTGCGGGTTGGTGTTATATGTGTAGTGTTGTTTTTTTTCTATCGAAATTGTGAAATTTTTTTTTGATATACATTTTGATCGTATATGTACATATATTGTGAAACTGAATGATAAAAATTAATAAATAGTGCAAATCTTAGTAGAAAAATTTTTAAGTGTATAATTAATGTTAAGTGTGTTTACCGAAAATAAAATATAAATAAAGAAATATATAAAATAAAAGAAAATATTCTACAAAATTTACAATAAAAAAAAAGGTGTTTTAAATTGTATAAATTACTTTGAAAATTGGTGTCATTGACCGGTTGGATCGGTGTTCGCTGTGTTTTGTTAAAAATTACCAAACGGATATAATCATCTTAAGGATTACTCACAAAAAATATTAGCACACTAAGGTTTTCTGCAGATCCAGTTATCGATAGGTAAGTGAGTAAGTTTTTTTTATCTATATATTATATTCTATTTTGCGTATAATGGTAGGATTTTTGTTTGTTTTTGAGTTCGGTCTAAAAGGCCAGGTGATGGCTTGTTAAAAGTCAATGGATCTCTTTTCGTGTCCGGGCGATCGAACCCGAATATAGATTTTCTTCGCTCCGTTCCGCTAGTGGTGGTGTAGTCCGCCAAACTGAATTTTTTTTTATCTCCCTTATCTATTGTTTCATCTCAGGATGAATCACCGTCACCATCCACAAATCAAGCAGCATAACAAGGTCTCTCTATCTCGCACCAAAACCTACGACCGATTTACCTCCCACTGCAGCTAGCAGGATAAAAACTGCTGTGGGTGTAGAGATACGGAGACAATTTCTTAGTAATGTTGAGCTAAGACAACTCGGTCAGTTTTGTTCTTGGTTTAACCATTACAAGTTGCGGACTCGATGTGTTACCTAAGAATATAAATTCTCTATTATGCAGTTTTGCATTTTTTTTGTTTTGTTTTTGAAATCAAGTGGATGAACTTGATTTCTCAATTTTCAAATCGTTTTTTTTGTCAATTTGATAAAAATTGATGGTTTTGTTTTTTTGTAAGAAAAAACAAAAATTACCAAAAAACGGAGAGTTGATTTTGAAGTTTAAATAAGATAGGTTGTGATTTTTTAGCTCACCGGTGAGAAAAATCCAACGGGGTTTTTTTATAATTTTCGGTTTTCGGTTTATATTTTTTTTTTGCGGGTTGGTGTTATATGTGTAGTGTTGTTTTTTTTTCTATCGAAATTGTGAAATTTTTTTTTTGATATACATTTTGATCGTATATGTACATATATTGTGAAACTGAATGATAAAAATTAATAAATAGTGCAAATCTTAGCAACACGTCTCGTCCTATCAACTGTATATTCGATTATTTTCGAACCTCTAGTTGTATAACTAGTGATAATAAGTATAAAAATTATTATAATATGTATTTTTTTTTTTTTTTTTTTCGCTGGCGCTACATCCCATAGAGGGATTTGGCCGCTTCATTTGAACTTTCGTAATCAGTTTTTTAACGGATAATGAGTGATTAATTCATTGATCCAACATTAACCAGCCGTGATTTTTTCATCACCCGCCGGGAATCGAACCCGGGACCTCCGGGGCTTAAAGCAAGCATGCTAACAACTGTGCCACCGGGGCGGCTAATATATAAATATGTCATGCTGAAAAATACAATATACATATACGTTTACCAAGTACATTTTTAGTAAAGCGTGTCCATCCATATACCTACTCTCTATTCCCCTCGTACATTTTTTTTTTGTATTTTCTATCGAATTCCATTTCTTTTGCGGCTAATAAATAAAAAAAATAAAAAATAAAATAAAAAAGTACATACGTTTGTTAATTATTTGAAAAAAGTAGGAAAACCATTACAGGATGTAATTGCATTACCGGCATCTCAACAATGCCGTCTATATAATGGGCATCCTCGATACTCTAGCAATTCGCAACTCTGTAAATATGGCGGATTTGCTAATCGAAAATTTGATTGCGTAAACTACTCGATTATTTTAGCAAAGTAAAATATATTTTTGTATTCAGCACAAACGTTAAAGTGCGTTAAAGTATCCCATTTTCTAAAATTCTGAAACAAATTGGGTTGCTAAATTATCGTGTATGTATAACACTTCTAGCAAATTTCCAAAAAATAACTGCTTATCTGAGTATCGAGTATCTAGCCCAATATCTACATAATACCGTTAGGCACCAATCCTACCAATATGTATTTGAATTTAATAAATTGTATATATTGCAACATAAAAAACTATAATATATTCTTTAGATATCTTGCAACGGGTGAAACTCAGACCAGCCGAGAGATTGCTCATAAATGCTCCCAACAAGTGTCCACAGAATCTTTATTGAAACTACCAAAAGCATAACCGAGGTTCTCAAAAATAAAGTGTTTGCCGAACTATCCGAGGCATATTTTAAGAAGGTCGCATCTGGTTTTGAGGACCGATGGAATTTTCCTAATTGCATAGGAGCACTCGACGGAAAACACGTCACAATCCAAGTAAGTTATTGGCACTTTTTAAAGATTTAATTTATCATTTAATATTTTATTTTAGGCACCATTTAAATCCGGCTCAGAGTTTTTCAATTATAAAAGAAACTCGTCCATTGTGTTAATGGCAATTTGCGACCACGATTATAATTTTATAACGTGCGATGTTGGTGCTGCAGGTCGCCAGAGTGACGGAGGCATATTTAGGGAAAGCAGTTTTGGAAAGCGGTTTTATGCAAAAACACTTCCGTGAGTAGCGCTAGGTTCTTTTATTTACCGCTTATAATATGTAATTTATAAATTTGTAGCATTCCTCAACCAAGAAATGTCAGCGAAGGTTTCATCGATGTTCCGTATGTTTTCGTTGCTGATGATGCGTTTGCCTGTCATAAAACATGATGAAACCATACACAACAATACGGACCACAAAGCACAAAATTTATAATTATCGACTCAGCAGGGCCCGTCGTATTATTGAAAATTGCTTTGGCATCCTTTCATCAAAATGGAGGATATTTCGCACTGCAATCATAGCGGATGTGACTTTAGTGGGGACATTATTCAATGTTGTGTCTGCCTCCACAACTGGTTGAGGCAAAATAGCAGCAACTATATAACTCCAGTTTTTTTGAACCGTGAAGTAGGAGAAAACATCGTCCTAGGTAAAATTCTTAATTCCATATAAACAATGTAGAATTTATTTAAACCATATTAATTTATTTTTTAAGGTTCTTGGAACGGCCAATCAAATTCGTTGTTGCCTCTTCAACCAATGAAGAGGAACTCAACCAACGCGGCAAAACTGTTCGAGACAAATTTTCCGATTACTTTGCAGATGAGGGACAGGTCGAATGGCAACTCAACAAAATATAACAACTGATAGATAAGTATTGTTCTGAAGTTTATTGATTTGTGTTAGTTGTTTTTCTGTTTTCTTTTTGTCTTTTAGGTTCACTTGTGGTAGTACGGTTTGTCTATAAGCTATTTGTAATTTTATATTTTATATATTGAAATTTTATAATTTTTATGATTTAAGAGGTTTTTATGTCTAATAGAAGCGTGTTCAATTTTTTTTTTGTCCATTTTTATTCATTTTTCAATATTCTTATTTTTAATAAATTTTTCCAATGCTTCCATATGACTTTTTCCCTCGAAACACAAAATTTTGTGCAAATAATTTTTTTAACCATTTAACGGTTTTTAGAAACTGAATACATTTTTGTACTATAATAAGTCATAAATATTTTAAAAAAATTTAAAATTTAAAGACTATAAAAGTATGTCGAAAAGGAGCGTAACGTTGTTTTATAGAAGGGTATAAAGTTTTGCGATAATTTGTGACAAATTGCGACAAAAGGGCCAGGGGAGTTAAAAATGATCAAAAAATGCGTGACATAGTTTATTAAGGAGCACTTAAGTCACGTTTTATATTACATTTATTCTAGAAATTTAGATTTGTATACGTTACGGTATTTTTTCACCTAGTTTGTTTATTTTAGTTTAATTACTATCAGCGAACACACGAATAAACAAACAGCAAACGAAATGAAAACAAAACGGGAAAGTAAAAAAAACTGAAAATAAGCAAAATAGAGACAAAACCTTACATTTTTTTTTCGATTATCCCATTTGATCCCACTGTACCTGTATGGGTACAGAATAATCACTAACTTTACGACGCCACCACTGCGGTATTTAATGTCAAATTTTAATTTGTATTTTACCGTTATATATGGTTTTTAGTTTATTTATCATATTTAAAAAAAAATCCATTTCGAGAAAGGATTTTGAGTGTTAAAAAATATTTAAAGTACAAATATTTTATACAATTTATTATTGGTGTGGGAACAAATGGGTTATACTCGGTTTTCCTTATTCTATTCTCTGTTCTCAGTATGTATGTATATGGATTCTGAAGTATACAAAGTGCTCCATACAGAAGCTGCAGTATGTATGTTGTTTAAAAAAGACAGCAATGGAAAGAAGATTAGAAGAGAAACGAGGTATTGGTGCAGTGACTGCAACGTTGGACTCTGTGTTGTGCCATGTTTTTGTATCATACAAAAATAAAATTTAAAAGCAACATTTTTTTAAATAAACTAATTAAAAACAACATAAATTATCATTTTCTGCAAAAAAAAAAATTGTTTTTTTTTTACCCCAAAACGATAAAAATATTGTGCGTTAAGTGGTTAAACACAACACTACCACGTAAAACTTTATTTGTTGCCATCCTTAACATTAATATATTTTAACTAACAACAAATAAATTCTTTAACCTACCTGAATCAGAAGACATCGTCGCGTTTTAACACAATATAACACTTTATAATAACTGCATTCTATTTAATGTTCACAAAATTCAAATAAAATATGTTATTAAACCGATAAAAATTATTTTGAACTAAAATTATTATCATATTATGTACTATGTACATCCCATTTCATTTGTTATTCTAGTCTCTTTCTATTCATGATCGTTGTGTTAAAAAGTTGGAGATAAACCATCTCGCTGCAGAAATTGCAGAAGAGAAAAATGACGAATGACGAGCAATTTAATTGGCTTAAAAAAATCACTGAACGAACGAATGAAGGAACGACGACAACCATGAAACAAGCTTTATGGATATACCTATAAACATATTTATATATTTTATGTAATTATGTTTATAAATACATCCTCGTATTTATTAAGCAATCCCTTACGTTTTCTATTTTTCGGGATTACTTCCTTCTTCTCCTCGACTCTGTTGGTGGCACAATTAGTTGTTTCCGCAGATAGTTCGATATATCTGAAATACCCAAATAAACGGAAATTAGTATATTAAAATGAATAAAAGGAAATTATTAATTGTACATATATACCTTCTTGGCTCTGCAGTAGTGATGGGATATTATCGATAGTCACCCCAATCGATAGTTATCGATTGTTTAAATTTAACAATCGATACTATCGATAGTACTATCGGTTTAAATGTTAACACAAAGATTACAAAGAAAACTTTGAAAATTAATTTATTCAATATAAATAAATCATAGATAGATACTTTCAGGTACAAAAATTATTAAAAAATATTGCAGAACTTTAGCAATAAGTAGAAAAAATTAATAAACTTGGCGTCTAAGGAGAAACTGATTTTTTGTAAAAACACCAGCATGCCAACTTTTTAAGGTTTAAAACGACTTCGTCTATCGTTCATTATTTTCCCAGCCGGAAAACTTGTTTAAGGGGGTACGGATGTGGCACGTACGCACAGATATTTTAGAGAGACTGTTGAAAGTGGCTCGTATTGATTTCTGCTTTCAACCCAGAACAAAATTGGGTCGTACGATTGCTGGATTATAGGCTCCTCAAGATATTGCCTTATAGAAATCATAGCATCCGACTAAGATGTTCCTAGTACAGTTATTTGGCGTTGTTCTGTTTTAAACTGCCTCTGACATGGAATTAAATAACGAAACTTCAGTTGTCAGAAACTTTTGATTAGCATTGTCTTTGACTCGAAATGCATTTTTTTCTTTAAACTAAAGATGCTAATAGCGGTTGTTCTGACAATATGACATGTGAATGACATAGAAATGATGGAAAAAAATATCGATACGATGTTTATTTTTACTATCGATATTTTCGATATTTAGGGTGCTATCGATACTATCGATATATTATCGATAATTTCCCATCACTACTCTGCAGTGTCATTCAAAAATGACAAGAGCCTAGCGTATTTATAAGGTTTTGAGCCCCCTGGAGCGCCATTACTTCGTTTTTTTTTAGCCCTGATGTAGCTTGCCTTCAAGCAGTCCTAGTGTCTGCGCACCTTAAAAATATTTGCTAAGCTGCTATCTACCACTGAATAAATTTAAAAATTTATTAAGCATTTAGTATCAAGAAAAATTTAAAATATTCCTAAAAATCATAATACTTACTCGATCCCTTCGCCACTTCTTCCCACAAGCTATTCCGAATTATACGGTTTTTATAATTCCCGTCTCTATTGTCCCAAAGGGCTGGTTTGGAGCGAACAGTTTCTATTATTGATTCTGTAATATAAAATAAATTAATTAAAATTTCTAAAAATCATTTTCTTAAATCAAAATATTTATACCGGTATAATTTTCTAAACTTTGGTCGGGTGTCGATGTCTTCCTTTGTGGATCGATATCCACTTGTGATGGTGGTGATAACGTCTCGAGAGAGGAGTTATATTGTTCATTACTATCATTTGCTATTTGAAATAAATTATGTTATTATTTAATATGTCTATAAATAAATATTGTGTTTGTATATAAATAGATATATAATATTGAATAAGATGAATTCTTACCGTTTTGAGCAGTGAATTCGTCATCGTTTGTATACTCGTAATAATCGTTATACGACTAGAAATACCTCTGCAGTGTGGTTGTGGTTCCAGTTGCATTGCTGTTAAACTGATGGGGCTCATCAAGGCTGATATCTTCCAGCACAATAATTCGTTTTGCTGAAATTGGGCACAGAAATAAAATTTAAACTTTTTACACATACATAATTAAATTAATGTTGATGGTTGGATAAGACACATTAAACATCCAAATTAACGGAATTTAGCACCAAAGATTTATCACATAACTTAAAATTTATGTTATAAATCACAGAATATGTATTTTAAGGAATCGCTGGCTTCCCAATCGGCCACCGCAAGTACTTATAACTTAAGTGCGAAAAATATATCTCGGCTAAATGGACGATTGGAACATTTGGAACATACAAAATAAGCAAAACATAACCTCAACATTTTTACTTCATTTAATTACAAAAAATAAAGCGATTATGGTTTAATTTTTTAAATTTATTATAATAAAATAAATATTTAAAAGATATATCTTTATATTGTTGTAAATAAACTGCTCGTACTCATGCAAAATTCAGGTACGAATAGTTAATTTAGCAAAGACATGAACCATAAGTGCTAAAATAAAAAATAAATACTTACGATGGTAAATTGAAAAGCCAATTATTTCGAGGTCGTTCGCAATATTTTTGTTTAATAAACTGTCAACCATCACATTTAAAATAAACTTACCGTTATCCATTAGATTTTATTTTTATTTATATGTATAGCTAAATATTTTTTTATTGCCACTTTATTTCACTAAACACTTTGTAAGAACTTTTTGTAAGAAAATTAAAAAAACATTATATAGGTACATAAAACATCAAAATAAAAACATTTATGAAAAATTTCAAAAAAATCATTTAAAAATAACTAATTTTTAATTATTAAATAAAGATTTTATATTTTTATTATTGAAATTATTAAATTTTTATTAAATTTAATAATCCGAAAAATATTTGTAAACGATTATACTTCACCAAAGATAAAAAACTAATGATGAGACGTTACCATAAAAATATCAAAATAGTTAAAGTTAACCTAGTGTGCGAGAAATATTTTACGTTCGTACACAATTTGTACGAAGGTGTGTTAGAGCGTTGCTATAAAAGGTACTCCATTTGGTACTTTTTATAAATAATTATTGCATCACACCAACACAGACGCAACTTTTTTCTAATAAAAATTTTTACTGACCACGTTGGGTGTCTCATTCCCATAACCACCAATTTTATATTTTTATCTCAATATATTTTTGCTGATAAACATTTTTTTACAATAGAATACCGGCTCAAATCCAGAACATTTTATGGCAGTTCAACTAATACGAGCACATAAATATTGTGTAACGATGAAAAATATTTCTCGCACACATTATTAATTTTAATAGTATGGCACTTTTATGGGAAATTTTTTTTTAATTTTGTATTTTAAGACAGGATATATTCGAAAAAAAATAATTCTGATATGAGTAATAATAATAATTAGATTATTTTGAAACGTGAAAATAATCGAAATAACACTAATACCTAATTTTGTTTAATAATTTTTGGTTATGTTTTTGTTTGCTGTCAAAATGTGTCCAACAAATTTTGCTATAAAAAAAACAATAACAAAATACTTTGTCTTTGTCACTCAGATGGATTATTTTTTTTTGTCTTTTCCAACTTCAAGTCAGCTCAGTCAATTTTTCACAATGGAATTGAGGCATTATACAACACGAAATAATTTTGATTTTTTGTAGGTTAAGTTACAATTGCTGTCAAAATTCCCCTTAAAACTTTTGCTATAAAAAAAATAGAAAAAACACCTTGTTTTGTCTATTATATGGTATTTGATTTTTTTTCTCTTTTTGGCATATTTTATTACACCAATACCTCGATTTGCGACGTTTCGAGTTGCGACGTTTCGAATTGCGACGTTTCGAATTGCGACGGTACATTTGTTGCTAATAAATTTCAGTTTTGCGTCTCTTAAATTATTTGTAGCATCGTTACTTAAATGTTTTTTTTCTGGAAATACGTCAAGGTTATTTAATTATGTTGCAATTTTATTTACAAGACGCATTTTTATGGAACGAATTACCGTCGCAAAGTGAGGTATGGGTGTATTATGTATTCAGTAAAATATTCCCATGGAATACCACCTTAAATGACACCAAGTTTTTACGAAAAAAACAAAATAAATGAGGAATGAGCGAAAAAAATAAAAACAACAAATGACAACTAAATGTTACAGAATAAACAAAAGAGACAATGAAATTTGAATAATTCATTTTACATTATTTTAAAATTTATTTTTGAACTGCACTCCTACGACGGATACAATTTAAATATAATGGTGATGTCCAGCGGCCGCTGCCACAACCACCATTTGACCATGTGATATTTTTTTAGCTGAGTGAGAATAGCTCGAGATTAAAGGCTCTTTAGGATTATTGTACCTCGAAAAGAACTTAAACCAAAGAGTAAGGGTTTTTAAGGATGATCTTACATATGTCGGGGCATCACACAAAGAACCTTATAGATCGAGAAACAGCAGAAGCTGTGCTTTTCTTCAAAAAAAAAAAAAAAAATCGGGGTAGGCTGTGTGGTCTACACGGCCGTATGTTAATTACGTGATAATGATTATAAGATGTTGAAATTAATTGTTTTAATTTAATATAAATTATCTGCCACAGTTTCTTTACGCACAAATAAATGAGGGATTCTCTCTCGACAGTGTTCTCAACTATGGTAAATCGCTATTGTGTATGTGTAGATTTTAATTTCAATTAAAATTTATGTGCAGGTTAATTATTTTAATTTAAAATAAATTATTCGCCACAGTTTCTTTACTCACAAATTGAGATTAGAATTGCTCCGATCAGAAGAGGCGTTCTCTCGCTACAGTGCTCTCAATCATTGTAAGCCACTACTTTGTAGTTTGTAATTTTAATTAAAATTTATATGGAGATTAATTATTTTAATTTAAAATAAATTATCTGCCACAGTTTTTTTATGCATAATAAATTATCTGCCATGGACTCTTTATGCATAAATTGACACCATAATTGTTCCCATCAAATGGGGCGTTCTCTCGCTATAGTGCCGTCAAGCGCTGTAAATCGCTATTTTGTAGATTTAATTCAAATTAAAATTAATGTGGGGATTAATTATTTTAATTTAAACTAAATTTACCACCACAGTTTACGCAAAAATTGACTTCATAATTGATCGGGTCGGATGAGCCATTATCTCGCTACAGTTGTTCAAGCATTTAAATCGTGCGAAATCAGAGATTCGCGGTACGGCTTGCCTCGCTGCCTGATGACGTCATTGCAATAATATTATGCATAAGGCATGAAGGACCAACCTAGGAAATCATACATTTAAATTAAAGGTAATTCTTACAGTTGATGAGTAATTGCCCATGACCAAAGGCAAAATTTCGTGTCAATTTTCTGAATATGCGGTGCAAGACGTTATCACGTCAAACAAATATAAATTGAAAAAGCAAAACTAAAATGCCTTCAGCACAATTGAACCTCAGATGTTAGCCGCTCTAGTTCAATACTTTACCACAGAATACCCAGAAGCGACATAACGTGGTTTTTATATGACCGTGTTTCCATCCACACATCCTATTTGCCAGGAAATCCCATATTTTCAAAAAATGCGAATTTAATTTTTTTTTCGTTGTTGCCAAGTGACAACAAAATTCCAGCAAAAAAAAAAAAGAATTCCTCACATACTAGGTGCGATTGATTGCTCACACATAAATATCAAAGCCCCACAGTGGAACAAAAAGTCATATTTTAATAGGAAGCAAGGGTACAGCATTCACATCCAGGCAGTTGTTGACGCTGAAAAGAGATTTATAGATGTTCATTGCGGTGAGCCCGGCTCATTCATTACACGATAGCCGAATTTTGAGAAGGTCATCCTTGTTCAGGCAAGAATGCCTCAGAAAATTTTGCCACAAAATTCCCTAGCAACACTTCTTTGTTAGGTGATTCGGCATACCCCAATTTAGATTGGTTGGTTAGCCCATTTAAAGATACTGGCAACTTGACCACAGCTCAAAGGCAATTTCGCTGTTTGCTTCATTTCCCTGAACACACTTACGTAGAAAATGTAGTGAATTTGACCGTATGTGGGTGCATTTTGCATAACATATGCATCATGGAAAAAAATGTATGCCAACTGATGTAGATATGGAAATAAATGTAGAAGTATATGAAGTAGCTGATACGCAAAACATTGAGCTTAATGATTTTATCAGCAATCAAAATTGACGCCAAATGCTGTTCAATGAATTGATTGAAAAAATGTAAATATTAACTGAATAAATTTTTTAACGTAGTAAATTAATTAATATCACATTTATTTAATTCATTAATTCATACATAAATATTACATAAATTCATTTCATAAATAATAGTTATAGAAATAATAAAGACGAAAATTTTATTACATATAATTTTTTAAGGCCTCCATTTTTTCTTTGTGTTGGTTAGCCTTGTTCAGTCGCCGCTACTTATTTCCTCAAGTTTTTTTTCTAGGTAATCTAGGTAATCTTTTTTGATTTGGTTTTTCTGTTCATAAATAATACCGTTATTTATCACTTTTTATTTTGGTATCTTTACTTCGCCACACTACTTTTTAGCCCCGGCGCTCTCTATTGAACCAACTACAGTTGCCTGTGTTTGTGTCAACGCTGTGCACTTACACACCTCCGCACTTACACTATTCGGGGTTGATAAATCAGAATCTGACGATTTTTGGAGATCAACCCCATTGTCTCTGTACCTGATAGTCTGAGTACATGAGTGTCTGAAATAATTGGATTACTTTACCGGTAATTTTATTACCTTAAGTAGTAATTTAAATTAAGGGTAAATTACGGGTATTTAAAATTACTTTACCGGTTTACGTAATTACCGGTAATTTTAAAATCAATATTGCTCGGTAAAACTGGTTTATCGAAAACCGGGATTGGATTCCCTATGTCATTCCGAAATATGTAAAATATTTTTAAATTTGGTATGGTCTAAGTGGAGTCGGTACCAATTATCGTGAGAGAAATACACCTTCAAAACAAAAATTATGTATTATATTAATTATTCTACGTGTAAGTATTCTCCAATCTATTGCTTAACTATAATTATTTACTAAATAACAAAATTCTTATTTTGGTAATTGGCACATGGAGTGCCTTTATGTAAATTATCCATAGATTTTAGTCTAGGGTCTAAGCTATTCAACAATTTATGAAATAATTAAAGAAACATGCGATATTTTAAGTAAAAAACTTGAACCAGTATTTCCGGCACTAAAAATTGATGACAAGTGGCAAATAATTTCTCTGATGACAAATGCCAAACTACAGTGTACCCTTTGATGCAAAGTTTTTCAGTTCAAAAAACGTTTAGAATAGTGTTAATATGATCGATATTGCTGCTTATGGGTTAAAACCCTTCTAGCACTGGTAGCGAATAAAGTCTTCTTACTTCGCTCAAAGTAAAAAAATGTCAACTACAGATAAAGTAATTTTCAAATACAAATCAACAATTTGTCAAAACATTTTAGTTTTCTCTTAATTTGTTCGGCAAATTGTGCAACACATTTAGATTGTTGCTAACAAGGATGATGGAAATTTGCCAAAATTTGAGGTGACCATAGTCAAAACATGTACTATCATCCTCCACAATGTTTTTTGAGGGATCAGGAGAAAATTTCCGAACTGTTGTATGGATATAAATATATGTAAATACGTTCAGCATCCCAAGGGCCACCACACAATATTAATGAACCCATATCTAATGTGAAGCTGTTAATTCTGAGGCGGTTAAATTTTTGTTTTTTGTGGGGTAAACCGCTTTAGTTGGTTTACCAAACTTGGAAGTAATTTGGTTTCACAAAATGGATAAGGTTGTCCTCTAAATTCTTCCTGTTTCTTTTTGGACAACTTGGACCAGGAGTTGAACTCTCAGTGGTTGAACTTTTTCCCCTGTCATAGTCGACCTAAAATTATAAATTTAAACGTAACCACAAAATATACAAATTTTTAATTGCTCGTATTTGTACGAGTTAGTCATAATTATTTGAATTTCTGTTTATATTATCCACTGAATCTGGTTTAAATCCTTAATTTTAAATTGACAAAATATTGGTAGCTAGTTTAATTCTAGTTTTATTAAGAAAAATTAGTAGATTTCAATTGGGTTATCATTGAGTTGTCTTAAATTACTAACTATCAGCTACATCTAGGTGTCTGTAACCGAGCCGATTTTGGCATTGCTAAGAAACCTATACATACTATCATTCGGTTTTTATTGTGTGTAATTGAGGGCTCTATGGGGCTCCGCGTTCAAATACGGGATATCTAACTTAATAATTTAAACTTTACTTTTACTTAAAATAGGTCGCACATGCAAATTAATTTAATTTGTATTAAATGAATAGTAATATGGTCTTTATGAAGCTCAAGCAGATGCACATTTATTTAGTAGTAGAGAGTAATTTTGATTTCCAGAGTAGGTATTCCTATAGAATCGATCAGCCTTCCAGGAATTATTTATAATATTGTATATTAACAAGTTATTAACTATTGACTACAATGTCTCTAGCCGGGTCAGTAAACAAACATAATAATACTGTCTTAAACTTCGTTTTGTTAAATGTAAAAAGAGTGTACAATGGGTTCGGTGTTACCTGGCAGACAATCAATCAATCAAACACACATCACTAATATGATAAATGTAAAAGAGTGTACCCGGTGTCACCTGGGAGACAGTCAATCAATCAAACACACATCACTAATATGATTATCTATAAAGACATGTAATTCTACCGTGATCGGAAGGATATATAGATACAAGTGTATGTATTAAGAAATTATGTCTATTTTAAGTTGCCAACAAAACTAAAAATGTATTTACGATACTACCTAAACATTATTATTTTTCAAATAATTGAGGGAGTTAAAACCAATTAAATTAAGATGTTTTCTTTCAAAAATTGCTACCTTTTTTACCATTTTCCATCATCTGGTACTATGTATTTTGATGTATATCGCTACACATAAATGTAGCATTTGAAAAATTTCGGTTACCTAAAGCTCCCAAACTCTTGGTAGATAATATTGATATTATTATGTACATTAGAGTCGTTCCTAAATTCAGGTTTATTTTTTTATATTTCTGCACACAAATAAGTATAAATGTTTGTGACAAAACAAAATATTGTATTTAAAGATAATATTTTTGTCAACACACAAAAATAAATAGTTATAAGCTTGAACAGATATCAAAATAATGTTTACTGTTTAACAAAAAAAATGTAAGTAAATATTACTGCATTCAACCACACCTTTAAGATGTACACTGTTATACACTAAACCGTATATTTACACAAATAACATTATTTTTTATTTTGCTACCCCGTACCACCAGTATAAGTCTAGTTGTTGTTTAATACCGAAAAACAGTAGTTGTTTTGACAACGTTAGACAATATAATATAAATATTTATCTAGAACAATGCGAAACTCTAGAAGACAATAATTTTCGTCGATATAAATAAAAGTTTATTATGAAAGCATAACACAATTTACTCGCATAAACCCACATACGAAAGACTCGCCCTCCATTTAAAATGTTCATCGTCATTTAACAATAGAAATTATAAAACGAATTAGAATAAAAAAACAAAAAGAGAAATCTATTTTTCTTGTTAATGTGTGCATTACGATTAAGATATTAGCATATAGAGACAATTTGTATGAAATTTAATTGTATTCGTTCCTAAAAGCAGGACCATTAAATTTTACTGTGATAATGATTATAATTTGTGTGACGCCTAATTAATTAAAGAATTGAATTTCAAAAACGCTAAAGTACTAATTTAATTCAAGGTTAAAGCGACATTTCGGGCAAGCGTTGAATAATGGTAAAATTTAAACATTGTGAAAAATCCAAAAAAATCTATTATTTTCTTATCAAAACCCCACTTGCAGTTTATTACCAAGAATGTCACAGTTTTTTCTCTTATATTAATTATATTAAAAACTAGTGATTTCACAAAATCTATAATTTGTGCTAGTTAATTATATTAGTTTTTTTGAATTCACCCGTTAGAACGGACCATTTCGAATTTTTTCTAGTGGCAATAGAGAATTAAAACCTCGCTCCACAATGGAAATCCATATATGTACCTGTAATTTGTTTGCAAATATTAAGCAAGTGGCTTGCTTTTATATTTACATATGTACGTACATGTTCAAAATATTTACAAAGCTGAAAGCCATTTCGGTGTACATGTCAGTAGGCACTTTCAATTACCCAAAATTATTTGTTTTGTTATAGTTTGTCCCGATTAAAAACGTTTCGGATGGTGAGGTTGCTATATGATAGATCCTTATATTTTATTGCATTTAACATTAGGCTCCTTTGATAATCTCTTGGAAATTCGTCCAGTTGAACATGTTCAACAGTGACATTCCATAGGCATAGACCATCGGTGTCCACGCCAAATGAGTATTTTTGACAAATTTTCAAAATAAATAAAGCAATAAAACTCCGATTAGAAAAAAAAAATCAACTGGATAACGCGGTAATTATTTATGTTTCCAGACCAAAAGAATTTATTACGAAAATTAGATATCCGTCAAATAGTTTCTACACGAAAAGTTACCGCGAAAGTGGAATTCATGATACCGGATTTCATGATGCCGTCCTAGGGACGTGATTCCGGTTCAGTGATAAATTGAAATAAGTAATAAAAAACTTTTCATTCCCATCTAGTTATTCGTTTTAATGCAAGTCTTATTGGACTAGGGTGTGAATCGACACTCCCGAGCAACTGAATCGACTAGACCATCAAAACGCATATTTTTTTAAAATGGCTGGATCAATTTTCGAAAAACAACCTTCTTTTGACAGCCTAGTATTTTATCTTTTCAAGGATACCTTTATCATTAAAATCCATACAGTACTTTTCAAATTAAAGCAGTCTTAGCAAAATGCGATGTTTCGGTGAAAACAATTGGCGTGATGCAATCTCCTGTATTATGCCACGTTGACCGATATTTGTCGTCACTTATGAGTCAGACGTTGACCTGAACAAATCTCTACCAGTTTAATTCATTGTTTCCTTAAAATCATGGATACCACTCCAGAAAAATCCGCACAAGTTATTGCTTTATTGCAAGAAGACATGAACCAATCTGCTGTCTCAAGAGTATTCAGAAGGTTTCAGAAAACTGGTACCTTTAATCGAAAACCACAAACCAGCCGGTTTCGGTGTACATCAGAGAGGGACTATGGATTTATCGTCCTAACTTCACTGCGAAATCGCCATCTCACGGGCGTCGATGTGCAGCAGGAGCTAAGACAAGTTCGAGATGTAGCTGCTAGTCAATGGACAGTAAGAAGACTCTTAAAGGAAGCCAACCTCACTCCAAGACGGCCCGCTAGAGGCGACTCGAATTTGCTCGCGAACACATCAATTGGAACATCGAGCAATGGACGTCCGTTCTATTTACTGACGAGTGCAGAATATGTCTCCATGGTAGTGATATGAGAGACCGAGTGTACCGGTGTCCAGGAGAGCGATTTTCACAGTGCTGTTTTGCTGAAACAGTCTCATACGGTGGCGGTTCGTGTATGGTGTGGGCTGGCATATCGTTTGAGGGAAAAATAGATCTTGTTTTCGTACCTGTTGGAGGCCTTGAAGGAGGTCTGACCGCTGAACGATATATCGAGGGCATTCTCTTGGATCATGTAGTGCCCTATGCAGGATATATAGAGGAAGGTTTCATATTGATGCATGACAATGCCCGGTGTCACACAGCTCGAACCACTCGACAGTTCTTGGAGGAGGTCGGACTCGTGACGATGAGGTGGCCAGCACTCAGTCCAGACATGAATCCAATTGAGCATTTATGGGACGAACTAAAACGGAGGGTCCGAGCTAGAAATCCGGTACCATCTAACATCAGTGACCTGAAGATTGCGTTAGAGGAGGAGTGGGGTGCGATCCCCCAAGTATTTGTCAAAACCTTAATAAGGTCAATGGGGAATCGCATGCGAACCGTTGTAGACGCAAGGGGGGCCATACTTATTATTAACCAATAAAATTATTTTTGTTTTGCTTGAGTTTTTTGTTGTAATTTAATTTTAAACACCCCCAATATTTTTTGCTTAATCATCAATTTTGGTTGCGTTTTCATTCAAAATCCATTATAAAAAAAAGTACTAAACCAATTTTCATAAAAATAGCGTCATTTTAAAGCAAAAATATCAGGCTTTCAAAAAAATAATGCCTTATGAAAATCGGTTTGACCGTTCTAACAAAAATCGCCCTTATAATTAAGCAACAGAAAATTCAAAATCATCGAATTATAATTAATATTGATTGTCGACTTGGCGAAGGTAAGATCCGTCAATGGTAAATTGTCAAGCGGACGCAAATTCTAAAAATAATTTTCGTTCAGCACGTAAAATGAAAGGTAAAGGCAAAAATAATTTAAAATATTAATATTCTGTGGTATCACCATCTTTATCTTCTGAAACGCTTTCTGAAAAATTTAAAGAATATTGGAATTTTATACAACCCCATCAGTTGGATATTATTCCGATAGATCCTTTTTTTTCGGAGTTTGCAAATTTTTAATATTATAATTTATTTGATTAAGAAATTCCAAAGTATCGGGTTGCCTAAATCAAATCAAATTTAATTTCCACTACGAATCGAATGACGACACGTATCGTAAATAGGCGCCTAGAAGGAATGTCTGAAATTACCGCTCTATTATTGAGTGGTATAAATATAGCAACTTCAGGTTATAGTGTAAAATACTTGTAAATACTTTGTCCATACAATTGTAATATCGTGAGTCGATGTAAACCTATCATAATGAATAATTATGTTGCCTTTAATTTTTGTAAAAATTAAAACATTTAAATTTCAATAAACATTTAAACTTCGTAATTAAATTTCAATGTAGCCATAATTCGAAAAACAATGAATTCTGTATTTTGTATTTTAAAAAATTGGTTAATTCTTTTAGACAATAATGAATATTCATACGATTGAGGAATTGGAGGCGCTTTTTATCTTGTTTAAGGGACTATTATTATTATTGCTTAGGACCATGTGGGCGTTCAGCTACCTTGCACTGCCACCTAAAGGATCTTTTGTGCTTGGACCCTGCTTAATTATCCGTCCAGCTAATATTCAGGCTCTTAATGAACCTGATAATACTGCGGCCGGTATGCGAAACATACTATCTGGGCTCATTGCTCTCCCTCCTAGATGTTTACTGTAGGAAGTACTTCTACTGGAAAGACGGTAGCATTGAATCCCAAGGACTTCAAGTGGGCAATCCCATTCCCGTATATTCCTAGCCCTGCGCCGACTTTCGTTTTGATCTTCGGTCTTTTTTCTTTATTAGCTTCTTTAAGAGCTTTGAATTCGTATTATGTTTTCCTTCTCTCTTGCTAACTCTAAAAATTCACATGCAAGTTTATTTTTATCGCTAGTATACTTTTTTTTTTTTTAAGAGGTTGTCAGTGCCTCATTATCGGTGGATAGATCCAATTCGATGGGATTATCAACAGACTGGCTGGTAGATGGTGCGTCAGCATATTGAACTAGAGCGGGCTCATTTATTTCCGGGAATGGGACTCCCCCGAATTTTCCCGGGAAAATAAAGCCGTGGTGGCTCCAACGAATCGTCTAATGAAATAATCTGCCAGACTGATTCGTCGTACTCCGAGTCAATCCTAAAATTGCCACTTGTCCCGTTGTGATCCATCACTTTTTTCGTTCTTCTCATCACACACTTATACCTATTTTCCGTTTGAGCGCCGGTTATTGAATTGTTAAATTTTTTATAAATTTTGTCTGCCGTGAAAAGGAACATATATTTTTTTTTAAAAACCTTTCAGTGAGAGAGATTGATCCTGTTGATCCAGTTTTGCAAACGTCTCGCAAACGATATTAAATGGTAAATTTTGAATTTCTAAAGTTGGATGTTCAGTTAAATTTTGTACTTCATGATTTTCGATTAAATTAAAATATTCTGCCACTAACGATAATTCTGCAGAAACTTGATGGTATGTTGAAATATAATATATTGTTTGAAATTTAAATATTTTTTTTTAACTTATTTTGTTTTGTAACACCGTCAAGCCCCACTCATTACATCGTTACCCTCCGAATCCATGATAATAAATCCTCTAAGTTTATTCTTTGGTATTCCATTTATATTTAAATTTTATTATTATGGTTATTATTATTATTATTTGTTTATTACGATATTTTTCAATCAAAAATTCAAAACCACGAATACACGTAAACAATAGTGCAAAATAATATTTTCATTCGATTGACGTTAAAAAAATAGGGTACTATGTTGAGTGTACTCGAATTTATTTTCACTTAAAATTGGATTGCTTAGATTGACTAGGCTACATATAATATGAAATATGTCGTCAATTATCGGAAATAGACAGTGGTCAATTCTATTACTCATTATTTTATAAATTTTAATTCTTTGAATTGCCCTTTGATACATGACCATAGCTGCTATAGAGGTGTTATAGACGGTTTCGTCTTTGCCATATTATTGTTTTGAATCCATAAATGATGGACGATATAATTTTACGTCTTTAGCGTTTTAATTAAACTTCAATTGCGAGCCCTTTATCGACCATTACCTTGTGTCGTTGGTTCGAAAAAGGTCAATCAATTTTTCTTGATTTTAAAGATGATCTACGTAATAAATCCAGCAGGACTAACAGCACCAAGAAATGTTACGGTATTTCTTCGTTTATAGTGAGAGTATGTTACGAGGCAATTAGTCTGACTTGACAACAAATTAAAGACTTTAATCTGGCTCTCATAACAGGCACCATTTCTCTGAAGCATTTTATGCACGCCGGAATTGATGTTCCAAACAACACTGAGAGCACTGAGAAATCTAAATTTTGATTTAATTTGATGAGCACAAGTAAAATTTTCAGTTTAAATGATAATTTGATGTAGTGTTGAATATGTGAGGTTCAAGTTCTAAATTTCTTATGCTATCTTCTATTAATTGAATGGTTTTTATATCATTTAGGGATGTCATTGTTATTCACATTTTGTTCATTTACTTACTTTTATATGCAGAATTCCCAAAATGTTTTGACCAGATCGCAGTATTTTTTGTGACGAATTTTTTGTGAATTCTGGTAGCATGAATCCATTGTTTAATTAAATCTTTATCTTTCGGGAATTGGTGCAAAATAATATAATTTTTTGTCACAATACGTCCTACAACCTCGTATCGAGCATATTTTATGACTTTTTTTTCAATATTTTATATCGACAAATTCACTTGAAAATATTAAACTTTTCAAAGAATCACACCAAATTAAACGTCATTAAAGGCGATTTGGCGTCTGCTGGTGGGGGGATCAGCTGATTAGATCAGCTCCGTAACCTTCAGTAGGGTGCTCTTCACGTGAGCTGTTCTGGTCATGTTTCAGGCAGCTGGCGGGATGAGTATGATTGTGGTAGGGGTAACCTTGCCACAATTCGCAGGTGTACGTACTGCCTCCACGTGGCAATCGTCGGTAACTGATGTCGTCTATTACAGTTTTGTTCTAGTTGACTCAGGCCAAAGTACGGCGCTAAAGGAGAAAACCTTAACAAAAAACCCTAATCTAAGGTGGAACAGCATATGCCGATGGATGAATGACTGATAGGTTAATCAGTCCCAAATATGCGGACTCTGGATACCAGGCGCCCTCCAGTTTTATTTAGCCTTCCTGTGGTAGCTGGGTGTCCCACAGGTGACCTTCATTTCCCAAATACTCGTGGGAATAAAATGCCTAAAAAAATAAAAAATAATGATAAGGATGGTAACGCTCCTAAAGCGTCACGAACCAGCGAGGATTCTGCGGTGGCTTTCGAGGGCTCAGGTCCTCTTTCCGCTGTGGAAGCCCCAATGGGTGGCACATCGGATGGGGAAATCCGTTCGGAGTTTGAGAACTTACTTCTCAATTCCGATATGGAAACCTCAGGAGATGAGGAACAGGCCCCCGTAAGTGGGGGGATCTCTTCTGTGAAAACAGGGGAAAGTGCGGACGTCGGGGAGTGTCGGAAGGGTGAGGTTGACTTCAACAAACCTGCTGCGGTTCCTCATGTGAAAATGAGTGGGGCTGCGAAAAAGCGGTACAGGAAGCTTCTAGCTGAGGGCAAAGCGCCCGGTAGTGAAACAAGGCTTCTGGCGGTGCGGCCACGGAAGGAGACTTGCGCTCCTACGACGGCCCAACCGCCAAAGAGGGACCGCTCGAATGACGAGACTTCACCGGCACAAAAAAAGGCCAGGGGGGAAGAACATGTCCTGGTGGCCTCGGGTTCTGCGGTCCGGTCTGGAGTTACCTTCAGGCAGGCTGCGGAATCAGAGATCATTGGGATCTTACCCTCTGGCTTTCCTGAGGTTGCCCTCACTGGAGAGCAGCTTAAAGCTGTCCAGGAGGGAATCTTGGATAAGGTGCTGGAGCAGGAGGCCAAGGAGCTTAAACCCAAGTTCCTTGGCAGTCAGCTTCGGCTTGGTTGGCTGGTAGTGACCTGTGCCGACCGGGCCACTGTACAGTGGCTCAGGGAGACCATAGGCACTATTAAGCCATGGGATGGTGCAGAGCTGATTGTAGCTGAGGCGGGAAATCTGCCTCGAGCTAGAATCGTGTTTGGTACCTTCCCAAACAGTGCCGAATTGCCCACGGATAAGCTTCTGGGTTTTATCAGAAGCCAAAACGAGGGCATGCAGGCGATCAACTGGAGAGTGGTCAGGAGAGAGGCGAAAGGCACTTCAGCTTTTTGCACGTTCTCCATGGACCACTCTTCGGTTGAGAAGCTCAAAGAAATTGATTTCAAAGTCAATTTTAAGTTTGGGATTGTCCAACTGCACCCCAAGGGGGGCCAGGGTGGTGGAAAGTCAGGTTCCAGGGGCGGGCCCCAAGTGGTCAAGCCTGTGGAGGATATCGTGGCTGCACCTGTGAAGGCGATCGTGGCCGCACCTGTGGCGGCTATCGGGGCCGCACCTGTGGCGGCTATCGGGGCCACACCTGTGGTTAAAACCACTGGTGTGGCGGCCCTTTCCAGGAGACAGGCGAGGAGAAAGAGAGGAAGGCGTCAGCGGTTGTACGGAGAATGGCCCCGCGAGGGGTCACCTCGCGCAAACCACTGGTGAAGCCTGGTGGCTCTCAGTCAGCTGTGGACAGCAGCAGTAAGATGGAGGACACGGATTCGCCATCTGGCAATGGCAGTGCGAGCAAGGAGGCTAATCCAGGCCTTCAGCAGACGTCGCTGCAGTGATGGCACACATAACCTGCCTACAGATAAACCTGCATCATGCAAAGGCGTCTTCGGACGTCCTTTGTCATAGGTTTATCTGCCAGAAAATTGGCATGGCTCTAATACAGGAGCCATGGGTAATAGGTAACCAAATTAAAGGTATACCAAAACAAATGGGTAAGTTGATTTATTGTAACGGAACTGAGAGTCCAAGGGCGGCCATTTTGGCCAGCTCGCAAATTAATATTCCCATTTCAGAGTTCATCTCCAGGGACTTAGTGGCGGTAATGGTGGAGGTTCTGGGTGAAAGAGGGAAACAGGAGGCTATAATGGCCTCCGCCTACTTTCCTGGAGACTCGGAAATGATACCTCCTCTCGAAGTTAGGCGGCTCATAGCTCATTGCCAGCGCAATGGGCTGGCTTACCTAATAGGATGCGATGCAAATGCGCACCACACGGTGTGGGGCAGCACGAACATCAATAATAGGGGTGAGTACCTTTTTGAGTATATAATTACTAACAATGTAGATATTGTCAATAGGGGAAGGAAACCTACTTTCATAAATGCGATTAGGCAGGAGGTCCTAGATTTGACCCTCGCTAGTCCGCATTTTAGTCATTTTGTTAAAAATTGGCATGTGTCTGAAGAGGCCTCCTTATCGGATCACTTGCACATCAGATTCGATTTGGCGGCCGAGGCCATGCAGCGGCAGGAGATAAGAATTCCAAAACTGACCGATTGGGACTCCTATAGAGTTTCACTCGAATCAGAAATGCCCTCGGTAATGGGGAACATAGAGTCTCCAGAGGGCTTGGAATTCTGTTCAAACCAGCTGCATAATTCTATACACTCGGCTTACGAAAACAGCTGCCCAGTTAAGCGAAGAGAGTCCATTAAGTTGGTCCCTTGGTGGAACGGGGCGCTGAGTAAGCTGAGGAAAAAATCTAGAAGGTTATTCAATAAGGCTAAACGCACCGGGGAATGGGGCGAGTATAGGATGGCCTTAACGGAATATAATCTGGAATTAAGAAGATCCAAAAGGGCTACCTGGAGAAACTTCTGTGAGGGAATCATTGAATTACCCTCTGCAGCTCGTCTCCAGAAAGTCCTTGCTAGGAATCACTCAAATGGTTTGGGGCTTCTTCAGAAGCAAAACGGGATGTTCACTGAAAACCGGAAGGAAACCCTGGAGTTACTATTAGGTACCCACTTTCCGGACTCAATAGTGGTAGGTACCCAGGAGGACCCGCATGACCCTTCAAGTGAGGTAGACTATTCACCCCACAGTAGGATCTGGAGCCTCTCTGGAAAAATATTCACACCCAGCAAGGTGAGATGGGCTATTGGCTCTTTCAAACCGTTCAAATCTGCTGGAGGGGATGGTATCTTTCCGGCTTTACTTCAAAAAGGTATTGAGGAAATACTCCCCAGCTTGGTCCAGCTTTTAACTATATTCCGAAACTATGGAGGAAAGTAAATGTGGTCTTTATACCAAAGGGAGGGGGTCGTCTGGACACCCAGCCCAAGGCTTATCGGCCAATTAGCCTGACATCGTTTCTATTGAAGACGATGGATAAAATCCTGGATAATCAAATAAGAAATGAAATCCTTGTAAATAACCCACTGCATCGGAACCAGTTTGCTTATCAAGCTGGCAAATCAACTGTGATGGCTCTTAGTGGTCTAGTCACGAAGATTGAAAGAGCGGTGGCTTTTAAGGAAATTGCCCTGTGTGCCTTTGTGGACATTGAGGGGGCATTTGACAATACCTCCTATGGTTCAATAGAGAGGGCAGCCATGGAGAAGGGGGTTCCGCCGTCTACAACTAGGTGGATCCGCTCCATGCTGAAATATCGCGATATTACAGCCACATTAGGTGGCGAGTCAGTAACCATCAGGGCCGTAAAGGGCTGTCCCCAAGGAGGTGTACTGTCTCCTCTTTTATGGTCATTGGTTATTGATAGACTACTGGTCCTCCTGAATAGCCATGGGTTTGATGTCCAGGGCTATGCGGATGACGTGGCTATCGTGATTAGAGGCAGGTTTGATGAGATCATCTCTGATCTCATGCAAAATGCACTCAACTTGATATGGCAGTGGTGTGACAAGGAAGGACTTAGTGTCAATCCAAACAAAACTGTCATTGTCCCTTTTACGAGGAGGAGAAAGCTCTCGCTTGTAGCTCCCTCGTTAAACGGTACTATTGTTGCCTTTTCCAAAGAGGTTAAATATCTAGGGGTTATCCTGGATCATAAACTGAACTGGGAACAACATATACAAAAAATTCAAAATAGAGCCACAAAGGCTTTTTGGGCCTGTCAGAGACTCTATGGACGTACTTGGGGACTACAACCAAAAATGATCTACTGGTCATTTCTAACAATTATTAGGCCTATGATCACTTACGCATCGCTAGTGTGGTGGCCTAAAACTCAACAAAGGACAGCGCAAACTTTATTAAATAAGGTTCAGCGTATGGCCTGCATTGGGGTTACGGGCTCAATGAAAACATGTCCGACCGCAGCAATGGAGACACTCCTAGGACTAACTCCATCGCATCTGCATATAAAAAAGGATGCTGCTACTATGGCCCTTAAGATGCAGGCGGAGGGTAACATCAAACCAGGCAATATGGTGGGCCATCTGGAGATCCTTAAGGAGTTTCAGACAGATCCCACTATAGGAATGCCTTCCGACTGTATGCCAGCCAAACTGGATTTCCACAAACCCTTTTATGTTAGATTACCTGACCGGGAGGAGTGGAGTACCGGGGGACCATCCTTTGAGCGAGGGTCATTGGTGTGGTTTACAGATGGATCAAAAACGGAAGATGGGGCGGGGGTAGGAATACATGGGAGTGGAGTATCACTCTCGAAGTCCTTGGGTACCAATGCAACCGTCTTTCAAGCAGAAGTGCATGCTATAGAACTTTGTGCTAGGATAGGCATATCTAAAGGCCTAAACGACGCAAAGGCTTATATCGTATCAGACAGCCAATCGGCCTTAAAGGCTCTTAGGTCTTTTACCATTGAGTCAAGGCTGGTATGGGATTGTCTGAAGGTTATTAAATTGCTGGCTAGCTCAAATAAGGTAACACTTGTTTGGGTGCCAGGTCACACTGGAATTGTGGGAAACGAGGCAGCTGATGTCCTCGCCCGCGAGGGATCTGCCTTTCCATTAATTGGACCAGAGCCCTTCTGCGGCGTCTCAAGGGGCACCTTAGGGCAGCAGTTAAACGCTGGGAGGATGTGCAAAAGTCCTCTTACTGGCGCGGAATTCCAGGTTTGCGACAGGCGAAGGAATTTATTTCACCTTCGTCGGCCAGGGCCAAGGAATGTCTTGTACTTAGGAAACCTGAGTTGAGGCTGCTTACCGGCTTCCTCACAGGTCACATCCCATTAAGGTATCACCTAAAGAAAATGGGCCTAAGTTCGACGGATAGATGTCGCTTCTGTGACATGGAAGCGGAATCAGCGGAACATGTTCTGTGCCATTGCCCAGCCATTTTCTGCAAAAGGTTACAACATCTAGGAGGGAGAGTAATGAGCCCGGATGGTATGCATCATATACCGGCCGGCAGTATTGTCAGGTTCATTAAGAGCCTGAATATTGACTGGACGGCTCATTAAGTAGGGTCCATGCACAAAAGATCTTTTAGGTCGCAGTGCGGGGTGGCTTGAACGCCCACATGGCCCTCAACTAATAATAAAAAAACGTCATTAAATATTTTGTTGCGGGAACATAAAATATTGTAATGATTTTAAATATTAAATACTGAATGGTACAATCATCTCTCACGACATACCATTGTATAAATATAAAATAAATTAAAACACAAATTTAATACGGAAGAACTATACGCCTAATGCCACCGGCAACTTCTCTTGCCTCGATCGGCATTAGAATTATGAAGTGTAAGGCAAATCAACATCACCCCGACCGAGGTAAGCGAATAACTGGTACTAGCTGTTATTATTTATATACTTACGGTAAAAACAAAAATCCTGACTGGAATCGGAAGCTTCACCTATACACATCAAGCCCAAGGCAGACAACAAAAATTTAAAATATGGAAGAGAAATAGCTGGCTTTAAAAAAATTATAGCGACTTTCAAGGTAATGTCAAGAGGTTGGGAATTGTAGTAAATCCTAAAGCAGCTTGGATGGGATGTAGTCCAGATGGCTATATCCCTACAGAAAATAAAATTTAGAAATAAAATGTCCAGTAAATGGAGATTACCTGAACTTAATAGAAATGATACCAACAATAAAATATATCTAGTTAATCAAAACAGTAATTTGGAGCTGAAGAAGAATCACCGGTTCTATGGGAAAATTCAATTTAATATGTCTTTACTGAACTGCGTGTCAACAGACTTTGTAGTTTATTCTAAGAAAAGTAACGAAATTGCAATACTTAATAATGTGGCATGAAACAAATTCGCAACACTTTGTCTGAAAAAAATTATGTTCACAGCACGAGAAAAATGTGCAAAGCGTGGATACCATTATGTACTTCGGAACAAAGTAGGTACCGTTTCACTTGTAAGAAAAGTTACAATTCATGGCAAAAAAGTTATCTGAAGAAATGAGTTTAAACCTGATTTTTGTATTCAATGGGATGGAAAGTTACTTCAGGATATCACTGGAACAACAACTGTTGATCGCCTGCCTGTGGTAGTATCAGGTGAAGGCATCTAACAGCTTCTTTGCGTCCCCAAGTTGGTATCCGGAATGGGTATTGCAACAGCATCTGCTGCATTTAAGGCAATTAACAATTGGGGACTGTGTGATAAAGTGAATTTTTTGGGTTTCGACACAAATGCGGCAAATACTGGACCTTGGAATGGTGCTTGTATCGTACTTCAGCAAAAATTGGAGAAAGATTTACTTTGGTTGGCTTGTCGTTACCATATCGTTGAGATATTGCTGGAAGCTGTGGTCACTCTCTCTCTTGGGTTTTCAAGTAGTCCTTATATTTTAATATTTAAAAGATTTAGAAAGCATTGGCCTACAATAGATGTTTCAGATTATCAGACGGGTTTAACTGATGACACAGTATCATCTGCTATTGGTGATGTCAGTGAAGAACGAATCACGTTTTGTAAAAGTCAGTTGCAAAAATTTCAACCTAGAGATGGCTATCGAGAACTACTGGAGTTGACAACTATCTTTTTATGAGTGATTACAACTAAGAAATTCTCCTATAAATCTCCTGCGGGGCTACACAGAGCCCGATGGATGGCCTCGGCTATTTATTCGTTGAAGATCTGGATGTTAAGAAACCACTTTAATCTAAAGAAGAAAGAGGAATCCGTGATATTTGCATTTTCGTAGTTCGCTTATACATCCCAGCATGGTACAGAGCTCCGTTAGCTCGATTAGTCCCTCGGAATGATCTTCAGAGCTTCTGCAAGACCTCGATGCTTACAAGAGTCATGTCAATGCGGCCATTTCAGAAATTGCGATGAAGAAGTTCCTTGGTCACCTCTGGTATCTGACAGAGGAATTAGTTGCATTTGCCTTTTTTGGTGATGAAGTTTGCAATGACACGAAAAATAAGATGGTACAAGCTTTAAATAATAGAACCGATCAGATTCCTTAAAACAGGGCAACTGTGGACCCATTGGTGATCCAGACAAAGAAACTTGAGGACTTTGTTTCGTCCCAGATTATCTGGGTTTTTAAAAAGAGACGCTTCAGAGTGGCAAAATAATGAAGAATATAAATCAGCAAAGGCAACCATTAGCTGCGTGCAGGTACATAGCTAACGACACTGCTGAGCGAGGAGTGGCGTTGATAGAAGAGTACAACAAATTTCATACCAACAATGAAGAACAGAAGCAATTCCTATTACTGGTTGTCCAGAAATATAGACAAAAGTACCCTGACAGGAAGAAGTCAACTCTGGTTGGAGATGAAGGGTTATTGAATCTTTAAAATTTTGTCAATTGTTTTACTCGTTATAATCAATAAATTGAATTATTTAAAACATGAATTTAATTATTTCTATATAATGCATTATCTGAACGCATAGCAATTATTCAATCACCGGTAGCACCCTCTAATAGTAATTTTTATTTTATAATTTTTTGAAAGGATCATTTTTTCAACAAAAGGAATCATCTGAAAGGGTGTCCGGTCGAAAATTTCAAAAAAAAATTATTACCATGTATAAATAAGAAGTACCCTAATATACATACACCATATATATTTGGGGCATAGGCAATTTTCTTATCAGTTGTGAAAATATTGATATTTGCGTGATTTTATTAATTGGTGGAAATATCTTCGGATATTAAATTGTACCGTGTGGTGATATACATTCACGTTCGAATATTTAATTGTAGACTTATCCACATTTGATCCTTTATTGAATAGAACGCCAGAATATACAGTCGAAACGTTGGTTTTTTTAACTGTTAAAATATTATGTTAAAATTCAAATATGTAACCATTTTATTATAAACATATCAATAACAAAAACTGGTTTACTAGTTAAATAGCAACCAATAATTAGTGGCCTCTAGAATTACAGTTCATATCCTATTCATAAATTATTTGTATCCTGGTAATTACTGTAGATAAATTCCATAAGAAGGAAAGTTTCTTTTATCGTTTTTATTATTGCTTTCTAAAGCTTTACCTCATAATATTTTAACGAAACAGTATACTAATATATAACTACTGTAATTATAGAAGTTACTTGATAAATTGTTATTTCAAAGTTTTACAACTAAAGTTGTATCCAGAGAATTACTTCGTAAGAGCTAAGAGATAAATTAATAAATATTAATAGATTATCTGTCATCTACTAAATAAAACCAGGTAGTTTCAGTTAGATCAATTCTTTGAAAATCTTTCATTATAGAGCAAACTAACACTTGCGATTACGATAAGATTTCACACATCAAAAGCCGATTTTAAATTTTTCAATATTTCAACTTTTTCATTTTCAATATGAGAACTAAAGTGTTTTTTCAAAGAAAATCAATCGATTGATAAAAATTTAATGCGATTTTATTTGTAGATAGTTGTTTATTGTTTAGCTGTTTGATTTTGGTATTTTCATTGTTTATCAATATTGTTGAAAATAAAAGTTTAATAACAATAAATATAAGGCAGTAAAGTTGTTGTTTCGTCCCAGTTCACCTGACCTACTACTGTTCCAATTGGTCGCAAACCAATTTCAATTTTTGATTAGAAGAAATTCCAAACATACAATAAAAATAATGAAATATTGCATCTTGGGGAAAAAACAAATATTCCCAGTTGCTATGGTAAAATAAAATTAATCTACGGATTTCGATTAGTTTGTGAAACTTTTATTATATTTAAACGATTTGTAAATACATCAATATGATGTCGAGATCGTTAAGGATTGAATTTGAATCGTCTTCTTTGTAATTGTAATTGTACAATAAAATTAAATTTAATTACAGAATAGTCAGGTACATCCGCTTAAAAGAGTATCTTTAAATTGTGTTCATTCAGCACCTTTAAATTGTGTTCATTCGAATTCGTTACATCGAATATTTTGGAATATTTTCGAATATAAATTTGGAAAATGGTTTTTTTCTAAGATGACAACAATAAATTACAGAGTAACTATGTAAATTTGATCAACAATTATTGATTGATTGATTTTGAAAGTACGACTACTTTTGGTGAAACGGATCGGTTCTTAAGAACTGTTATTAATAAGAAACTGCAATTCGTGGAAGTGTAACAGCACTTGATCTCCGTGGAAAAGGTATACCTCCAAATCAAATCTCAGAAAATAGAATTCAGAAAATCAAACATCACATAAATAGCTTCCCGGCATATGAGAGCCATTACACCCGAAAGAAATCAGTGCAAAAATATTTTCATTGCGAATTGAATTTATCGCTAATGTATAAATTGTATGTACAAATAAACGAAAATCCAGTTTCGTTGAGCAAATATTCTGAGGTTTTCAAACCCAAAATATAAAATTTAAGCATCCGAAAATTGATATTTGCACTAAGTGTGATACGCTTAAAGCTAAAATTGATCTTGCTGAAGGTGGGGAATTAGAAAAATTAGAAGAGGAGCAAAAACGTCATTACGCTACTGCGGATTTAGCTTATCAATCGAAGAAAGATGATATAGCTAAAGCCAAAGAATCTTCATCAACCAAAGTATATTCGACTTACAACAGGTTCTTCCTACTCCTTACATTTAATCCAACGTGTCATATTACAAAAGACAATTAAATGTGTACAATCTGACCATTTACGATTGCACGTCCGGAATACCAACTTGTTTTATGTGGGACGAAGCAACCGCAAAACGTGGTGGAAACGACATCTCGTCATGTGTCTCTTCCCATTTGCAAAATTTAACGAGCGATCTTGAATTTGTTACCTACTACAGTGATAATTGTTTTGGGCAACACAAAAATTCTTTAGTTGCTGCGATGTTTGCGATTCATTCTGTCAATAATAACAAAATCAAATTTATCGATACATTTTTGGAGCCGGGACACACTCATATGGAATGTGACGTCGACCATTCCATGATTGAGCGAAAAAAAAAACTTCTATGAAAATTCACCACCCACATGATTGGTATCAATTCATCAGAGGAGTTGGTGTAAGAAATTCATTTGTCGTACTTGAAATGTTCCAAAGTGATTTTAGAGACTTTAGTGAAGCCGCTAAAAATAAATTTACGTTTAGAAAAGTCGATGAGTGTGGTAACAAAGTTAATTGGCGAGATATTACATGGCTACGATATCCAAATAAATATCGACGCTAATTTAATAAAAGGGCCTCAGCAAATATGTTTTCACATTTATGAACGTTATAAAGAAGCATTTTGAAACACTATTTTTACTAAAACTAACCGCAATTAAGATTTAAAAAGAAAATATTTATTTTCAATTTTTTTAGATTCTTTGAGTTGAGTCACTTGCATTGGAAAGAATGTAGCGAAACCACAAACTTGTGCCGTTCGTCCTACAGAAAAATGGTAAAAACAACGGAACCAATTTGTTTATCTTTTTCCTGTTTACAGTTGTCGAAAGAGAAAAGAGCGGAGAAAAATAAACAATTAAAACGTAATTTCAGAAAAAGTATCGCTTGAGCCCTTTGATCGAATTAGTGTCGAATTAGTAGACTTTAGAAACTAATTAGTAAGACACTAATTAGTTTCTAAAGTACCTGGAGTTCCTGTAAATTAAGATGATAAACATCAAGACAACACAATTTCTAAATTACCTGTTCGCTGGGTGCTTAAATTTTATGGAAATCTACATTAGGTTGAAATTAAAAAAAAAAATTAAAAAAAAACCTTTTTTTCTGCATTAGGTTCCTCCGATATTCTGAAAATCCAAATGAAATTTGTTAATGATCACCAGGCACTACTTTAAAATAAACTAAAAATTATTAAACTCTGAAATCCTCATGGTTTAGTTTGTTTTAAACCATCTACGTACACAACAAAATTAAATTATAAATAAACAAAATAAAAGAAATTAAATTCAATAACAAAATAAATAAATTGTGCTGACAATTTAATTAACAGTGTTTAGTACTTAATATAAAAAAGAGACCTTATTTGCCAGTTGCCACTAATATTAATCGAAATTACAAATTGCGACCAACTTCGCTTATAGCTAAATTGACATTTCGCAAAACAATCACCTATCAATCCAAAGTAAGCAAAATTGTTCCCAAACAAGTCAAATTAACAAAAACACCAGCATAACCAGCATTATTCCGCTTTATACTCGACCAATCGATGTTGCAGCAACCCTCAACTGGGAAAATTCAAATACCGCTAAGCCACTCTTATAACATTTTACCAAAATACACATCACACATGTAAACAAGAGACCTACCGTTCACGACGCATTCCTCACTATATCCATTCGAAGACTTTAAACAACATTGTTTTAAACCGACTACAAATTATAAGCTACCATTATGTGAATCTTATTATAAATATCGATCTTAATGGCTAAAATTATAGACCTTATTAATTTTGTAAAATTTTTTATTTACAAAACTTTATAAAAAACGATGATGCCAAATTTTCGGTTTTTTGAACCAAAGGCAATAAGCCGAAAATTTGGCATCATCGTTTTTTATAAAGTTTTGTAAATAAAAAATTTTACAAAATTAGTAAGGTCTATAATTTTAGCCATTAAGATCGATATTAATTGAATCAGACCTAAAGCATAATAAATATACTTATTATAAATGTGAATAAAGAAACGAGTATACGTTGACTCAGCCGCATTCGGGACCCGCTCCACAATTTGTTTAAAAACCATTGGAAATGTTTTTTTTTGTCTTTTTTGATCAGGTACATTTCGAAAAATGCAACGAAAAGTTGTACCAAAATGAATTTCAGAGGTCCAAACACAAACTACAAAAAACCTACATGTTACGTCCAATCGACAACGAATCCAGGACCACAAATGTACGCCCTTCTTTTAACATTTGTAATTTTTAAAACACAACACGATCCACTCAATTGAACTTCGGCTTCACAGCAAAAACACGCCTACACCTTCGACGTTCATGCGCCGACCAATCAACAATAAATTTATAAATTAATAATAAATTAATTATTTTTATAAAATAAATTATAATATTTTCATAAAAAAATTATAAAATAAATTAAACAAAAAACACAACCGTTTGACACGAAAGTCATGGCCTACCCCATAAATTTGATCAATAATTTCTAGCAATAAAATTCCATGTTTGAAAAATAAAAAAAACAAATTCATGTGGTAATCTATGTAGGCCAAATTTTAACACGTGAATTAAGTATTTATGTTTGAACTAGCTGCTTGTAGTATTTTTGAATCTACATATGTATTAGGTCTAGGACAGCTAAACCGAAAGCATCGTATTCGTATAGCCTTGGGATACATGATCATCACTTTTAGGCTTTAGCGTGTTCGTTTAAAAAGGTACAACGTGAGCACAAAAAAGTATACACTGCATCAACAAATTGTCCGTACACCACTCGGTTAAAGAAACATTGATAAAAAAAACAATTACAAATGAAATAAAAAATTCAGTTTTTATTTTTTTAAAACTTAAATTACGTTTAAGAACCTGAAAATATAAACAGCCCAAAACGAGGTCAAATAATTGTCCGTACACACAAAGAAGTTGAGGGAATTTGAAAGGTCAAATGTTCTACCTTCTAATGTTTCTCCCTTCAGCTAATAGCTCCTCAAACCATTATACTTCCGCCACGATGTTTTACTTAAGTTCAGTGTTGGGTTTCTAAGGCTATTATGATCGTTCGGTGGGAACCACTGCAGGCTTTCGAAATGTTACTATGGTTTTATAAATTCGGGTAGAACATGGGGATGAGTTCATCTTCTCTAGATTTTTCCACTAAAAAAAGTTTGCTGTAAATAGTTGCTGCCTATTTTTTTTTTTGAAGGCTATTGACGATTGGAGGGTCTCGATTTTTATGTATCCGCTTCATTTTTTCTATTTTCCGCCGAGGCGCTGATAACATATTTGATACGGTTGCGTCGCAATTTGTATGTATCCGGTCCACTTTTTCTATCTTCCGTAAGAGGCGCTTTTCTTACTTTTACAATTGTCAATGTTCAGGAATGTAAAAAATCAAAAACGTGAAATTTTAGTTTTGCTAGTATCCACCATTAAACACTGGCATTGACTGTATCTGTTAGTTATTTATTTAGCTATAGTCAACTTATTTTGGATCCGTTATTAACTAAAATAAAATTTCTTAAGATATTTAAAATATTACATAACATATGTAGGTGAACAGCTAACTACAAAATAATTTTGAAACAATTTCCAATAATAATCAATAAATTTACCAATGATTTTAGTAACAGCGATGAATGAAATTTATTTTCATCAACTAGTAGAAGGAACTCATTTTTTCAAAAATTGTAACAATGAGGAGAGAGAAGCATTTATTTTATATTCGCTCCAATCTTTACGATATCTAAAAAAATATTTAAATAAAAAAAAATCATTTTAAAATTATTTATACGTTGAAATAGACTTTAATACGCTGGGGTCGATAGGGAAACGTCGTTGTGTGTGGATGCACAATTTTTTCCTTGACTTTATAAAATTATACAAAATAGTATTCTTCATTTTATCGGTATTTATCGTCGTTTATCGAGCAAGTAGCGCTCATCTCTAAGTACATGTTTAAAACTGACATCAATTTAGAAAATATACAAAAATTAGCATAAAATGAACAAAAATTGAGAATAACTTTACATGAATTGATATAAAATTATATACATAGTATGGGTATATAATGACTATAAGCTTATTACTTGTACGTTTATTGATAAACAGCAAAATATTAGTATATGCAATTCTTCTTAGCTTTATCGTTTAACAAATTTGCGTTGTTTTTATGTCGGTATATCTCCACCTCTTCCATCTGCTCATCATACAATTTTTATTTATTTTATGCAATATTGTTAGGTTGTCAACTAAGTATGTTAATGTATGGTTTTCGCTCTTTAGATAAAGTGCATAATTCGATTTTATAGTAGATCTAGCCTTGTTTTATATCGATTTAACGAACACATTCAAGGTAATGTTATTACAAATTTTTGTCTTTTATGAACGTACAGTTGTTCTAATGAAGCGAGAGGAGTGATGGTTGCAACATTTTCGCGATCATTTATGTAAATTTAAATGATTTGTTTTATTAGTTTTTCAATAATAAAAGAATATTTTCTTTCTTTTTGTGATATAATTTGAATTATTTATAGTTAAAGGAATAGTTTCGAATTTCGCACTTCTTAAACTTTTAACTACTTTACATATCAGATTCCTCGGCTTTGAGCTTTAAAAATAAAAATCCTTTATTTAATTTTAATGTTATACAAGTAAATTTCATGTGAGTGAAAATGTTATACCTTTCAAACGCCATTTAAAATTAACTTACTTCCGAAAATAAAATACGTAGCACAACTATGCAATGCTATGATATGGTTCTGCTCATATAACTGTGATCTGATTTTTAAGTGATAATTATCAGAAAATAAAATTATTCTGCAGTGAAGCTATCTGTAAAGCGCACGCAAACGTTCAACATTCGACTGTAATAATTTAGCAGTACATAGTACTAAGCCAAGTAATTTGTTAACACAACCTATAAATCACTTACATAAACATATTATTTGGCAAGTGGCAAGACTGTTTTGTATTCATCCAAATAAATAAAACACACTATTAAAAATGGAAAACTTCGATTACAGTAATATTTATGTTGACGAGGAACATTTAATCGGAGAAGATCTTCGACTTTTGAAGATTGCCTAATATTAGAAGGGCAGTCAAATGCAATAAATTTAAGCGACGCAAACTACACCAACTAAAAAAAATGGTTCGGTGTGGTTAAAAATAGCGGAAAATTGTAATCGACCAGGTAAATAAACATTTATACCGATTAGTTTATCAAAAATTGCAAATTTATTTTATGTCCATTTCTCATATCAGTTAATGAATGTAAGAAACACTGGAAATATTTAAGTGTGAACAGGCTTCCGATAAAAAAATTGATTGGCAATTTTATGCTGCGTTAAAATTCTGATCCCAACAATAACCCAAGCTCCGTAATTACCAAAAAATAATAGGAGTAATTTTATATCAACTAAATATTTTATTAATACGTTGTTCAATTAATTTATGTACTTTTAGATCATTTAGCAACTACAGAGAAAATTCTTCCTCATCGTCAGGACAAACCGTAGCAACAAGAAATGACAAAAGGAAGAAGGAGGACCGGTTTCTTCAATATCTGTACACTCCGAATGTTGAAAAGGTAGACAGTGACAAAAGTTTTGCGCAGAACTTAATTGACTCATTGCGGAGTGTATTAAGCGGACAAATGCCCTTGCCCGCTTTAAAATTTAACACCTACTGCATTAATTACAATAAGACAAATAATTTTTAAGGTAAATTTAATTTCAATTTGCAAATTGAATTTTATTTGATAGATTTTGAGTGCATTTTAATGTGGTTTAGATTTTAAGAATGAATTTAAAGTGTATGCAGCTGCAACCACATAATTAATATGTTGTTCAATTCATTCGTGTACTGATCATTTAACAACTACAGAGAAACTTCTTCCTCATCGTCACAACAAACGTGCACCGTAGCAACAAGAAATGACAAAAGGAGGAAGGAGAACCGGTTTCTTCAATATCTGTACACTGCGGAAGTTGAAAAAGTAGACAGTGACACAAGTTTTGTGCAGAGAAGGAAAAATGCCCTTGCTCGCTTTAAAATTCAACAGCTACTGTATGAATTACAGTAAGACAAATAACTTTTAATGTAAATTTAATTTCAAATTGAAAATTATATAATTTTTATTTTATTTGATTGATTTTGAGTGAATTTTAATGTGATTAACTTGATACTTTAGCTATTAATCATCAAACTAAATTTAAATTTATATAATTTACAGCGGCACGTTTGCGGAATACATTTATAATAAAAATTTGAGCTAATTTGTAGGTTGAGAGTTACAACCGACACCAGTAATGTAATGATTTGAATAAGCAATTAATGCTAATTATATTTATTATTTTAGGTCACTTCTTAGTCACTATTTTATAAGCTGTTAGTAAGATTTATTTAATTATGATTGCGATTTTCAGAAGTACTCCAGAAATCTGATTTAGCAAACTAATAAATGTTATTTCTGAATGTAGTTTCTATTTTTAATAAATCATTAAAGCTTAGCAATGTATTGTGATTGTGTTACTTACTATTGGCTATATTTAGGTGTTTGTAACCGGGTCAATTTCTTTCATTACTAGCTAAACCTATCCAAATTCTCTTTATATTGTGTGTAACAGGGTGTTCGGTGAGACCTGGCCATCGCAGCAAGATCTTGCTTATAGCTTGGCCGAACACTTGAATCAACTACTTGCTCGTTATTTTTTAAAAGTTATTTTATTTAGGAAGAATATGATTATTCTTCAGGGAAAAACGACTTAGTGGATGAATAATAATAAAATTAAAAAAATTCGAAATATTATTTTATGCTTTATAAAATATATTCAAAAATAAAAATAATTTTACGCCCAATGTCCCTTATATAAAAATGTAAATAAAATGAATTTAAATAAACAATTCGTATTATGAAATGTTAAATAGGACATAAAATTCTAATTTGAGATATTTTGAATCATTTGAATTGCTGTAATTTTACTTCGTAATAAATCCGTAAGCCGGCATAAATTAATTTTGTGGAATTGTAAAAAAAAACAAAAAAAGAATAGGTTAAGGAAAAGGAAAAAAGTATTGCAGTTCTAGGGAAAACCACAATAGGGTGTATGTGGTAGATTCTGACGAAATGACAAGTTTCTAAATAATCTTGTTTTTGTTTTCAACAAAATAATGTCACTCAAAATTTGTAACTCTGATAAAATGAGATATGACGTATTTCACAATATTATAAATAGTGATGGGCTAAATCGGTTCTTTTTTGTTAAAAACATAAAAGAAAATAAGCAAAACAGAACAAAAAGGACCGATTTAGCACATCACTAATTAAATATCATTTTTCTATAAAATGTAATTATTTTCAAATGGTTCTAATGAACTTTAATGATTTGGAAAAATTTTGAGCCGCCATTTTAAAACAACGGGAGCAACTTTTTGAACCGCTATTTTAAAGCCACTAGGTTGATTTCAAAAAATGCCAACCGGCTTCAAAAACTAGGTGAAGAAACCTAAATTCAAGCCCTTTTGCACGATTCGTAAAAGTGAAACCCATTCTGGGTTTATTGAGGAAAAATGTCCTGTATATTCATGCAATATACATTCTATCAAAAAGTACCGGGAATTATTAATTTAAAATGCATGGGCTGAAGGAAATTAAAATTGTATTTTTCTTAATTTTATTGGTAGGACTTTCTTTCATTGTGATGCCAACTTTGAGCGGCGCGATCTGTCAACCAGTCTGTTTACAGCAGTTGATTAAGTCAGTCGGCCTCATTAGAACACGCCAATCTTCACGATGAATGAAATTATTAAACAAAGAGTTTGACTTAAATTTTTTGATGCAAAGGAAATTTCTTGTGCTGGTGCGAAAAGACGCCCAGAATTATGAGAAAACAACTCGTGGATTTTACACGAATATAACGCGCCATCACACCGAGCTACGATTGTGCACGAATATAAGGCTAAAAACTCAATAAATACATCGATCAACCACCTAATTCGTGGACCCGTTTTGACTCCATTGAAGCCATAAACAAAATTCGCCGCGCGAACTGGAGGCCCTCCGGAAAGTACGTATAAAAAATGTTTCGATGATTAGGAAAAACGCTGGCATATTTGTATTATCTCGAATGGGGAATACTTTGAGAGTGACAAAATAAGTTTTTATGGTTGAACTTTAAATTTGTTTTTTATTTAACAATTCCCGATACTTATTTGACAGAATGTATGTCTACATATCAGTAAATGTACAAAAAAATTCAAAAATGTATGAGTATTAAATGACTTTTCATATTTTGGTTTGAACTTCTATTTTTGAATGTCACGAAAACCAAAATCGATGACATTTTTCTCCAATTTGTTATTTTATTTTTTGGGACATTTTGAAAAGGTCAAATGATCAGAATCGCATTTAAGTATGTACTCACACTATGTTGTCATTTTACAGCTGTTCAAATTTAGTACAATGCCACAAAAAAAAAACTCATTTGTCACTTGATCAGAATCTAGGCCCTGGATAGTAAACTGGATGAAAAGCAATGTTTTCGTTGTATAACTAAAGTGATGTACATATATTTGTAGACTATCAATTCAAAATGAGCAAATACATATATGACAAATCGCCACAATAATTAAACTAAATCGAATTAGTTTGAACTGTAAATCAGGCTCAAAATTAAGAAGTAGAAGATGGCTGCTACTGCTACCGAGTTGAAACCAAATCACAACAAATATTGAATAATACTATTTGAGTATTCCTTCTCATTTTAATACAAGCAAAACATACAAAAAACAGAGTAAAAGATCAATTATAAAACAGCTATATTATTAATGGGTAATGGCTAGGTTTGAGTGGCGGTCGACAAGGACCAGGCATAGACACAAAAAGGTCCGTAGCCATATGGGTAATGGCTAATGCTCATTCAATTTTTTTTGTTCGTGTTTGTGCAACTTTTACGAAAAAAGATGACCAAGTTCTTCTTTTACAACTTTTTCCACATCTTTCGCTAAAAAAAGTTTTTTACTACAAAATGTACCTAGCTACTGAACAAAACTTTTTTAGCAGTTCAACGTCATTTTATTTTTTATACATATGTATATACAGGGGCAGTCTTTTGTTTAAGACTCGGTTTATATGTCGTAACTGCATACAACCTCAGGAAGTGGCGAGGCATACTTTTCGTTCACAGTCCGATTTAACAGCAATATTATTGAGATTCATTACTGCTCAATTAATTTGGTCATGTGTAATAATATCTTGACCTCAATAAGCAAGAGAATAACAAAAAATTAAATTAAATTTTATAATCAAATGTGTGCTTGTACGAAATGAAAAGTTAAAATGTTAAATTTTGTTTTTTTGAATACTACTAACAAACATAAAACCTTACATAAAATAGACCAATTTAATATCTGCTCGTAAATTGGTCACTTCCTTTCCGATTTGTTTTTCAATAAAATTGTTTGTCAATCAAATTCAACTAAAAATCACTGTTCCCGTTACGCGTAATATTCGTAGATACTAACTGGGCGAGAGCTACTAAATCAATTGTTGAACTTTTCCAGATTGTTATGTCAAAATTCATCATAAGTGTTGTAATTGAAAATATCAATATGATGTATGTGAAGGTTATATACTAATTTGGATTCAATGAAAACAAACAAGTTGTTTGTGTTAAACCCTTCCTCCCTTCGACTCAATAAACATAATTTCAATTTTCTCATAACTCAATATTACATTTTTATGTGTTTTTTGTATTTGTTTTTTGTGTTATTGAAGCACAAAACCACACCACTGGATACCTTTTTGTGCTGTGCTGAATTCATTTTGTACGTTGAAGAACATAAAATTTGCTTTGGTTTATATGGTTTTTGGCAATATATTGGAATTGGGATCGATTTAGGCAACCTATGTATATTATTTATAGAAAGTCTGTTGTTATTTGTCACAGTTTGTTGTGGTAAAAGGTAAAAAATAAAATATTTATTAATTTTTGTTTGGCAAGCAGCAAATTTTTTTTCATGCTATAGTTTATCTACGCGTAAAGGTAAAAATAATGTTACGTAAGGAAACGACTTCGCAATGTTAAGAAAAGATAGTTGGAAAGTTCAAATGGTGTAATTTTATTTTATTTATTTGTCTTGCACTTAGGCCCGATTGTACGCACGAGGATAAATAATTTAGCCTCTGATTTAGCGTAGTTTGCATTGTATGAACGATGCTAAATCAGAAAATTAATCGATGGTTTTTTTGACTATCCGTTTTATCCTCCCTTTTTGATGACTGAATCAAAGACTAAAAAAATTGGTTTTTGTTTTTTTGACATTTCAAGTGTGGTGTATCATACAAACGAGACATTTTTATAAAAGAACGTAATTATTAAAAATTGACTCAACAAGGAAGAAAATGTTAAATTCGGATTTTATTTTCCTCTAAATAAACAGAAAAAAATGTTTAATATTGTCAGTCATATAATATGGTCAGTCATTTTCCGGCATTTCAAAAACCGAAGTGAGCCGAATAAAAAAAATTTTTAGAAAGAACCGCCTACTTTAATTTATTTTGTTGTGAAAATATCTACTATATATGGCCGCAGCAGCAAGTGTTTTTGAAAATGGAAATTATATACGAGCAAAAGGACCACAAATTATGTTTGTGTAGTGTAAGTGACTCAAAAAAATTAAACGGAAATACCGAGCTGTGAAAATTGCACATATACATTGATACATAATAGAATAATAATTATAAAATTGTTTAATGGGTAAGCTTTATTATTAGTATTGCTCAATGAGCATTGGTGAGTTTGGTTATGGGGGTTTCGCGCTACTGTCCTTCCAATTGCAATTATTTTACGGTCAACATTGCGCCCAAATAGAACCGCTCTATTTAATTTATTTTAAACTGACCAGTGATAAAGCGATGCGATTTTGCTTTGTTCAGCGAGTTTGCCGTGACCATTTACTACTATGAAATCTTGATCAAGATTGCTGTGTATGAGTAATTGTATATTTTAAATTGTACTTGGCAGGTTTAGGTGGTTAACTTAACAGAACTGTACTTTGCTCATGCTCAATTAATGTCAGTAAGATTCGTCCTCCAAATTCAACATAAAACTTACTGACTTTTTGAACCAAAAATGTAACTTAGTTTAAATACTGAGCGAATATCATCCGTCTTTATGGAGGGGTTTTGAGCCTTATCAAAATGGCTTGAAATGATTGAATAGATATTTAAAAAAAAAGTTTTCACATAAATCTTTTGCGAGTGTAGGGTGAACTCGCTCGTTGTTTTTCTTTTTAATAATTTTTGTACTACAGGTGAAGTTTTTTGCTAAAAATTTAATTTGACTGTTTGGAGTGCCAAAATTGAAATTTCCTAATTTCTAAAATTTCTTCTTACATACTAAGTGGACTAAGTGATGAGTCTCTCCTCTGTGTGGCGAGTAGCCCCTCATTTCCTTTAACACCCCTAACGTTTCGGTTAGCACCCCCAACGTTTGCTCCTGTAGTCTTAGAGATCCTATTACCCTGGGTGGCAAAATTTCATTGATCCTCTGCCTCCTTTGAGCAGCCCGGCGCGAGGAACCAATCTGTCTTGGCGGTATCGGTCGTAGTGACGGTTGTAGTGACGGAATCTATGGTGGCAATATTGAGAGTGATGGTACTATTAGTGATGGTGAAGCCAGTGTTGGTGATTCTGATGATAAAGGTGGTGTTGATGATGATGGTTGTGGCGTAAACTGCTCTGATAAAGGATCAGGTGTTATTGGTGATGGTTGTGGTGAAATTTCTAGAATTACTTCCGGAAATATCGGCAAAAATTCCAATGATGGAGGAGTTGACGCTAAACTCTTGGATGGCACAGGTAGCCGCTGCCATACAATTAACTAATTAAATATATATATAAACATATATATAAACAAAAATAAATTAAAATAATAAATTCAAATTTACCAATCGAAATTCTAGAACTGCTCCTGTACCATCCATATTATGCAACCCACAAATCTTCAATATTTAACGCTCATCCCTATTGAGGTTGAACTCCGTTGCTTCACCGCCGCCCGGGTTATGTGTTTCGGCCCTGTGCTTATTAAGTGTTACCATAGACTAAAATAATATTATAGAGACGTCTTAATACGAATAAAAAATTTGTCCCAAAATTGGTATACATACACAAATGGCTGTAACACGAAACGTACACATTTTTTTTCTCATTTAGTTTATTTTATGATTGAACTTTGCTTTTGCTTTTGGTATGCAAAGTACACAAAAGTCATTTTTTGTTTTCCATTTCGCTTTTTTTGTTAATTTCACTAAAGATTACTACTTATTGGCACCCGCTATGATATGGATTGGCACCCGGTAATTGGATATTATTTTTATTCGTATTAAGACGTCTCTTATACTTTTATATTTTTTTATATGTTTCCTTAAATCCTGCCAAACCTAAAATTATAAAAAAAATTGTCCTTTTAACATCTTCTTTGAAATTCTCCTTGAAACCTGAAATAAATTTATAAAAATAAATAAATTAAAATGTAAAAAAAATGTTTTCCAACAGCAAAACTGACAGCAGTAATTTTGTTCACAATTTTTTTGATCATTTACTATTTTTTCAAAATTACTGCCGACAGTTTTTAATTAGACGCCTTAACATGCTCGTGAAATGAAGCCTGTAACAACAAAAAAAAAATATGTATCAAAAACAAATATTTTTAACAATCTATTTTAAATCACGTTCAGCCTAAAATATGAAAAAAAAAAAAATTAATTTTTTATTAACAAGTTCGTTAAAATATTTACCCTTTTCCATTGATCAACTCTTTGTAGGGCCAACGACATCGAATTTAAATCATGTGATTTGTTGCCACAAATCACTTCTCCGTTGGTTTCCGCTGGGCCCGCCAAATCCAAATAGACCCCTGGAAATTGTTCCTCATGAACTCAATAAATAATTCTTTCTGCTCCGCAGTAATTTTATTCGTAGATATACACATAAATAAATGATAATACTATTTAAATTAATAAATACACAGTTGCTTAACTTAATTTATAACAAAAATCCCATTAAAAGTTATACTTTATAAAAGAATCATGCATTAGATACAAATATAATTTTATAGATTAATCTCACCGTGCGATGTGTTTCCTAAAAATTCTTGTCAACTTTGAGTAGACCTGTTTTGATTTGAACATTCAATATTCTTTGATATTGTGTTAATTCAAAATCATTCACTATTTATTTATATTCTTGTGACCGGATAGTTTTAATTAATTTATAAAAAAAATCGTAGTCGAATATAACAAAAATCCAAGAAACAAAAAAAAAAATGCGTACCTATTAATTCAGCGCATCTACATTAATACATTATGAAAGATTTCACAACATTTGAAAAAATCAAATGCAAGCTGCGCTACCTATTAGGTATCCACAAATATTTTAATTAAGACCATTGTATAATTGGAACTTTTTGAACATGAAAAAAATCACAAATTACACAAAACGGAGATTTAATTTTAAAACTTAAATACAAACAGAATACCATTTACAAATCAAAAAATACGAATGGCTGCCAAAAGCTAAATTTTAGCCGAATTATACAATATATAACCACTACACTTGTATACAATACATATATTATACACACGTATATTATACAAAATTATTGAATACTTACCATATTTAATTTAATTTAATTATTTTTGGTTGTTAAAATTGATTTTAATTTAAAATATAATTTTATTATTCAATGGAGAATTGGAAAACAAAATTAAAACAAATACGTACACTTGTAAAATGTCAATACTCCTATATTCCCAATATAAAAAGCATGGGAAAAAATATTCCCATAGGAAGATAAGCACCAAAAATTTGAACCGATTTGACCCGATTCAATCATTTTGATACTTACTAGTACAAATACTACACGAAAACAAATAAAATAAATGACAACACACAGTAACAATATTTTATACTTTACCATGATGTACGTATTCAAAATTCCCTGTGAGTAACTTCTCATGTACACAACAAAATCGCACTACAGGTGGATTTCGTTTTTGTGTTGACTACCGGATGCTGAATGTAAATATTCATCGTGAATAATTTCCTACACCATTGATTGAAGAAGGATTGCATCTGTAGCGAAATCGCAAGATTTCGTTAGCAGAATCATGTGATTATAGGTTCGGTGCGGTTTGTGTAGCTGGCTAGAGCTGACGGTGCGGCGTGGTGTATTCCAAACGTAATCTCATGCTTGAATAACCGCATGGTTGAACCAAAGAAATAAGACAAGAGAAAATAGAAAATAATAAGTAGCGTGTGATCGTTTGGAACTACAGCCTTCGGTGATTACCGCCATGACTGCCACAAGAGTCCCCTTATCATCGGGCCGGCTATCGGAAATGCCTCTCCGGTCGCAGCGGTTGCCGATGCCAATCATGTCCTGAGGGAACAAACGACTCGATCAGAAAGAAAATAAAGAGACTAACCCTCCACGAACCCTACCTCATCATCATTCGATCAACAGAAATTATTTACTTACACATTGTGAGTAAATAACATGCGAAACACAAACGTGTTGTCATCTGTTCAATAATCAAACAAGGTGACCGTATAAAGCTCATAACATAATTTAAACACGGCACAAGGAGAAAAATATAAAAAACTAGAATAAAATATATTACTCACAACAGGTGATTTAATTAATTTAACTAACGGCACTTATCACTATACTGGATGGAATAACAGAAAATTTTGGGAGAATTCGAAGCTTGCTAAAAATCACCAACTGAAAATCTTTAAAAAATGCAAAATTGAATGAAAAGGAATTAACAATACCGAAAAATTTAAAAATCTAAACCCGACAAAAATTTGTTTCGGTGATGTTACCATTGGTACACCGTACACCATACGCAAGCTGAAACAAAATGCTATTTAATCAAATTCAATATAATGAAAAAACGAAAAAGAAAGGAAACAAAAACCAATAAAAATTAATAAATGTTTTATTTTTATTTTTTTAAAAATTTTAGAAATTTTAAAAAACTGCCTTTTAGGCCCGACCGGCCCATCTATATACATCTACATCGTCTATGCGGAAAATCCGTATTCATCTCACTAGATATGAAGTCAAGTTATCATCAAATAAAAATAAACGAACAATCCAAACATTATACGGCATTCTTCTGTCCGGTTGGTAGTTTTCAATATCGTCGTTGTCCTTTTGGTCTGGCAAGTCCAAAATTTAAAAACAGCAGTGATAACGGAACATGTGTTAGTATTATTTGATTCTAACGCTATACACGAAGTATTTTGTGACGCCTCAACTTTCGGTCTATCCGGATGCTTGATTCAATTAGATGAAAATTGGCTAAAAGACACAGTTTCGAATTAGAAACACTAGATGAACACTCAAACGTTTTAAATACTATTTATTGAACCTTCACATTTCATTTTGTATACTGATTGTAAATCACTAGCGAACACTAAAATGCAAACAGAGTTAAATTCGAAAATTGCCGGATGGTGGTTATCAATCCAATAATTTGATTTCGATAATAAATATAGACGAGGAAGTAATACTGATGTGATATGATGTGATAGTCATATTGATAGTCTTAGCTGTAATGTATATAAAATAAATACGAACGACACTGAATGGATAGCTGCATTACAGCTCAAAGATAAAAACTGAAAGAAATTAAAGAGGTGTTGGAAGGGAAAAAGATGGAACATAAAATAGAAAGACAATTGAAAACAAATTAGAGAAAGGAGTTTGATTTTAATTTATCAAACAATATTTAAATAGAAAAAAAAATAATTTAATATTTTTTTTAAAGTTTTATTACGTTAATATTAAATTAAAATACAAATTTAGTTTGTTTTTATTATTCCTCTTTACTATAATTCTTCTAACAACTGTTGTTGCCTCGAAATATTGGTGGTAACAATTGGAGCCGTAGTTTCATAAGTACCAATTGGAAAATTTCTTGGGCTACTACCTTGTGATAAATTGCTTTCCACTTCTTTATCGTTGGGGTCGATACATAAATTATGTAGTCCGCAAGCACTCAACACAAGTAGTAATACTATTAATCTTTTGTTAATGTTTCCAAACTTTTGTACTCGTCGAAACCGCATTTTTAAAAGCCTGCATGCTTACTCCACTACTATTTTGGTAGATGAATGCAGTTTGTTGAATTGTTTTTTCTCGCTGGACATCCCTTCATCTTGTAAAAGGCGGGACCAGCCAGTTATATGTTTTCGGATAGGCTAGGTCTCCGATTAAAATTCCTCTGGGTAAAATTAGTTCATTTGGACTTTCACTCGCACTTCTAAGTAGAGTGGATCGTCGCAGTACGCGTGCATCATGCGTCGAACCAGGTTCTCCCACAAACACACTATTTCTGGTGATCAACCGTTGCTTGCAGCTGCAGACTGTGCAATTTTGCTCGGTTAAAATAATCTTTATGATGTTCTTTGGGCATAGGTATCGCTATATGCGTACACTCTATAGCTCCAATGACGTGATCAACGTTAGAGATGATCTTGAAACCGGCTGATATAAGTTTTTGTTGTTCAATGGATGGCCATTTAACATATTTTTGGAATTTGTTCGCCATAAATATCGCAAGCTGTTTAACCACGTGGTAAGCGTAGCTGCGACTAACACCAAAGCGATCTCCTAACTGGCGAAAAGTTTCAGTATTGGCTAAATACCACACAAACATATACTTAAATGTTTTTGAATTTTAATGCACAAACACTTTGTTCGTGTCATTACAATGTTGTGTATGTTTATTGATTTATCGACTACATTAATTTTTTTATTTACTTACCAATAACTATGTGAAGTGTTCTTCTTGAATATCTAACGCCGAAATTGTTCATCAGTGTACTTTTCGAAAACACCATCAAAATTTTCAATCTTCTTGTGATTTTCGTTGCACAGCTTTAAAATCAGTTCGTCTTCCAATTCACTCTCACTCGAAACTAACCTTCTTTATACCCAGAACTGTAATAAACTAAGCTAGAACCTAACTTCATTTAAAAATAAAATAATAAATATAGTATGTTAATACCTAACCTCACTTAAAAATTAAACAAATATGGACAAACTTAACAAAAATTGAATTAAATGTATTAATTAAATTGTAGAAAAATGAAATTTAATACAAATTAAAAAATATTTGACAAATCGTGAAAAATTGTGTTTGTTGTTTTTCAATTAAATTCCCTCGAAAGTATAGTTTGATATTTAAAAAACCAATTTATCATTTTGGTGGTTCAGTCGGGCATGACATAAAATACAATGGAGTGAAGTTAGGCTAATTAATGTTGTGCCACAATACAATTAATGTACTTGTTTGAATTTTGTATACATACATATGTATACAATACATGTTTCTATTAAAAAAAAAAATGTGTGTAGCCTCTACGCGCGACAGAAGTGAAACTTTTTAAGCTGTAAATTTGATATTACTACAATTTATCGTTCAATGGTCCGGCTGGCACATACAGTAAAAAGTGTAACTTTTCCGCAGCAAGAATTGAAGAAATAGGCAATTGATCCTTATAGTATTAAAGGAGTATTATACAAAGTCAGAGTAGATACATCCAAATTAGATAATTGCACATTCTACATTATCTAGTTATTTTTCTCATTCTCTGTTACTCCATGATCTGGTAAAACAGGATTATCACAACTTGATACAAAATCTACCTATAGAGGCACGATAAACGGAATAATAGCAATATTATTTACTAATGATATTAAAGCGACATTTTAGCTTGAGAACACAAGCGAAATTGTGATGGTGTATTGTTCGGTTTATATTTTAAAGTGAATTTTGCATAAGACAAACATTTTCTTCAAGAGAAATTCAGAATACTAAATAATTTACCTAAAGTAATGCAACCAGCGATTGATGCATATGTAGGTGCAGTTTTCTCATGTCATTTGGAACTATTGCAGAGTATAATTTCCATGTCTCATTTTGTAGCTAGCATAAACCAATTGTTTCATTTTTGAATTGCCCGAGAAAAATAAATACATTTTGTATTTAGTTTAAAAGTATTAAATTTAATCTTAATTTGCCAACTCTCATTGTTTGATCCTTTAAATATCTATACAAATTTAAGTTTTATAAACTTCACTTCTCTATTTATTGTAAATTTACAATAAGTTATTTAACATAATAACCGCCTACATCTAAATAGTACAAAAACATTAAGTTTGAGATATTTGTACAAACAAATTATTTACAAACACAATTTTTATACTTGTTTAATGTTTGATATAATATACTTGTAAATTGCTATCAATACCTCAATCTATATATATAAAAATGAATTCCTGTTTGTTTGTCTGTTCCGAATGGGCGCCTCAGCCGCTCAACCGATCGCCATGAAATTTTTACCATATACAAGTTGCATATCCAGAACCAACCTTACGATATTTTGGAAGGGGCTGGACCCCGGGGTCTAGGGGCTGCGGTACAAATTTTTTTGAAAAATTTAATTTTCTTTAAATTTTTCCACGAAAATGGTTTATGGGGCTGGTTATATGAAATTACTGACATGTTCGAATCCGAGGGGCCCCAGCCCTAGATCAAAAATTAATTTTTACATGTATAGATACAAATATTTGATTATTTCAAAATTACTTCTCAGTCGCTCAACCGATCGCCATGAAATGTTTACCATGCAAATGTTGCAGGTTCAGGACCAATCTTACGATATTGTGAAAGGGGCTGAACCCCGGGATCTAGGGGCCATCGTACAATTTTTTTCAAAAATTTAAATTTTTTTACGAGAATTTGTTTTGGAAAGGGGTTATATGAAATAAGAGACATGTTCGAATTCGGGGGGTCCGCCCCTGGATCAAAAATTCATTTTTACATGTAAAGATACAATTATTTGATTGTTCTGAAATAACGCCTTAGCCGCTCCACCCATCGCCATGCAATTTTTACCATGGATATGTTGCATGTTCAGGACCAAGCCCACGATACTTTTGAACGGGCTGGACCCCGGGGTCTAGGGGCTGTGGTACAAATTTTTTCTCAAATTTCAATTTTTTTAAGATTTTTTGACGGGAAAGACTTTAGGAAAGGAGTTATATGAAATTAGTGACATGCTCCAATCCGGAAGTCTGCCCTGGATCAAGAATTCATTTTTACATGTATAGATACAATTATTTAAATGTTCCGAAATAGCGCCTTAGCCGCAAATTTATACACCAAAAAGGATATCTAGCGTGCGATTGTTATACACAAATCATACCTCTACTATAATTGATTTAATTATTCAAATTAATTTTATTAATTTAAATTTAAGACAATCTTTCATCACTTTAACTGAAGACAAATCTATGAACACTTATATTATCCATACTAATAATCCATTTTTACTGGTTTGACATGTACTGTTTAATGATATCCTATTTATCATATCCTGTTTTAAAATGTACCATAGTCAGCGAGTTCTAATTTCCACATAACTTCAGAAATAATTAACATTCTATTTTAATCCACTATTGCAACAGGCGGCTTTTAATGAAAATAGTAGTTTCATACTAAACGCCAATAGTTTATTACTTTATTTAGTTTATTACTTAAATAAATCAATGATTGTTTCATAAAATCAATTCTAGGAAAGGTACTAAAAAATATTGTACGTATAAACTGATTTACTTTGAAAAGTACTAGCGTTTTATATTTGAAAATAGCATCTTCTACAAGAAACATCCTTGGATTCAAATTATTGTACGTGTAAAATTGCCTTAGTTTGAAAAAACTTCTTTTGTTTTTCGAAATGTCGTTTTCAACCACAGTTCGCGGTAAAACGTATCGAAGTGGACGTAGTTTTATTCGTTTTGAATAAATTAATATTAATTTGTGTTTCGGATGCCGTTGTTCTCGATTAGTTAGCTATATTGCAATAAAATAATTGTTGGTGATTATTTTCCAGGTATTAATTATTATGTCAAGAATGTATATTATTCTTATTAGATTTAAGTTTTCAGTTTATAAACGTGTTAATCTATAATTACTTTTTGATTGTAAATAACATTTGATTTTGCTTAAAAAAAATTCCGTAAAGACATTTTCAAACACAGTTCGCGGTGAAACGTATCGAACGGAACATTAAAATCGTTTTGATAAATTAATACTAATTTCTGTTTTGAATGCCCGTCATTCCTGATTAATTAGCTACACGTTTCATTTTTGCTTAAAAATGCCACCGAAAAAAGATCAATTGGGCAGGTAACTGCAAAGTCGAAGAAGATTAGAACCGCAAGGGTGGCTGAATCAAGTGAACAGCTTGAAGCACGACTTGAAAATGATCGAAGCAGTACGTCTTCTTCTAGAGCTAATGAAACAACTAAACAGCGCGAAACACGACTTGCAAACGTTCGGAGCAGGATGTCTTCTTCAAGAGCTGATGAAACAACTGAACAGCGTGAAACACGACTTGAAAATATTCGAAGCAGGATGTCTTCTTCTAGAGCTACTGAAACCATTGAACATCGTGAGGCCCGGCTGGAAGTCGATCGGTTACGATATGGACGATTAATAGAAACTTTTAGAGGTGATTTAAAGTTAGCAGCATTCAATTACGAGAAAGACTATGATTACAATGTTTCAATTGGGCAAATGGAAAACATTAGTTTGTATTGTCATGCTTTAAAGTTTCACAATGAATCACCTGGAATGGGTTGTTCAAATGGAAAAGTGAATTTGCCTCCTCTGGATGATCCAACTGAACCTCTTCTAGCTTACGTCTCCGGAACTACTGAGTTATCCAGACATTTTCTACAAAATATTCGAAAATACAACTCATGCTTTCAAATGACATCTTTTGGAGCAACCCAAATTGTTAAGGATGGAGGTTTATGCCAACGTTTAAAGTACAAGGACAAATTTCTTGCATAACAATCAAGGTATTTGAAGTATATACCTCCCGTGCAACGCCGGGTAACTCAGCTAGTATACTATAAATCTAGGAGGCATTGATTCGACTGTTCGTAGATGTTGTTTTTGTATTGCTTGCAAATTCATTCAAATTCGTTTCAATATTCTTTTGTTTTTTTCGAATCATACCCTGCCTAAAAAAATTTCACTTCAAAAATAAAAGAAATACTGTCGCTTTTTTCGCTTCATATCGCTTTTTCATTTTTTGCTTGTAATTTTTGTTTTGTTTCATCGATTTTAAAAATCACCCCGGTACTAAAGAAGTTTCACTCCAAAAATTGAATTTATATTGTTATTGTATTTCCTCTCTGGTATGACATGTCAGTTTTATTGAATAAATTTGAATTTATTGGAACATATTAAACTTTTGAAATTTTGTTTTGTGACAGTATGACTAGATCAGAGTCAGGAAAGGTCGAATATTAGGCTAAGAATTAGCTTATTGAACACCCAATAAATATTACCCACGTAGCCTGTGAGCAAAGTCCCTGCTGGTGCTGGCATTGCGCAAATATAATGTCAAGTGGTCCAGTTGTACAAGATGACGAGAGAAATCTCGTCCAATTGGCGAAGCACATTAAGAAAAGGAAATAATCAGGGTTATTAGTGTAGTTAGAAAGATATAGGTAGAATACTTGAGTAACACATATAAAAATAACAGTCAGTCGATAGTTAGACTTTGATCGGACGTATAGCTTGGTGTTTTCGTAAAAAAGGGATTACAACTGGATCAGATATTAATCTTCAAGAATTGACAATTGCATAGATTTCAAACAAAATATAGAGTGACTCCGATTTAATACCACAAATAATGTAATCTAATATTTGAAACTCAATGACAATAGTTAAATTTTGAAATTAAATAATGAACTAAAAAGATAAGTTGAAATAATCCCGAATTCAATAATAGATAGAACTTGAAATCACATTATGTTACAAATACAACACCATTTTGAATGAACATGGTTTTAAATTAACTAATAAACTTGAAAAAGATAGTTTTAAATTAAATACCCATTGAAATTCAAAAATCATTTGTAATTAATATTTAATATTAATATTAGCTAGCGAGGCTGTAAAACGCTTTGAAAAAATAAAACAATTTAACAATGCAAATAAAACAAAGGTATTATGTTGTTTGTGGCGTAGTGGTAACGCATTGGACTAGAGCATCAAAGGTCTTCGGATCCGATCTTTATCTAATCTTATTTTTTTTAATTTTTATTATTTTTTTTAGTATTCATGTAATGACCAAATATTTTACTTTAAATTAAACATTACGCTTTATATTTATTACAGTAATTACATAAGAAAATACATGGTCTGCGTTTATGATGCCCCTAAACACTACAACAAATTATTTAAAAACTTTCATATATTATAAGTTGTAGTAAGCCATGAGAAGTTTTCGGTAAACAATTTTTTTCCTTTCATAAACTTCAAAGCATGCTATGTTTGAAACAATATAAGAATGAAAATTAGCTAAATTTCCTTAGGGATGTGGCTTAGTAGAAATATTTTGGACTAGAGCGGCTAAATTCCGGGGTTCGATTGTGGTCAAGGCATGTTAGTTTTGTTTTTCAATTTATATTTTTTTGACGTGATAACGTCTTACACCGCATGTTCAGAAAATTGACAAGAACGTTTTCCCTTGGTCGTGGGCAATTACTAATCAACTGTAAGCATTATCTTTGATTTAATTGTTTGATTTCTTAGGTTGGTCCTTAGGCTTCATTCCTCTCACATAATATTATCGAATGATTTCGCGCGATTTAAATACTTTAACAAGTTGCATAAAGAAACAATTTTTGCATAAAGAAACAGTAGTGGTGGTTAATTTATTTTAAATTAAAATAATTAATCTACACATTAATTTTAATTTTAATTAAATCTAATCCTTGCCTTTAGTCTCGAGCTATTCCTAATTGACTAAAAAATAACGGTTAAAAATATATCAAATGGTCAAATGGTGATTGTGGCAGCGGCCGCATGACATCAACATTTTGTTTTCGTCCTAGGACGGGCTGTACTCCCTAGTATACATATATTTAGCTAGGGACACTGTAGAACGCTTGGAAATAATAGAACAATTTAACAATGCAAATAAAATGAGAGTACTGGAACGCACATGGACTAGAGCGACAAAGGTCTTCGGTTCGATTCTCATGCAATTTTTTATTATTATTATTATTTTTTAATATTCATGTAATGACCAAATATTTTACTTTAAATTAAACATTCCGCTTTATAGTTATTACAGTAATTACTAATTACACAAGAAAATACGTGGTCCACGTTTATGATTAAACACTACAACAAATTATTTAAAAACTTTTATATTATGAGTTGTAGTAAGCCATGAGAATTTTTTGATAAAAAAAAATTTTCTGTCATCAACTTCAATGCATGCTATGTTCGAAACAATATAAGGATGAAAATTAAATAAATTTCCTTAGGTTGATATGGCTTAGTAGTAATATTTTGGACTAGAGCGGCTAAAGTCCAGGGTTCGATTGCGGCCAAGGCATTTTAGTTTGGTTTTTCAATTTATATATTTTGACGTGATAACGTGATTTTTAAATTAAAATGATTAATCTACACATTAATTTTAATTTTAATTGAATCTACAAAATAGCGATTTACAGGGATTGACTGCACTATAGCAAGAGAATGCCTCATCTGACTTGAGTAATTCTGATGCTAATTTGTTCATAAAAAAATATGGCAGATAATTTAGTTTAAATTAAAATAATAATTCTCAACATGTTATAAACGTTATCACGCAAAACACCTACGGCCGTGTTAATGACACAGCCCACCCCGATTTTTTTATTCTTTTTCTGTTTGAAAGGTTTTTGTTTGATAACCCCCCCTTAATATTTTGGTTTAAGGTCTATTTAAAGTACAATAATCCTTGAAAGCCTTTAGTCTCGAGTTAGTTCTATTTGGCTAAAAAATAATGGTTAAAAAAATATCAAATGGTCAAATGGTGATGGTGGCAGTAGCCGCTTGACATCAACATTATATATAAATTGTATCCGTCCTAGGACGGGCTGTACCGCCTAGTTAATTAATAATGATAAGAGATAAATAAAGCTTGAAATGAATATATGTACATGTATGTATGTGATTGAGTTTAAATAATTATTTGATAAATTTGAAAATAAATGATTAACAAAAAAAAATGTATAATTGGAATTCAACAATAATATTGACAAATTTGAAATTAAATTATTGACAATAAACAGAATGTTAATGATAAATTTGAAATTATATTATTGAATTTAAAAACACTAAAATTACTAAATTTGAAATGAATATACATATGTATATTGTCTAATTAAAATTAAATAATTACTACCAAATTTGAAATAGTAAAAGCACCTAAATTCGCCATCATCCCCTGTGCTCGACCACTTTGTAACAAAACCGTTTGAAAATTGTGTGTTTTATGGCTATGAAACGACTATATAAATATAAAATGATCTATCTATATCACTCTTAATCAAGAAATCCCCTCCATCTAACGGTTAATGATTTTATAAAAATGTTAGTCTAGTTAAAGGTTTTAAAGTGGAAATGAGTTCTAATTTTTGGTATAACAAAAATATTGCGAAGGATACCTGAACAGCAATATTTGAAGCCTATTTCTCAGATAAGTGTTAAGGCCAAGTTGTTTTTATAAATATGGAATTTATTTTCCAGTCCTTTTTATTAAAATTATTATTTAATGTGATAAATACGAGTATACTGGATCTAATATATTACCTGTTTCCTATTGTCGGTCACAACCGCCGACTAATGAAGAATAAAGTTTTTTTATTTATCGTCAAAGTTAGAGCAAATTGAAAATTAACGTTGTAACTTATTGGCAGGCGATAAATAAGCATGAGGAAATCTCCCGGTCCAGTATTTGCCCGCTATATTTTAAATTAGCACAAATATACGGATATTTTAATGTCGGCGGCCGAATTTAGGTTACTTGAAACAAATCAGTATCCTATACCTCGGCTGCTTATTATTCTATTAGTTTTAGCCCCGTTTTAATTATGTTTTTTTTTAAATTTATCTTTATATAAAATATATATTTAATTATAAACTATAATTTAATTTTTTTTCAAAACACGTAGAAAATAATATCAAAAAAAAAAATCCCGCCATATCCGTAAATATTCGGATGAAGCCATTCAGGAAGCAGTAAGCGAAATTAGGAATGGGGTACCAATACGAGTTGCCCGTAGGACGTTTAATATCCCAAGTACCACCTTACAAGATCGAATTCACGGGCGAGTGACAGAGGATTTACCTAAACAGGATGGGACCACCAACAATCTTATACATGGAAGAGGAAAGGAAAATCGTAAGCTGGCTCTTATCGCTTGCCCAATGTGGGTTTCCAAGAAACCGGGACAAACTATTCTCAATACACTGAGAGAAATATTATTCCAATATTAAGAATAGTACTTTCTCAAAAACACGAATTCTAAATTTTCTACAATTTAATAAATATACTGCGCAATATGAAATTTATTTTCATAAATTAACACTAAGTTGCTCAATACTAGTAATTAGAAACTTTCACAAAATATGATTTATCTTCTTCATTTTAGTTTTGTCTATAATTCACAATTTAACTCAACTTTACCATTGTTACAAGTAATTAGATATTGATTAAAGAAAATTATGCTTTAAATACTATTTGAAAATAATTTATGGATTTGTTTAATATTTATTCTTAATTATAGTAAAAAAAAATAGAATCAATTAAAGAATTTGTGTATGCTTGAAATTTTATAAATATGGTTTTTACAACTTGCTAAATTTATTCTTAATTCCAGTGACGTATAATCAAATGATGGAAAGTTTCTTCATTTGTCAGGTTTTATTTTGATGCATTTATTCTCATATTTCTCAAACCATAACATAATGTTAGTTTTGATATAAAACTAAAATTTCGGCAAGTTTACATTTGCTTGTTTTCTCGCAAATACAATTTTCTTAAGGCATTGTAATCTATATGAATTTTATTTACCTGCTAGAATGTGTATAAATTCCATTCTTTTCGATTTTATGCCCTTAAGCTCGGTATGCTGCTCGCGCTAAGATAAATTTTCCATACAAATTTGACGTAAAATTTAGCTAGCGAAATAACAAAAAAATATTTAGCTCACGATTTCGCAGATGCGGTACACAGCTGACGTGAAAATTTTGTAGTTATCTCATTCAAATACAGACTGCGCTAGTGGAAAGTCTACAAACGTTTTCGCAGCAATTTATCTGCCTAGCACAATAAAATTGAGATAAATTTTGACAGCGACCAAAAAATAAACATTTATTTTTTTAAATCGCAAAATGGAGTACAGTGAAGAAGATCTAGATAATAGCTGCGGCACCAATAATAATATTGTCCTCGTCAGTTGAATCCATTTGAAAAAATGACTCAATACTTTATTTAACTTCTAATTTAAATTTTTATTAAAATACTTATATACATAGGACTACAAATACTTATTTGTAGGACAAATAAAACAAATGTCAAAATTTATCACTACATAATCTTTTTAGCTTGTGAATTTATCTGTAATTTAGTGGAGACTTGTGGAGACCGCGTTAAAATTTATCTTAGCGCGAGCTGCATACTGAGCTTATATACCAAAATGAAAATACATTTCTAGTAATTAAAGAGGTATAATATACATATTATGTGTACCAAATGAAATTTGTGATTCCCAAATTTATATTATCTCATAGGTTACTACGCAAAAGAAAAAAACTGGTACCGTTATTTTGTAGAAAAACAATTTAAAAAAACGAATAAACGTCAAATTGGGCATTTGTTTTATTTGTTTCGAAATGGACGCATCATAAGGAGAAAAATGTGATTTAATAATTAGATTGTGCAATGATCATCCCGATTATACCAATAAAAAAATTGGTAAATTGGCCGGTGTTTCCAATAATACGGTAACAAATGTAAAAAATATGTCAAATCAATCTTTCTGTATCACGCAAGCCCGGATTCGGAGAAAAATCAGGTGCTCCAAATAAAATGTTGGATCAGAAAATTGTAAGATTCATTTCGAAACATCCCTCGATGTCTGTGCGAGATTTGGCCAGAAAAACCAAAACAACCAAATCGATTGTGGAACGAGCTAAAACCAGAAATAATCTACGGACATACAAGAAGTCAAAAATCCCCAAAAGAAGTGTTGAACTATTTAATAGAGGAATCGATCGAGCAAAGAAACACAATAAATGGTTGAACGAAAGAAAAAATTCTTGTTTCGTAATGAACGACGAGACCTACGTCAAAATGGATTTCTCGATACTTCCAGGTCCCCAATATTACATCAAAAAGAAAGATAAAGAACTGGACGGAGCAATTACTACCATAGCTGTTGAAAAATTTGGCAAAAAAACATATGGTTTGGCAAGCAGTTTGCCAATGCGGCTTAAGATCACATCCATACATAATAAATGGGATTATGAAAAGGTGAATGTTCGCCGTAAAATGAACAAAATGTTTGAATGAATACGATTATTTAAAAACTGTACAATATGTGCAATAGAACTAGTACAGAAAAATAATGATTATATATTGCCGTTTAGTTTTAATTCTTCATGCACAAATCACAAATTTCATTCGGTACACATAATATGAATATAAAGGGTGTTTTTATAGAGTTACACAACTTTAAATCATAATAAAACAAAGAAATATATTTTTAATATCAATGAAACGGGCTTTATTGGATAGAAATTTTTATGACGTTAATGTTTAAATATGATTTCGGCCATGTGGCCGCCACGACTGGCGCGTACATAGCGCAATCTGGAACACCAATGTTCACAAACTTTTCGCAGCATTTGCGGCCTTATTTCGCCAATAACTCTTCGAATGTTGATTTCCAGGTGTTCAATTGTCTCTGGTTTATCGACGTAGACAAGTGACTTTACATAACCCCAAAGAAAATAATCCAATGGGGTTAAATCACACGATCTTGGTGGCCAATTAATTGGACCATAAAGCGAAATTATTCTTTTATCAAAAGTTTCTTTGAGTAAATCCATCCTGTTGGAACCACATGTCAGCAAGATTAATGCCAGCTAATCGAGGTACGAAAAAATGTCTAATCATGTCCCTATACCGCTCACCATTGACAGTAACATTCTGACCATCATCGTTTTTGAAGACATATGGACTAATGATCCCGCCAGCCCATAAAGCGCACCAAACAGCCATTTTCTGTGGATGTAATGGTGTTTCGATAAAAGCTTGTGGATTATCCTCACTCCAAATCCGACAATTCTGCTTATTTACGTACCCTTTCAACCAAAAATGGGCTTCATCTGAGAACAAAATTTTGAATGGAAATTCAAAATCAATATCAATTTGTGCTTCAGCCCATTCGGCGAATTGGCGACGCACACGATGAAATGTCAAACCAAACTAAAAAAAATGCAACTATCAGCTGTTAAATTGGTTTTCAAATAAAGCAGTGTTGCCAACTCAAAGTTGTGAACCTATAAAAAAAATACCCTTTATTTATTGTAGAAGGGCGGAATGTTAAAATTTTCATTTTAGAGTACTTTTATGACTGCACTTAAAGATGGGTCAGCCTTCACAAAAAAAGATCATACATCTGGTTAACACAACACCCTTTTCCAAAATGTATTTTATAGAAAATCCGTTAAAAATATATTGTTTGTAAGAAAATAAAACACCTCAAAAAATATGTATATCTTTTGTTGCAAATTTAGTTCATTTCGCAATAATTTAAAATGCAGGTAACTTCCTTTCTGAAAATGAATAATTTGTTGAAAAAACTTTAGGCAAACAGCAACAATAAGCCGATTCTAGTTCTAATTTCTCGTTCACAGACTTTCATTCAACAATATATCAATATAATTTAAATTTGGTGATTTTCAAGTATAAGTAAAAGTACATACGATAAGGAAATTATGAATGTGTAATGGTAATTGGTAACTATGAATGTGTAATTGCAAATACGTACGAATCGATTCGGTAATAAACGTTTATTTTCCTAAAATTGCAATTCTCAAATTGCGAATAATCGTATATTTTGAAGTAAAGTTTATCACAAATTAATAAATAATTCTTGATTCATATGTATGTCTACTAATTTAAATACGAGAGTAAGTATGATGTTTTATCAATTATTGAGAATATTATCATTGATTTAAAATTATACTTAATCGAGTTAATTGAATTTATGTTCATAATTTGAGAATAGTATTCTTAAGCGAATATTAAACAAGTATAATTAGAGATTATACTTGGTCATTTCATTGTGAATTTGTAAATAGAAATATATATGACGAATCAATTGATTAATATACAGTTATTTTCGAAAAATTCCCATTCTCAAATTGAGAATATTCGTATATTTTTTAAGTTTAGTTAATCACAAAATACATAAATAAAATTAATAAATATTTCTTGATTTATGTATACTAGTTTAAAAATGAGAATAAAAATAACGTTTAACAAAAACTGAGAATATTAGCATTCATTTGAAATTATACCTTCTCGAGTTTATTGAATTTATATTCTTACTTTGAGTATACTATTCTTCAGCGAAAATTAAACATTTATGGTTTCCTTATTTTCCTTTATACTATAGATATGTTATTTTTACTATTCAGTTCTTGTTAAATTCTGGAGTAAGATGGACATAAAATCGTGATTAAAATATAAACCAAAGTTTTATGTGTTCTATCATAAAAAGTGCGGTGCTAAAATTTATAGTGAATTTGTTACTTTTTTAAATTACACGAGTACTTTTTGTTTAAAGAAAAATATTATAGTATTATATAATAATATTATAATATTATATAAAAATAAAATATTTACTGTGGTGGCCATATTATTAAGGACACATCAATTCTGTTGGGGAAATGTTTGCTTTTGGCGACTTATGTATTTTACTAAACATTTTTATAGCCTAGCCATACGAAACTATTATTTGTTAAGGTGCATTCAAAATGCAAAGTTTTACTTTGTACTAAATAATATTTGTACTAAAAGTAGAAATACATTTTTTTAATTAAATTAGAAATATCTTAAAAAAAACATTTCTAGCTCAAAAGATTGAGTGGATACACGTTCAGCATTATTGACTCTTCTAGTCTAGAAACAGCTCTCAGTGCTATCAAGTCTATCTAGTCTAGAAACAGCTCTCAGGGCATTAAATAAAATTAGATTAATATGAATAAAATTAGTACTAATTACAACAATTAATTTTAGCCTTTATGATTTTTAATACACAAATAAAAATTACATTTTTAGTACAGTTAATGAATTTTCAATACGATACGATACTAAATACGATAAGTACTAATTAATACGTATACCAACAAGTACTAATTTTATTCATATTAATCTAAATTTATTTAATGCCCTGAGAGCTGTTTCTAGCCTAGATAGCACAAAACTCCAAATGAAAGAAATGTAGAGTCAATAATGCTGAACGTGCATCCACTCAATATTTTGAGGTAGCTCAGCTAGAAATGTTTTTTTAAAGATATTTCTAATTTAATTAAAAAAATGTATTTCTACTTTTAGTACAAATATTATTTAGTACAAAGTGAAACTTTGCATTTTGAATGCACCTTAACAAATAATAGTTTCGTATGGCTAGGCTATAAAAATGTTTATTAAAATACATAAGTCGCCAAAAGCAAACATTTCCCCAACAGAATTGATGTGTCCTTAATAATATGGCCACCACAGTATATACATTTTTTTTGTGTTGTGTAGGCGTTAGTAAATTTGAACCTTAGTGATTTGTAAGTGTTTTAAATAAATTAAATATAGCTAAAATAAATTGAACGAAGTGATTTTTTTGAAAACATTTTAAACGTTTTCATTTAATTACGTTTAAGACATACAGTTAAGATTTTATTTTATTTTATTATTTTAAAATAAATGTTGATCCATAAATAAAAGATTCCGGATCAAACAGTTTAAATATTATATATGTTTCTATGTTTTTTTGAAGAAAAATTTTTACTTTTTCTTGATCCGGGATATTTTTGAAACCCCAAGATATTTGTTGGAGTGTAAAAAATCAAATTGAATAGTTGTACTTCTAAACAAGACCCTTTGTGGATTGTATTTGATTTTGAATAAAAGTAAAGATTTTCTTCAAAAACCTGAAATGATCCGGGATCATTTTTTTTATCTAGGATCAAAATTTATTTTTGGAAATAAAAACTGGTTGAGCTGCTTCCACGAATCATAGGACACAGATGAAATTAAATGGAGCAATACATCGAAAGGCAGACGTTATGAATTTGATGCGATTGAGTCATCGGGAGGGAAAATTAAACAAAAATTTGCAGGACTGGCCATTTATACATCTGCAAATGGATTTAGACTGGTAAATTTCCTTGACTACTTATGTATAAATGTTTCCACTAAAAACAATTATTCATTTTAATTTCAGGTTGAGATATATTTTGAGATTATATATCCAGAAAAGAGCATGCTGCTAATGTCCAAGTGGTACGATTTTGCAGAAAAAGCTCAAAGCATTCTGCAGAAGCATATAAAGGATCATAAAATTAGAAAGAACATTCCTAAACTATAAAATATAATTAATATAGGTAAAATTTATTTGTATAAAGCACATTGGAAAATGTTCTAATATTTTATGTATTTTAATATTTCAACAGACGAGAAAAACTTGAAATTGCTAAAGCTAATTCACTAAGCACTGCCACCTACGTTAAGGATTTCAAAGAAGGATAACAAGAAGCAATTCTGGAAGCCGTCAATTGGGGATTCAATTTCGTCATTTGTCTTGGAGGTCGCCAGTCACAACATTGCATAATAAATTATATGTTGAGACGTTTGAAGAAAATTTAAAGCCGAACCATCACATACTAATACACTATCCAAATATAATTAAAATAGCAGGGCCTTTACGATTATTTTGGTGCATGCGGTATGAGTATGAGGGAAAACACCGGGAAATCAAAAATTATACCAATATAAACTTTTCAAGGGTAAACTTACCTTGGTCTATTGCTTGTGTACTTAATTATAAATAAAAAACATGTTAAAAGCAATGAACTTGTTAGAAACAATTGTAACTCTGAACAGTATTCAAAATATCAAAATATGATATCAGTTCTTCATGTAGAGTATAAAAATATGCAATTTAAGGTTAATAATTATATTTGTTATGAAAACGATGTAAAGAAGAAACAATTATTTAAAATTATAAATATTTTCGTTGAAATCAATTAAATAATTATAGCTGGAGAACATATAAATATAAGAAAATTCGACAATCATTACAAAATATATTTAGTTGGAGAAGAATTATTAGAATTTACATTTTTTGATTTAAGTAATGTTCGTTTAAGACTAACAACATTGCGAAAAACGCAACAGGGAAAACCATATATAAAATACCCTTTATTGTAATTATTATATATATTTTAATGTTTAATTGATGTATATTTTATTTACTTTAAAACTAAAATAAAAATTATACAGCTATAAATGCATCTATACAACTAAAAATAATTGTAGGTAATTTGTGTATGAAAATTTTTGAAATTAAAAAAAAATATTTTGAATTAAAAGAAAATTGTTGAAATTGAAAGGGAATCTGATATCTTTAATTACATGAGATTTCTATAAAATATATAAAAATTTTATTCCAGAGAGTTTTTTTAAATAATAAAATAAAATAAAAATCTAATATGTAATTTGTTTTTAAATTAAATATTCTGGAATCAGAAACTTCACTCTAAAATTGATCATTTCTTTAATCATTATGGGAATCGTAAAATATGTAAGAATTCTGGACTTGGAAACAAAAAGCACGATTTAAGAATAAACCATTCGCAAAATAATTAAAAAGATATATCATTTGAGAATAAAGTGATAATCTTTGTTCTCAAATTTATATTTATTTACTTATTTTGATGATTGTGTGATTAGAAATTATTCTAGCATCATAGAATTTATTCTCATGCATATAATTTTATTTACTTATTTTGATAATTTCTGGCTTTGAATATATTCTTAAATCATACATTTTATTCTCAATCTGATATTTGATTACATATTTTGGAGAATTACGGGTTTTGAAATTATTCTGGCATCATGAACTTAAGTCTCAAGTTTATATTTCTTTTACTTGTTTTGAGAATAATTGACCTTGAATGTACTATTAAATCATGCATTTTATTCTCAAGCTGATATTTGTTTACATATTTTGCGAATTAAGTACGTTGAAATTATTCTGGAATCATGAACTTTATTCTCAAGTTTTTAGTTTTCTTCTTAGTTTGTGAATTGTTAGTTTTGAAATTATTCTGGTTTTATGCACTTTATTCTCAAATTTAACTATTTTTCTTAATTTGAAGAATATTAGTCTTCAAATTATTCTTGAGTTATATTTTATTTACTTCTTTTGGGAATGGTTGGTTATAACTTGACAATACAGCACTCTTCAATTAGTTATAAATTGCCCTAATTTATTCTAAAAAAACAACAATAAATTCGCAAATTGAGATTAAATCGAAAATAGTTTTATGAATATTTTAAATTAAATTTTCATTATAATAAGAGTAAATTGCTAGAAATGAGAAACACGTGTTTCTTGAATTATATCTTAAATTCATAATTTCAATAAATAAAAATATTAACAAATCATCAAAAATTATTCTATCTACAAGAACATCTTTGCTAACGCGCACATTTAAGCAAGTTTTCTGCTTGATTTTATGCCTTAACTGCATAATATGAGCAATCTTTTTTTTCAGTGTAGTTCAGAAAATTGTACTCGAGGATGGACGACCCACAACGTTTAACGTTAACCGGAAAACATATCAAAAGGGAGAGCCATCATAACGGAAAACTCCATTAGAAAATGGTTTATGAATTTAAAAAACTACCTTGATCCCATAGAGACAAACGATATTTTAGGCGACCTTTACAGAATTTTAAATGGGAGATCCTTTTCAATGGTGCACAAATCTGGTGTTATTAATGCTCCTAAATGTTCTCGCAACGTCCACCAAATTAGCCCTGGCAATGAGAATGAAATGTTAACCGTACTTTCGGTTTTTACCGCCAGTGGCGAAACACTACCGCCAATGGTAGTATTTCCTTGTGTACGACCACCTGCGGCTATTGTTAAAAGCAAGCCAAATTGTTGGATTTTTCGCCGGCCAGGTGGTGGATGGATGCGCAGCGAAACATTTTATGAATATGTTGTTATATGGATGGTTATATGGATTGCATGTTTGGCTGAACCAAAACAACAAATGATTTTAATTCGTCGCCGCCCCCAAACCCCGATGTGACGATTTTTTGAAATTCTAACATTCATAGAGATTGGAGCATTTTTGAAAAATGTATGTTTTTTAATAATTATTTACATATTAAATTAGAGAACTCCCCAAGCCGCTTAGCATTGTACTCTTTGCCCAAGGATAACAGGAAAACGTCAGAAAAATATTTACATTTGTAAAAGTATTTACATAAATATTTATTTTTACCTAAAGCCGCTCGCTTAGCATTGGTCCTTTCCGCGCAAGGGTGACATAAAATTATGTAGATTTCTTTTGTTTCCATATTGTAGTTAACAAAAATTTAATGAACCTTTTCGATGGGGCAGATTACTTTGCATTTTTCAGAATTTTTTAGTTCGCGAATATGACAGTATCCCGCAAAAGAGAAAATACCTAGTAATACTAAATTACAGCCATCTTGTGCGATTGTAGCTACGAAAGCCACTCAAACGACATCGGTTCAAAAACATTTAGTTTATCTGCAACCAATCTCTACAACCACCAGAACGGATCCCAAATAAAAACCACTGTTGTCGGTGTCGTCCGAACCATGTAAACTCTTTTATAAAGAGAAAGAAAGGATCCAGTTAGAAAAACAGGAGAAAATTAGGGTAAATAAGTTGCAGCGCATTAAAAACCGCTTAGAGCGAGAAACAAAAAAGTAAATCGAAAGTCACGAAAAAAAAGAAAATCTAAAGTTAAATGAGAAGATAATATCTTGACTGATGTTGCGAAGGTGCCCTCAAAAATATAGGTTATGATAAATGCGAACGCTGGTTTCACCTTCAATTCACTATTTTATCTCATACGTCATTCCAAGAAACGGAACAAAACGATTTTAAATCTATTTAATAATAAACTATAATTTAATTAGTTTTCAAAACACTTGGAAATAATATCAAAAAAAAAAAATCCCGTCATATACGCAAATATTCGGATGAAGCCATTCAGGAAGCGGTTAGCGAAATTCGGAATGGGGTACCAATAGGAGATGCCCGTAGGACGTTTAACATTCCAAGTACCACCTTACAAGACCGAATTCACGGGCGAGTGGCGGAAGATATACCTAAACAGGATGGGACCACCAACAATCTTATCCATGGAAGAGGAAAGGAAAATCGTAAGCTGGCTCTTATCGCTTGCCCAAAGTGGGTTTCCAAGGAACCGGGACGAACTATTTCCAATAGTTCAGAAAACTGTACTCGAGGAGGGACGACCCACAACGTTTAAAGAAGGCCGCCCGGGGAAGAAATGGTATTACAGCGTCTTAAAACGTCATTTTAAATGGGAGATCCATTTCAATGGCGCACAAATCTGGTGTTGTTAAACGTTCTCGCAACGTCCACCAAATTAACATTGGCAAGTAGAATTAAATGTATACCGTTCTTTTGATTTTTACAGCCAGTGGTGAAACACTACCGCCAATGGCAGTATTTCCTTATGTACAACCCCACCTGCGGCTATTGTTAAAAGCATGCCAAATTGTTGGATTTTTGGCTTGGCAGGTAGTGGATGGATGCGCAGCGAAACATTTTATGAATATGTTGATAAGGGATTACATGTTTGGCTGAACCAAAACAACACGAAGCGTCAAGTATTATTATAATGTACGTTTTGCCTCCAAACACGACCTATATTATGCAATCGGCGGATGTTGGAGCGTCTAAAGGCTTAAAATGCGATACAAAAAAACAGTTAGAAGCTTGCAAAGCCTCCCTCAAAATTTGGGAAAGGCTGTAACAAAAATAAATGTTTGTAAATTGCTGGACAGCGTTTTAAATCGAAAAGATCGGACGGAAATAATTCAAAACGCTTTTAGAAAATGGGGTTTATTTTCCCTTTTGATCCGAACGCGATCGATTACATTAAATTCGTTCAAGACACTTTAGAAAATAACATGACAAACGTAGTTTTAACTGTAATTATCGTAGTTTTACGAATGCAGAGTTGATAGCGCTAAAAATGTTATTAAATCAATTAAACAGGAATTGAAACAAAGAAACATAATTACCTCGATCAATCTGATTTTTAGAAATATCTGAAGAAAAGCACATATAGTATGTATGTGACGAAATTGAGTCGGGCACCTACATAATTGGTAACCAAGGAGAATTGGTCAAGATTTTAGAAACAGACAGTGATGGCATAGATTCAACTTTGGTTTCAGGTAGGTATCTATTTATATTTTTTGGTAGTTATATTATCCAATGCCAAGCCACCTAATAACCCCACAATAACATTTCAGATCAAGTTTACTCTGACTTATTCGAACAAATACTGTTAATTACCAACAGTAATATGGACATAATTAACAATAATAATAGCTGAACTACTGTTCCTTCAACAAGTGGCATATTGAAAAACATCACAAACACTTCCATCGTCGACCTGAATATAACGAACGATGAAAATTTAACAGCAAAAGACGGGTTGGTATCGTTATGCAGAATAAAATAATCCCGAAAAAACAAAAAATCCCGAAAAATCAAATTTTTGAAATATTATTTTATTTCGTCGCCGCCCCCAAACCCCGCCACGTTTTTTGGAAAATTCTAACATTCATAGAGATTGGAGCATTTATGAAAAATTTATGCTTTTTAATAATCATTTACATACTAAATTAGAGAACTCCCCAAAGCCGCTTAGCATTGTATCATTTGCCCAAGTATAACAGGAAAACGTCAGAAAAATATTTACATTTGTAAAAGTATTTACATAAATATTTATTTTTACCCAAAGCCGCTCGCTTAGCATTGGTCCTTTCCGCGCAAGGGTGTCATGAAATTATGTAGATCCATCCCTTTTGTTTTCAAATTGTATTTAATAAAAATTTACTGGGGTCCTTCTTTCGATGGGGCATAATACTTTGTATTTTTCAGAATTTTTTAGATCGCGAATATGATAGTATTCCGCAAAAGAGAAAATACCTAGTAATACTAAATTAAAGCCATCTTGTACGATTGTAGATACGAAAGCCACTGGAACGGCATCGGATTAAAAACATTTAGTTTATCTGCAACCAATCTCTACAAAATTAACAACAGGCTATCTGATTTGAAGTGAGTAGAAAATAAAGTTATTACTGTTGTGCTGTATTTTCTATTTTTTGTTGTTTTTTATTTTTTGAAAATAAGGGTTCACGAGAAGTTTTAATGAAATTTTATTTAGTTTATGATAGTAGTTTATCATCCCCAAGAAACGGAGAATACCGTCGATTGTTTCTGGTCGTGGAAAATTCTGAATGGCTTCCACTCGTTGTTTGTCGGGTTTGTCGGCTGTTATGTGAAATCCGAGGAAGGATATTTAGTCCCTGGCGAACTGACATTTGTTAAGGTTGTTTACCAAACCCGCGTCCTTTAACCGTTAAAAAACTATACGTAGGTGTTTGAAGTGTTCTTCCATGCTTGATGAGACGATAAGCAGATCGTCGCACAGTGTTAGATTTTACTGAAAAAGCGGCCAAAAGTACTGGGGTGACATGTTGTTCCATCACTTTCGATTCGTTTTCGATAGTGTTTTGTCTCTTGTAACAAGAACAAAATTGTACTCTATTTCGCATTTTCAATTATGCTTTTTCTAAAGCTATCTCAGCTTGCTCAAATAAACTAACATTCTATTTCTACTTTCATTCATCACTCTATGGCGGGTATTACATTATCACATTTATATAATTATATAAATATAATTATATTTTTTTACAAAGGAAATACTGCTATATTTAGCTTCTTGAAGCTAAATATAACAGTATTTCCTTTGTAAAAAAATATAATTATATTTATATAACTATGATGTGAAGAAAATGAAAAGTATACAGAAGGCTGAAATCGCATTAGAAAAATTGTAATGAAAAAAGAAAATAGCGTACAATTTTGTTCTTGTTACAAGAGACAAAACACAATCGAAAACGAATCGAAAGTGATGGTACAACATGTCACCTCTGATGTTGTAATTTTTTTTTGTTTCAAAATTAATTTTCTTTGTGATGTTTAGTTAGTATAATGTCCAATGCATACAGCAAAAGTGAAAAAAAAATATTGTCTTTTATTTAATTTTATAGCACGCTAAAGATGACACATTTTTGAAAATAAATTTTTTTATGTTTTTTATCATTTAACTAAATTACTTGAACACCAAAGGACTGCTATAAGTGATATATATAAAAGGTTATTTTTTTGAAAGTTTGGTCTATAATTGTGAAATTGCGCAAAGTCAACTTTTTTCATTTTATGGCTGCGGTCGAATTCTCGGGTAAATCATTTACTGCGGTAAATTTAGATTTTTAATGTTCGTTTTCTGTTAAATTACGCATTTTTTTCTATTTTTTACTCGTTCAATTCTTATAACAATAAAGAATAAAGTATCTAATCGTAAAAGATTTACCATTTTTTATTTCCTTTACTCTCCAGCAAAAAAAGGTAAATGCATTTACCGAATTTTGCTGATTTACTCGAGAATTCGACCGCAGCCTATGAATGTAATTTATTTTATTAAGGTCTAAAAAAAAACCACAATTTTTCAACTACATATTTCCTATGTTAACCCTTTCAAACGCCATTTAAAATTGACTTTCTTCCAAAAATAAAATACGTAGCACAATTATGCACTGCTATGATATGGGATTGCTCATAAAACTGTAGTGTGAACATAAATACATAAGAGAACGATCGCACAAGAGAAATGAGACAAAAATTAAAAATTACGGTTGGTCGAAGCGATGAAAGTTGATGTACAATATATTGTACAAGGCGTTTGAGAGGGTTAAGGTAAGCTTACCTTTTTGCTCCATGTTTCTCCACCATGGCAATTTCGACAAATGAAAGAGTATTATATCACGTTTTTGCAGGTAATAAATTTAGGTGCGTAAAAGTGCATAAAAAAAAGTTACAATATTTAACTGTTGCATTGTTCCTAATAAATAAATTTATAGTCTTATGGTACAATGTACCAAAATCTTATGATTTATCTGCTTTTATTGGATTATATTTATATTGTTTTTAATAGATGTTCCCTATATAAATGCGAATATTTTATAACCTGTTTCATTTTAAAAACTGAGCTCGAAAGTGAAAAATGACTGTATCTGTGAAATATTTGGAGGTTTGTGAAATATTATTTGAAAATTGTGAAAAAAATCATTTATTAAATGTGCGCGTAACGCGGTATGAGTTAAGTAAACATCGAAATTATAATTTATTGTCATAAAGGTAATATTGAAAATAATATTAAACGATCTGAAGAAAAGGCACGAATTCAGACAGAATTTAAAAGGGAAATTGGCATGATTATTGACACACCTAAGCAGGCGTTTGGAAATAAAATTCTTCGACATGAATCTTCTATTATTCGGCATCACATCTTACCAATAGGAGAGTTGATCGAAATAATTATGATACTATCGAAAATTTCGGATTTTAAATACTAGAAAAAATTCAAGGATAAATCAAAACAAAGATTTATTCAATCTATATCTTCTGACCCAGTGATACCATCGAGAACTGAAAAGTGAAAATCTACATAATGTATAGTACGTTTATAGAATTAAAACTTATGTTTATAGAATTTAAAATTACTTTTTTATTAACTTATTTTTTTAATTTACTTAACTTTTACGTTTTATGTACTAATATTTGTGATACTACTTAAAAAAAATTAAAAATTTTTATATAAATCATCAACACAATATGTTTTGTTTTAATTAGATTTCCAACCCCTTTAAAAAGTGTGCTCCACCCCTGGTTTTCTATTTTTTTTGTATTTCTCTTAAACTGTGTTCTATTTTCTGTATATCCTCAAAATAACAAAAATTTATAACCACTAATAGCCAAGTTTCATAATTTTTACCACTTTTTCAACAAAATCTGGCACTGTGGCGTCGATATAGGGAAATACAAACACTAATTGTCGAAACACCAAGTGGATTAACCTTTGGAAAGTTTGGACGGCGTTGCGTAGCCTAAGTGTCATACGTGGAAAATCGAGTAATCCGAATGGAGTGATGATTGCAGTTTTCTCGATGTCCTTTTCGTCGATGGGTACCTGGTGGAAGGCGCGAACGAGGTCAATCTTTGAAAATATTTTGCACGGTTTGAGTTGATGCGTGAAATCTGTCACGAATGGTATTGGATAACGGTCGGATTTTGTTAACCGAAATTAGATTTCTGTAGTGCCCGCATAACCAGTTGCCATCCTTTGTATTGACTATATGTAGTGGACTCGTCCAATTACTTTTGGAGGGTCGACAAACCCCTTGTTCTGTGCAAGCCTTGATTTCATCCTTATCTATTTTTAACTTGTCAGCGTTTAAACGACGTACTTTTGCGTGATAGGGTTGCCCCGTAGTTTCGATGCAATGGGTTACGCTGTGCTTTACTACATTCAAGTTGGTCGTCTCACGGATAACAGTTTTAAATTCTTGTAGTAATTCCAGTATCTCAGCTTGTATTGAATCGTATTTGATTGTGATGATGCCATACGATGGGCTTTGAATGTTGTACGTTGAGATTCGTGATTGGATCGACGAGTTTTTTTGTTCTTGATGATATCGACCAATAAACCAAAGTGTGCTAAAAAATCGGCGCCCAAAATACATCGGTCGACTGCAGCCACAATCAATTTCCATGTTAAGGGTCTACGAAGACCTATGTTGAGTGTGATGTTTTTGTGTCGTTTTTGCGTACAATTTAAATGTAGTTTCATTTGATTTTTTAAGGTTTGTCGGTGGTATATGGTATATGACTGAAACTTCGGCGCCTGTGTCAATTAGAAATTGTAGTTTGTTTTGCGAGTCGATGATAATTGATAATTAGACGGCTTTTCGTGTTATGGCTGCCATCTTTTGCCGCATGAAGTGAGGTGCCTATTTGTTTTCCGGATTGTTGAATTCAAAACTTTTTTTTTTTTAAGCTGCATGGTTTTAAGCATTTTCGTGCTCGGCTACAGAATTTTTAATGATACCAACAATTTGGGTATTTCTCAACCTTTTCTTTGGAACGTGAACTGCTGCGTTAACCAGGGAAATTAATGAACTTAGGGCTTGGGGATCGTCCACGATTGGACTTGTCTCCAGTTTTACGAACCGCCCGAATAATACCTCTACGCGTTGTGACAGGATGTGATTTGCGCTGCCAAACTGTTTGACTACGTTCCTTGTACTTCATCTGGGGTAACTTTTACATTGTATATACCTGCTGGTTTCTTATCGTCAATTATTTTGTCGGCAGCGTTGGCTAATTTTTATAAGTTTGCATCGTCCATGCAGGATAATACTTCCTGTGCACGTTTTGGGAGTCACTGTAACCATAAATTCCGCAATACTGACTCGGATACTTGATTGACAGACAACGCTTCCATTTCTCGTAGAAACTGTGAATGCTTTTTATCGCCCAACTGCAGTGCGGACAGTAATCGGTCGAATTTAATTTTAACCGACTCGCATAAACGTTCTATTATCACTTTTTTTAAAGTTTCGTATTTATTAACTCTGGGAGGAGAGAGGATTTGGTCACGTACACATTTAACTATATATGGATCAAGAGCTGCGATGAGATAGCCATATTTGGTAGCATCGCCCGAGATACCCCCCGATTCCGAACTTTGCTTCCAACTGCGTGAACCAGATTTCTGGATCTTCGCGATTGAATGGCGCATATTTTACCGCCAGTCTATATACACTTGAGTCATTCCGGACGTCGAAGGTTCGTTTTCACCGTCACTCATTTTAACACGCGCCGAAAAAAAAGTTTAAAACGCGGTAGTGGAATGAATTTTTGTTATTGCTTACGATCTAACAACAATTGCAAGTCATGTGACTATATTAGGACTAATGTTGCACACTAACAAATAAAATACAATAAAATTTCGCTTACCTTTGGCGTCCGCACACCTTTATAACCGTATTTTGTGTTCTTCAGTTACTGTACGTGATTGAAAGTTTAAAAAAAAAAATTCTCTGCAATATAATACGTTATATTGCAATATAACCAATGTGGGTATCTGATGGCTCAACGGATGTTGCACAAGGCCCTTAACCCACTTACACCACGTGGTTAGCACTACTGGGATTTTGCGTCTACTTTCTCATACACAAGAGTTCGATGCTTACTGAATTTAATGCAAATGAAACACGTACAGATTTATATTTCTAATATTTATTGAATTAATTAAAATGTCTTATGATTCAGCCGAACAAACTAATAATACTATTTTGGTAAAACGGAAAAATTATTCTCTTTTATTTTTGGTGCACTTTGCCTATTCGTCGCGCTAGTTTTTTTATTAATTCTTTTGCAGTTGATTTGGGACGTTTGATGGCAGACTTGATAAACTGTGAAATTGTTGATTCGTTAATATGGTATGTTCTTACGGGTCGCCACATGGTGAGTTTATCAAAGAACTGTTCTTCATCTTGATGTTTCTGGAATTGAATAAAATCCATAGCCCAAAGAAATCAATTTGGCCAGGATCCTCCATGTCTTTTTTCTGGGCGATTTATATTTAATGAATGTGGCCGTATTTTGCAAAATCGTTGCTTCTTCTGGCTCGTTATCATCATCGCCTTCCTTCCAACGATTTCTTTACTCACGTCACCAACCCAAATGTCGTATGTCATATCGGCGGGTAAATAATTTAAGTTTCTGTACAATATATTTTTTATACTACAAATTTTTGGTATTTATTTTATACATACACAATAAATTTTTTATATGTATACATTTAGAAACAGATGATTTGTTAATATAATATAACCGTTTCGTTAAATAAAAAAACAAAAAATTCGAATTTTCGTTAAGTAGGTTTCTGGTGAAACAACACAAAACTTGAGATATTCGTGCGCAAATTCTAACCTTACTTCCTTTTAAGTTATTTGAGTATAACTCGATGTTAATTTGGCAGATGGAGAGTTATAGGTGTTACTTCGCCAACATAAATACATATTTAAATAAAGCCTACATTCCATTATAAACCAAAGTTTGATAACTTTAGATAAAAATATAAAATCGGTGATTGTGTGAACAAGATACTACCCAACGGAATCAGTTAAAATTTTACTTACAAAAAAGCTGTGTCTGTGTTAATGGAGATAATAATTAACAAAAAGTATCAAATCGAGAACATTTTATGGCAGTCCAACTAATACATGTACATAAATATTCTGTACCGCTGAAAAATATTTCTCGCACAAACTGATAATTTTAATAGTTTGGAATTTTTACGGGAAAGATTTTTTGAATTTTGTATTTTATGATAAAAAATATTCGAAACAAATAATTCTGATGTGAGTATTAATAATAATTATTAATTGACTTGAAATAATTGAATTAACACATACTACTTAATTTGTTAATTAATTCTAAATTATATTTTTGTTTGCTGTCAAAACACTAATAAACTGATAATTTTAATAGTGTGACATTTTTACATAAACTTTAAATTTGATTTCCCAACATTTTTTTTTTTTTCAGATTTTATTCCATAATTCATTTTTGAAGCTCAAATAAATAAAAATGTTAAAGATATAGCAAAATTAGAAATAAAGGTGGAAAATATGGAAACAAAAATAAAATATTTAGGAACAAATTTTTTTTTTTTATAAAATTTAATTTTTTTTTAATAATGTAAAATTTGTTTTTTTTTTTTGTTTTTTGATAGAAATATTTTTAATAAATATATTTAAATCTGAATTATTAATAAATAAGTCATAAAAAATTTGAAACTAGATTATTGTGTTTAAATGATTTTTATAGGTTGTAATGTTGTAAACTTCTTGGAGTTGATTTTTGGCACCAACAAAATTCGTTATCATTAAATATGTTTGAACATACTTCTCTTCTGGACATAAAGCGTTTTAGGGCGGCCAAAATTTTTTGTAATTTATATATTAACATTTACTGCCGAGTTTTACTACAATTTAGGCCAAAAAGTTAAATATTAAATTAGAGAGAGGTTCGTTTTCTATTGAATTCGTGTTAAAAATTTTCAAATGTGAATATCTTGGGCACAGTTTCAAATTCATTTAAAATCCAAAGGGCAGATTCAGAAGAATTTATAGATTTGAACGAGAGGAGGGAACACTCGCTAATACCGTCTTAAAGTTTATTGCTCTGTTGAAAAGACACACAAATAAATGTTTCTTCAGAGTAAGATACTACACATTAGTAATGTGAGATGTGAAGTGATTTGGTTGAGCATTTGACGGTGTTAAACACATCTATTGACCTGATAACTCTGTTGGAATGCAGCTGACATAAAGCTATGCAATGTGCACCAATTTAATAATTTTATTGAATATAAATGAAAAGTAAAACAAAACAAGTAAAATTTTCGGTACGCGACAACTGGGCGAAACCAACTCGGCGACGACCAACTCGGCGATACCAACTCGACGACGGTCAACTCGGCGATGGTAAACTCGGCGACGACTAACTCGGCAACGCCTAACTCGGCGACGGTCAACTCGGCGACGGTAAAACTCGGCGACGACTTACTCGGCGACGATCAACTCGGCGACTACCAACTCGGCGACGGTAAACCTCGGCGACGGTCAACTCAGCAGTAAGCAAGAAAAATGATATTCCTGTAATTTTCCACTGCATTAATTTTAATTTATTTAGATAATTGCTGCTTGAAAAATTTCGGTTTTTTTATGGGGAGCAAAAATATAGAGGTTTGTACAAATCTTGTTTTCAAAATTCTGTTTATTTATGTTAATAAAGTTTTTATTAATCTTTTATAGATTTTACATCAAAATAAAATGACATCGACTAATTTAACTTCGAATTGTAGAGGCTAACGGCTTCGGTAACTCTCGCGGGCACGCGGGAGGTCGCTGCGCTCCCTCCCCCGCTTTAGATTTGAACTTTGAGGGACGCAGGAGCCGGGATCAAAAAACATGCCGCACGTAGAGGCGGATTATATATAATCTATTAATGTCACCTACTAAAAAGAAAAATAATTGCATTATTTTGCTATTGCAACATTTTGTAACTGCAAGATTTTTTAGTTGCAACATTTTGTAATTGCAACATTTTGAAATGCAATATTTTATATCGATCCCAAAAAAACTATACATATTCATTATTTCACTATAAAATAATCAAAATAATTATTTCGGAAAACATAATTTTAAAACCCAAGATTTTGTCCAACAAAATTTTGGTAAACTATATTTTGTACGGCAAGAATTCAAAAAACAAGATTTATATTGGAAAGTAATTTCTTACTTTACTAACTAAGTACATTAATGAATTTAAAAATTTTATAAAAAAATGTATTGCATTCAGTTTGACCAATTAGTAAGCTAATTTCCACTAATTTGCTACTTTGAGCCTTTCCTCCGCTTAAGGATTAATATTTGTACAAACCTCCAGATTTTTGCTCCCCATAAAACAACCGAAAGTTATCAAGCAGCAATTACCTAAATAAATTAAAATTAATTCAGTGGAAAATTACAAGAATACCATTTTTATTGCTTACTGCTGCGTTGACCGTCGCCGAGTTGTCCGTCACCGAGGTGGTCGTCGACTGGTTGATCGTAATACGATGATGACACAAAGATGATGATTTTTTTAAAAGATGACAAAAAGATGGCATTATTTTTGAAGATGACGATCATCTGTAAAAGATGACTGTCATCTTCAAAAGATGACGTCTGGTCACCTTAAGCAAATGGTACTCATGAACAATACTACGCACCAATACTGATTTGGATGCCAGCAACATCGGATGCTTTGTTGCAAAACTCGCAGATGCTTCGTGAATTCGTCCACCTACTCTTATTAAACCATTTGTGTGAATAAATGGACATAACATTTTTAATTTACTATGTGTTGATACAATTTTTCCACCCAACAACACCTTATAATCTTTCATAAAATGCTTTTTCGGGTCATATTGCAATAACTTTACTTCTGAATAATGCAGTTCATCTCGGGATATCTTTTCATAAATTAGTGCTTTATGTATTTTATTTTGAGGTTTGAAACGTATCTGATTATAATTGCTAATACGAAGCTTGGTTTGAAGAAACTTGAAAACTTAAAAAGATATTCGTCGAAGAATTCATTTTCAAGTCTGATGGCCACGAATGTATTTGTACTGCTTTCTTTGATTTGATTTATATTATTTTCATATATTTTTGGCCAGTTATCTTCATTCAAAGAGATTCACAAGGGGACAGTACACCACCACAATGCATGAACATTTAGTTCTTGGACGTGTATGCCGCGCGACACACAGTCCGCAGGATTTTCGTCGGACCGCACATGTCTCAACATTTTGGTGCAAGCTCAACATTAAAAGAAAATGTATCGGTGGTTGAGTTCCATTTTAATCCTAGTATTAAATATAAAATCTTTGCTACTCAGTGCCATCTATTTTATAATTTAGCAATATTTTTGGAAAATTTTACGTAAGATTTTGTGTTATTTTATAGAAATATAAAGAAAGAAGTAGAATTTTCTTTCTTCGCTTCTAAAAAATGACAGTTTATTAAAAATGGTGTTGCAGAACCCTTTGCAACGGAAATAAAAGGAACAAGGTTATAAGGAAATAAGAATATAAAAAAAAAATTTATAAAATTAATAAAAAATATCCTTTATACTAACATTTCAGGTATGTCATCTGCTTTTCCATATAAAAATAAAAATAAATAAATATAATTTGAATATAGTAAATATATAGTTAAAAATATAGTAAAATATATTAAATACTTAACTGTAAATATAAATAATATAATATAATAGTTCACAATTAATTCACAAAATTCAAAATAAATAAAATTTTAATCAAAGTTGAAATGTATCGACCGGACAACTTCGATGCAAGCGTTAAATATGCACTCTCGTCGTGAAGCAACAAGTTTCCGGAACATAAATTCCACTAAATAGTGAGTGAAGTCTGACTGTTGTAATCAGGTAATGATGCCTTTACGTGCCTCCAGGTACTTTCGATGGTGCTAGTATGAGCACCATTTTTTTCATTTAAAAAGGATACTGAGTGGTTAACTGTTAAATGTGTGTACCCTTCGTTTTCCAGATTGTTGCACGCCTGCCAACAATCTGAGATAATTGTGCTCGCTGGTAGTATATGTTTCCTAATTAGGTCTGTGAGAGTGACGCGAATTCGGTTGTCCACTTTCACAAAAAAACACCTTCCGGTGGAGCGTTCGATACCTCCAAACACCCATTGGCCTTCCACGTGATGTCCTCGGTGGTATTTCCGCTTCCCGAACTTGTTCTCGATTATTTCAACGATGCAATCGAGGCCGCCGATGGGCTGAGTATGAAGTAGCATGTACTCCACCATGACTTCCCGAACATAATACATCGGCTGCCGTAACCGGTGAAATGCCATGCCATAGTCTAATTTTAATTTTTTGGTCGATACATTTTTAATTCGCAGATGGCTTTGGCTAAACCAGGTACCATGGCGAACGCTTTTCCGATAGTAGCATCGTACACCATTGACCCGTTTGCTGCAATCCCACCCACAATCTTCAATTAAAGGCTTTTTAATTACCCGCATCCGATGTGCATATTTAAAGCAGCTCAAATATTTATTTAAAATTCCTGCTTCTTGCAGAAAACTCAACAGCATGTCGTCGTCTTCTTCTATTTTCGCCAAAAATCCCGCACTCGGAATTCCTTTCTTCATGGCAAATATTGAGGAATATAATCTGCCTTTCAAAATTTCTTGATATTTTGCAACGACCGCTTCAATTTTGTCCATATCTAAAAATATTGAAATTAAATTAAAATAATTTATTAACTTACCTGTTTCAATGAGAAATGTTTCCAAAATGAAGATGTATAAAAATAACCGTTGAATGTTTGGAAAACGATAGGGTTCAAAAGCCGAATTATAATATACCGAATTTAAAATCGCCTTTTGACATTCGGCGAAAATTTATTTCCTTTTCTCTATTTATTAAACTGTCAAACCTCAAACGCAATGATTTGTTGTTTTTTTTTAAAGAGAATATGTCGCAAAATATAATATTTAAAAATAAAACTGTAGCTCGAAGGCGGCTGTTGAACAGGCATGATATAACAGATTTCAGTAATGGGCCTGAGCATATTCTCAATGCATTTTTCGATGTCGGGAATTGCCATTCTATAATGTTGGTGGTGATTTTCGCATTGATTAATAGCATATCGCTCCACCAATTAATGGTCATGATAAAGTGGAGAAATAAAATCTGCCAGGAAAAAGCTGTAGTATGCCTATTTGGTTGGATGCAGCAAAATATTTACAATTATTATAGTTATGTATAATGTTATAACTGGGTTAATTACGTACGGTAATGGGGACATCAGGAAATACGGCTGAAGAATTTCAAAGAATTGAAAAAAATAATTTAATAAACAGTTTACGTTTACCGTGTACATATTTTATTTAATAAAAAAATTTTGTAAATTATTTTTTTACATTTCATTTTTTAATTCATTTAAGCCTGAATTCCATTGTGAAAAATAGTTTGTCAGTCAAAATAAAGTGAGATAAAAATATATAATCGGTAGTTGTGGGAATGAAACACAAAACGAAGTCAGTCAAAATTTTATATACAAAAAATGTGTGTCTGTATTAGTGGATCGCCATAATTATGGTTGAAAAGTATCAAATCGAGATCATTTTATAGTTATCCAACTAATACATTTACACAAATATTGTGTACGAACGCAAAAATTTTTCCGCACACTTAGATAATTTTACAGTTTATCATTTTTATGGTAAATGTCATAATTTTTTTTCTGTGGTAGCTACTACACCAGCTGTGATAAAAAAAAATTAAATTTGTGTGTAATTTAATTGTGCCAAATTGTGATAAACTGCAATAATATCGCTAAATACCTTAATTAATAATTGAATTAAGTGAGTGTTTTTTTTTTAATATAATTTATTGGTTGTGATAAAGACAATTTAAAACCCCAAGTGACATAACCACAAAGTTCATTAGGGTATATTACAAAACAATTTAAATTGAAAAAAATGGATAAATATGGTAGGTGGATTTAAATTATTTCTGTTCTGAAAAGTAAAAGTCGCTTAGCTATCTGCATTTTAGTAGTTTTGAGAAAATGAAGGTTAAAGTTTTAAAATTAAAAGGGAAAACATTGGGAGCATTGTTATGTATTACCTCACAACTTTTTAATTTTTTAAGCGATTTTCACCAAAATTTCATACAACCTAAATTGTGGATAAATTTAATTATTTATGCGAAATTCATAAAAACCGCTTAAAAGTCACGTAGGGACTTTTGCTTTTAAGTTCAGATTTATTGACGATTATTGAGTTGACGATTGGAAATATTTCCAAAAAACAAAGCGCCGACGGAACAGTAATCGAATTGTCAGAGCAGGTGTCTTACAATTTTTTTAATTTCAGGAGACCGTAAAATTACAGTGATCTCAAATGAACTGTATCACCCGCCATCATCATCATCATCAGGCGACCGTTTGTGTCTCACAAGTTATTTCGAAAACTTTGTGGGCACAACAGGTAATCCCAATGAGAAAACAGGTATGTATGTATGCCTTGCTAGAATAAAGTGGGTGTATACAAAAAAAAAAAATGAGAAATCGGGTTGAAAGTTAAAATTTTGTAATATATTCAGTAGAACTAGAAGATACAGACATATCGTTTGATGTGGAATATGCATCGGTCACATCAATTCAAATGGATAATTTCGAGCTGTGCACCGGTAAAATTTGAATTAACTAAATGTTTTATTGAAACTAATAAATTAATTTATTTTTCAGAAATTATTATTGATGCGGTACGGGCCCGACCAGCGCTGTGGAATATCCGGGACAAGAATTATAAGAATCGCATTCTACGTAGTCGATTGTGGGAAGAGGTACAGAAGGAATCGAGTGAGTAATTAGGTTTGATATACATTTTTCGGTTGATAATAAAAATCCAAATTTTTATATTTTTACAGACCTCCCACTTACAAATGACAGCAAGCTGCGAGTACGGAAACATTGGGACAACATTAAGGCTACGTACATTCGTTCCAAAAAACGAAAACCAAGTGGTGTTGCGGGAGGCAAAAAGCCTTTTAAATACACAAAGCTGCTGTCATTTTTAGATGATACGCACGAGCCAAGGAGGTATGTTCTTTCTCCAAAAATGTTGGGGCAATTTTTTTTTGTAATTAATGAATATGTTTTCATGTTGTTTTTTTTCGGTCGACTAGGTCTATTGAGCTTTCCGGTGCCATTCAACATGTTGCTGAACCACATGACAGCCTAATGGTCAGCCAGTGTCCAGAGAACGTGGCGACCAAACAGTCAAACAGCCGTAAACGTAAGTACTGTTTCATATGCCCTTGTCTACAGTCAAGATAAAATAGCCTTCAATTAGAAAGATACGCTAATAAGGCATTTATTTAGACTTAGGTAAGGAGTAACTAGGGTATATATATCTGTACATCGGAGGCATAGCATAGGACACCATGTCACAAATATAAAATTCGTTGTAATAACTGAAATAAGATTTTTTCATAAATTTTCTTTTTTTATATTAACGTTATTTTACTATTTTTTTAATTATAATATAAAACTTTGGCTACCGTATAGGTGTATGTTTAAACTTCAAATAATTTTATATGGAACTAAAATTGCAAAGGTGTATGAACTTATGAATATAGTGCATTTTGCATCAAACGGAACATACACATGGTGTTATTTTAAACATGTATATCGTCGTAATGATTTTAAGGTTTTCATAGTGTTATATTGCATTAGAAAGAGAATTAAACATAGTTAAACACCAAGTGTACAATTCATTTTCGGAAAAAAAATTGGACATTGTGTCGTATGCCTCCGAGGTAAAGATATATATATATATGTATATATATAATATATATCGCTTTGTGTATATGGAAGTGTATTAATGGGTATATATTTAACTTATATATTATACGTAATTAACATATTTATGTCCTCTCTATCTAGGATCTTAAAGGCGCGTGCGTTTTTGTGAATGATAATTTTGGCGATGACTACATACATAAATATAATGCATTTTGTATCTAATTTTAATATTTTAAATTTTTCAGGAACCACCTATCAGGACTATCAGAAAGGGAGGCATTGGTGTTGGGGCGGCAATAGGTCGATATATAAAAACAAAAAACATTTATATATAAATATATATATATATATATATACATATATATATATATATATATCTATATATATATATATATATATATATATATATATATATATATGAGCTTATCCATTACTTTTTTAAAAAACCGGGCGCATGCATTTCATAACATTCACCGATTTCGCTGTAATTTTTTTCAGGAATAGTAGTCGATGAAAAATGTTGTTTCCCAAAATTTTACCCCTTCATTGCCCCCCCTTTTCGAGTTATATTTTTTTAAAGCTAAGAAATTTAGTGATTTTAGGCTCTTTTCGATAGGTAACCGTTCTACTTAGGTTGCTTTGTTTTGAATGTTATGGGCCTCATTCTCTTCGTATTTTATTGAACTTTTATTTAAAAATAGTTTCAGAGCTTAATATTTAATATTGGCCAAATGCGATACAAAAAAGTGTAATTATTTTTTCTTGAAAAACAGCACGTTTTAAAATGGTCGCCAAATTTATGAATTTCAACTAAAATCGTTCTACATAGGCTCATTTTTTTCATCTTTTCATGATCTTTCCAAATTTTTTAGCCACATTTAATTTAGTCAAAACCTTCTAAAGATACATGGCGTCAGAATACATTCAATTTTTCGAAAAACGTCATATTCACACATCTGTATATTTTGTCGTTTTACTCCAAAAGCCACCAATTTTTGGAAGAAAATTTCTTATTTTCTCACCACTACACGTACACCCCATGAAATACTTTTTTGGATATTTAGATCCTAACAGCAGAATAATTTTTTCTAAAATTCCAATTCTGTTAGACCTATCTAGACTAAAAGGCAAACTCTTAATGAATAAAGTGGTATATATGTACTTGTTTTTTTTTTTTAATGCGGTTACCTGAAGTCGAGATATTTGTGAAATACTGAAAAAATCGTACGTTACTACTCCTGAGTTTCTTTTTTTTTAACGGGTGATAAGATGTTTTAGAAAAAAATATACTGCAGTTAGGATCTAAATATCCAAAAAAGTATTTCATGGGGTGTAGTGGGGAGAAAATAAGGAATTTTCTTCCAAAAATTGGTGGCTTTTGGAGTAAAACGACAAAAGTTACAGATGTGTGAATATGACGTTTTTCGAAAAATTGAATGTATTCTGACGCCATGTAACTTTAGAAGGTTTTGACTAAATTAAATGTGGCTAAAAAATTTGGAAAGATCATGAAAAGATGAAAAAAATGAGCCTATGTAGAACGATTTTAGTTGAAATTCATAAATTTGGCGACCATTTTAAAACGTGCTGTTTTTCAAGAAAAAATAATTACACTTTTTTGTGTCGCATTTGGCCAATATTAAATATTTAGCTCTGAAACTGCTTTTAAATAAAAGTTCAATAAAATACGAAGAGAATGAGGCCCATAACATTGAAAACAAAGCAACCTAAGTAGAACGGTTACCTATCGAAAAGAGCCTAAAATCACTAAATTTCTTAGCTTTAAAAAATTATAACTCGAAAAGGGGGGGCAATGAAGGGGTAAAATTTTGGGAAACAACATTTTTCATCGACTACTAGTCCTGAAAAAAATTACAGCGAAATCGGTGAATGTTATGAAATGCATGCGCCCGGTTTTTTAAAAAAGTAATGGATAAGCTCATATATATATTTACAGTCTTCTCTTTGAAGCGGCGATTTGTCGAGATAGAATCTCAAAAATTAGCCGCTTCCTCTAGTACATGCTGTTGCCATAAAAGTACTCCTCCTGACGAAGTTGATGTCGAGCTCGAAGCGTTCTGGACAGTGATGAAGCCGCACTTAAAAACGCTTAATCCGTTGAGTCGGCTCAATATGCAGCAGGGCATATTGAAAGATATCTCCAACGCGTTGGCTGATCAAGTAATAAAAAAATATTAGCGTTTATTTCAATTTATTATTATTTCAATTTTTATTTTTTTTTGCAGGGAGACATTTAAATTCAATGAAGTGGCAGACCATCCAAATCGTTGCATGATGAATTATGGTGATATACTTTTTTTTAATTTTTTTTTTTTTATTTCTTTTAGGGCATCATTTCGTTTTTTTTTTCTTTTTGTTTTTTTGTTTTTTCTTTGTAGTTACCTGCAGCTGTACCTGAATGTTTAACTGTTTTTTTGTAAATTGAGGTTTTTACGCCCTAATGGAAGCATTTTGTTTATGAATTATTTTTATTTATTATTGAATTTTTAATATTTTTTTTAATTTTCTATGCTTCCATATGGCTTTTCCTCGCAAATATTTTTTTTAATAAAATATTTTTTTTTAATAAAATAATAAAAATTAAATAAAAGTTGAATTGTTTTATTTTTCATCAATTTTCAAAGTGATCCGAAGTGTAAACACAGCAAAAGAAAACCAAAACCGAAAAAGCAGCGAAAAATTTGAAACGGCTTCTACTGTCCATATTACAATATACCCACAAATCACTTATAATAGATTACGCCTTGCGCACTTTGCCTATTTGGATCATAAAATAAACGGCATAAAATAGTGACGTCAAATGAGAGTGAACAGCTTTGTTTCACAATATTGTTGTATGTAATTGAATCCAAAAATTAAATTAAATTAAATAAATAGCGAGGTGCACCGTATTCAATTGTTGTAATAACAATATAAATAATTGTCCATATAGTTTTCATTCTTTTCCAACAAATAAGAGATTGTTGAAAGCGTGGATCCTATTTTGTAAGAGGATAGAAACATTCAACCATAATATATCCATATTCAAACATAATACATCCATATATTATACATTTATTAGACAAATTCCTTATTTTTCATATATTTCCTTTGCAATATCTTACTAGCAACTCTCAGTTGACGTAATGCGCAGTAAACTACGAAAACGAAATCCACGAAGGCGTAATCTATTATAAGTGATTTGTGCAATATACCTATGTATATAATACATAATATATATACATATATATATATATATATATATATATATATATATATATATATTTATATATTTATATATATTGCACTTTTGAAATCTGTGCAAGGTACTCTATTGTCCTGTCTAACCAGTGTTTTCCTTCAGGTCCTCCTGCATAAGTAATTCAACTTAAATGAAACGTTTTTACATGGTATTCCTTCATAACTTCAAAGCCTTCTCCAGAAAACTATGTTTTTGAGTTATCGTTTTATTGCACGGATAGTGCGATTACATAATATTGCAAGATTGCAATTTAAATAAAAAACCTTAAATAATTTTAGTTTAAAAAAATTTATATATATTTTCAGTACTTGAGGAAAGCATTATGGAAGCATTGAATAAAAATATATCTACAAATTAGACAGAAAAAAAAATAGAATGGGCTTCCATTATGCACAAAACCTCTTTAGAATTTTAATAAAAAAACATGACAACATAAATGAAATAAAAAAGAAAATGATGAACTGAAAAGAAACAAGAAAAAAACAATATATTTACGCCAATATACTTACCTGCTATATTTTGGAAAGCTGCCACTCCACCTGTCTCTCTCCAGAGAAATAATCGCTGAATTTTTCACGAGTCATTTTGGCCGTATTTGTTGCGTTCCTGTTTGTTGGCTGAAGAGGCAACAACGCGTTAGGTTGGTTATTCCAAGAACCTAAAAATAAATAATAATAAGATTTTAATACATTATTAATTTATTGTACGTGTTAATTAAATTTTTACCTAAAACGATATTTCCTTCCACTTCACGGTTGATAAGTTCAGGAGTGACGAAGTTTATGTTTTTCTTCCTCAACCAGTTGTGCAAGCAGACACAACATTGCGTAATGTCCTCAACCAAAGCAACATCCGCAATTATGGCCGTTCTGAATATCCTCCATTTGGAACAAAGGATACTAACACAATTTTCGATCATGCGACGAGCCCTACTAAGCCGATAATTAAAATTTTTTTGTTTTGTTGTGTGGATCATTGTATGTGGTTTTAACATGTTCTCAGTTAAAGAGAACGCATCGTCAGCAACAAACACATAAGGAACATCCGTGAAAGTCTCGGTGATATTTCTTGGTTGAGGAATACTAAAAAAAAAGAAAAATGAATCTAATAAGTTTTTTATATTATCCCTAATGTTTATTTGGGGAAAATGGTAAGGGTGGTACTTACGGAAGTGTTTTAATAAAACCGCTTTCCGAAATTGCTTTCTCGAAATACCCCTCCATCACTCTGGCGACCGGCAGCACCAATATCACACTACATGAAATTATAATCATGGTCGCAGATGGCCATTAAAACGATTGAGGAATTTTTTTTTTGTAATTAAAAAACTCCGAGCCTGCATTTTTTGGTGCCTGTAAAATATTTAATGATTGTTTTTACATATCATATTGGTGGTTTGGCGTCTATTGGAAGGGGCTCCGTAACCTTCCAGTAGGCGCAAGTGTACGTACTGCCTCCTCGTGGCAACCACCGGTAACTGTAACCATTAGGCTGAATATAGACTTTTGTGACAGGCTAAAGTACGGCGCTAAAGGAGAAAACCTTGACAAAAAATCCCTAATCTAAGGTGGAACAGCATATGCCGATGGATGAATGGCTGATAGGTTAATCAGTCTATATATGCGGACTCTGGATACCAGGCACCCTCCAGTTTTATTTAGCCTTCCTGTAGTAAACCTGGGTGACCTACAGGCGACTTTTTTATTCCCAGCAACTCGCAAGAGTCAAATCAAAACGGTAGATGAGGCACGGGAAGGAATACACGGGAGTGGGTCTGCCCTCTCAAAGTCCTTGAGTCCCAATGCTACCGCTTTTCTAGCAGAAGTAAATGTTATTACATCTAGGAGGGAGAGCAATGAGCCCAGATAGTATGTAACTCGTGTAGAAGTATTTCCTACAGTAGACATCTAGGAGGGAGAGCAATTAGCCCAGATAGTATGTATCACGTGTAGAAGTACTTCCAACAGTAAACATCTAGGAGGGAGAGCAATGAGCCCAGATAGTATGTCCCAGCAACTCTCAAGAGTAAAATCAAAACGGTAGACGAGGCACGGATAGGAATATACGGGAGTGGGTCTGCCCTCTCGAAGTCCTTGAGTCCCAATGCTACCGCTCTTCTAGCAGAAGTAAATGTTATTACATCTAGGAGGGAGAGCAATGAGCCCAGATAGCATGTATCACGTACCGGTCGGCAGTATTATCAGGTTCATTAAGAGCCTGAATATTGGCTGGACGGATAATTAAAACATCTAGGAGGGAGAGCAATGAGCCCAGATAGTATGTATCACGTACCGTTAGGCAGTATTATCAGGTTCATTAAGAGCCTGAATATTGACTGGACGGATAATTAAGAAGGGCTTATGCACAAAAGATCTTTTAGGTCGCAGTGCGGGGTGGCTTGAGCCCCCACATGGCCCTCAAGTAATAATAATAATAAATACATATCATATTTAAATATATAAAATGATAAATGAAATTTTTAAAATGTTAAAATATCTTACTTGAATGGTGACAATTTAATATATAGGGCACCAAAATGTTTGTCTAGTTATAGAATTTTATATTATCTGTTGTTTATCGAGTAAAGGTGCTCTATATATTAAATTGGAGTACCCTAATTTTATTTTTTCTTCTGGTTCCTAATATTCTAATGAGCTTTGATTTCATTTAATGACACCAAAAGACATGTTTTACACATGTGTGAAATTTTTACCTAGCCCATGGCCCATCGAAACTATTAGGCTAAGGCGGCATTACGAAATTTGTCGATGAGCCAATGGCAATTTGACGGTAAAAATTTAACACATTTTAAACATGATGATATTTTTCGAATTTCACGGACATGTTTCTTGGTGTCATTAAGTGAATGAAATTTAATTTGACGTTTTGAATGCCAGTCGAAATTACATTCATGTGCCAATGCCTTAAACCTTTATTTAAAAGTGTTTCTCCATTGAAATGTTGATTAAAAATTGTGCACATTAAAAATTAAGGCAAACAGATACGCTACAGTGTCACAGAGAATATTAAAAAGTAACGGGTATAGAATACAAAATTTAATTAGTTAAAAGTATGTAATTTTAAATTTAATTAATTTACTATATTTTGTCAAAGTTCAACATTCAATGCACAAACAATTTTGAAAAAAGCTTTATTAATTATGCTTTTCCTAGAAAGAAATTTAAAAAAACTTTTAATGAAATAAAAACCTTAATATAAACCACATAATATACTAAAGCACTTACCTCAGTGTCACTGCCAATCTCAAAGTAGGGCTCAATGGTTCCCTCACTACGGTTTGTTTCTCGATTAGGGGTGTTATCATGCCCAGCAATTCTTCAAAATTATCTACCGTCATTCGTGTATAATTATAGAACAGACGTGGGTCTTGTGTCGGAGCTCGCTAAAAATGCAATTAAATGCACCGGTTCGATCACGCTCCAAATAATACGGGCGAACCCAACATTTTCGTTTTTTCGCTGGAACATTATGTTCTTCAGCGTCGTCTTCGCTGCTGCTGCTGCTGAACATAAATTGCATTGCGTTCATTTTAAATTGCATAAATTGCTTTGCGTTCACACTGTACAACTTTATTTATATAGTTTAAAAAAATTGAATGAAAAACCTAAATCACTGCACTCACAAAATAAATCGGTTCACTAACACTGTACAAGTAAAATTTTATTCATATATTTTAACAAAATTGAATGCAAAACCTAAATCACTGCACTCGCAAAATAAATCGGTCCACTAACACTGTACAAGTACAACTTTATTCATATATGTTAACAAAATTGAATGAAAAACCTAAATCACTGCACTCACAAAATAAATCGGTACACTGTACAAGTCACAAGGAAAATTTTATGATTTTTTTTGGTTATGTTGCTATCGCTGTCAAAATGTATTGAAAAAATTGTGCCATAAAAAAAAAAAAATCATTCTTTATCTTTTTCACTCTAATGGATTTTTTTTTTGTCTTTTTCCAACTTGAAGTCAGCTCAGTCAATTTTTCACAATGGAATTCAGGCTTAAAACTTTTCCTGAAAAATAAAACAAAATGAATATAAAAATAAAATTGTAATAATGGAGATTTTATGTTTTTCCAAGCGCTCATTTGTAATTTTTCTGGAAAATGCTCATTTTATTTTATTTTTCTAAAAAATAAAACAAAATAATTATCTTGAAAATGAAGATTTCATGTTTTTCCCTAAAAATAAAAAATGTGCAATAGTTCAAAAAATGTTTACAAAATGACTCTTCACATTTGGTACTAATTTTGGTACTTAATTTCATATTTGGTACTAATTTGGTAGTTTGAAAAACACACAATTTGACAAAAAAGCGCTTTTTTATGGTTTATTTTTAGTTTTTAAAAATTTATTTTTAGTTCTTAAAAATTCGAATTTAAAAAAAATGCGCATTTAGTTAAAAAAAATCTATTTTTAAAAAATTGACGCTGAATTTCATTTGGCGTCGGATATGTGTACCTTAGCCTAAATATTGCATACTAACATTTCAGCTTCTCCGTTTCCATATAAAAATAAAAATAAATTATTAAAATTCAAATATATAGTAAATATGTATATAGTAATATATAGTAAACTTATCTCTAAATATAAATAATATAATATAAAAATTATTTAATTCACAAATGCATCACAGTTAAATATACTAAAAAAAAAACAGTTAAATTAAAAAGAATTTAATAAATAAAATTTCAGTCAAAATTGAAATATATCGACCGGACAACTTCGAAGAAAGCGTTAAAAATGCATTCTTGTCGTGAAGCGACAAGTTTGCGAAACATGTATTCCCCCAAATAATCAGTGAAATCTGATTTTCTATTGGTACTCGGGCAATGATGCCTTTACGTGCCTCCAAGTACATTCAATGGTATTGGTATGAGCACCATTATCTTCATTTACGAAGGATAAATAGTGGTTAACCCTTAGATGTTTGTATCCCTCGTTCTTCAAATTGTTGTAGGCTGGCCAACAATCGGAGATAATGGTGCTCCCGGGTAGTATACATATGTTTTTTTATTAGATCAGTAAGAGTTACTTGACCTCTTTTGTCCACCTTCACCAAGAAGCACCGACCGGTGGAACGTTCAATTCCTCCAAACACCCATTGGCCTTTGACGTGATGACCACGATGGTACTTTCTCTTGCCGAACAAGCTCTCGTCAATCTCAACGATGTTGTCGGGTCCGTCAATGGGCTGGGTTTCGAGAAGCATGTACTCCACCATCACTTCCCGAATGTACTGTCTCCAATCGGCCGCTGTTCTTGATGAAATGCCATAATCAAGCAAAATTTTCTTGGTCGATACATTTTGAAGGATATCATTGACGGACGCTTTTCCGATAGAAGCATCGCACGCCATTGACCCGTTTGCCATAATCCCACCCTCAATCTTCTATAATTGGTTTTTTAAATACCCTCATTAATTTTGAACATTTAGCACATGTTAAATTAATATTAATGACGCCTGCTTCTTGCAGAAACCCCAGCAACATCTCGTCGTCTTTGCCAATTTTGGATAAAAAATCCGCACTGGGAATCCCCTTTTGCATAGCAAATGTTGCGGAATACAAGCGGCCTTTCAAAATTTCTTGGTACTTGGTAACGACCGCTTCAATTTTTTCCATATCTGAAAATATTAATATTCAATTAAAACAATTAATAAACTTACCTGCTTGTTTCAATGTTTGAAGGTGAATGGAGATGTCAAAAAAAAACCGTTGCAATGTTTGAAGAACGATAGGGTTGAAAAGCCGAATGATAATATACCGAATTTAAAATCGCTCTTTTGACATTCGGCGAAAATTTATTTGCTTTTCTCTATTTATGGTATTATGACACTCGCTTTTTTTGCGACCTTTTAAGCGCTGAAAAAGAATCGCGAGAAAGAGAAAAATAATAAGTATACAAAATTATCGAATGAATGAGTGTATACACAATATAGGGGTAGTATAGACAAATATAGAGCAAAAATCAATAGCCTATTTTAACAGCAGTTATCCTAGATACAATTCTAGCAAAAAAGAATCATGGCACAGTATTTTTCAGCGCTTGTTGTATACTTTTTGCGGATATATCAACAATTCAATAGTTTTATTTTTTTATTTTATCAGTAGGACATTTTAAAAATGTCTAATTATTGACTTTTGTAAATAAAACAATGTTGTCTCTGTCTACCTCACTATTTCTGTCCTAGTCACCCATTGCTTTCTTTTATTGCACTTTTTTCAAGCCAATGTCATAATACCATTAGACTGTCAAACGCAATGATTTGTTATTGTTTTTTATTTAAAGATACAATTTTTGTTGTTGTTGTTTTTGCCAAAAATATGTCGAATAAATGTGAAGCTCGAAGGCGGTTGTTGAACAGGCATGATATTACTGATTTTAGTAATATGCCTGTTCATATACTTAATACTTTATTCGATACAAGGAATTGCCATTATAAGATGTTGGTGGTGGTTTTCGCATTGGCATACCGCTCCACCAACTATTAATTTTAATTAAGTGGAGAAATAAAACGTCTCAATTAAAAGCTGTAACAAGCATATTTAGATGGATAGAGTTATGATGTAATAACGAAATTAATAACCTTCAGTAACGGGGATATCCGAAAGTACGGCCGAAGAATTGCTGTCCTAAAAAATTAAAAAAAAATCAACAGATAATTTAATTTATTTATTAATATAGCTAAATTTAAATAATTTGTTACATTTAATTTTTTAATTGAGATGCCATATATCAAATCCAGTCATTTTTAGTTTTTGGATAAGCGCTATTTGGAAAATGCTCATTTCATTTTGTGAATTTCCAGTGATTTTATAAATATTCAGTGAGATATATCCAGTATATAAGCGCTCATTTGGAAAATGCTCATTTAATTTTGTGAATATCCAGTGATTTCCCAGTGACAAATGGAAACTGGAAATTTCATGTTCATTTTTTTTCCTGAAATATAAAACATAATTAATAGGTATTTGGAAAATGTAGATTTCATGTTATTCTCTAAAATAAAATAAAATAAAAAATGCTGGTACTAATTTTCATAAAATAGTTACAAAAAGGTTTACAAGATGACGCGAATTATTCATAATTTTGGTACTAATTTTCATATTTGGTACTAATTTGGTAGTTTACAATACACATAATTTGAAAAAAAGCGCTTTTTATGTTTTAGTTTTAGTTCGTAAAAATTTATTTTTAGTTCTTAAAAGTTATAATTTAAAAAGAAATGCGAATTTAGTTAAAAATAAATCTGTTTTTGGAAAATTGGCGCTGAATTTCATTTGGCGTCGACATTAACTGCGTTCCATTGGAAACAATTTGCTACTGCTAAGTACTTATGAGTAGATGTTCAATGGAACGCACATTTTCATGACAGTAGTAAAACGTAACCTCAATTTTAAACTGCAAGATTTTGACAAAAAATACGTTGTTACATTTAAATAATATATAATACAAACACACAATAGTAAACTATCAAATATATAATATATTCCATTTTTTAAATCAATATTCTTTCAAATGACTAAAAATTGGACGTATGATGAAGGCAAAGCTTTAAACAATGCATATGCCAATAGGAAAGAGGAATATTTTAAAACCAGAAACAAAAAACATTTCTGGGAAAACATTTTGACTGATTTGGAGGCTCTCAATGTTTTGGTAAATTCATTTTTGTGAATAAAATCTGATACATACTATAATTCATCAATTTATGTCTTTCTTCTATAATTTTTTACAGGTTTCACCAACAACCGCCGAAAATGTTCATGTGAAATGGCGTAGCCTTCACCGAGCCTATAAAAATGCTATAGATAGAGGGAAAGGGACGACGGTTCCAAAATGTCTATATATGGGCCAGATGGATGATATTTTTCAAGATAATCCCATAATAAGCTCACCCCATTCCGTATCTGTTGGCATGGAAAGTCAACCAAAAGTAGCCCCTATTGTACAGGAAAAATCTAGCGCTCTGGAAACCGATGAATCCTCTTCGTCAAGTGGTTCTACTAAAAGTAGTAAGAAGCTAACTAAAGATTCTGGGAAGGCTACTTTAATTGAAATTAAGCGGAAGTACTACGAGCAAAAGATAAGGGAGAGGGAAAAAAAGACAGAAATGCTGGAAAAATATCTGAAAAAAAAGAACAAGACCGAGTAGACAGAAAGTAGCTAATTTTACGATTAATTAATAAATAAGTGCATAGTTTTATTTTATTATGTTTTGACATGGAGGCTGTGATTAAAACAATTATTTTTAAATGTACATAATGGAATTATTTTATTATAAGGAATACAATGAACTGAACAATTAACCTAAATTTATTTATGTTATTATTTTTGATGTGAAAACATCTTTACGGAGGTAAGTCAAAAATTTCATGTAAAAAAAGGAACGGAAAATCCGGTGCGACCGAAATTGCAAATTAAATATGAGAAAAACGAGCATAAAATGAACCGAACTTGCATACGATGTAATTCGAATTACAATTTCCGTCAGATTAAAATAAAAAGTCACAAAAAGTATGCATGTGTAGTGCAAGTGATTCAAAAAATCTGAAATGGAAGTACGTTAAACAAAGACAAATGCACACATACTTTAAATATTAAATATCATACATCTTAGCGAGCTGTAAAAATGACACTTATACAATCATACGTTGATACATAATAAATTAATAATTTTGAAATTGTTTAATCGGTATACTATGTTTAGTATTGCTCATGCTCTTGCTGAGTTTGGTTATGCGTGGCATATAGGAAACCAAAAGTATAAGAGTGGTTAACAAATTAGAACGCCATTTTCTAACGATACACGTACGGAAGAATGTGCAGGGAGACATGCTACCGTCTTTCCAGCTGCTATTATTTTACAGTCAAAATTGCGATTTATTCAAAATAGTGCTTTGTAGCGCAATCCGCCATATTTTATTTAGTTCAAATGAATCAAATCAGCGATGCCACTTTGCTTTGTTCACCAGCGCCTGTATCATGTTCTATCCGACCCGCTTCAACTTTCTTATTATGAATTCCGCTATCGAAAAGGCTGCAAACGCATTCATTAATGACGTTTGTCAGTGTACGCGGCACTATTTTGAGACTAGTTTTGATTTTAGTTTAGATTAGATGCAAACACTTGTCACAATCCTCAACAATAGATCAATCGGAAAATTGTCCGCCGTATTTTTGTTGGCGGAATTTTTCTTTCTATTGAATAGATGGCCAAAAAGTGTCGTGTTTTGTGATCCCAAATTCACGATATCGTAAAAAAAAAAATTCGCGGCGGAAATCATGATAGGGCCCTGATTTGCCGTGACCATTCACAAAAGTTTAAATATAGAATCTTCAACAATTGTCTTGAATGAGTAATAGTGAATTTTAAAGCGTCCAGGGTAGGTTTATAGATGATTAACTTAACAGAACTGTACTTTGCTCAAGCACCAAGACATCGCTATACTGAAATATAGTCGGTTATAAATTTCAATTTTCAATTAAACAATTAGTATCGGCAAGGTTCGTCCTCCAAATCCAAAATAGAATAACTTATTGACTTTTTAACTCAAAATTGTATCGTAATTTAAATACTGAGCGAACAGTTCTCAGGCCCAACGAAGAGACTTGAAATGATTCAATAGTTGCAGGTTTTCACATAATTCTTTTGCGAGTTGGCGTGAACTCGCCCGTTGTTTTTTTATTAATTTAATAAGCCTTCATTATCCATATATTGAAACATTTCTTGTCGGGCACCGCTACTATTGGCTTGTTCAGATTGTAAGTCATCCGATGTGGAAACTTCATAATCATCTAAATATTCTATTTCCCAGTAATCATTTTCAAAAATGCATATATTGTGCAAAACACAAGCAGCTACTATACAGTTGGTGATAAATCCCATATTTGGGCTTTCGAAAAACTTAAGCCTACGAAACCGACCCTTCAATATACCAAATGCATTTTCAACAACTATTCTAGTTGCTGAATGCAGATAATTAAATTTTAGTTATTTCGCGGTTAAATTCCCAAAATCTTTAAACGGTGGCACTAAGTAATTACATTCGGCGTACGCTGAGTCACCAAGCAAAACACCTCCTGGTAAAACTAAAGATGAGTCTTCATTGATACGCCTGTAAAATGAAGACTTTCGCAATAGCCGAGCATCGTGCATGGATCCGGGCTCGCCACAGTGAATATCGATGAATTTTTTGTCCACGTTTACAATGCCTTGTAACAATAAACTGTAATATTTGTTTCGATTATAATACACTTCTGTATTATGTTTGGGAGGATTGATTCTTATATGGCTGCCATCTATTGCTCCATTAACTCGAGGTAAGCCCTTCATCCTTGCAAAATCGATCTGGTTGCTTTACATTTCTAATGTTGTTGGCCACTTTATGTATCTGTGGCTTTCGTCAACAATCCATTTAATAACACGGTATAAAATTCTGTGCACAGAGCTCCGAGTTACATTAAATCTATCGGACAGCTGCCGATAGGTTTCTGTGTTGGCAAGGAACCATAACGTGAGGTAAATTTCGGCTTCAGCACCAACTTTAATTCGACCTCCGTGTTCAATGTTTTGAGAAAAGGTTATGCTGTATTGCTCTGAAATAATTAAATATATACAGTCCCGTACTAAATGATAGCCGCATTCCTAATTTACGATTTATTTCATTTTAAATAAATTCTTTTAAAATTCTTCCTTTGCAAAAATAATACTTTTCACTTTACCAATGCGTGGTATAAACAGAAATCATTATTCTCTGGGGCGTCATGGCAAATTTATGGAAAAACCTCATTTAGTATGGTAATAAAAGATAGCCGCACACAATATTTTGTTGTTTGTAATAGGAAATAAATATAAAACGCACAATTATGAAAATGATTTTTTATTCCATTAATATTTTGTGTTTCCACCATTGTTTTTTATTATTTCGAAAATTCAATTTGGCATACTTTTGTACAAGTTTTGTACATATTAATTTGAAATATTAGCCTATTATCATTTTATTGATGCCCTTAGTTCATGAACGCTGCTGTACTTTGTTCCTTCAGCTTACACAACTCTGCTGAGTTCACCCCACATGTTTTCGATGATGTTAATGCCGAGTGACCTTGCTGGCCATTTCAAAACTGGTATCTGAGCCTCAGTAAACCAGTCATTTACTATCCCGGCTGTGTGTACCGCTGCATTATCCTTCTGGAAAATAAAGTTTGGGCCGCCAATTTGTGCACCAACAACTGGTAATGATTCGGCTAGCATGAATTTATACTGGTTGCGTTAATACGGCCGGAAATAAACTTCAGATTCGTTCTTCCTTCATAGCCAATTGCACCCCAAACCATCAGGAACCGTCCACCTCGTTGACGCCTCGATAGCACAAGAGGTTCTTTTCGAAGGTCATGAAAATAGCATTGCCAACCATCAGGGCTATCTATATTAAATATTTTTCGTCACTAAATAAACCGCGCTGCCACTTTTTCTTCCACGACATATGTTCCTTCGCGAAACGCAATTTGGCGTCTTTATGATTTGGTAACAGTTGCGGTTTTCTTTGTAATTTTTTGATTTGTATATTATCGGACTCTCTTAACATCTCTTAACACGTTTCGCACATTACAAATCTTTGTATTAACACCAGCTTTCAACGCAATTTGTTGCGCGATGCCAATAAAATTAGAGGCGTTTCGTAAAATTGACGGTTTTTCTCTATCAGTAAGTGCCGCCGGCCGGCCTGTACTTTTATGGGAACTGTAGCTTCTCTCTCAAACTAATATTTTCTGCTATTAAACGGTTAATCATATTTTTTTTTTTAAAACGTCAATTTGTCCTTTATCAAACTCGTTCAACCTACTTTTTCTACCCAGATTTAAAAAAATCGGAATAATATTTAACATAATAATCTTTTAAGACATAAGAAGATATTTGCACGCCAACAAGTTCGAATAGATACTGATACAGTGTTCAAAAGAATTTGAAAGTATACCTGCGGCTATCTTTTATTACCATACTAAATGAGGCTTCTCCATAAGTTTTGCATGACCCTGCAGAGAATAATGATTTCTATTTATAGCACAAATTGGTAAAGTGAAAAGTATTATTTTTGCAAAAGAGGAAGTTTAAAAGGATTTATTTGAAATGAAATAAATCGTAAATTAGGGGTGCGGCTATCATTTAGTACGGGACTGTATATTACAAAGGAGTCATCAAAGAGACGTCGTTCCAAAGTGTTTGATAGCAAAATGATATTTAGGAAAAGTAGATCGGGGGAAAAACTAAAAAGGTTTGGTAGGCTAGAAGGAAAAAAAAAGGAAAGTGAGGAGAAAAATTTTTGCATCGTGACAGGATATACGATAGATTTTTTTCCGGAATTTTTTTTTGTGATTGTGAATAAGTAATCATCCGTGTGTCGGGGCCCAATTATATCTGGAATATATTCAGTGAACCACCAACAAAAAAAAAAAAAGAATCCCTGTAAATATTTCAGAGATAAATAACATATGCCCATTTTAAAAAATCCCTTGTAGATTTAGAAAGTTTGTTTAGTTATTTCTCTTGTAGATTCGATGAAATATATATATCAGGTGACTTCAATTTCGATATACTCCAAAATTCCGGCTTCCCTCGTGATTATTTGTGAACACTGTGGCGCCGACGTTTTGTTATCCAACCGCTAGCGGTGCCTCTTATTCCCTTATTGACCATATCATCTCTTTTACTGATAACTCTATTTGTTTTTTCAATCAGTTGTCTCTCGGTATGGGATCCCATCATGATCTCTTAGTTTTTTCTGTGAATTGTTACTCTCCACCTAAGCCTAACAGTTTTAGCTTTAGAGGTTTTGCTAGTATAGATAATTCCCGCCTTTATTTAATTTGTAACTCGGTTGCTTGAGAGGATAATTTTTGCCTTAGTTCGGCAACTACCCAAGTAGAATTTTTCAACTCGCTATATTAGTTTGGTCTTTGATAGTTGCGTTCCGCTTAAAAAGCTTACTTTCAAAGCGAAATCTCCGCCTTGGTTGTCTCAGGAAGTTTCGAATGCCATAAGTATTAGAGTTAGTAAATATCGTTTATGGAAAAGGTATCCTAATAGTCAGTCTCATTTAGATTATAAGCAGGCTCGTAATAGAGTTGTAGGGTTAATTCGGATTGCTAAACGTAATTATTTTAAGGACAAGTTAGACTGCTCCCTTCCTCCCAAGGTTTTTTGGCGTAATGTTCGTAATGTTAGGCCTAGGCAGATGCAAGAGTAGTTCTAGTGGGGTGTTTAAGCCCAATGATATTAATAGTTATTTTTGCTCTAGATTGAACTCGGGCAGTAGTACCGTCGATTTGTTCTCTAATGCGTCCTCTAATTCGTTTTCGTTTTCAAATATTTCCCTCGAGGATTTACAGTCTGCCATTTGGAATGTTAAATCGGAATCTTCTGGTCTGGTAACGTCAATTTAAAATTCGTTAAACGAGTTTTCCCTTTCGTCTCAAAATATTTGTTACATATTTTTAATTTTATTCTCACATCCTCTTCCTATCCAGATCAGTGGAAGCTAAGTAAAATCATACCCATCCCAAAGATTATTAATCCTTCAGAGCTATCCCATTTGAGGCCAATTAGCATTTTAAGTTCTCTCTCTAAAGCTTTCGAGATAGTTGTTAAAACTCAAATTCAATCGCATCTAAATAGCAAGTTTAATTAGTTTCTTCCAATCTGGGTTTAGAAAATTTCATAGCACTTCTACTGCGTTATTAAATGTATGTGATGTTATTAGGCGTAATATGAATAATAGGGAATTGACTTCTTTAACTTTGTTAGATTTTTCTAAGGCCTTTGATTCTATTAATCACAGAATTCTTTTTAACAAACTCTTATCTCAGTTTAGATTTTCGGTTTCCGCTGCCAGACTAATTTTTAACTATCTTTCTAATCGTTCTCAGGCAGTTTTTTTCGACAATTCTTTGTCTGATTTCCTTCCTGTAATTTCCGGCGTTCCTCAGGGTTCAGTGCTGGGTCCTCTATTGTTTTCTATGTACATTAATGACATAGAATCCTCTATTCACAATTGTTCATTTCACATTTTCGCTGATGACGTCCAAATTTATAGAAATAGTCTTTAGATCAGGATTCTATTGATAGGAATATTTCTCTGATAAATGAAGACTTAAGTAATATCGCTAGTTGGTCGGTCTCTAATAGGTTCGTTTTAAATGCAAATAAATCTCAGTCGATCATAATTTATAAAAAATCGTTAGACACCTCGTCCTTTCCTGGTGTTTTTCTGCAGGGTTCGCTAATTAGGTATTCAAATACTGTTAGAGATTTAGGCTTAGTTATTAATAAAACTCTTTCTTGGGGTGACCATTTAGTTAGTATTAGTAAGAGGGTCTTTGGTATGCTTAGTTGTTTGTATAAAGTAGTAGGATTTTCTGATAGTCAGTTTAGGAAAAAAATGTTTTAGTCTCATCTTCTTCCTCATTTTATTTATGGTGACGTAGTTTTATTCGGTATGCTTCAGGAAAATATGAACGTTCTCCAAAGATGTTTCAATGCATGTACTAGGTTTATTTTTGGTATTAGGAAATTCGATCATATTTCTGCCTCCTATAGCCTTGTTTTAGGATGTAGTTCATCTACCTTTTACGAATTTCGCGTTTGTCTTTTTATTTTTAAACTTCTCAAAGCTAAGAAGCCTTGTTATCTTTATAGGAAGTTACTTTTTAGCAGGTCTCATTCCTCAAACTTTCGCCTGATTCCGGCCAAAAATTGTTGTAGGTCGCTAAACAAATCCTTACGCTAGGGGAGTTTCTCTTTGGAATTCAATGCCATTGGAAATTAAGAGTTTAGGATCGGCCAAATTATTTAAGTCAAAATTTTTGAAGTGGCGTGATTGATGGGCAATACGTAGTTTATTAAATTTATTTTTAATATTATTGTTATTGTTATTATTGTTAATTTTTAATATTATTTCACCTCTTGCTGTACATTTTATTGTAAATGAGCTATTGCTCAAAATAGAATGTGTATGCATGAGGTGGAAATTGTTTGAAAAAATTTAAAAGGTTTTTCTGCCTAATGGAAGCAGCTTCATTATTTTTTTTTGTTCTTTTGTTCCGTTTACTCTGTTTCCATCTGTGCTTTTCCTTTTAATACTAAATTATTGTTAAAGTACAATAAATAAATAAATAAAATAAAATAGTTTACGCGTGGGGATCGCGGGTTTTGTTCGTTGTGTTGGTTGGGGGGGTTATAACGTGGTATTTAGTGAATTTCCACGTACCACCAAATTTCAGAAGACTTCGTAGAAGTACAAAAAAAAAATTTGAAACATTGTAAAAAAAAAAACACAAAAAGGGGGAAGCAAAGTTAAGAAACCGTTTGGAAATAAAAAAAAAATATTAAGAAGAATCCAATTGGTTTCATTTACGTGTGGACAAGGTGAAGAAAGGGGGCGGTTTAAATAACTGTATTAACCACAGGGTGGGCATACTACATCAACATCGGTATTGAGACGTACCCATACACACGCCTAATCCAAAAAGGAAAAAAAAATCCACATGGTTCCATCAATGGTGGTGGGAGCCTAGGGACCTCCCCAGGTCTAGTGGAGGTTGTCATCTGTAGCATCTGAACGGGCGGGGGAAACAGCAGCATCGAGTGGGGGGGTATAGCAGCATTGGGAGTTGGATTTGGGGACGCCCTTGACCAGCCCATAGTTTGGGGGGAAGTAAACGTTTATTTTGTTCAGTATTTTAAATATATATATATATATATATATATATATATATATATATATATATATATATATATATATATATATATATATATATATTGATTTCATTCATATAACCCCGTTATATTACTTTAATTAATTAACTAATTTGCATTGTCATTTTAAAATCAAAAACCACAAAATTTTTTGCACTTATTGTGTAACCTTGGTAAATTTGGTCGTACCAGAAAATTCAGTCTTTTTTTTCGGACATATAGGTATTTTTTTTTTTGTGGAGCTTGCGAAGGACCATATATCCGGAACGATATGCCTAACTGGAAAAATTATCCACTTTCCAAATAAGATGAGGGCGTGCTAAGCGAGAGTGATTAAGGCGGGGTGGAGTCAAATGAAAGTCCGGTTACCAGGTTTTTATGTTACAGGTGATCGAGCAAGAACGAACCCATTACCACTGAGCGGCGGGACGAAAGAAAAAAAAAATCAGCTCATCAGACCCCAGTAACAGGAAAGATTAATTAATGATAAACATGCACGGCCGCTTACCTATAACTTTCTCAGCAACAATTCTAGACAAGCGAAAATGTTGTTTGAATTGCAAATCTGTGTATTTCGGAATTACTTCAATGAAATCTTTAACTCGTGCTTGCTTAAATATGGTTTCATCTTCTGATTCTGATGAAAAGGATGTCGAGCTTGAAGACGTATACAGTAGACTGCTGTCGTTGCTACTTTCATCAATCAGTTCAACAATAACCTTCATAAAATAAGATATTTGTGAATAAATCATTAAATATTTCTACAATAAAAACTCACTGCATCAATGTTTGAATCACTTTTTTCCATTTTGACGTGATAACGTTTTACACCGCATGTTCAGAAAACTGACCCAAAATTTAGCCCTTGGTCGGGGGCAATTACTCATCAACTATAAGCATTACCTTTAATTTAAAGATATGATTGCTTAGATTGGTCCTTCGGCTTTATGTGTCACGCATAATATTATTGCAATGACGTCATCCGGAGGCATAGGAACCCGCGCAGCGAACCTCTGATTTCGACCGATTTAAGTGCTTGAACCAGTGTAGCGAGAGAACGGCTCATCCGATCGGAGATCAGAAGGTGTCAGTTTTTGCGTAAAAAACCAGTGGTGGTTAATTTATTTTAAATTAAATTAATTAATCGTCACATAAATTTTAATTAAAATTTCAAACTACAAAATAGGGATTTATAGAGATTAAGGGCACTATAGCAAGAGAATGCCTCATCAGATCAGAGCAATTCGATTATTAATTTGTGCTTAATAATACTGTGGTAGATAACTTATTTTAAATTAAAATAATTAATCTCCACATTAATTTTAATTAAACTTACAAAGTACAATACACCGATTTACAACCAACTATGAGAATCACTATCTCACTGGAGTAATTCTGGTGTCAATTTGTGCGTAAAGAAACTGTGGCAGCTAGCTTATTGTTAATTAAAATAATTAATTTCCACATAAATTTTAATTAAAATTTAGATCTACAAAGTGGCGATTTACAATGCTACTAGAGCACTATAAAGGGGGAATGCCTGATATGATAGGTCATATGTCAGTGGGGACTCTGATATATATTTGACCTAGACTGCGTGTCCACCACACTAGCCTCAGCGACATTGGGAAGCACTTGTCTGGAACTCAGATTTATCAGGCACTCCGCTGAGACCCTGCGCTTCATATCGTACTTCTCATACCATCGCCCAGTACTTAATCGTTTGCAAACAATCACTGTACTCTCATTTCATGATGCTAATAATAAAGAAATTTATTTCAACAAACCCATATATCGTGCCATTTCTCGCACCTCTTATAAACGTTATCACGGAACACACCTACGGCCGTGTAGAAGACACAGCCTACTCCGAATTTTTTTTTAAATAACTTTAATCTTTTTATACACAAATAATTAAAATATTTTTACGATTTGAAAATTTAAGCGCCGTATGACAAACATAAACAAAAATTATTTGTTTTTAAAAAATGGCATTTGACATAACCAAAATTGGTATAAAGCCATCTATTAGAATATTTTAAACTAAAATCCCTCTACCGTTAATTTTATGCGTAACTACTTCTCAACTACACCATCATTTGAGCATGAGTAGTTGCGAGTAGATATAAGTACTTATGAGTAGTTTGCTAACGCCAATGGAACGCGCTTACTGGAAAGGTTAGCCTCACTATTTTTAGTGTTACGTTTATTTCCGCACAATGATTGGTTTTTGAATGAACTTTTCTTTTTTTTACAAAATTATTTCTAAATTCTTATCAAAAAATAAAGTAACATTTGATAAAGTGACATCTAACTAAAAGAATTATAATTACAATTCATGTTCCAATTTTAGTACATTACAAATGAATAAATATTTAGTGCAATTTTACAGTGTAGTTATTATTCTATTTTGGTGTCACTTACTAATGACAGCTGTCAAATTAAATTATAATCAAAAAATATTTAATAATAATGAAAAAGTTGTCAACAACATTAAATTAGAATATTTAGCGTATACAAGTTAAGTAAAATTATCATACAAATCATTTATAAATAAACTAAACTTCTTAAATATTATTCTTTTTTCAGGTATGAAATAAAGAAAATATAAGATGATGTATGCTTATCATTCCTATTCATGATCAGCTGCTTGTGTTTTAGGTTTTTAGATAAGTTAAAAAAGTTTATAGATTTAGTTTGAATATGATTCTTTGTGATGTGTCTTTTTCTTCCATTCAGCTTTCGGCGTAAATATGAGATCCAATACTGTGCTTTGGACAATTTTATTAAGATAATTATATCTTGACAGTCTTCAGTTATATTTACTTCACTATTGTAGTTTTCCATTATTGATCCATAGTAACATCGACTGGAATTCCTCTGGCTCTGTTCCTAGGCTCTGTTCTCGGCCCGGTTCACTTTTCTATATTTATTAATGATTTACCTAGAGTAATTTCTAAGTCAAACTATCCTTGATAATGTAAAACTCTACTGGAGTGACTATTATGAAAATAGAGTTGATTGTGTTGAAACCTTAAATAAAGATATTAGCTCTGTTTTGAAGTGGTCTAGGGAAAATGGACTATTATTAAATGAAAGAAAGACTCAGTCCATCATCATTTCTAATAAATTCCTTGACGTGGCAGCTTTCCCCAATATAGTTGTAAATGGTATAAACATTGAGTATTCAGATCCATTAAGAGATTTAGGTCTTTATATTGATCGGACCTTATCATGGGAAATGTATATTAATATGATGCGCACTAAATTATTTAATATTTTGCGTTTATTGTGGTCGGTAACTAAATTTGGTTCTTTCGAGCTAAAGCGACGACTGATTCGCTTCTATATTTTACCTCATATTACTTATTGTGGTACCGCGTTATTTGGAATGAAAAAGACGCAACTCCGGAAAGTTGAGCTAATGTTTAATGCTTATGCAAAACGTGACTTTCCAGTATACATGTTAATAGTGATTACAGGTGAGACAAGCCAATAATTTCCATAAAATATAAAATTAAACCTACAAAAAAAAAACAATTTGCTCATATTTGAAGGTAATTGTCGAAAAAACCTATAAAATAATTTTCTTATTTGGGTCATTCAATTTAAGCGCGCTGAAACATCAACAACACACAAATACAATTTCATTTTCTTATTCATTTTTTTTCAGTTTCCTCCAACCAACATAAAAATTATTATATAGCACTATCAAAATATTATAGTAAGTGTTGAAATAATAAAACGGTTGAGACACTCGTAAACTTTTTATTTCAAATAAAAAAATAATGTTACAAATATAGGCTACATACCACCAATATTAACAACGAATTTGTATTTGCAATGAAATATTTCCTTTTACCTCGATAAAAGTATTATCAAATTTGTATTAAATATAATCACCCAATAAGTTGTTACAAAAGGCTCACAAGATACTTTGTACGACTTAATTGTTTAACAGTAATATTTTAAACTTTTTAATTGCCTAAATCTGTGAAATCTTGCCTAAATCTGTGAAATCTTGCCTAATCTGTGAAATAAGTAAACTCCATTCTAATATCTAAAAATATTGATTTATTTTTTTGTAATGTAAGTAGTAAATGAAAAAAGTAGCCTTTGCGTGTGCACACACAATCCGGGTTTTTTTTTTGTTTTTTTTTTGTCTTTTTTGTTTTTTTGCGGAATAAAGAATAATCCTTGAAATTATATCAATTTTACCTCCGTGAAGCTGGCCCGAAATTTCATCCCGAAAAATGCGATATTTTTCATATTGCAACACTAGTTCTCTCGCGATATATTTAACAATAGTATAATATGAAATTATCTACATATATACATATAATAATTTTCGAGATAACAGAATAAAACTGTAAAAACAAGTAAACCACAGATTATTATGACTACATATACATACTATGCAAATTTATTTAAATTTTGTTTACAGTTGTTCAAAAAAATTGTATTTGAACATTTGAGATACATTCGTCTGAATATTTCAACTATTTTTTTTTTTTTCGCTGGCGCTACATCCCATAGAGGGACTTGGCCGCTTCATAGTGAAGTTTCGTAATCAATTTTACAACGGATAATGAGTGATTAGTTCATTGATCCATACATTAACCAGCCGTGATTTTTTCATCACCCGCCGGGAATCGAACCCGGGACCTCCGGAGCTTGAAGCAAGCATGCTAACAACTGTGCCACCGGGGCGGCATTTATTATTTAGAGACAACCTAAATTGCTTTTTTTTCTTAGACGTGTCCAAGCCGAATGAGACAACTTCTCAAAATAAGTGGAGCAATAAAACTACGATTAAAAAAATTAACAAATGGACAACGCGGTATATTTATATATCCATGACCACAGAATTTATCACTCTTGTTCCAATTTCAACTATGCAACTTGCAAAAACATTGTATCTGGAATTATTGAGATATAGTCGTCTGAATATCTTAACACAAGCGATTCGCGAGCATTTCTTGTATACGGCCAGAATCATTGAGGTTTCGGCTAAGTTCTGTGCAATTTACAAAAAAATTGTATCTGGAATTATTGAGATATAGTCGTCTGAATATTTTAACATAAGCGATTCGCGAGTACTTCTTGTATACGGCCAGAATCATTGAGGTTTCAGCTATATTCTGTGCAATTTACAAAAACATTGTATCTGGAATTATTGAGATATAGTCGTCTGAATATCTTAACACAAGCGATTCGCGAGCATTTCTTGTATACGGCCAGAATCATTGAGGTTTCGGCTAAATTATGTGCAATTTACAAAAAAATTGTATCTGGAATTATTGAGATATAGTCGTCTGAATATTTTAACACAAGCGATTCGCGAGTACTTCTTGTATACGGCCAGAATCATTGAGGTTTCGGCTATATTCTGTGCAATTTACAAAAACATTGTATTCGGAATTATTGAGATATAGTCGTCTGAATATCTTAACACAAGCGATTCGCGAGCATTTCTTGTATACGGCCAGAATCATTGAAGTTTCGGCTAAATTATGTGCAATTTTCAAAAACATTGTATCTGGAATTATTGAGATATAGTCGTCTGAATATATTAACACAAGCGATTCGCGAGTACTTCTTGTATACGACTTACAAAAAAATTGTATCTGGAATTATTGAGATATAGTCGTCTGAATATCTTAACACAAGCGATTCGCGAGCATTTCTTGTATACGGCCAGAATCATTGAGGTTTCGGCTATATTCTGTGCAATTTACAAAAAAATTGTATCTGGAATTATTGAGATATAGTCGTCAAAATGTTTTAATACAAGCGATTCGCGAGTACTTCTTGTATACGGCCAGAATCATTGAGGTTTCGGCTATATTCTGTGCAATTTACAAAAACATTGTATCTGGAATTATTGAGATATAGTCGTCTGAATATTTTAACACAAGCGATTCGCGAGTACTTCTTGTATACGGCCAGAATCATTGAGGTTTCGGCTATATTCTGTGCAATTTACAAAAACATTGTATCTGGAATTATTGAGATATAGTCGTCTGAATATCTTAACACAAGCGATTCGCGAGCATTTCTTGTATACGGCCAGAATCATTGAGGTTTCGGCTATATTCTGTGCAATTTTCAAAAACATTGTATCTGGAATTATTGAGATATAGTCGTCTGAATATATTAACACAAGCGATTCGCGAGTACTTCTTGTATACGACTTACAAAAAAATTGTATCTGGAATTATTGAGATATAGTCGTCTGAATATCTTAACACAAGCGATTCGCGAGCATTTCTTGTATACGGCCAGAATCATTGAGGTTTCCGCTAAATTATGTGCAATTTTCAAAAACATTGTATCTGGAATTATTGAGATATAGTAAGATAAAAAAAAAAATATTTTCAAAAATGAGTCATCTTTAGCGTGCTATATCATCTAAATAAAAAACAATAATATTTATTTTTCATTTTTGCTGAGTGCATTGGACATTATACTAACTAACAATAACAAAAAAAAATTAATTTTGAAACAAAAAAAAAATTACAAAATCAGTACTTTTGGCCACTTTTTCAGCAAAATCTAACACTATGCGCCGTAGCTTTAACCACTGCGCCCGCGCCGTTTGGTCGGTATCTTCTGTAGTTAGTTTTTTGTTTGTGTAACGATTGATTATTTTTTTTAATTTGTGTTTTTACTAAACTAAATATTTATTAAGTCAGACTTCAATTTATTTGGGCAGTATAAAACACTAAATGTGGTTGAACCTTCGTAGTATGGATGTTTCTAATTTTAATGGTTAAACCAGTCATGTCATCATACATTTCCCAATTTTTACCTTTCTTGCAACAAGCGGTATAGTGTTGGGAGCCTGAAACGTAGTTCACAAGCGAATTCAAATAGAATTGCTTACCTTCTATGATCAAACTCATTGGAATTTGGCTAATAGGAACTGGCGCATGCCTCCCGGGGTTAATTTGTTCGGTACTAATTGTAATTAAATTACATATGGTACTCGACTTTCCTTGCATTGGTTGTTCACAGCAATATCTTGTAGGCAGTAAAGTTAAACAGCTTTCGATTTCGGATATTCCCAACTCATCGTATTTAATTACGTCAACGGAAGGATAAGATCTTTTTTCAATTTTACTCTTTTTACATTTTAAACAGTAGAAAATAGCAGTTGAAGTGGGATATTGCTGTAAAAAAAAATCTGACACAATTGATATATTCGATACGCAGTCACTCGATAATCCATAAATATCTAAAAGCAATTCAAACCGAATACTGTTTGCTGCATCTTTTTTTCTTCTGTGAATTTGATTTAAAATCTGGCACCATTTGCAAAATGAGAAATTAAACCACTCAGGAATAGATAATTTTATGTTCGATAAGCATTGCACAAAAGAATCAAATGCACAGGTACGATTATAAAATGAGTCTGAGCTAAGACTACCATTTTTAAGGCACAGAGGATTTATATTTATATTCCCAACATTCTCAAATAATTCATTTGGCAGGTTTTGAGATGTGCTTATTACAGTTTTTTTCTGAATCACCAGCTTGGCAGATGTCTGGAACTTCATAGTCGCACTAAGCTTTCCATGGTTTGTTATGTTTTTCAAATGAAAATAGTTGTGCTTTTGATTGGAACTGTTCTTTTTCTTCCATACTTCGCTTATTTCTTTCGACTCGGAAATCGTGATCGATTCAAATAATGACGCTGATTGAGACGGCCGTTTTAACTTTTTAGGAATATTGAAATGAATTCTTTTGTGTATATATACATTTCGTTTACGTAGTTCTTGTAAAATTCGCAGAGCTTTGTGTTAGAAGCTTACCTAGATGTGGAGAATTGCGACATATACGTTTAATGGTCGCGAAGTAGTTTTCGATGTGGCTGTTGCTTCTTCGAACACCGTTATTTAATATTCCAGCCCACGTTGGAAGATAAGTCACATATTTTTTTAAAAATTTATCAATAAATTCTGGATTGAAGAAATTATTAAATTTAGAAGTGTTTTCGTCAGGATCGTTTTTGGTTTATTTGGAAATTCTGTAAAATTCTTGAAAAATTGGGCTCTGCTCGTATATTGTATTCCCGTTTAATTGAGGGAAGTCTTCTACGGACTTGCTTTCTTCTACGCCTTCCGTATCTGGATATTGCCAATTGCGCGAGTTTATGTACTTCAAAGTATTGTTTAGAGCATTCACCGATTTTGTGCTCACATATTTCGAATGCAATAAAATAGAAAACTCTCCAAAAATTTTCTTTATTTCTTCATAGCTGTCGATGAGGAACAACCAAGATATAATTTTTTTTACTAACTTATTTGCATTGGAGGAAGCAGTAAAATGACTATTTACATCCCATGTAATATTTTTAAATAAATGTGAGCAACATAATTGTATCCTTGTTAATTTAAAATTATTTGTAGCGTTTGAGGTAACAATAAAGTTATGACAATAACTCAAATATTCCACCATATTCATTCCATTGAATGCATCTAAAATCGAATTTATTTGGGCAAAACTAAAATCAGATACTATCGCATCAAAAACGGGCCAAATATTAAGTTCCTTTTCCACGAAAATTTTAAATATTCGAAGCCAAGTCCCAATAGTTTCAAATGAATGACTTGCACTTATGAAATCAGTAACCGGGAATGGGTCACTTATAACACAATCATCAACAGTTACAGGAATAACAATGGCGTAATAATAGATCGGAGATGATCCGATATAAGGGGGGCGAACTAAGCCTCCTGTAGCATCTATATAGGCAATAAACTCATTTTTCTCTAATTTATTTTTGAACCATTTTAAAACCTCCATTTGCATTTTGCTTTGAGTTACTACGTAGAATGGATCATGTGACAAATTTTGAATATATTTCTCATTTGGGTCTGTTTGATTCCTTTTCTCAAGAAATATATCCACTATATCATCAGAAGAGTTATCTTGATGCTGAATAGCTTCCGATTTTATTTTACGTAAAACATCAACAGACTTGCATTTTAACAGTGTTTTGTGTGCTGTCGCAAAATCCTTATCTTCCTCTTCGAATAGAAGTTCAGTGGCTTCTTCGGCTGTACAATTTATTAACATACTTTTAAAACTTTGCCTTTCTGATTTGGAAACTTGACCTGTTTTTAAAGACGTATGTATTATTATACAATTAGAATAAAATATTTGAAAAACATTTGGCTTTAAAGATGTATTTGTTAGCTTGTACTTTCGACATTTATTAAAGCCGTTAGAATGACCACAATATGCACGAATTGCTAGAGAGGATTTTTTTTTGTCGTATCCTTTTATATTAATTTGACAACCAGTTAATTTGCTCAAATCTTTGTTAAATACACTTGGGTATTTAAAAGAATCTAATGTGTTATTTTGGGAATCGTATATATCTTGCCATACGCCAGGTTTAATAACAAGAGCATCGGACATTTCGATAAATTCGTCTTTCCTTGGTCGTTGCAAGTTCAAAACAGATTTTTTGTTACAACTGCTCAAATCAGTTATATTAGCATAATTCAAAGCATTGCCAGCAACCTCTTGGTTTGGATTTAATTCGGGTTCAACAAATAACTTTTTCGGTTTTTCATTGATTGCAAAATCTCTTTCGCTTCTAAAAGAATTGTTATGGTAAAAAACATAATTTATTTTATGACGTATTTTGTCGTTGCATTTAAACCCTAACTTTCTACATATTTGTGTTAAAAGAGGATTTATTAATGGATCAAGTGAAAATTTAATTTCCGAAGGATCGCTTACACTATCCACGATCACCTTTTTTATAACCTCAAGTTGGTCTTGAGAATAACTAAATTCCTTAAAAGGCATTTTCGCTCAAACAATAATATAAACGGTAAAAAGAGTGTCCAAAAATGCCGGGGTAAAAACAGATTATTTAAATTCAACGAAATAAATAAATGCTGCAAAATAACAATATAAACGGTAAAAAGAGTGTCCAAAAAAATGCCGGGTCAAAAACAGATTATTTAAATTCAACGAAATAAATAAATGCTGCAAAACAACAATATAAACGGTAAAAAAGAGTGTCCAAAAAAATGCCGGGTCAAAAAAAAATTAAATGCAAGTAATTAAAAAAATAAATGCTGAAAAAAAATGCTACAAATATTATTTAAAAATGTACACTCTACGATGTTCACACTAGAATAACAAACGAGGTATTAAAACGAATTAAGAAAAAATTTCCTTTATATACTTTTTCACAAAATTTTTATTTTACATTGTTTTATTAGTTTTGTTTCTATTCAAACAGAGTAATTCGATCTACGATTCTCTTTTACTGTAGGATGGAAGGAGACCGCGAGGATTATTTCTCGATTGTAATGACATTGTTTAGTAAATATGTAAATTAATAAATCGCACATAATTTAGCCGAAACCTCAATGATTCTGGCCGTATACAAGAAGTACTCGCGAATCGCTTGTGTTAAAATATTCAGACGACTATATCTCAATAATTCCAGATACAATGTTTTTGTAAATTGCACATAATTTAGCCGAAACCTCAATGATTCTTGCCGTATACAGGAAGTACTCGCGAATCGCTTGTGTTAAAATATCCAGACGACTATATCTCAATAATTCCAGATACAATTTTTTTGTAAGTCGCACAGAATATAGCCGAAACCTCAATGATTTTGGCCGTATACAAGAAATGCTCGCGAATCGCTTGGGTTAAGATATTCAGACGACTATATCTCAATAATTCCAGATACAATGTTTTTGTAAATTGCACAGAATATAGCTGAAACCTCAATGATTCTGGTCGTATACAAGAAGTACTCGCGAATCGCTTGTGTTAAAATATTCAGACGACTATATCTCAATAATTCCAGGTACAATTTTTTTGTAAATTGCACAGAATATAGCCGAAACCTCAATGATTCTGGCCGTATGCAAGAAGTACTCGCGAATCGCTTGTGTTAAATTATTCAAACGACTATATCTCAATAATACCAGATACAATGTTTTTGTAAATTGCACGTAATTTAGCCGAAACCTCAGTGATTCTGGCCGTATACAAGAAGTACTCGCGAATCGCTTGTGTTAAAATATTCAGACGACTATATCTCAATAATTCCAGATACAATTTTTTGGCAAGTTGCACAGAATATAGCCGAAACCTCCAAGAATCTGTCCGTATACGAATTGTATCTACATATGAATCGCTTGAGTTGAAGTATTTATACGACTTTATTTAAAAATTCCATATTCGTACAATTTTTTTGTTCAACAAATGAAATTATTATCATTATTTCGGGCTGACAGTTAAAAAGGTCATGATAGTTGCTAGTAATAGTAAATTCTGTCGTTACAGTGACAGTTTTTCGGGCTGATAGTAAAAAATGTCGCGACAGAGCTAGTTTAGTGTTGCCATCGCGTTTTTTCGGGATGAGTTTCGGGCTAGCTTCACATACATATCAATTTTGTCATTATAATTTTCACATTTGGGGCTCAATCGGGATTGATACCTACCATTGAAAGAAGTGAAATTTAGCATTGCGGAATTAATATTTGTGTTACGAAGCCGTGAAGCGCGATCGAAAATGTTGATCGATTAGCTTAGTGCGAGATTAATCAATATAAAATTAATTCTAAATTGATAACAGAGTGTGTTTTGACAAATTTTCGTCTTTGAGGTTTAAATCGCCTCGTTATAGATGCCAAACGGTGAACGGTAAAGAAGACGGTTATTGAAATCTCTCATGGTTTCAATTCGGCCTTGCAATCACGTGACGAATACTGTGCTAGCGGGCATTGTGTAACGCATTGCTTAAAGATAACAGTGTATCAATTTAAAAAGTGGCTTTCAGTGGTTAAAATTGCTGGAATCATCGGGAATATAAGGATTATTTGCGACACAGTAGCGGTAAAACACAGAACCTGTCCTTATAATAGGTAAACCTAAAGACAAAAGAAACTCCAGATCGTCTGCAAAAAATTTAGAAATAAATTCGCGGGAATTAGAGTTAAAGGAGCAGGAAATCAATTTGTTGAAAGCAGAATTAGAGTTAAGCAGGCGAGTTAATATATCGCAACCTACAGTGATAGCGGATGCAACACCTATGACGACACCCACAACCGTTTCACCTTGTAACAGTACTATGACGTTTAGCTTTAAAGACATCGAAGAATCGTTAAATGCATTCACTGGTGATGACGATTAACCAATCGAAAAATTGATTGCTGAATTCGAGGATGCGATTCATGTGCTGGATGGAATGACGTACTCAAAAATATTTTCGCGCGTAGATTGTTGAAAGGTACCGCAAAAGAAAGCCTTCGGATGGCTTCCGGTTTAAAATCAAAGGAAAATCTGGCAAATGTTCTACGGAAAGAATTTCAAAAAACAGAAAACAGTGCAGTAGTTCACCGCAAAATGTTTGAACGTAAAAAGAAGATCGACGAGTCATTTAAATCGTATTTAATCGCGTTAACGAAAATTGCAAGCGCCGCAAATTTCGAGGAAGCCGCTATCATACAATATTGTATTGATGGAATACGGGATTATGAGCCGAACAAATCCATTTTATATGGCTGTTCCACGATGAATGAATTTAAGGCGAAAATTCGAGGCGAATAAAAATAAAACTACCACCCACCAGCAAAACCCATGGCAGCAATAGTAATAATGACAACACATCTTCTAAAAATAATAGTAGTGCCAGTGATAATAACTCTTGAAAAATAGATTAAAACAAAATTTATTAAATATTGGTTTAATTAAGAGCTCATTTATTAAAAAAAAGGAAACTTAATTATAGCTTTAACTTTCGATTTCTATTCGGAATCATTCTCAAAAACGTATGGGATAACGCTTTTGAGAATGATTCCGAATAGGAATCGAAAGCTAAGGCTGTAATTAAGTTTTTTTTAAATAAAAGAGCCCTAATATATGTATATTATATATTTAATATTATATATTTCAAAAATTTTGTTTTAATTTAAATTGTTGGCTCAATAAAGTAAAAATAATTGAAAAATACATGTGTTTGTTTTTCAGATTTCTTGTGTAGATTTTTTCAAGATGAATTTTTTCTCTGTTTCTATATTCCTATTTAATGATACTGTTCTGATGGATGTTACTACAATTCAGTAATAAACTTGAAGACGGGGCTCAATAAATATTATTCAAAATTATTTATTTCACTTTATGCTCGTTTCCGTCCTTACAGTTCTACCTTTATTTTCTCCCGTTCTCACAAATATTGATAGTTTTGAACGACATTCTGCACAAACACAGGTCTTTGTAATAATAACCAGTTTGTCTTAAGTTTTCGGCCTACCCGAGCTTAAAATAAAAGGGGTTACCTTATAGAAACGAAAACTGACGACAAATAGATTTTCAAAACGGCACAGAATTTTTGTTATACATATTGATAACCTGTAATTAAAAAAAAAAAATATAAAATTTGTTGAACTATTTGTCGAGGTTGTTAATACAAAGTTTTTCGAAGAAATATTTTTCTACATTTAATATATCAGGCAAATTCCAACAATTGTATGTATATGTATGGCCGCTTTAACATAAAATGAATATACTTATGTATTAAAGTATGACAACTATATTGACACATTTAAAAAAATATATCTTAGATTTTAAAGTTAATTTCTTATTTTGACATTTTACCTTTAAAAGGCAAACGTTTTTCTTCATCTAAATCGGCATACTATAAAAGTAATTCATGACAAACTAAAACACAATAAATTAAATTATTTAAACAACACAATTCGTCGCTTCCAAATAAGAGTATTACATCTGCAAATTGCTAATTTTTTAGAGAGGCCTTAAAGTTTGTAATGCTAATTTCGACTTAATTTTATTTTTTAAATAAAGTGCTTCCCAAAAAGTGAGTCAAGAATTTTATTTAAAAAAAATGAAGCCAAATTTAACATTAAAAACTTGAACTTGACACGCCCCTAAAAAATATTAATGATTTGCAGATGTCTCTTATTTGGAAGCGACGAATTTTGAAGAATATATCATTTATATTGTAATGCTGGAAACAGATGTGCGGAATTTTTGAATGTAGTAACGCGCGCTTTTCCGCACCCAAAACACATGTGCCGCTTAAAACTGCGTATTTTTTGCGTTTATTTTACACATATTTAATTTTACTATACAATTTATCTTAATACATTTTATCGCATTTTGTCGCAAACTAATTGATTTATATCTTCTATTATGGCAAATGTCAGCAAACGTTTGTTTTCAGTCAACAAACACAAAAAATGTTCCTGAACAAATGTACTAGATTTGGTAATGCAGCCTACCAATTCGCAGCTAAATTAGAAATAGAGACAACTAGCGGAAAAACGCCTGCTATGCGGAATACATGTATTTTATTTCATTTAAAGTAGTGTGTTCTAATTTAAACGGAAGCGTTTTTCCGCACGTCTGTTTCCACCATTACTGTTATATCAATTTTTTTTTTTTTGCAAAGCCAACTGAGAGAAATAATTTTAATAATTATTCACTAGCAATTAATCCAAACGTTCTTGACCCCAAGAAAATCAACGATCGAATTAACAAAGGCCGTTTAACGCCTAATCTAAAAACCCGTTTCTTTCACAAGCTATCTTTTTTAGGTTTCTTGTTGTTTTTTACCTAAAACATGGTTTAAAGTCATCAATTTCAAAATGCAAAAAAATGTTCTAATTCTTTCCAGTACATATGTATGTACATATCGTCGAAGGATTTACTAAACAACGCTCTAAAGAGGAAGGTTGCAGAATAGGTGACCTGCATTTTAACGAGCATTTTCTATGGTTCTATAAATAAGCGTTTTAAAAAATAAACTTTAAACCACCTCAAACTTGCAGCTTTAAGTTACGATACATTTTTTAATATCCAACTTTTTTCATTTCCCGTTCGTTTCTCGTTTCATTTTTTCATTATTGTTTTATATTTGTTGGTAATAGCATTTTACAGAAGTTTCGTAATTTAGAAATAATAAAAATAAATTTAATTCCTTGAAAGAAATGAAAATACACACACAACTAAACACACATTTTACACAACTAAAGAAGATAACGCAACATATTTTTTAAAGATATAATCGCTAAACGAAGTCAATTAGGCGATTTTAATTGCTATTCATAAAATTCGTGAAACACATGAACGTTATTTATTCTTTGGGCAAACAAAACATTTATTATCAATCATCATGAAACATAAAAAATCAATTGAAAACGTATGTTGCGCTTTATGTCGTCGTGCTCGTACTGAGACAATATGTAGCCGCCCGGTCGCTCCATAATCGGATGTACATACATATTTACAATGAGATTTATGTCCGTGTTTTTTTTTTGTTCAGCGTGCCGGGATATTTAATCTTATTTTGATTTCATTAAAAAGTAATTATGTTTTATGTCTAACACATAATGTTATTTTATAAATCAAATAAAGCAGCACAAATTAACGTAAAACCTCAGTTTTGATTTTGGCTGTATAAAAACAATATGTACAGCTCTCCAATTACAAATCGTTCTTGTGTACATAGCACTTACGTAAATTGTTTTCTCCGACACTAATTATGATGTGATCTGTTGTATACATGTATATAATTTGTACGTGGAATGATTACACGATACGAGAAGTAATTAAATTTGATTTAATTACTTTTTTTGGGAGGGTTGAGTACTCATACCGTTGTACCTCAACCATTACTGGTATTTTTCATTAGCCTGTATATTACGTTAATTTGATGATGACGGTCGAAATTTTTGTTATGTGCACATATTTACTCATGTATCGAAACAATTGGTAAACATTTACACAAATTTGCACCACTGATCGATTTTCCCACATATGGTATTATACGATAAATGTTTCTTTATGGGTATATCGTTATTTTGAACTTTTTTAGGTAGTGACGAATGTCAAGAAGAGAATTTATTTGGTGTTTTATTATAAATGACATGTCAATATCACTGTCCTATGTGTTACGTAGCACAGCTAAACAAAAAACTTTGGTTTTAATTCAGTTGGATATATGATGGTAAAAGTTTTGTGAGTTATTTCTACTTTTATATTTTATAAGGAGCGGCAAATTTTCAAGCAAAATATATACTAAAAAATCTATTGTCAGTATTGGAAAAGCTCCTGCATTCACAAGAACATATTGTAAAATTTTAAATTATTTAGTTTCAATCTCATACTAACATTTATTTTTTTGCGTTAATGTTAGATTTTTAATCGCTAACTTATCTGAATTCAGATTTAAATTTCCTAAACATGGAAGACAAATTCAAGACTTGGTGCGGTATTAAACCCAAGACAATCAAAAGACAACTCCATGTATTTGGGACGAAAAGTCTTCAAACAAATGTCTGGTGGTCGTTATTGGTAACATGTCTGGATATTGTCTTTTGTATTATGTTTGGTGATCGTATTAAGTACTTTTCATACCAAGCTTTTCGTACAAAATCTAATATATAAAAATCTCGTGTCACGGTGTTTGTGGTCGCACTACTCCAAAACGGCTCGACCGATTTTTATGAAATTTTGTATGTATATTTGGTAGGTATGAGAATAGGTCGTAAAGTATATTTCATACCGCTAGGTGATTAGGGTGTCCCCATTATCCCCAAAAAAATTTAATATATCTAACAAAATTTTTTTTCGTATTTTTTTTTTTGATTTGGCATCAAAAAATACCTATAACTCCAAATTTTCACCATTCCACCCCACTCTCCCATTTTTTAATCGCGATTTTAGTGTTTTTTTATGAACAATATCCAAATAATTTAACTGTAGTTCGTATTTCAAACATAACGAAATAATTTATGTTGTTGTATGGCAGTAGGCGCTGCGTCAGCCTCATCGAACTTTCATCCACATATGCGCAAGTCATTCACGAAAAGCGTTGCAGTGCATGTAAAATTTTGTTCGATTTATTTTAATTTATAAGAAATATAACGTGTTTTATGATTGTAAAAAGGTAAATACTAAAACAACAAATTACATTATCGGTATACCGCTTTTCATCAGTAAGTACAACAATTTTGTCTATTTGTGTGTATATAGTGACCAATGCCAGCAAGACGCAAAGGGGCCCATTTGGGTCGTCGAACGAATAAAGTAACAAACATGCGAAATAATAGAGCAGAAAAAACAAACGAACAAATCTAACAAGATAACGAAAATGTGCGTGTGAGCGTGTCGCAATTGGGTGGATCTCAATCACAAGAGGCACGAGCTGAACGTAATCAACAACGACAATTGGAACGGAGACAAGCGCACCGGTTCGTAGTTAAAACATGCAGAGCAAATGACCGACAATGCCAACAAGTACATCGAGCATTTACATCCGCTTCATTCCTTCGTCTCGCATTCGAGTACGAGCCAGATATTCAATATTCCACTCATCTGAAAGTGCTGATTGGTGCTATGGACAAAGAATGTCCCCATTGTCATGTGCTCAAATTCAAACATGAGTCAGCCGGGATGTGTTGCGCATCAGGAAAAGTGCAACTACCAGAAATTGAGACACCACCACAACCATTGAACGGCTTGCTCATCGGCACGGATCCAGATTCAAACCTGTTCTTTAAGTCCATTCGCACATTCAATTCCTGCTTTCAAATGACTTCGTTCGGAGCAACAGAAATAGTTCATAATACTGCAGCAAATGGTCAAAAATTCAATTCAACGTTCAAAATCAAAGGCCAAGTGTACCACAAAGTAGGCTCATTGCTGCCAATGCCAAACGAACCACATAAATTTTTACAAATCTACTTCATGGGCGATGAGGACATCAATCGTGTGGATGCACGTTGCGGCTACAATAACCTCAATTCGCCTAATGCCAGGCGCATCGTCGGCGAACTGGACGCCCTATTGAATGAGCACAATGAACTATTGAAAATGTTCAAATCATACATGCACGAATTGCAAAGTGACAATAACGGTATTGTCATAAATCCTAATAAAACACAAGCTGGAAAGCACGTGCGTAGATTCAATGCGCCTGTTGTTGACGACGTTGCTGGAATCATGATTGGCGATCGCACATCGACACGATAAATTGTGATTCGAAGAAGAACCAATAATCTGGAGTTCATCGCCGACACACACCGTTCATACGACGCTCTCCAATGTCCGCTAATTTTCTGGAAGGGACAAGACTGATATTGCATAAACATTAAACAACGAGATCCCGCCACAGGTAATTCATTCATTAGGAATATCATTACTCATTTGGAATTAATATTTATGAATATGTTGTTACAGGAGCCGAAACAAACAAAAAAGTGAGCTCGATGGGTTTTTACGCGTATCGTATGATGATTCGACGCGGTCAGGACAACGTCATTCTGCGATGTCATGAGCTGTGCCAACAATTCATGGTCGATATGTACGCGAAGGTAGAGAGCGAACGACTGCGATTCCTACGATATAATCAACAGAAGCTGCGTGCGGAAGAATAAATTCACTTGCGAGACGCTATCATGAGTGACACCGACATCGCCGAAATTGGTAACTCTATCATTATACCATCATCGTACGTAGGCAGTCCACGTCATATGCAAGAATACATACAGGATGCTATGACTTTCGCGCGCGAGTACGGACGACCGTGTTTATTTATCACGTTTACATGTAATCCAAAGTGGCAGGAGATTACATCTTTACTATTGCCAGGCCAAAATGCAATACATCGTCATGACATTACAGCACGTGTATTCAAACAAAAATTTAAGTCTTTAATGAGCTTCATTACCAAATTACACGTATTCGGTCCCACATGTTGCTGGATGTATTCGGTTGAATGGCAAAAGCGACGATTACCTCATGCCCACTTTTTGATTTGGTTAGTCGACAAAATACGCCCTGAGGAAATCGATAGTGTAGTGATCAACTATACTGTTCGATATTGTTACCACAAACATGTTTCATGGCCCATGCGGTGATCTGAATCGTTTATCGCCTTGCATGGCAGATGGAAAATGTACAAAGCGTTTTCCTAAAGATTTCACCAACAACACAATCACAAATGTCGACGGATATCCAATATATCGTCGAAAAAATACTGATAATGGCGGACAGTCATTTACGCCAAATATCAACAACGCAGACATTGACATTGACAATCGTTGGGTGGTACCATATTCGCCTCTGCTAAGCAGAACATTCAATGCTCATATTAATGTTGAGTTCTGCAGTTCGGTGAAGAGCATCAAATACATTTGCAAGTATGTGAATAAAGGCAGTAATATGGCTGTGTTTCAAATTCAAAATACCGATGTGAATGCTCCTCGATTGAATGACAACGACGAAATAATGCGCTACCAAATTGGCCGATACATCAGCTCCAATGAAGCTGTTTGGCGTATCTTTGGATTTCAAATTCATGAACGGGACCCAGCAGTTATACATTTAGCCGTACATCTTGAAAACGGCCAGCGCGTATCTTTCACCAACGAGACAGCAATTGAGCGTGCCATAAATCCACCAAAAACTACACTCACGGAATTTTTCGAATTGTGTAATCGTGCGGATACTTTCGGTGTCTTTGCACGAACACTACTCTATTCCGAAGTACCACGCTATTTCACATGGAATCAAACAAAAAAATGGATGCCGCGCAAGCAAGGCACACCAATTGGTGAGTGCCCCGGCCTATTCAAATCAAACACTTTGGGCCGAGTATATACGGTCACTCCAAGCCAGATTGAGTGCTTCCATCTGCGACTGTTGTTGGTTAATGTCACCGGCCCATTGTCATTTCAAGATATACGCAAAGTGAATGGACAACAGTATCCAACATATAAAGATGCATGCCTTGCACTCGGCTTGCTCGAAGGCGACAATCACTGGGACGATATGCTTGCTGAAGCAGAATTGAGCTGTACAGCAACACAAATTCGTCTACTATTCGCTATAATGTTCACTACATGTTTCCCGGGACGAGCAGATACGTTGTGGGATAAGCACAAATGTTCAATGACTGACGATATATTGCATCGAATTCGTATACGGTGCAACGATTTAACGATTACATTCAGCGACGCTATGTACAATGAAGCATTGATTGCTATCGAGGGTCTTTGCGTTTTCATTGCCAATTTACCACTCAGTCATTTCGGTATGAGTTCGCAAAATCGAAGTGCATCTAATTTAATGTACACCGAAATGAATCGTGAACTACAGCATGATAATGCAGAAATGGCAGCGGTTGTTACTCGCAATGTCCCACTACTGACTCATAAACAAAAAATCATTTACGATCGCATTATGCTGGCTGTTTCGGCGGGACAAGCTGGATTCTTTTTTTTGGATGCACCCGGTGGAACTGGCAAAACATTTCTCATTTCGCTAATTCTCGCCGAAATACGATCAAATAATGGCATCGCAATGGCCGTTGCATCATCTGGCATTGCGGCAACTTTATTGGATGGAGGCAGAACAGCTCATTCAGCATTTAAGTTGCCACTGAATATTCAAAATAACCCAGACGCAGTGTGCAACATAAAAAAACAATCGTCCACAAACACTTCCCGTCATTCCACGTTCAACGTACGCTGATGAGATCAACGCTTCCTTGAAATCATCGCCACTGTGGCGTAATGTTGAAAAAGTTCAGCTACAAATAAACATGCGCGTCCAAATGTTACAAGATCCATCCGCTGACACATTCTCGAACCAATTGTTAGATATCGGCGATGGAAAAGTTGCTATTTATAAAAATACTGGATGCATAAAATTGCCCACTAATTTCTGCACAATCGTTGATTCGCAAAATGCTCTCATTGACCGCATATTTCTCGATGTACGCACACAATACATAAATCATGCGTGGCTGGCAGAAAGAGCCATTTTGGCAGCAAAAAACGTGAACGTCCACGATTTAAACTGCAAGATACAGCAGTCGTTGCCGGGCGACTTGGTATCATACAAATCGATCGATACAGTTTGCGATGCCAACGAAGCTGTAAATTATCCAACAGAGTTTTTGAACTCACTGGATTTGCCAGGCATGCCGCCACACCTTCTACGACTGAAAGTTGGATCTCCGGTTATTTTACTTCGGAATTTGAATCCACCACGGCTGTGCAGTAGCACGCGATTGATCATTAAAAAATTGATGAAAATCATTATCGAAGCCACCATTTTGAATGGCAAAATCCGAGCCGAAAATGTTTTGCTGCCACGAATTCCAATGATTCCCACAGACCTGCCAATTGAATTCAAACGCGTTCAATTTCCTATTAGATTGGCAAACAATGTCTGTTTGCGCTTAGATTTGGGCACACCATGTTTTTCACACGGACAATTATACGCGGCATGTTCTCGCGTGGGCAAACCATCTAGCTTATTTGTGTTGGCTAAAGACGGACTGACAAAAAATATCGTACACTCAATTGCTCTTCGAAATTAATATTAATTTTCTTTATTTCATTTTCCTACTTTAGGATAAAAATTATATTACTTCTTTTCACATAACATTTAACTTTTAAGAGATTAAACAATGAATATGTCCGTTACTTTAATGAATTACATTGATTGAGAAAATGATTGGTGTGTTTTTGTTTTTATCGGCAGCCATCGGACCAACTTCTCTCGACGTTAAATAAAAACAATAAACATGGATGGCAGTGTACAAATTTAATGTAACAGAATATCAAACATTTTTAGAGAAACAGAGTTCATACACATATATACAGAGAAATATTTCCCCGACAGAAATAATTTTGATGGTAAATTGAAAAACAAGTTGACAGCGGCTTATGTATATACATGTAGCTTAACATCTACTTCTAGTAAAACGTATTCGAATATATTTTTTTTTTTGTAACAGACACAGAAACACTTTTAATTTCCCATTTAGAAAACCTTTGATGCGCGTACCAGTTATCAGTATTTTATTGTGAAGGCTAAAAAAGTTGTTTACACAAAACATAAATTTTTTATGGGTTTTGATTTAACCCCATAAAATCACGGCCGAACCCGTGACCCCAGAAAAGTAATTCAAACCCCAGAATCTACGGGTCAAATGTATACTGTTGGTAAGCCTGGCTCACACATTTAATTTTGACACCTAAAGAAAACGAAAACGGTATTGTTTTATCAACGATGATCGACCGTTTGGTAGGTACCGGTTCGAATCTTATACATAGAATGTTTTAATTTTTTTTTCATGCAGCGTATTTCAATACACTTTAATTTATGATTCATACACTTATTGATATGTCTGTATACTAATATACCTATATGAATGTTGCATAAATATTCAGTCACATATCAATGATTAAATCAAGCTTAATAGGCGCACATCAAATATTACCAGAGTTTTTGTTTATATTATGTTTTATGTTTCCTAAGCAACCACACATAATTTGTGTATAATAAACTAAATCACACAACATATCGTTCGCACCACCGTTGCTCCTTCAATTGGAAGCTTAATTATTGCTTACACTATACGTTAAGCAAAACTTACGGGGTGCAATAAAGTAATCAAATTTTCACTATTTCACTAAATGTATAGTTTTCACTTAAATTGCACAACTAGGCAAACTCTAAACTTAACTTAAAATTGTCCAGGAGGAAAAAAATCCGATAACTTCACTCCCAAAATATTAAAAAAATATTAGTATGTATATCAAACATACAATTAAAAATCGAGAAATTTCTTCTTAATTTACATCCAATCCCAGTAACAATTGGCATCGCAAATTGTTACACACTATCAACTAAACATCTAAATAGCCTCAATAGTGTTAAAGTTAACAAAAAACTTAAGAAATGTTAGTTTAAAAATTTGACCCTGCAAGAAACATTGTGAGCTCATAACTGAAATGAGACATCTATGTTAAATTAAGTCAATAAGAATAATTGTAAGTTGTAACCATATTGTAAAAAAAAATTATTTTTCGCTCTCTTGATCGCTGAAAATCGAAGGATAAACTTCAAAAAAAAAAAAATCAAATAAAGTATGAACAACGCAGAAAATTAAATTGCACGAAAAACAAATATAATGCCACCATTTCGCTTAAATATATATTATACCCGAAGACTTTTTATTGTTGGAGAACAAATTACCACCTGCAAAGTTATTGCTTCTTCAATTTTGTACCCGGTTTACTTTGTTTGCGGAACCCGAAACCTTGGTACAAAATAGTTTTTAATTAAGAAGCTGTAGCTTCTATCGATTATTAAAACACAATTTTATAACTTTATTCAGATTTTAATTCTTGTGAGTTGAGGCTTTAGGGTAATCATAAGAACAAAGCAATGTTTTAAATATTTAACAGTTTAAATTTTCTCGAATATCTTTACTTGCTTTATAAATATTATAGCATTATGTACAGTTGCACATTTTATATTTCTAAAGCTTTTTCAAACAACGATTCACTTAAACACTTAAATATTTGAGACACAACAACTTTGTAAGTTTGTCTGCTGCACTACACCACTTCACAGAATATTAGACAACGATAAGTATAATATTGTAATATTTTTGTGATGACAAATATCACTTCCATTCAAAAGTTATTCTCTATACTTAAAAAGCAAAAACTTTATTTTTGGTTTGAATTAAAATTCACAAATATACGATTTATTCTCTGCTAGCAACGTAAAATACATTAAAGTTTCCTCAAACGTATATTTATAGCTCGTATCGTTTCCAACAATACAAAGAATATACAATACGAAAGCGGTAAAGATATTAACAGACGACGATAACACTATCACAATATAGAGAATTATGTTTTGAATGAAGAATGTGGCTTGGAATGGCAAAATCAGGATATAATAATAATGAAAAAAAATTTGATAAAGGTTGAAGTATTGTATAAGCGACCCTTTGGACAAAATAAAATTAATGCTGGAATGCAATTTTCATATTAACTTCTGTGTAACGAATACAGTCTGGACTTTTACATTATTATTCAGTTATCAAAGTGTTGAATTGTGTCTGAATTGTCAGTTTGTACCATAGTTTGTGAGCACAAAAATGATATAATATTTCTCTTACCTGTTACATTATTGGGCATAAGTAGGCAATCAAAATATTCACCCTTATTATGAGTGTCATATCAATCAATATTCGACAGAGATTTGAGTTGTCGTTTTGATTTTTGTTTGGTATTGTCTAACCAAATCGGAACGACTCAAAAGTGTTGCCTTATTACAATTCAAATATAATACCATATTGTGAATAATTTGGTTAACTTTGCGATTGTGAATTATGTTTTAATATGGCGGAATGTCAAAAAAACGTAATTTGAATATTTTCAAAACGTATTTTTTTGAAAATATAATGAGTTCATTTGAATTATTTTTTGAAGCTGACTATAAATCTTCAATTAGCTTGAAAAAGTAAAAGAAAAGTTTTAAGGGATTCATCAAATCCATTAGGATTGTTGACTATAAGTAAGTGAATAATTTCAAGCACTTGTTAAGTATTTTCATTTAGTTTTCGGCACTACTTTAGAATATCTAAAGCATGCTTTCAGGTTCTATTGAAAAACGTGAGCGTACATCTGACAGCACACAGGCGCTTATTATCTGTGCTAAATATCTTAAAACTGACTGCATTGATACGGTTTTTAGCGGAAGGTGGATACCACTCAGGTTCTGGTGTGGTGGGTCAAACAACACACAAATTATTTGTAAAATTAATAATGTGTTTGACGTTTGTTTGACAGCAAGGTAAAGTAGGCACACAGAAACAGATCTTCTAAATTCATTATGGAAAAGCCAATGAGTTTTCCATAAACAAGGAAGAGTTGTTTTTTCTTAAAACGCAGCACGTCTTAGAAGGAAAACAAATTCCGGTTAAAACTATTATATCGAAAAGAAAATTATTGTCTAACAATTCGATTGCAACATTACATCAGAGCGCACGTATAGAAAAATAAAACGCGCAAGATACAATTAGGCAATCGCCTAGGAAAATATAAAAATAACACGACCGATTAGGCGTATTCTACAAAATAAAACTTATACCACGGTATAACTGTGTAAACATGTACATATAAGTAAAAACCATATACCAAATAAAGTTATATATTAAAATAAACGAATTGGTTATCGAGTACATTATTTATCAATTATGACATACGAGAAACATAAAATTAATTATTTGGGACCACACACACCCGGGCCCCAAACTGGTAATTATTTCAACTTGGGAGTGGCCCAACCTACTAAGTCATTAACTTTAAAAGAAATGCTAACAGTGATAGAAAATTCTGCATCTTTCCGAAATGGATTCAATTTAACTATTTTGAAGATGAAAAAAGAAATGCTAAGCTGTATTTCTTGCAGAAATGTCGGATCCCAGGCGTGATCGGATGTGTTGACGGTACGCATATTAAGATAATAAAACCAAAGGGGCAACACAGTCTCAATGCGATGATAGTAATTACCTAAACTAAGTTTTGCCACCTGGTGTTGCCACAACTCAATTATTTGGAACGCTTCTGGAGTAAATAGGAATACGGAAATATTGTGACAGTGTGACAGTGATACAAACTCGAGGCTGCAGTATGATTAAAATTTTTTGACATATGTAATAAATAACGAATATAAAAAACACAAAAGGAAAAGGACAGCTATATCAAAAATTACGGCAATACGAAAAGGCGACATTATTTTCACGACCATGTGATAGTATGATTAAAATTTTTTGACATATGTATTGATTCAATAAAGGAAGGAATATAGTAGAAAGAATGATAGGCCTATTGAAAGCTCGATTACATTATTTACTCAGCGCAAGGTAATTACACTACATTCTCAAAAAAGTAACACAAATTACAAATGTATGTGTTGCTCTACACAATATGTGTATAAAATACGGGATAGAAGAACCAGATAATGGGCTTCCTGAGAATGAGGTGATCAATTTGAATGAAATGAAGTTGAAGATGAAACGGAAATAGGGGATGGAACAAATGAAGTCATTACCATTAGAAACAAGATAATTCGTGAATTTCCGACCCTTGTAACGGTGTACTAACATGTTTGCAGCCGTTAACATAAAGATCTCAGTGGCCATGCTCGTCGAAGATGTATATTATTGGTCGTGGATAGATTTGTTTTAATTTTTTTTCTCCATGGTACTCACTGCTTTCGTGATGACCTACACACTTGGTAACGTATTAAACCGCGACACTATACTCCACTCACCTCTTCATAGCTCCACACACACACAACCGACGTAATTTAGTCCATACCGTTCATTTTCTCAATAATAATAATAATAATTAGACACGAAAAATCCAAAACTGATTCTTTAGATAGATGAATAAGAATAAGATATGTATTTAAAATAAAATTGAAAACATAGACAATTTAAATTCACCAATAGTTGCTTCCAATTCAATATCACAGTATAATTGATGTCTAAATGCAATTATATAACCCAAAACCCTAAGTACGCGTAACTGTACTAATCTTAATACTATATATGTATATGAACTTAACTTAAGAAAAAGAACAAAAATGTACTCAAAAATACTCAAAAATGTTACAATAACAAATTTAGAAACATAAGTAATTAAGTATGTATAAGTGATAGAAAAAAAAATTAATTAATAAAGTTATGAATTTGTACTCAACAACATTTGATGGTGATGGTATATCCAATATGATGTAACGATCGTTGAATCCTCAATGGTTTTAATCGTATATATATTTGTGTAAATCGTAAAATCGTTTAACTTTGTTGTTGTTGACTCATTCAATAATAATAATAATAATAAAATTGGTAAACATGTAGCAATTTATGTTTGTTTAACTGTCTTTGCTACAATTATGATTTAATTCCAATTTGACTTGGATTATTATTTTTTTTTTCTTTCACTTAACTGATTACTTATGAATTATTATTACAATTGTTACGTATGTAAATATGAATTATATGAAACTATTTGTTTTAATTATAATTTATTATGAAATTAGAAAATTGTTTTTTTTTATTATAAATTTCTAAAACTTCCGTTAGAAAAAATGGTACGATTTTTTAAATGACCTTGCACGTAAAATTATAATTTTTACAAATAAAAAAAAATTTCACAGTAATTCTGTTTGTAACATTTAAAATATAAAGGGCTGAAACCTCACGAGGTGATCAGAACTTCGGTCTTTGGTATCTTCAATAATGTCATAAAGTTGGTGTGACAGTTTTGACATTATTGATTTCTATTTTAACCAAATTATATTTACTTATACAACAACAGACAAACAGGTCAAAAGCTTCAATAACATGGGTACAGGCATCCAATTTAAAACGAAAAATCGTATTCTAGAATTGTATACCGAAAATAGTATAACAAACTATACTGATACTTCTAACCGTTTAACTGACTATATTCCAGGAACTTATCCAAAAACTCATTTTAGAATCCCATTTACAAATTGCATGTCAAATTTCATAACAAACGAGTAAGGAATAACTAAGTTCCATCCTACAAAGCCATATTCCAAAGCTTTATCCAAAAATCATTTTATAATCCCATTTCCAACACACATATCAAATTTCATCATAATCGGTTAAGAAATAGCAAAGTTCCATCATACTTGGCTATATTCCTGAACTTCGTCCAAAACTCATTTCAGATTCCCAATTTGAATACACATGTCGAATTTTATCATAATCGGTTGAGAAATGGGCAAGTTCTATCATATTTAGCCATATTCCAGAACCTGATACAAAACTAATTTTAGAATCCCATTTCCATTACACATGTCGAATTTCATCAAAATCGGTTGAGAAATAGCCAAGTTCCAACATACTTGGCCATGTTCCAGAACTTCATCCAAAACTCATTTTAGAATCCCATTTCTAACATACAAATTAAATTTCATAATAATCGGTTGAGAAATAGACAAGTTCCATCATACTTGGCCATATTCCAGAACTTCATCCAGAAATCGTTTTAAAATTCCAGAACTTCATCCAAAAAACATTTTAGAATCCCATTTCAAATACAATGTCGAATTTCATCGTAATCGGTTGATAAATAGGCAAGTTCCATCATATAAATAGTTTGTTAACTATTCACTACATCCAAATCTAACCCCAACTCAACTCCAACTCAACTCCAACTCAACTTCAACTCAACGCGCAAATTGACCCCTAATTTAACCTTCAAATCAATTCCCAATTCAATGCCCAATTCAATAATCAAATAAGCATGTATAAAAAAATCGTAAATATTTATAAAAGCAGGTATTTTGGGTCAATTCGTATGGCAGGTACCCCACCCCTTTGACGTACAGTCTCCAAAAGCTTTTCAAATCTCCGCCTTGACCATAGAAACAGATTGGCGTAAAAAAAATCCAAATCGGACAAGCCGTTCTCGAGATACCATGGGTCCAGACACACAGACAGACGGACGGACATTTTTTTTTTTTTTGCATTTTCAGACTCGGGGACTTTCAAAACGTCGAGAAAAGTGGTTTTGGACCAACCAAATTTTTCGTCATTTTTGACAGGATTTCAATACTTTGGTCTTTTTAGACCGAAGTAATGAACATACAACATGTCATTAGGAAATAAATGTTAAACATATTTAAAATATTTTAGTTAACTAGAACTACTCATAATCTTATACATATATTCAAAGAAAAACCACACCAATTATACAGTTCAAAATTGGAATCACTTGCAGTTTATCTTTATCACATGAACTATCCAGATATCATTCAAATCAGTTTTTAATATTATCTCTCACGATAGTTTTTAAGATTAACCTTCACGATAGTTTTTTTTTTATTTTAACTTTTACGATACTAGTTTTAAATAATATTCATGACACAAGGAAGGAAAACAAATTAATATTCGAACTTCTCGAAAACTCTAGATTTTTATTTTTATTTTTAATTAAATTTAGACACTTTTAAATCGATATCAAACATTGATTATCATCCGGTCCATTTCACAGCAAATCATACTCTGCCCTATTTTAAAATTACCACCGATTACCATTGCAAAAAAAATTTGATTCTCACACCAAACCAAATAAGGGGAAACTGATCGATCCGCATTCAAAATCTGATAAGAGAGATAAATTAAAATTGCAAAGTAGATGCAGGGATGTTAAACTTGTAACACAGAATACGTTACACCCTCTAGCAGGTGTCGAAAACGCTTAACCGCCGAGTAAGCGGCCAAGAGCGTCCGATCATATGCGCCGTATTTTTGCTTTGTTTCGGTGAGTTTTGCCGAGTAGAATTGGAGTGGTTCCCATGCTGTTTTGTGTGTGGTGCTTTCACTCTCGTTTCTCCGCTGCACTACAACTCCTATAGCCGTGTCTGATGCGTCCACCATTAACGCGAGTTTTGCTGCTTGGTTCGGTTGTCGTAACATCGTTGCTTCACATAACTGTCTATTTACTAGCTAAACTGCTGCTTCACTTTCGATTGACGATTCGATAGCGCGTGAGTCGTTCTTCTTATTACCCTTTAGATAATCATTTAGAATAGATTGACTGCTAGCTTCGTTGGGAATGAATGACTTATAGAAATTTATCATACCTAAAAAACGACAAAGTTGTTTCACTCTTGTGGGTAGTTCGATTTCGCGATACATTCGACGCGTTTACGGAGGGGTCGAATACCTTCTGCCGAGACTTCCTGACTTAAAAATTGTACCTGCAACTTGGCGAATTTATATTTATCCGTGTTGGTGATTAATCCTGCGTTCTTTAATTAAGTGAAAATGAATTCTAGGTGATCCAAATGTTCTGCAATTATTCGGGATGCCAGCAGTATATCGTTCAGGTTAACGAAGCAGAAATTTAGACCCAGTAGAACCGAATGCTTCACGCATTGAAATGTATTACCGGCGTTTCTCCAACCAATAGCCATCCGATCAGGATCTGGTGGTACGCCCTGACCAGATCGATGGTTATGAAGTAGGTGGTACCCTGTAGTTGTTGCGTAAAATCGTGGATATGCGGGATTGAATATCTATCGGGTAGCGTGACATTATTCAACGCTCGGTAGTCTCCGCAAGGTCCAAAATCCCTGTTATTTTTGGGAAGTAAGTTTAACGGGCTCGCCCACGGGCTATCCGAGCGTCTACAAATGCCTTGCTCTAACATATATTCGAACTCCTTTTGTGCGATCCTGAGTTTGTCCGCGCTCAGTCCTCGCCGTTTTGCGTAGACTGGTGGACCACGTGTTATGATGTGGTGTGTCACTTGATGCTTCACGGATTTCGTGGTTTGCGAGTCGCATGTGAGTTCCTTGAATTTTGTGTCAATTACTCTAATCGTTGGTACAGTGTTGTACGTTCTACTGGTTATCGCGCAAATAGATGAGACTGAGTCGAGTAATCGATTTCGTTGTATATCGACCAGTAGCCCTGACTGATTTAAATAATTCGCGCCTATCATTGGCATAGTGACATCCGCGATGGTGAATGTCCATATGAATTTCCTTCGTAGTCCTAGATCTAAATTTAGCAGTCGACTTCCAAACGTTTTCACTACCGTCCCGTTCGCCGCGTGTAGGTTGAATTCGGAGTTGTAATTCCTCCATTCGCAAACAGTTGGTAGCATAACAGAAATGTCGGTACCCATGTCTATGAGATAAGTTTGGTTGGCTAGTGTATCATAAGTATATCTTGAGGCGAGAATTTACTGTGTCAGGGCCGCAGGTCGCCATCTGCGCCGGTTTATTTAGCTTTTTGATTCGAATTCACTCCAGTTCGTTCAAGTAGGTTTGCAATTACGTGCGGCTTCTTTGAACTTGAAGTGGTAAACACATACCCGTGGTGACTGTGCCTGTGACGGTGCTAAGACCATGGCCACCATGAACTTGGTGGTTTCCTGCGTGATTTCTCCCAGCGTGAACTGGGATTATATCACGTGAAACCAAAATCGCGGGTTACCATAAATTGGTGACTCCCACCTGACTTCGTAAAGAATCGATTACCCTGGTAATAGCCGCCACCCGAGGCATGCTCAGGGTAACGAATTGACGAGTCACACAGAAAAAAAAATAAAAGCTAAGCGAAATAAACCACCAAGTACCCAAAAGAAAAGACGATACGGTGGGAACAGCAAGAAAAAGCGATTTGTGACAAGCGATGCAGGAAGTCCAATACCGGTAGATGCCACCATACAAACTCCAGCCACCACCGTCGTAGACGTTGGCCGATTCGAGTCAGCATTAGCAACAGGAAGAAATAATTCCGAAATTATTTTTTGTTAAATAAATTTAAAAAAACAGTAAGCGATTATTGTGATTTTTTTATAAATTCCTTAGGTTAAGGGGGATTTTGTACCAATTCTCTTGATTGTTACACGCAAAAATAAACGTTCAATTATCATTAAACCGCCAGTTACCACATTTTGATTTTTATAATTTGGAATGCTGACAACTAGATGTCGCGTGGAATGATTTAGGAAACAAAAAAGCTTAGTATAATTTAGTACATTTTAATTATTTCTGAATTGTCAGTTTTCCTGTAAAGAAAAGGCCTGAAGGTAAAACAAAAAAGTCATTAGTTGTAGGGTTAAGTAAGTGTAACAGTAACCCTTTATCCACCCAACCGTATCATGTGTTGGTGGCCCTAAGCTGTTTAATTTTTCTTTAAAAAGTTCCCACCTATTTTGTAGATTCTCTTTAAAAATCAGTTCCAGATTGCACTAATCCGCGCGCTATATCCTTGTTTTGTTCCATCAACCGGACCAAGCATTGTGATTTATTCGTAATTGTATGTTTGTAATTGTAGTTTAATTTTGGCGTTCATCATATTATAAATAGATGTTAATAAATAATAATAAATAAATATTAAATTTATTATCAAACTTACATTTTTATATTTAAATTCGCCATTCGTCGTAAACAAAAATGGCATTGACTGAAAAATGACTTATCGATGGCTTATAGATGGTGATTGATATCGATATTCACAATCACAATTTTGTGAAATTATGCGATACCGATTTCGATACGACATTCACAATAAGAGTGATTGATTAATTTAATTAGCTTTTACCACAAAAAAACCTCATTTGAAGCTTTATCGAAAAATTGACAAATTATTAGTTACATACATATAAGTAGTTAATAAAGAATTTATCCCGAAAAAGTAGCGTTCTGAGACATTTTAAAGTTAGGAACATTAAGGTAACAAATTTTAAAAGGCAAATGATTTAAAATTAAACCGTGGGAATCTTCAGGCTATTTATACTCATTTTCCATTTAATTTTGAAGATATGATATCTAAAATTTTAAATTTGAGTTTCAAAACTTGGTTTTCAAAATTTCCCTTCTCCCTATACCAAACTCCAATGTTTTCTTATTCATCTAAACATTGTTTGTGTCATTTCTTTGAATGGTTCATTCGAACTCCGCCGTCTTACCTAAGCCATCTTTTTTATCGACTTTTGCTCACCCTGGTTAGGTTTAGTAAGGTATTCGATGCACCTAAATCATCCTATTCACACCATGTATAATGCGCATCGCAACACTGCAACAGTCGCACGTTCACACTATGTTGAGTCGCAGTTGTTATTTATCTATGTATAAGTCATGTAGGCTTGCCACCCGTCCTCCTTTGTGGAGGACAGTCCTCCTTTTGAAAGAAGTTTCCTCCATCCTCCCCGGAGACAAAAATGTCCTCCACATTAAAAATAATTTTAAATTCCTTTTTTTCTAAATTTTGGAAGGAATTAAAAAAATCAATTGTTTTCGGAAGTTATATTGATTATTTGCTTACATTACAGGAACTAAAATTGTGTCTAGACTTTCATAAAAAAACTTCCGAAACTTCAAGTAGATATGCTGATTGTACGTAGAGATTACATGCTCATATTATCAAAATTTATCCTGAAATACCTTTCCAAATTGAAATGTCCCGGCTCGCTCAAGAATAAATAAAACTCGAGAAGTTTCCTGTTTAAATTATATTTTACGGTGAATATATTATAATTTTAAAACTAAGTTTCGCTACGAAATTCCAGCAATACGAAATTCTAAAATTTGTTAGAACATTCTGTAATGCTAGAAAAGCTGAAGAAGATAAAATTTTGTAAACCAGAATTAAAATTTTAAAATTTAAATTTTACGCAGTCAAATATTTATTTATGAATAAATAGTTCCTTAATCCGACTCCGCATTTTATATGTTTCTTTCACTCCTGAAGTATATCTTACCTTAGTTACAAAAAGACTCCAATCAGTATATTTCACTCCGGCCAATTTTATAAAGAATGGCGATGCGTAATGTTTCACTTATAGGAAAAAACTCAAATATCTTTGCAACAGAAATAAAATCATCGTTAGCACATAGAAAAATGTTTCTGCTTGATAACGAGATGTTATTGGTTAGAAATTATGTCGTTTCCAAGGTTAGAGTATTATTAAGTGATGAATAACAGTATAGAGGCAAACATCCGCTACGTTATTTGGCAATGGTTTAAAATAATTTTTAGATATTACCGAAAAGCTCACAGCCATAGTGACCATCCGTAATCTTCATCTTTTAGCCACCAAGAAAATCCTGTTGAACAACTGGAAGAAAACATGAATCCGAAAAATTTCTAGATAACCATAGGGAATCGAAACGACTTCGAATTACAAAAATTATGGATTAAATTTTTTGATGGCTTGGTGAAAGTGGTCAAAATCAACCGAAATTTTTGTTATGTTTAAATTATGTTCTAATGAAAGAAATTAAATACGAGCAGTATTACGAATTTTATAACAATTAGATTGCATGTAGAAGTTGGAGTCGGAGTCAGATAGTCAATTTTTAATACATCGGAGTCTGAGTCGAAGAATTATTTTACCGACTCTGCAGCCCTGCCGGAAACATTAATTCGCTATAATATAATTTCTTTGCAATAAATTTATGAAAATGCAAAATTTTCTTAGTTTACTTCCTTATAAATCTTTTGGTTTGGCATAGTACTGTTCCGTATCAGAATTTGCATTTTACCGAATGAAAATCTCCTTATAGTAAAAATTTCGTTAAACTAATAATTTGTAACATACAATGAATTTAAAATTAAACAAAATAATTTTTGTTGGATGTCCTCCACTGAACTTTTTAAATGGTGGCAAGCCTAAAGTCATGATATACCAATTGAATAGGTATGATTGACAGCTGTTTCAAATTCGTCTTTTCTTGCGCATATCGTCATTCGGTGCGATAAAATCACAAGGCTTCGTTGTTTTCACAAAATTTTCACAAAAACTATCACCGCAAAACAATTCGATTTGTTTTTGTTTGCTATGAACTAGTGTTTATAAAAAAGTATCATATATCAAGAAAAAAGCACCAAATGACAGAATTTTTTAGTGAAAGATATAGCAATACATGCGCTTGATCATACCTACTTAAATTGGTTTATCATGTGTATAAGTAACATTTTGTTATAAGCATACTAGATGAACAAAATTTTAACTATTTTGATTGGTTTTTTTGTTTGTGTTAGTGAGTTGCAATTCATTCATCACATACAATTTTTGTTGAACCGATGCAACACAAATATTACCCGTCCATCAAAGTTTGTACGCAAAGAGATATGAAACGAGGAAGTGTTGCGCTTGCGATGCGCAGTACACATGGTGCGTACAAGTCAAATAAATATAAGCAAGCACTTCCAAAAATTATTTAGAAATAAAATTTTAGGAGTTGCAGTAGGGATCCTAGGGATGTCATGAGAAAAGTATCAATTTAAGTATTTCTCGATACAAAAAAAACATAAAAATAATAAAAATAACTATCACTTCATAGGATCGTAATTGTCAAAAAGTAATAGATTTTGAGTATATAAACAATAGCATTTCACGAAATGTGTAATTTAAAGCGATTCATGAAATATGTAAAAATATATACTAAATAAATGCATTTTAATCAGGGTTCCACCATACAATCGAGTTTATGTACTATTTCTGTTGCATTTATTTTCGACCTTTCGCATTAATACTACGACCATTCTATGACTAAATGCGAGTTCGCGACAATTTTCTGCTGAAAATTTTTCCGCAGAGTATCGTGAAGTAATACGCGTTATGGAAGGTTTTTGTAATAAATTATGTTGGTATACAAAGTTTTTGCTCAATTTTATGATGTCAAAAAAGTAAATAAAAGAAATTCAATAAATTTAATTTCCCGTGCGAGTGTGCAACCATAATAATAAAGTGCAAATTTGATTTTTTGTGAGTATAAATCGTGATAATTTAATTCTAATCCATTTTTCTTTAATTTTTTAAATCGTTTTGTGCATCAAATACGTTTAATTCGTTAATTGTTACTTAATTTTTACATTTTTAAATTACATTTTTTTTGTCGTTGATTTTTATTCATTTTTGAATTTTTTTTAAATATTTACACTTTTTATTGATTTCTCATACATACATATTTACAAATTTTCACGTTTCCAATTGTGTTTTTGCGTATTGTTGGAAATTATAATGTCTTCGTTACGATAAATTATAATAAACGGTTTGGTTGAGCAAAATAATGCTCTTAGTGCGCTCGTTTTGTTGTTGGTACAAAAATCGCGGAGACCTTTCCGCCGGTTCAATATGAATCCAATAAATACCAACAGAGAATTGCCGGGGTTTTATCGGAACCTTGTTATAGAGATGAGGCTAACGATACGTAATACAGAGAATTGCCGGGGTTTTATCGGAGCCTTATTTATTATAGAGATGAGGCTAAACGATACGGGATCTTTTTTAATTTTCATCGGATGTCACCGCAGCTCTTTGATGAGTTGTTGAGTATTGTTGGGCCTGAAATCGAAAAACACTAGACTCGTTCAATATCTGCAGGAGAAAAATTATCACTTACTCTTAGGTAATTATATAAATATTAATATTTGATGTGATATAATATAATAATTCATTTTATTTTTAGATACCTTGCTAGTGGGGACAGTATGGTGGCCATTGGAAAATATGGATTCCGTATTGGCCAAGCTACTACTTCCTATATTATTCGTGAGACTTGCCAAAAATTATAGTAAGTTATGCAGCAGCGCGTTTTCCCAACTTTTAGTTAAGAATTTTGGACGAACACGAAATTTTAATAAATGGAATTTTCCCATTGTTAGGTGCAATGGATGGAAAACACGTTATAGTACAGGTAAACAAATCAAATAATTTTTAAAATATATTCACTTATACAAAAATTATACAAATAATAAATTTTTTGAAAAGATTAATTTTAAGTCAATAAATTACATTTTATTAATAAATTACCCTGCTTTATATTTCAATCAAAAATTTTTTTAAATTTTAGTTCTAGGAGAAATTACAGACAATTTAGTTTTGATCAAAATTATTTGTGCCGACAAATTAGTTCTCATTAGTATTTGTGCAGTATGGAAAAAAATCAAAATAAAATAGTAAATCAATTAAATTTAAGATTATTTTTGGGTAATTAAATAATGATAAGGTCACGAATGTTTTGTAAGCAAATGGTCACTTTTTGTTTATACTCTTAAACGAGCACGCATATTTTCATTTGTGCACATTTTTTAATTATGTTTTATTAAGTGTTTAATAAAAACATTAATTATTCGCATCATTTTGATTACAGGCATTTTCCCACTCTGGAACTGTACCATATATCGCAACTACAAAAATAGTTTCAGTATTGTGTTATTTGGAGTTTGCAAAATGGACATATGGGCGATAGCACGGTTTTCCGAAATAGTAATTTTGGAAAATCTTTGGTAGATGGTGGTGCACATTTATTTATTCCAGACCCAACAAACTTACCCGCGTCAAATATAATAGCACCATTAGTTATAGTTGGTGATGAAGCATTTCCATTGATGCCTAATCTGATGAAACCGTATCCAGGTCGAAATACATCTGTGCTGCCAATGGACAAAAACATTTACAACTATCGTCTTTTTCGAGCCAGGAGAGTGGTTGAGAATGCGTTTGGTATTTTGTCTAGTAGATGGCTAATATATAGACATCCGATATTGGCAAGCAAAATAACTGTATGTGCTATAGTGAACGCAACTGTTGTTTTGCACAACTGGCTGAGGGACAAACAAAGTTCCAATTATATAACACACGAATTGGTGGACAATGAAGTAGACGGTAATTTCCATCCTGGCAGATGGCGCGAACAAGATACTACCGGAATGGAGAACATTTCACGTGTTGGGTCAAATGTGCTACACAAAATACAAATCATATTCGGTACCAATTTAAATTTTATTTTTGAAACATAAATACTCTTACATGGCAAAATTATTCTGTTTATTAAGAAGCAAGTTCAGATGAATGTTATGCCTATTGGGGAACCTCTTAAAAAAAACGCATCAATTATCCTACCTCTTTGGGTGATGTGGAAACGGATATATTGTGCTAAAAAATAATAAAAATTAATTAAACACTTAAAGAATTATAACAATTCAAGGTATATATACTCAATTGTAGATTCTACATTCGCTGGATGTAATTTTTATATATTTTGGTTCATGCCTTGGATATTAATTCATTTTTTGGTCTAAATTTTTATTTAAGAAAACATTATTTTAATTTTTTTCATATTTAGGGTCAATTTTTTTATATTATTTTTTAAAACAATATATCCGTTTCCACATCACCCAAAGAGGTAGGATAATTGATGCGTTTTTTTAAAGAGGTTTCCCCAATAGGCATAATCCTCAAAAAAAAGCAACGATAAAATATAACCAAAAACGAGTAACACAAATATGTAAAAATTCAAAAATATTAAAAATCATAATAAAAAAAGTGTAAAATATTATTTTGAGTATTTTTCTAAAATATGAGACATCTCGAAAATAATTTGGACCTGTGTTGGCAATGACAGCTCAGCTATTCGGCTTTCGCTCTTTTCGAAAAACTGCATCACCAAACTTTTTTTTGCGCTTGTACTTTGCTGTGCCAAATTTCGCTGTGTTTCCCCCGCCGCCATGTATACAGCTAATTTCTCATTGTTTCTCGAAATTGTAGAATTTAGCTCCTGAACCACCGAAAGTAATTTTTGATCCTTAATATCGCGCTTCCTCTTCCTACTAGGTGGTTTTGATGTCGACGGTACATCATCAGACCGGATATCATCTAAATTACTAGGTGTTTTTGATGTCGACGGTACATCATCAGACCGGATATCATCTAAGCTGCAACCTTCGCCTTCCAAAATATCCTCCGCTGTTTTATCAAACAAATCCTGAATATTTTTGTTGATCGCTACTGGTTTTGGGTTGAAGCTGCTATCTGTTGGCCTATAAAAAAAATAATTTTTAAAATATGTACATATATAAGACATTACAAAAATAAAAATGACAATTGTACTTGTACTTACTAGTTATCGTCGTTTTCTTTCAAAAACTCCATCTCTCGAATCAACCATACTGCCTCTCTTGCCTTCGGTTGGCTCGCACTACCACTTGTTAATTTGGAACTACTTAAAATTCGTTTATATTTTGACCGCAAATTACGCCACTTTGCCATGCACTCGTTTGCCGTAAGCCCCAATGATTCGGCAATCTCGCCCCCAAAGTACACTCCGCAGCATATTATTTTTATATTGGGGATGTCTTAATTGGTATAACATCCCGTCATCTTCACCTCCTTACTTATCCTAGCATCGGTTGAATTTATTACTTCTGAGGCCATTGTATTAATCAGTGTAATCAATTAAAATCGATGTAAGTAATAAATTAAAATTTAAACAATACCGGTCTTTTTGTCAAAGGATGTATGACCATTTTTTTCGATTTTTTTTTTTTAAATTTATTGGGGGTTGTAGAATTAATTTGTGGGAGAGAATCTGTGTTTGTCGATAAATATCGACGCCCAGAGAAGGCACATTATAAAAGCATTACCACATACCACAACTGAAGATGACTTGCATTCCATACCGTCAATTTCAATGGCTTAGCACAGAGTTACGCCTGCAGTAAGAAAATTATTAAAAAAATGTTTCCGTTGTACCAAAAATTTCACATAATTTTGTTAAAATTGATAGCTATCCATAATTTCAATACACAAAAAAAAAATCATACTCCTATTATTTTTTTTTTTTTTATTTGCTTTTATTAGAAATTCAAAAAATATAATAAATTTATTTATCCGAGTTTTACAATTTGTTTGCTACGGAATCTAATGAATTAGTGAATATACAATACAGACGAAGGTAGTCTATAATAATGATTTTACAATAAGGTGATTACGCAATACTCCTATTATGTATTAAGCAATTAGTGAAACTGGAATTCATCCGACAAAAACTTATAAAATTGGATTTCTTTAATGAAATTATGTATAGGTAACAATTTTAAAGGGTAATATTTGAAATGGCGGGAAAACTAATAGTTTATATGGATGATGATGAAGATGATAATCGGTATAATCTTCGGATTGAAAGGAAAAGGCTTTGATATAGCCAGACCCTTTTGATATTTATGAAAAGGAGTTTATAGATACAGGTTGTCCGGGTTTGAGATGCTGATCCGTCAAGGGGTGATTCCTTGGTTCATTCTGAGAAAAAAATCGTATGGGGAGGGGGTTTCATTTTTGATATCCTTTGAGATAAACGGTGTTTAAAAAAAGTTGGTTTAGAAAAAAAGTACACCCAAATATTAAACTGCAACTTCCAATATATTTTTAGGAGAGCAACCAACCTACTCTTATTTGAATGGTAATTGTATACACTATTATTAAAATTTAAGTGGTTATCTTGCATCTGCATCCGTTTGAGAGCTATGATGCTTTAAAGTAAAAAAAAAAAAAATTTTTTTTTTTATAAAATTGAGTTTTTCTCAAAAAAAAAACCGTTATAATTTTTCTTTCTTTTTACTTAATTTTAATTCGACATCATCTTCCCTACAATCGTCCAATACGTTATTTGTACCCACGTGCCATAGTTTTCTTCGTATTCCGTTTATTCTGAATCTAATTAAGAGATGTTACAGTGTTAATATTGTACCAATTTTTTTTTATCTGTAAAACAGTAGGCCATGTTTAAATGTTGAAAAAACAAAAATTAAATATTTTCATTCTAAACTCTACACCGGCATGCATCGTTACGCGACACTTCCTCCTTTCTTACCTCATTACCCACAAAGTTTGCGGGAGGGGTAATATTTTTGTTGCGCCGATTTCAACAAAAAAAATTGTGGTGGACAAATTGCAACTCACAAACACAAACAAAAAACCAATCAAAATAGTTAAAATTTTGTTCATATAGTATGCTCACAATAAAATATTACTTATACATAGATAAATAGCAACAGTTGATGCAAATAACAACAGCAAATGCATGCACGTGTAGATTCAGTCATTAGTTTCGAGAAATTGTCTAGTGTTGTGTCAGCGTTGTGCATCAAAAATGTTAAATAATTTAAGAAAATTAATATTATGATGACACAGCTCTCAGGTGAGGAGTACATTGATATCCATTTTGTTTACGGATTTTGCGATGGTAATGCATCACGAGCTCGAAATGAATATCAACGCAGATTTCCAATGCGTCGCGTTCCTAACACAAGAGTATTTACAAATATTCATAGAAGACTGCGAGATATCGTAACAACATCAAATATCCGGGCGGAGCCCCATTCAGTCTCACCAAATCATTTGGAACCAAACGGTTTAGTTTTTAATTAATTAATTATTTTGTAAAGAAAACAAAACAAAAATTTAATTTATTGTAGATTTTTTAAAACTGGCGGTACGCGTTGCATTATAAAAAAAGAAAAGTAATTACCAGCCTTAACGAAACTGGTGGTGGGCCATCAAATGCCCCAATAATAACAGATTTGGAGGAACGCGCGCTTAATGCTTGGGGAGCTGTTGCTTTTGATGGGGTACTGAATACTAAAGCTGGATTTGTTAGTACTTCGATAAGTACAACTGGTCATCATCGCTCTCAACCGACTCCTGAACCAACTACAATATCTTCCACGGATTTTGAAGTACTCCTGCCAAACCAAAGGCCTACAAAAAGACGACGTCAAAATGGTAAGTAAACCCTCGGTCTATTTTTTGAAATTTGAACTCTTTGGCCGGTAGAACAAATTTGAGTAAACCGGACATACGATTTACAGATAACTTCGAACAACGATATTTTGAGCTGCAGGAAAAGCGTTTGAAGCCGGAGGAGGATCGTATCGAAGTACAATGGGAAGGCTTTGATAAAATTGCTAATGCGATGCAACAAATTGCTTTCGCAATAAGTAATGTCGCTTAGGCAATGTGCTTAAATAATTAACAGTCATCTAGGGTGTAACGGAATGTGAAGCCAGAGCATCACATTCCATTAACAGAATCATTAGCCAGTGGGTTGACGCGGTTATAGTAGCCGGCTAGGCTTCAGGGCTAGGCGTGGGGTATTGTCAACTCTTGCTAATGCTTGAATAAACCGCTAAAAAATGATGGAAAAGAAATGAAGAATCAAAATCGAAATAAAAACTGGAAACATTTTAAGATAAGGAACACGCTTGGCTTGCTTGGCACGAAATAATAAATCAGAAAGAACCTATCCCACAAGGGAAAAGGACTTACCCTTTTCAAAAGTCCCACCTCTCCGGGCTGGGCGAAAAAGGAAAACTAGTAATTGGGTCATCAGCACGAGGGGAAAAAAATAAGAAAATTCTAGTCCTCACTCATTTTGACTAATCAAACGGTCGACTATTCATTCATCAGCATTTCTCTAGATAACAGTCAACTCGTCAAACAAAATAAACAACAAAAAAAAATTACTAAATAAATCTGAAATGACCTAGCTAATAGTTGATACCATAACCCTATGAAACCATCCAATGCCGATTAAATGAGAACAGAGAGAGTGCGAAGAGCTGTAATAAAAGTTTATATAATAATAATAGCAATATACCATATAATAAAAGTTAAGAAAGAGAAAAGCAAAAAAAAATTAAAATAATTATCAAGAAAAAAAATTAAGGAAAAATTGTTCGGCTTGTTACTTTGAAGTTCTAATGTAAATTTACTGATTATAAACCCGATCGGAATAAACCAATGGAATAATCCTAAAATGTGCGAGTTGAAACAATGACAAAAAAAAAATATAACGGACGAAAAAAAAATCGTTCTATGAATATTACTTTACTGTAAGATCTCAATAATTATGAAAAAAAAACATAAGAAAATAAAAAATATATATATGATAATAAAATACTCAAATGTCTTATCTTCACTGCTAAACTGCTCCTTCACCCATTTATGGTTAATACTTGGTCCATATAAATTGTTGCGATCTTCGGTTTACTTGTCCGTATACTGTATTCAATCCAAGGTTCATCAATATACTCCGTTTTCTCTGTTTTACCGTAGATACTTTAAATTAAGCCATGATTCTCGAAACAACGAAACAATTCACAAGCTCCAATTTTCTTGTTTTCCTGTAGATGCTCCAAATCAAACCACGATTCTCGAAACAAGAAATAATCCGCAACGCTCCAATTTTATTGTTTTACCGTAGATATTCCAAATTCGACCACAACTCTCGAAACAACGCAATAATCCGCAACGCTCCAATCAAACCTCTCCAAAAACCAACAAACACATGAAGGATTCAATTTATCATTTATTAATTATTCAACATATAATAAACTGTCATTACATTGTTTATCGACAGAATACAAAACAAAAATGTCGTTTTTCTTATTTATAAAATTTTCCTTCTGATAAGTTTTAAATTTTCTTTTATATTTTTTTTTTTGTTACATATTTTTACAGTTTATTAATTAATAATTCTTTTATTATACAAGGCACAACAACAAAACTAAACAAATTCCACCAATTTTTAAAGATAACAAGGAATATTTGTTTGTATTTTTTCCCGTTATTTCTTTTCTTATTCATATAGCCAATGCACTTCATAAAAAGAAAAACTGCAAAACTAACTTTTCCTTTTCGAGGAATTAAAAAACTCCACAATTAATTCAAACACTCTTAATTAAGTGTTATTTTTTTTTCTTTTCAGCTTCAAATTACTTATTATTATTTTTTTTTTTTTTCTGGCATGATCAACGCGTTTCAAATTCAAAATTCAACTCCCCAAAAAACTTCTCGACCTTTCAAAAATCGAATCATACCACCAAAAAAAACAATAATAAAAAAAAAAACGCGACAACTATCTACTCGTTTCCATTACCTCTCCCTCACTCTCTCTCTCCTCACCAACACAACTGACACCTATTATCCGATAGCGTAGATAATACCTACAAAGTGACCTGTATTAACATTTTTCTTTGGGTGACCACATTGAATGGATACGAGGCCACCAAACATCGTAACAAACGTGGGGACGTCCCACACCCGAGAAAGTCTCATTAGCCGGGCCTACATACTTCGTTAACAAAAAAAATTAAAAAAAAATTATGACCGAATATCCTTGGCGTGAAAAGTGCCTAATGATTTTCCCTCTAAATTTTTGACATGATAAGCCACATTACCCACTTTTGTCACAATGATTGCCGGCAAATATTTAGCGGACAATTTTGCTGAAAACTTGTTTGATGCATCGCTTTGTGCAAAGGACCGGACGAAAACAGATTGACCCGGCAAAAAATTACGGGTCCGACTACGCAAGTTATAATATCTAGCACCTTTGTCGTATGCAACTTTTAGGTAGTGGATTATTTTATCCCTAATCATATTTAGGCGATCCGGTTTAGATATAATCTGAATTTCATTAGCGTCACCGTCAAACAACAACCGACGCAGTTTGTATTCCGAGCCATGCAGCGACATGTGTTGCCCAAATACCACATAATGAGGGGAGAACTGCGTGGAACTATGAATCACGTTTCGTAAAGCTACCACTATTTCCGGTAAATACTTATCCCATTCCTGATGTTCCCGATCTTCAAGATACGTTCGAATTGCAGCAAGTATCGTTCTATTTACCCGTTCCGACGCGTTACTCTGCGGGGAATAAACCGGAGTTCGAATATGAGAAATGGCATATTTACTGAGCAATTCTTGGAATGTTCGGGATATAAACTGCTTCCCATTATCAGAAGTAATGACTTCCGGTACCGAATATGTCAAAAACACTTCGTTCTCCAGAAAAGTGCACAATAATTGAGCGGAAGCCTCTCTCAAAGGTTTCAATATAACATATTTGGAAAAATTATCCAATACTATACAAATGTATGAGTTTCCACGTTTGGACCGTGGATACGGACCCAAAAAATCTACATATAACTTCTGAAAAGGTCGAGTTGCGCCAACCTGCGATCCCATAGTTGGACGAGTAGAGAAATTTACCGGCTTATTCATTTTGCATTTAACACATCCTGCAATATATTGTTTAACCTGTACCGACATGCGAGACCAATAAAATTGTCTTTGCAGTCTCTCTATTGTTTTGGAAACTCCTACATGAGCTGAGGATGGAGCAACATGAGCTTGTTGAATCAAACCAGGAGTTAATGACATTGGCACCACCAATTTCCATTCAGGTATATCCGTGTCATCATAACGATGGCCGTAACTGGGGCATATTAACAGCTTATTATCTCTAATTCGGAAATTGTGATCACAGTTTTGAAGTTGCTTAATTTTATCAATTTGATTTAAGTATTCCTTGTCAAAAAATGCATTAGAATCCAGATCAATCTGTAACACCGGCACATCATTAGATTTAATTAATTTGTTTGCTTCTGAATTTATCAAATGAACTGAACCTATCTTCTCGTCGTGTACATTGGCCAACTCATCGCAAAAACCCCGAGACAATGCGTCCGGTACTACGTTAACGGATCCCTTACGATAACCTATATGAAAATCAAAAGCTTGAAGCTTAAGGCTCCATCTGGCAAGCCTGCCCGATAAATCCTTCTGACTCATCAACCACCGCAGACTAGAATGATCTGTATATATAGTGAATGAGTATCCCTCAATGTAAGGTCTAAATTTCTGTACGCTTAATACCGCGGCATAGCATTCCAGTTCTGTAACGGAATAATTTTTCTGCGCAGAATTTAGTTTATACGATATATACTCAATGGGATGCTCACCACCTTCTGAGTCTAGTTGGAACAATACGCTGCCAATACCTACGGCACTAGCATCGCACTGAATATAAAATGGGCGTCCATAATCGGGATGTGCCAAAACGGGTGCAGTGGTAAGAGCTTCTTTCAAAGCTTGAAATGATAACTCAGCTGAATCAGACCATTTAAACTTATTCTTCTTGCTGGTTAGATCTGTCAAAGGTGCGGCCACAGAAGAAAAATTCCGAATGAACCGTCGGTACCAACCACACAGCCCCAGAAAGCGTCGAACTTGCTTCGGTGTTTTTGGTTGTGGGAAGTCCGAGATCGCCTTACACTTTTCTGGGTTTGTGCGGATGGAACCATTGCCTACCAAATAACCCAGGTATTGCACCTCTCTCAGCACAAACTGACTTTTGATTGTATTAATAGTCAAACCTGCTTGATGCAAAAGCCGAGCCACCTCTTTAAGCAACACAAAATGCTCCTCCAAAGATGAGGTAGTGACGAGTAGATCGTCTAAATACACGAAAATTCGGTCGTGCAATTGGTATGGAATTACACGATCCATTAACCTACAGAGAGTCTGTGGAGAATTACATAGGCCGAATGGCATAACTCGAAACTGATATAGGGGCCGTCCGGGAACCGTAAACGCCGTTTTATCCCTGGACTGAGGATCGAGCTGGATCTGCCAAAAGGCATCTTTAAGATCTATCGCCGAAATAAATCGGGTTTTGTCCAGCCGACCCAACAATCCTGAAATAATCGGAAGCGGATACGCGTCCCGCACGGTCACCCTATTTAACTCACGCGCATCCAAGCAAAGCCGCGCCTTGCCATTCTTCTTTCGTACCAATGTAATGGGGGAGCACCACGAACTTTGGCTCTCTTCAATTACCCCAAGAGACAGCATTCTGTCCAACTCTTCATACATAACCTTCTGAATAGCCGGAGACACGGAATAAAATCTCTGCTTAACCGGTTTGGCATCTCCGATATCAATATGATGCATAAGTAAATTAGTACTCCCCAACCCGAGTTTAGAACTACAAGGGAATGAATTAATAATGACTTGAAGTGCCTGTTGATCTACTTCAGATAATGTATGGAATTTTGATGTGTTTTCTGCATTATTTGTGTCGATAGTTGAAACAATTGAAGAAATCTTAGGAGTTATTCCAAAGCGATTCCAAAAATCGATGCCTAAATACAAGGTTTGTTCAAGGGACGGAACTAAGTATACTTTCATGCGATGGGACTGATGATTAAAAGTGATGCAAGCATTGATATATCCAAAAACTCGCTGGGACTGACCACTAGCAGTACTAATTATGGCTGGGAAATGATGAAATTGAGCTGAAGGATCGGATATGAATTTCTCTGATCCCCGACCGAGTACACTAATACTTGCTCCGCTATCTAACAATCCTTTAAAAGGCATATCATTTACCAACACCTGGGCATAAGGTCGATCATCATCTCCGTCAGATGAGATCAATGAAGAAACTAAACCACTTCGAATTTGTTTACGATTTTCCCAATATTTTATTGCCCTAGATAATCTTGGAGACATAACACGACTACTAATTGGAGCCAAATATTGCTGATCAGACTCACGCGAAGACAAAGTCGGATCCAAACATGAAGTGTATTTAGGCTTGATTGGTGATGATGATGATGAATGTGGATCTACTAATGGATTAAAAACTGATGAATAAATAGGGTAGGTGAGCTCTACATGGTCTTTTTCTCCGCTATTGACAGAGGTCGAAAAAGTTCTGGATCGGTATTGCTTGCCGTATGTACCTGGTTTGATCTGGGTTGTATCGTGGTGGGTGGTCCCTGCATCCCAGTTCTCCAAGAACCACTCTTCTGGTTTTCCGCGCATCGACGACATTGTGGTGTTGTCGTATCTTTCAAACCACAACGAAAACAAAACAACCCCCTTTGAGCCAATCGACAATCTTGGAACGTGTGTCCAATGTCTGAGCAATTAAAACAAATCACATTACTTGACTTATTATTCCCTCTGTTAACTGGACGAGAATCACTAACGGCCACTTTCCTCTCGAAACGCCCAGTATCTCTTACTGGCGTTTTACTAGCTGACTGCAGTTCTGATATTGGACGATCCGAAAATACTTCAGTCGGTGGGTTTGTCTCATGTAATGACAATCTTCCTATATCCTCATACGCACCCTCTGACAGTTCACTAATTGCTCGCCGCGAATAAGCTGAAGAATCAGATAGCATCTTAAATCGTTTGAAAGACTCCTCCCATGCAGTACAGCTCTTAATAAGTTCATTTATACTATAGAACTGCCGATCCGTTAAATGGTACTGTAATGCCGGTTTCATATTTGTCATTAAAATCTGAATGAGCTCCTCATCACGATAAGCGGTTCGACACTGCAAGGTAAGAGTCCAAACATGATTGTAAAATTCCAGAAAACTCTCGCCTGCTTGTTGCTTACGCGACTCCACCATTCGCCGAATTTCATAATTGGTTCGTCTGTCCTGAAATCTTTCCACCATAGCTCGCCGCAAATCAAACCAAGACGCATACGGGTTATGTTTCCGGTACGTCCAGTACCACTGTAGAGCTACCTCCCGAAGTATCGTGTGAATTTCGGATAATAAATTTTCTGAAGAAAGTCCCATGGATGATGTTACCGTGTCTAATTGAAACAAAAACATGTCTATTGTGATTCCTGAAGGTGATCCGTTATAACTGATGCCACTGCGAGACAATGGTCGACGGTCAAAGGTATTATTAGATGGATATTGAGACCTATGATCACTAAAAGGAATCCCTGCCCTCTGACTATTTATCGGATTAGGGGGTTCTGTAAAATCCACTGTACTATTAATTGAGGTTGGTGGTAGATTTGCAAAAACTTGGTTAAGAGGGTCAACCTGCTCTAACGATGCGCGCGCCTCAGAGGCATGCGGTGCTCCCACCGAAGTTACTGGAGCTGAACGAGTCAATGGATGTACCTGCTGGTTCTCATTTAGTTGAAAATGTACGTGCGGTGGCTGTGCGGATGGGGTGGATGTTGTGGTACTTGATTTCACGATCTCATCGATAATCGATATAACTTCCTCATTCACTGGTAGATTCTCCGTATCCACTACTTTCACAGCTGCTAACGATGTTATCGATTCATCCCCTGTGGCCTCACCGGTTTTGAATTTTTGAGCCACTTGTAGTAATGACGTGCATGCAGTTAAAAGCTCGCCCATGTTTTCTTTCCCCGTTTTTGACGTAGAGATTCGCCTTAATCGATAATACACATGTGCTAAACGCGCTATACAGGCATCACATTCTAAAATATTCGCACCATCTGTGAATCCAGTTTGTAAAACATCTTGCAATAATTTCAATTTACCAGCGCAAATGTTTATTTCACGTTGCGGTGCCTTAGATGCAGCGGTATGCGGTCGTGATGGAATAGTGTTAGGATCTTTCTGTTCAGCGGCTAAAGCGTTATCCAATTTTTCCAATAATATATGCACTGAACCCCGCAATTGACGTACCTCGCATTCAACCAATAACTCGTCCAACTCCAGATACTGACTTTGTACCTGATATTCCATAACGATTTAAGATATATGTATAAACTAATCAAAAAAAAAATATATATATCAACCCTAACCCCGATTATTAATAAAATAATAAGTATATAAATATGAATAATAAAAAAAAAAATAATATACCCAAACCAAAAAAAATTAAATGCCGATTTTTATCTTAAAAAAAAACAAGTTTATAAAAGAAAAGTATTCGTAAAATATACAATAAATCAAAAGAATAAATGATATGAGAAGCCAAAACAAGTGATTTCCGGAATTCCCCTCGTGCTGAGGAAAACAAAAAAAAATAATAATAAAAAAAAACATGTTCCGTACAAGCCAAGACGTCTCCGACATGAGATAACAAGATAACAAAAGAAAACTATGACTGTTGACTACGTGAGGCACCACTGAGCATCGGGACCATGAACTGCACCCAATCAGACACCACAAGGTGGAAACAATGAGTTCATGATCTCCACGCTCAGGGCGCATGAAACTTAGAAGCGTGCACTCCGAGGGATCTAACAACGTAAACGTTGGAGCCGACCGGAATTGCCTCACTCCTAAGTAGTGCGGACAAAACTAAAAATGAGTCTAATTAACTAAAGGAAAACTTTGCATAAAAATGTAAGACGAAATTCGGACCCATAAGGGAATGAGCCTCCATCACAATCGAACACCACATGATGGAAATGATGGAAACTCATCACCACACGGACCGAATTCGGGAGTGAACATCTACATCTGTACGCACTCTAACAGCCTGAGGCCGGTTACGGAGCAGATGCAGACGACCACCGGACTAAATAAAGCTCTGGCGCGTGCATACATGCGAAATCAAACAGCAAACTCGCTGGATACAGCAATGGATGCATACACCAAGAAGCAAGAAATAATTATAAAAAAAAAAGCAAATACGAAAAAAAAAAAATTTGAAAAATTAAAGCCGTAATTGCTTGGGCGCCACTGTAACGGAATGTGAAGCCAGAGCATCACATTCCATTAACAGAATCATTAGCCAGTGGGTTGACGCGGTTATAGTAGCCGGCTAGGCTTCAGGGCTAGGCGTGGGGTATTGTCAACTCTTGCTAATGCTTGAATAAACCGCTAAAAAATGATGGAAAAGAAATGAAGAATCAAAATCGAAATAAAAACTGGAAACATTTTAAGATAAGGAACACGCTTGGCTTGCTTGGCACGAAATAATAAATCAGAAAGAACCTATCCCACAAGGGAAAAGGACTTACCCTTTTCAAAAGTCCCACCTCTCCGGGCTGGGCGAAAAAGGAAAACTAGTAATTGGGTCATCAGCACGAGGGGAAAAAAATAAGAAAATTCTAGTCCTCACTCATTTTGACTAATCAAACGGTCGACTATTCATTCATCAGCATTTCTCTAGATAACAGTCAACTCGTCAAACAAAATAAACAACAAAAAAAAATTACTAAATAAATCTGAAATGACCTAGCTAATAGTTGATACCATAACCCTATGAAACCATCCAATGCCGATTAAATGAGAACAGAGAGAGTGCGAAGAGCTGTAATAAAAGTTTATATAATAATAATAGCAATATACCATATAATAAAAGTTAAGAAAGAGAAAAGCAAAAAAAAATTAAAATAATTATCAAGAAAAAAAATTAAGGAAAAATTGTTCGGCTTGTTACTTTGAAGTTCTAATGTAAATTTACTGATTATAAACCCGATCGGAATAAACCAATGGAATAATCCTAAAATGTGCGAGTTGAAACAATGACAAAAAAAAAATATAACGGACGAAAAAAAAATCGTTCTATGAATATTACTTTACTGTAAGATCTCAATAATTATGAAAAAAAAACATAAGAAAATAAAAAATATATATATGATAATAAAATACTCAAATGTCTTATCTTCACTGCTAAACTGCTCCTTCACCCATTTATGGTTAATACTTGGTCCATATAAATTGTTGCGATCTTCGGTTTACTTGTCCGTATACTGTATTCAATCCAAGGTTCATCAATATACTCCGTTTTCTCTGTTTTACCGTAGATACTTTAAATTAAGCCATGATTCTCGAAACAACGAAACAATTCACAAGCTCCAATTTTCTTGTTTTCCTGTAGATGCTCCAAATCAAACCACGATTCTCGAAACAAGAAATAATCCGCAACGCTCCAATTTTATTGTTTTACCGTAGATATTCCAAATTCGACCACAACTCTCGAAACAACGCAATAATCCGCAACGCTCCAATCAAACCTCTCCAAAAACCAACAAACACATGAAGGATTCAATTTATCATTTATTAATTATTCAACATATAATAAACTGTCATTACATTGTTTATCGACAGAATACAAAACAAAAATGTCGTTTTTCTTATTTATAAAATTTTCCTTCTGATAAGTTTTAAATTTTCTTTTATATTTTTTTTTTTGTTACATATTTTTACAGTTTATTAATTAATAATTCTTTTATTATACAAGGCACAACAACAAAACTAAACAAATTCCACCAATTTTTAAAGATAACAAGGAATATTTGTTTGTATTTTTTCCCGTTATTTCTTTTCTTATTCATATAGCCAATGCACTTCATAAAAAGAAAAACTGCAAAACTAACTTTTCCTTTTCGAGGAATTAAAAAACTCCACAATTAATTCAAACACTCTTAATTAAGTGTTATTTTTTTTTCTTTTCAGCTTCAAATTACTTATTATTATTTTTTTTTTTTTTCTGGCATGATCAACGCGTTTCAAATTCAAAATTCAACTCCCCAAAAAACTTCTCGACCTTTCAAAAATCGAATCATACCACCAAAAAAAACAATAATAAAAAAAAAAACGCGACAACTATCTACTCGTTTCCATTACCTCTCCCTCACTCTCTCTCTCCTCACCAACACAACTGACACCTATTATCCGATAGCGTAGATAATACCTACAAAGTGACCTGTATTAACATTTTTCTTTGGGTGACCACATTGAATGGATACGAGGCCACCAAACATCGTAACAAGGGTTTAAAGAATAAACATTAAAGCTTGACTATTAATTGGCATGATAAAGGATACGACTGCGATAATTAGAGTGTATGTTTTTTAATCAATTTGATTTCATAGGTAGGTAATTGAATTAGTCTGAATTTGTGATATTTTTTTTATACAATTTTATGCAATTAAATATGTATGAATTATACATTTATTTATTCCGAAACACTAACCTGACTATTTATTGAATTTAAGCAAATCAATTATTTAAATATTTATTGAGATATGAGTCCCGAAATCTGCCATTATACCAGGATATGTTATCTGAATTGCTAGAAAATGTACCATCACCACCAATATATTCTATTGAATCATTTTCGTGATCAATATTTAATTCATCATCTTCGGCCAAATCGGTATCCTCCAAACTTTCATCATCTTCCGTCTAAACACAAGCTATGTAATACAAATACAGCATAATTTTGCACGCTGTGGTTGGATGGTAATGCAACGTTCTATTGCTCGAAAACCTGGATTCTGATGCCTACTTATCGGAATCGAGATTTTACAACTCAAAATCATTTTTCAATTATGTTTCTCGCCTTAATAATCCTCTCGTTATAATTAAATTATTTAGTTCCAGTATCCGGATTGTGGTATGGAACAACCAACCAAGGTTCTAATGGAAACCCAGAATTACTTACCTATTAGAACATTGCTTTGATTTGCAATTGTTGCAAAATTATCGACAAAATAATTTCTTATTTGGGACGTCGCGTCATCCAAATGGCCGAGTCATGTACCGAACCGGGAAACCTAGAATTTGCATACTTAATTCGCATATTCGAATCGCAACATACTAGAACATTCAGACTATGATACCCTTTTCGATTTCTGAACAAATTTCCCCGAAAATAATCATCACCCTCGGGTGGTACAACAATGGCAACTTGGCATCCATCTATCGCACCAAGAACTGCTGACATTCTAAATTTACTAGAAAATCCTTCTCTAGTTTCGGCTTGACCGAGCACATGCTGCACATTCTGTGGAAATTTAATAACGTCCTCTAGTAAATTTGTAGCGATTAAATTAGTCACTTGTTTGACAAATCGGGATACACTTGGCTGTGATAATGCTATCATGCGACAACTTCTAGTTACAACCTTTGTAAGATCCATGACCATAAAAATGGAGAGCACAAAGTAATTTTATTCTAAATAATACGCTTGTTCGTCGAGACATTGGTTCAAGTTTTATTATTAGATACTGTACGTTTTCTTTGTTTAATCTAAATAACTTTTTAAATCGGAGTAGTGGAAGTTGGGTAACTTGCATCGCGAAGGGTGCGTAAGTTGGCTCGATGTTCAATTCTGAGAAATTTATAATTAATGTGTATAATTACTAACATTAGTATATAAATGGTAAGCATTTTTATCCTGTTCAGAAACATAACTCGACATAATCGTTCGTTATTAAAATTCAATAATTTAAAAGACAAATAAATGTGTTATTTTAATTTAACGTATGACACTTTTCAAGTTGTTGACACTTAATTATATTTGGAACAATAAAATTTCATAAAAGCACCTACTTTTTGACTTTTATTTTACATCAAAATAAAATTGAAAACAGCGTAATATAACGTCCCGTGCAAATGAGAGTATGATAAGTGATAATTAAATTGACCAGAATACCAAAACAGCATTTTACATGTTATATACAATAACATCATAACATTTGGTCGCCAGAATACGGGCCATTATCTATTAAAATGTATAAAAATGAAATTTTTTCCACATTTATATAAAACCACTGGTAAAAAAAGACAATTCGTCCCCTCTCGACATCTGAAATAAAAGAAAATCAAGAAAAGCCAACCAAATAAAATCAACGCAATGACCGCACAGAAAACAAAAATTCAAAATAATCTAGCTTGCTTCGCAAATTCAAAATAACAAAATATATATTCGAATTCATAATTTGAACGGATGCAATGAAAGAGATGATTATTCTATTGTTTATAAATTTTAAATTATGTATGTATGTTACAAAAACAACATTTTTTAAAGTTTAGAAATGCCTTAATTTCCAAGAACATTTTTCAATAAGAAATAAATAGTTTCAGACTGATTTTTCAATCAAATAAAATTACGCTTATGAAAATGTTCAAACGACCATGTGGAACAACAATCGAGGATCCTGCGATGTTAGTGGCACTATACGCAGTGAGACCGCCGCCAGTGCGGTTATCGGTGCCGCTGTCGCTTGTTGTGATGATGTGAACTGAGTTTCCGTAGCCTCTGGTGGTATACGGTGCTCCGATGATGTCGGGATCCTTCCGTGCATTGCTTCGTTTAACACCCTCCGAACGGCTACTTCCAGCTCTTGCGATGTGGCGCTACTTGATTCTTGCGTATAAGAGGAGCTTTGAAACGTTGTTCCGGTACACAGACGTGTGGCCTGTGATGAGGTATCGTCGTCCATCGGTAACTCACTATAGGTTTCTTAGCACAACACAATGAATCGCGTTTTAAGACTCGCTGCCTTGATGTTATAATGAACAATAATCAAAAATATGATAACGCAATAAAACAACGCAAGAATTTTTATATTTACATGAACATTTTATTGATACCGATAATACTGAAATAAAATAATGCTTTAACGTTTTTCGGTGACGACTGGGGTGTAGTAACGAATTGCTTTCGACACTACATTCCGATCAATACGTCAACAAAAAATTAACGATCAGAAAAATCTGAAAGTCCCTATACCGAGTGCTGTATATGAGCTGCTAGTAACACAAACGGACACGAGCGATTTTCTGACTCGTTCAACTGGTGTGGCCTATAAATTTGCTGTGGAAAACTTGGCTAACCCACTGGTCCGCCAATTACCCGTCGTTGCTTATAAATTTGCTGTGGAAAACTTGGCTAACCCACTGGTCCGCCAATTACCCGTGGTTGCTTTACCGGAATGCCGTAACCGATACGGCGATTTCTTGTGTAGCTTGAGGCGCCCCCGTCTTCTCGCGGCGGTGTAAAACGTAGGCGGAATCCCGGTTAGTCCGTAGATCCACCCGATCTTTGTGGTTTCCGAACAGCCCGAAGGTCTCGGCTATCGGCGAGCCGTCGTACGGCGTCGGACCAAACGCGCACAAATAAACTCTAAACGCGCACAATAAAATACTAACGTCTTTTATTTTATATGATATTTATTCATAAGGTTGCATTCGAAATTATATATTTTTATTAGCTGCCTGCGCTAATATAACGCTATGTAGGCGCCAGGCGGTATAGCCGGTGCGAAACAGCGGCACTGAATATAATATTAAGTACAGGGGATCGTATTCGAATGTATTCTGGTAGAGTTATGCGTTGTAACATAGCGGTCACCCGGTACTGTAACGAACACCTCGATCGTGATGCGCTCGTTAACAGAATTCTCCATATGACCTTTGTGGTGGCAGCAGCACATTTGCCTGCCAGGTAACAGCGGTTGGGGTGGGTGTTTGCCACCGACCATACGGAGCTTGAAAGTGCTGCAAAATATCGAAATTAACGGATTTTCATATCACACTGGACTATAAATACGATACGGTTTAACAGGAGTAATACGGAACACATAAATAAATAAATAATTGAAAAATATCACAGTCATTTTATCAAAAACTATCACAGTTGTTTTATCACATTTATCAGAAACGCGTGCGCACTATTACTTGTGCTGGTTGTGGTATTTGATGTTTTTACCACACACACATATCCCTCCCTACCAATGCATACCGTATGCTACACTTCTGGTATGCCCCTTGCGCAAATTCGTGCCAAGTTTAATCACTGCATACTAAATCACTTCAACACATCACTTCGATCATTTTTAATCAATCAAAAAAATTCACTTAGTTTATACACATTAACGGATTTCATTGATTCTTAACGCTGCACAATACAAAACAAAATCATCAAGAAAAACGAAAGCAAAGAAAATGAAAATAAGCTAAACCATTCACAATTTTTAGAATTAATAACAATGAATATTTATTTAATATAACAAAAAAACTAACATAATAAATAATTATCAAAACGACGACTAACCGTCAATACATCTTAAGAAACAAAATACATTTTTGAAGAAAAATTAATAACAATTACATAATTTTCGTAAAACCGGTTCACCCCCCCCCCCCCCTTATTTATTTATAATTTTTTTATTTTAAAGGAAATTTGTAAATATGTATTTGGTTTTAACAAAAATATAATAATAAATAATATAAATAAACTTACAACATTTTATTTGTGGTTTAATTACATACAGTACACAATGCTGCACATGTGGTCCAGAATAGCGGCAATCAGATGTTGAGAAAAACTATTTCTTAGTTTACAACAGCAATGACAAAATATCCGACAATGATGACTTGTAAAATTATTATTTTCGCTGCGGCATTAGTTAATGATACATCCTTGGTTCGTATCCCATAAATTTTTACACGAAACTGCAATTTGTATATTTTGTGGTGTTTTATTTGTGACTCAACGTCAATCGGTATTATGATTTTAACGGTACACACAAATATAGCGCTCGAATATTCCAATTCCACAAACTCGATCGTGTTTGGCTTGATGTAGCAAAATGCTAAATAATTGATTTTACACAAAACAGGCAAAACAGAACCACGGCCTGGTATATTATCGCAAGCGTACAAAGCCAATTCGTTCGTATTTATTTTATTTTTTTATGCACTTTTTCTTGCACGACCACTTTTGGTTTTTATCGGACTGTCTCGCGAACTGTTCTCTAATTTTATTATTTTATTAAATTTTAAATTTTTGTTTTTATTTCATTATTAACTTTTTATGTTCACGTCCAAACCAAGAATGATTTTCCTCACCAAAAAAAATCTCATCGTATACTCTGTCATTGCTGCTATAGGAAGATCATAAAATACCGGTATATGACGTAATCACTACTGCAGCACCGTGTACCAGTTTATTGGTTCTTAACTATATAAAAAAAGTAATACATACAAGTTGTATGGTTTAGCAATATTCCCCATTCAGGCGTAATTCTACCGCAATCGCTGACAAAATTAAATAAACATTTGTATTTTTTTCAAATCAAAGAAATTCGTTAAAAATTCAATTTATAATTTTGATTCAGGCATCGTGAAACAAAATAAAAAAACCTAGTAACAACCAAATTGTTACATAGGGAAAGCGATTTTGTGGTTTACAACACTGTCATTACCATTATTATTTTGACAGCCTACATAACTAGTTTGTTTGCCGACGAAAAATTAAACCTTTTCTATTTGTTTTGTGGTTGATTTTTATTTTTATTGATCGAACAGTTTGTGATGTGATGGTGCGTTATGTGTTGCTAATCACCATAGTTGCACCTCTTTCTTCGATATAGTTTGATAAAAAATCCCTATTCACTTCCCTGGAATATACATCTTCCTCCATATTAGCGACCGGAACAGTTTCATCAGTCGTGTCTTCTTCATTTACTAGTGGATAGTTGTTATCAATTAAGCAATTATGTAGCACTGCGCAGGGATGAAATGAATTATCATGGCTGCCATAAAAATTGGCACAATATTAACACTGTAACATCTCTTAATTAGATTGAGAATGAACGGAATACGAAAAAAACTATGGCACGTGGGTACAAATAATATATTGGGGGATTGTAGGGGAGATGATGGCGAGTTAAAATTAAATAAAACAAAAGAAAAATTATAACGGTTTTTTTCGAGAAAAACTCAATTTTATAAAAGAAAAATATTTTTTTTTTTTACTTTAAAGCATCATAGCTCTCAAACGGATGCAGATGCAAGATAACCACTTAAATCTTAATAATAGCGAATACAATTACAATTCAAATAATACTAAGTTGGTTGCTCTCTGATAAATATTTTGGAAGTTACAGTTTAATATATGGATGTACTTCTTTTCTGAACCAAATTTTTTAAACACCCTTTATCTGAAGGGATATCAAAAATCGACCCCCTCCTCCCCATACGATTTTTTTGCTCAGAATGAACCAAGGAATCACCCCTTGACGGATCAGCATCCCAAACCCGGACACCCTGTATATGCCGCAGTCATATGTCGAATTATTTTGTAATGATGTTCTTTAATTTGTGTGATGTTTAAGTGCGATTGTGTAATTGTATCTTCGGAATATTTTATCTAAGATATGGCTGGAGTTTTTGTCGTATTCGATGCCTAAGTATTTCCATTGCCTTCTTCAGTGTGGAACATCGTGGTTAGAAGTTTTTGTTGTATATTGTGTTTTATTTTGGAATTGATACGGTGAATAACATTTGTAGTGAATCATTGTACCGCTATGAGCTTGATTGTCTATAATTCTTCACAGTAGTCTGCTTAGGGCATTGGGATAGTGTTTAGCCTGGTTAAAAGTGGGCCTTGAAAGGTATATTGACGTTTGTTTTTTTTACGAGTTTTGTGAATTTAAAAAACATAATAAAAATAATAATTATACAAAATTGTAATTATTAAAATATTATTATTAATATTAATATGTGTTTAACATTAAGTGTTTGTAAATATTTTATGTATAGTAAACACATTATGTATTTTGAATTGTAAGTGGGCCTTGAATGGTATATCGACGTTTGTTCAAATATAATAAAAATATGAATATATAAATGTAAAATATGGATTGCTCTAAATGCAGCTTGGAATTTTCTAATAACCAGACGATCAGCTGCTCTGGTTTTTGTAGCAAAATTTTCCACTATGGTAGTGTTGAAGTGGCATATAACCTTATGCAGAAATGCTCAAACATTATGTGGTTCTGTTGTGACTACTCGGACCTTATGAAGAATCAGTCATTCCTTAAGGTAATGAGGGACTGCTATTTTAGCGCCAATACTGAAAAGCTGGTGGATGAGATTACCTGTCTCAAATAACATCTTGGCATGATCCTCGATCGTCTGCCTGAGTTGTCATGCACGACTACCACATCGTCTATGCCTTTAAGTTCTCCTGCAAGGTCAACTAAAGATTCAGCTTCATGGATTATATCCGATGAAGAATATAACTCTACTCTCAAGAAAATAACATCTGATAAAATTGTAAAAGGTATACCTAGTTCTGGGTTGCCTGCAATTATACCTATTAGTCCTGCGGTCTTACAACCAGCCATGCAAAAACATCCGGCCTCTACTGGGACCTTTTCTGATGTGGTGACTTCTTCTTTAATGAGTTCCAATGTTGCCGTGCCTGCAGTTGGGAACAAGCATCTTCAAAATCTGGGCACAAAAACTATCTGTGGTACCAGACAATTTTCGGAAAATTTTGGGGTAAAGGTCATTGTACCGACGGTATGGCTACACGTCTCGAAATTTGATCCGGATACGTCTGAAAATGAAATTGCATCCATGACTATGCATAAAAGCTGATGTACGTATTAAGGCTCTAGACCCTAATACTTGGCCAACCGGTGTACATATTCGGGAGTTTTACGAAACAAATTTTCGGTCACCGTTGCCTCCACGGGTGAAGTTTGGAACTACTACTGCTCTTAACAAGTCAACAGAATAAATTATGAGAGCTTAATAAGTAATAAATTGGTCCCAAGTAATAAGAGCTTAATAAGTAGTAATTGGTCCCAGTGTAAGATTTCGGATACCAGCTGTACCAGTCAACTCTCCCGGAATTTAAGTGATGTAGTTTCAGGCAGCATGCTTCCGCCTATAAGTTCCGGACAAACCTCTTTTACCTCGATGTACTACCATAATGCTTCTAGCATTCGAGGTAAAGCTAAATTATTCTTACTTGGCGCGCTGGACAATGATTACGATGTGATCATGATCTGGGAAACATGGCTTACTAAAAGTATAAATTCGGCGGAGTATTTTCCACCTAACTACGTCGTTCACAGGAATGATCGACATGATTTTTGTACTAGCCTGAAAGGGGAGGTGTGTTGATCGCTGTTAAATGTTTGATTTTTAACAATGAATATTATCTTGGAATTATTAATTTTATCGATTCTGCTGTTGAGCAGAGAACTCATTGGTTCGAGTTGGTGAACAACTAATTGTTACTGGTGGCTTCAATCTTCTTGATATTACTTGAATTGATGTTGATGGAGTTTTCACGGCCTCTTCCATCGACCAAAAAGGATTAGCAGCCACTGATTATTTTGCTAGCACAGCATTGATGCAGGTGAACCGAATAAGCAATTTCTTTAAACAAATTTCTTATTGATTCGGACTGAGTATTTCTAGAACGGGGAGGAGACTTGAACGATAGGTTTTTTTATTCAACGAGCTTCTCAAGTCTGGTATTGAGTGAGAAACGAACCTCGGTATCGGGAGCCATGGTATAATAAACAACTAATTCGTATTGAAAAACGCCGTAAAAAGTTACATACTTTATATAAGTTACACGGTGTTAAGTTTTATCCTAGTTTCAACACTGCTCGTAGGGAGTTTAAAACGTTAAACTGGTTTCTTTACAATAACTATATTTTGCAAATCGAAGATGAATTAATTTCCCATCCTAAGAAATTCTGGAATTTCATAAATGATAAAAGGAAGGTTGCTGGGTTTCCTATCCCACCGATTTTTCGGAACTCTTTTGCCAGTTAGCCTTCTGATATATCCAATTTGTTTGCCAATATTCTCGATTCTGTCTATGAAGATCCTGCGGTATCATGTAACAAGCATTTAACTAACCGCGGTCTTTCTGATTTAATCTTTTTAAAATTTGCGGAAGCAGAAGTCTATGATGATTTATCTCCACTTGAAGTTGATAAGGGGATAGGACAGGATGGCTTTCCACCCAACCCTATTAAGAATTGCGCAGTGAGTCTAGTCCCTCCACTGACTATTTTTTTTAATAATAGCCTACGTACTGAGATTTTTCCCGATCTGTGAAAATTATCTTTCATCCGTCCGATTTTCAAATCTGACAAAAGAAGTGAAGTCAGCAACTATCGCGGAATCGCAATTCTTTCTGCTATACCAAAACTACTCGAATTCAAGGTACAGAAATTTTCGCTTTTGCATGTAAAAAGGTTTATTTCTTCGGCTCAGCAAGGATTTTATCCTGGTAGGTGTACGGTGACTAATCTAGTCTCTTTTTGTGGACATTTATACAGGGTAATTTTTTTAACCTGATACACTCAAATATCTCGTAAAATAAGCACTCTACAAAAAAAATGGTACAGATCAAAATTTAAGTATTCCGCGGGGGAAATACATTAGTGAAATTAGTACCCCTCCCCCTCCTTGTAGGTGGGGTGGTGGGTAACTTTGAAAGTAAAATAGGAACCCCTATTTTTTATTGCAGATTCGGATTCTACGGCTAAAAATACGTACGATTTAACTGAAACATTTTTTTCGATTTATAATAGATGGCGCTGTAATTGACGATATTCGTTTTTTTTTATTTCTCCTACTGATAGCCTACGCAAACGATTCTGCAATACATCTGCAATAAAAATACCATGGTTTCGTTGTAAATACTCGAAGTTAGTCTTAAACAATTTGTATTTATTAAATTTTCAATTAATGAAAAATGGCTTGTCATTATCGTAACCCAGGAACATGCGATTAAATCGGCCTTCAAATTAATGAAATTGTTTGTGATTTGTCCAGTAACAGTCACCGAAGGAAATAATGAAATTGATGTATTGGCTGCAGTAGCTCCTAGTCTTCATATTTGGACACGAGATATAGCTAGCGATTCCGGATTGTCCCAAACCAGTGTTTGGAAAATTTTAAAACGCCATAAGTATCATCTGTATCATGTGTCTTTACACCAAGATTTTCATGGCGTTGATTTCTAAAATCGAGTAACTTTTTGTCAGTGGGCATGTGAACAAATACAGCAAAACCCAAATTTTTTTCGTTACGTATTGTTCTCCGACGAGTCGTCTTTTACAAACCATGGAACGGTTAATCCTCACAACATGCATTACTGGAGTGTTAAAAATCAGCAATGGCTTCGCCAAGTTGAACATCAGCGTCCTTGGACTGTCAATGTGTGGTGTGGAATAATTGGCAACAAACTCATCGGCCCCCACATTATTGAAGGCAACTTGAATCATCAAATGTACCGAGATATTTTGGAAAATGAACTGCCAACATTATTTGAAGACTTGAGCTTAGAAGTGCGACGGAACATGTGGTTCATCATGATGGTTGTCCCGCACACAATTCGTTGGTAGCACGTGTAGTACTTGAACGTAATTTCAATGTTCGCTGGAACGAGAGAGCTGGTCCGGTAAATTGGCCTGCCAGATCATCAGATCTTACTTCGCTAGATTTCTTTTTGTAGGGCTATCTCAAAGACCAAGTTTACAAACAAAAACCAACAACACGTGAGATATTATTGAGCGAATCAGAAATGTTTGTGCTAAAATTCAAGCAGACACACTTCTTAGTTGTGTACAGTCATTTGAAATGCGGATTAATAAGTGCATTGAAGTCGAAGGCCATCATTAAGTGCCAAAGGGCACTTAATTTAATTGAAAGATGATGGATGAGGCGATGGGACTCATGTAAATCAAGCATCCTTTTCCCAGTTATTCGAAATTTGCAAAATGAATTAATTGTTTAAGACTAACTTCGTGTATTTACAACGAAACCATTGTATTTTTATTGCAGATGTATTACAGAATCGTTTGCATAGGTTCTCAGTAGGTGAAATCGAAAAAATTGAATATCGTCAATTACAGCGCCATCTATCGTGAATCGAAAAAATGTTTCAGTTAAATCCTACGTATTTTTAGCCGTAGAATCCGAGTCTGCAATAAAAAATAAGGGTTTCTGTTTTAGTTTAAAAGTTACCTCCCGTCCCACCTACATGGACGTGGAGGGGTACTAATTTTAACACTAATGTATTTCCCCCGCAGATAATTAAATTTTGATCTTAACCATTTATTTCGTAGAGTGCTTATTTTCCGAGATATTTGAGTGTATCAGGTTAAAAAAATCACCCGGTATAGTAGACTAGAAGTAGAACATAGGAAACAAGTAGTTGTAGTATACGCCGATTTTTCAAAGCCGTTCAATAAAATTGACCATTCGATTCTTATCGATAAGCTGCATTAACTAGATTGTCAGTTCATCCCTATTAAGTCGGTTAAAAAATATACATTTATGTACAATTGAATCCACTTACATACATATATCCCAAACTCCCATTGAAAAGAAATCTAATTGATAATATTCCGCTCCAATAGTTCTGTGCAAATTTTTCAGTTTCATTTATTCTTTGAAATTTAAATAGGTTTACTCTATTGACGATTGGAGCATCACGGATTCCACCTAGTGGAATATTTTTAAACTGAGCTACCTGATAATTTGACGTTCGAAATTGTTGTAAATAATTCCATTTTTGATCTGTAAACACAATTTTTACTTACCGGATTGCTAATAATTGTAAATAATTCCAATTTTGGACTATAAAAACAATTTTTAATTACCGCAATGCTAAATTTTCTTTCGTCGCATTTGTGACAAATGTCATTTTATCAGGTGCATCATTTTAACTATTGTCCTCGAGAGGCGCTTTCTTTACTTTTACAATCGTCAATAGGTTTTCTTTTTTCTAATTCTAGGAATAAATGATACTCCTTTTGATGCTTCGACGTACCTATATCCTACATTAGGTTTTGTGTTTCTTCGTAAAAGGCTTGTATCCGATATGTTAATATCTTGTGGAGTTGGGTTGTCTAAGACTTCCTGGTATGATATTGTACGCCTAAAACGAAATTAAAATTTGTTAAAAGATATAAAATATTAAGCAACTGTTATTAATTAATAAAATTAAACAAGTTTCGATTTGTACAGTACTTTTAACCGACAAACCGCTTTTCTTGGCTTAAACCGTCTCCACCAATTAAATCCAAAATCATAATTTATGTATTTTGCCGTTTAAAATAATCGAAATGCCTGATTTTCGCATCCTATTTATACTGGATACCTCAATATGCCTCTTCTCCTCGGCGGCTTTAGTTTTAACATTTTTATTTTTAACAATTTGGGGACAATAATTCATTCTTAAAAAAGAATCCTTGATTGTACCGACAATTTGAAGAATTTGAAACGTACACATAAAATCTCTCCAACACTGCATCCATTGCGTTCAAAGTATTTTGGTTTTGGTAAAAGGGACTAAAGTTTTTGTTTTAACGTAGGACTCATTTTACCAGAACCTAAATACATAATATATTATGTTAATGCTCTGTTGAAAATTTTTTGTTAAATGTTGGTATTTCTAAACTATTTTTGTAGACATCGTTTAGCACTATTTACGAGCTGGAAAAATATAACTGTGTTCGAAGAATGTTAGTTACCTGCTGAGCGGATGTACTTAGCATAATCTACGTAAGAAATTAAATTTGTTTTTATTTTTCTGAACCTGTTGCGCTAGAATTTGTTTATAATTGAAATACATAGTTTATCTTACAATAATGTACAACTATTTTTTTCGAATAACAATTGGTGCTTTCAGATCCACCAATTGTTGACTGTCTTTGTGAATTTCCTTTTAGCATCATTTTTCTCATCCGTAAATTTTTAATGCCGACACCATGCGTAAGCTCAGAATGCCCAACGTATTGTAAGCAATATGGATATCGTAAAAATGTTCATCGTACGTATGATTTATCAAAAAAAACTTTAACAAAAAGCAGCACAAAGACCAATTTCCGCATAGTACTATTTTAACAGTGTTTGGTACTCTGCAGATAGATAAATATAGTACATGACATAATAAGTAATTAGGATTTACACGCACGCAAAGCAAATTATAATCCAATGCGATAAATTAAATGGATAACCAAAAAATTCTTTAACATATCCGAATAAATGCAAACACACACAATATATAATAATTTCCAAACCATTAAGCTCGAATTTTCCAACTGTAATAATATTATAACAGAGTTTCCATCCCCCCATAAAAAAGTGTTTCATTAAAACCGATATGATTTATCACTATCCGGTGGCCGGTGTCTTGTGGTTAACTAACAGCAGCTAGTGTAGCTGTACGAGATATTAAGCTATAAACAAAAAAAAAATTCTCTATATAAATAAAATCCCAAAAATATACAACTCAGGATAAAAAAATTGCTGCCGTTCTGCGCAAATAACGCGGGAGGAGAACTATATTCAGCAAATCGAGTCGTTTTTATATTCCCCTCGCACACCCGTTTATTTATAAGAATTTATTTTGTGAATGCTCATTTAGTGATTGTTCGATTTGCAAGTAGAGTGGACGTAACTGATAAGATTTCATTTGCAAATATTTCAATTCGAATGAAATCGTTTGATGTGAATTGTATGCTTTATTTATACTCGCGTATTTGTCATAAAATTTTAGTCACGAAACATTTAGGTCGTATATGGTACATGTGGTTGTTAAATCAACAATTAATTTATGTTGAAAATAAAAACTGGTTTCTCGATGAGTATCGTAAATTTGTATAGGTAAACAAAAAATCAACTGTTAGATGCTAGATAAGGTAGATTTGGTTTCGAATTTTAATAGTTATGATTGATTAGGTAAACAATACAAACTAAGATTTAATTACATGAAAATATGAAGTTTATTTTGTTCGTTCAAATTACGACCCTTATTTTTAATTGATTGCTGCGATAAAATTTAAATTGAAACCATATTTACACTGCACAGTAAATACATTACCACTAAACAGACAAAATCTGTACATTCCATTGTACAAGGTGTTCGATTTAAAACGTGACTAGCTATATCTATTTTTGGTAAATCAAAACGGAAATTCATTTTAACAAAAGAACCAAACTAAGGAGTATACTACAGGGAAATCCGAACGATCATGTCTGACAGTTATCGTTTTACGTTATTCGGATTTGTACGAGAGAAGGAGAAATTATGTCATAAACACCGCACGGTAATATCATTGAGCCAATTTTAGCAAATTTGTCTTTCAGCAGGCAGGCTGTTAAATTATTGTCAAACTAAAAAAATGTATGACATTTTGTCAAATGAACGGTGAATGCTTTGAATTGCTCCTTCATAAATCCCATATTTTAATTATTATAAAATAGACGTCGATAGATATTTTTATAATAGGAATATAATTTCCAGTAGAGTGGAAGACGGCTCTAATATGTCCACTTCATAAAAAGGGAGATCGATTAAACTGCAACAACTATCGCGGTATAGCTTTGCTGAACACGGGCTACAAGGTTTTGGCTAACGTAGTCGCAGCAAAGTTATCAACTTATAGCGAGAGGATCTTGGGTGATTATCAATGTGGTTTTCGGCCAAATAGATCAACGACCGATCAAACTTTCACGCTGAGGATTGTGCTGGAGAAATGCTATGAAAAGGACATCCCTGTACACAGTCTATTCATAGATTTTCAACAGGCGTATGACAGCATTAAGAGGAACACGTTATGGAACGTATTGTCCTATCTGGGCATACCGTCAAAATTGGTTTCAATGTGCCAGCTTTTAATGGATGGCTCAATATGTAAGGTGCTAATAGAAGGCAAAATTTCGGATGCCTTCGAGATAACATCTGGAGTGCGGCAAGGAGACCCAATAGCTCAAACTCTATTCAATCTATCATTAGAGTATGTCATTCGTCAGCTTAATATAGCCCAGCGTAGCTGCCTGTATTATAAATCAACCCAGCTATTAGCATACGCTGACGATATTTGCATTCTGGGTCGCAACATCATCTCTCTGAAAGAGGTCCTCCTCCCGTCGGAATTAACAGCCCAACAAATAGGCCTTCAGATCAATGAAGCGAAGACCAAATACATGGTGATCGCGAGAAGGCAGACTCGTGGGGACTTCATTTCAGGAGATACTCAATATGAAAAGGTGAATGAGTTTAAATACCTAGGATCACTGATCACTGAGCAAAACTCCGTTTCTGTGGACATTTCATCGAGGATCGCAGCAGGCTACCGAGCATTTTACGCCAATATCAAAATTTTCAAGTCTCCTCATATATCGCGCAAAATAAAATTGGACATCTACAAGGCGCTGATAAGACCAGTTGTCACCTTTGGTTGCGAGTCTTGGACACTAACAGCGCAAAACATCCAGAAAATCGCTGTAACTGAGCGTAAGATGATAAGAAGAATTCTCGGTCCCATTAAAGAGGGAGCCACGTACAGAATGCGAATGAATCACGAGATCAGAAATGATCTCGATAAAGTCGACATCATAGGATTCATAAAATCGTCAAGGCTGAGATGGCTTGGGCACGTACTACGTTCACAAAATCGGACCACTAAACAGGCCTTGGAGTCGGCACCAACGAAAGTAGGACCTCGTGGGAGACCACCTACCCGATGGATGGACGACGTTGAGAGGGACCTGTACACACTCGGTCACCGTGCCTGGCGTTCTCTTGTGGCGGATCGGATTATTTGGAGGAGCATCGTTGAGGCGGCCAAATCCCTTCATGGGATGTAGCGCCAGCGGAAGAAGAAGAAAATATAATTTCTAAATGAAAAAGAAATCAGCTAATTGAAGATGAAGCTGTAAATTCGCTCAGAATATTTATGAATGTGTACACCAAATTCGAACAATCATGTTAATTTCTTTATCCTTAAACATGTCAACTTCGAATTTTTATAGAATTTTTAATTGTTACTGAAATTGCAAATTAATTAAGGTGTAGCAGAATTTTAAAGTCACTAAAATAAAATTAGATTAAAGTGAAAAAATAATTTGCTAACCTTTATTAAAGAAATTCATGTCAAATTATTTTTACCGTCATCTCTATCACAAACGAAAATTTTCCTACGAGAAATTACCCGGTTGAACGACGCGAATTATAAATTATCAATTTTCAATTGTATTCAGTTTTATTTATTTAATGTTGTTGTGCTTTATAAATAAGCAACATACTTTTTTTTAAGAACGCCAGACATAAATATTTTTAGTTTGTGTTTGGAATTATTGAACAATATAAATCGATGGTTACAAGGAATACTGCTTAAGTCAAATTTGATAAATTTTCTAGAAAACAGTTCAATATTAAATTCATTTTTCCCTTATGTCGACTAAAGCTACTACGGCTGACGACCAAATGTTTTGGTCTTTATGGCATTATCACTTAGCTCAAATTTAGTGAAGTGAGAGCAGAGAAAGAAAACTTTAAATATTTAAAATAATTTTCGTCTTAAGTTGACTTAAGCGACTATTCCTTATGACCATAGAAATGTAAGTGGAGCGTTTCTCTTGGTGATGACGATGATGATTAATAGCAAATATAATATGCATTTTCTCTTTAATAAAATTCATTTCGGTAATACGGTGTATTTCTTTTGCGAATAGATTAAAACATTGCCAATATTTATGTTATTGGGTGTTATCAGAAAAATACAATATCAGGGGATTTGATACTGTAATGCTAAGCCGAACTATGTAAAACTTTGGGGGAATAGGGTGGGTTTGCCAAATAGAAGAGAAGCCGCCTACCTAGCTCAAATCCTCGTAAAAGAGACAGTAACAGTTTTGTTTGGATTGACACTGAGTTTTTCCTTTCCAAAGATGATCTTATCAAACTTGCCTCTAATTATGATAGCCGCATCATCCGCATAGCCCGGGACATCAAACCCATGGCTACTCAGAAGGACCAGTAGTTTATCAATAACCGATGACCATACAAGAGGAGACAATACACCTCTTTGGGGATAGCCCTTTACTGCCCTGATGGTTACTGACTCGCCACGTAATCTGGCTGTTATCTCGCGATGTTCCAGCATTGAGCGGATCCACTTACATAATTGTAGAAAGCGGAATCCCCTTCTCCATTGCTGCTCTCTCTATCGATCCATAGGAGGTGTTATCAAAAGCCCCCTCAATGTCCACAAAGGCACAAAGGGCAATTTCCTTATACGCCACCGCTCTTTCAATCCTTGTGACTAGACCACTAAGAGCCATCACAGTGGATTTACCAGTTTGATAAGCAAACTGATCCCGATGCAGCGGATTATTAACAAGGACTTCACATCTTATTTGATGATCCAAGATTTTTTCCATCGTCTTCAATAGAAACGATGTGAGGCTAATTGGCCGATACGCCTTGGGCTGGGTGTCCAAACGACTCCCTCCCTTTGGTATAAAGATCACATTTACTTTCCTCCATAGCTTCGGAATATAGTTAAAAGCATAACTTGCCCAAAACATCTGGATCAAGCTGGGGAGTATTTTCTCAATACCTTTTTGGAGTAAAGCAGGAAAAATACCATCCCCTCCAGCGGATTTAAAAGGTTTGAAAGAGCCAATAGCCTATCTCACCTTGTTGGGTGTGCAAAGATTCCCAGAGAGACTCCAAATCCTACTGTGAGGTGCATAGGCTACCCCAACCAGTTAGTCTGCTCAAATCTTTGTTAAATATATTTGGGTATTTAAAAGAATCTAACGTGACTTTGACGGACTACAAGAAGTCCTCGTCAATCACTTGTGTTAAAATATTCAGACGACTTTATTTCAAAATTTCTAGATACAATTTTTTTGTAAGTCACACAGAATATAACCGAAACCTCAATGAATCTAGCCGTATACGACAAGTGGATTGAGTTAGATGATACCTTTTCTGAATTGAAAGAAATCAACGCAGAAATTCCACAGTGCAGTGTATTAGGGCCGGTTTTATACCTACTGTACACTTATGATCTTCCTGCATTAGAAAACAACACAGTGGCGACTTTTGCAGATGGCACGGCGATCTTAGCTGTTGGCAAAAGTAATGAAGAATCAACACAGAAGTTACAATCAGCAATAACTAAAATTTATAAATGGGCAAAAAGATGGTAAATAAAACTAAATGAACATCAACTTTACAAACAGGCGATGCGAATATATCCCGATTACCATAAATAGTCAAGAAGAAAAATGAAGAACTAAGACTTAAATGCAGAAAGATGTATTGCCTGATGGGAAGGAACTCTTTTTTATCAACATACAACAAGCTTCTACTTTATAAGCAAATATTGAAACCGGTTTAGTAGACTTATGGTATTCAACTTTGGGGTTGTATGAAACAGAGCAACGTAAATATCATCCAACCTCTCCGAGAGAGAGTAAGAGTGTATCATCCAAAGTTTTCAGAATATGGTATTAAGGGACATCGTTGATCCACCTTGGTATGTCAGGACAATGACCTCCATAGGGGCCTTAAAGTAAACCTCATCGTAAGTGAAATTGAGGAAAAAAAGCGGAGACATGAAGAAAGGCTCCGGCAACATGTGAACATTAAGGCAACTCAGCTCCTAAGCAACACGAATTCAGTACGCAGACCTAAAAGAGCCAAACCTTTTGAGCTTAGCATTGTGCTGATCTAAAATCCACTACAAAGATGTGGTTTGCTCAATTTACCAGACACTAGGGAACGCTAATGGGAAGAAGCCATAGACTAATATAAGTTAGTAAATTAGTCAGAAACAAATTGCTCATTAGTCCAGGAGACTAGATTGAAAATACATAAAATAAATAAATAAAATGTATTTTTAATAAAAAAAAAATATTCAATCGATGGAAATAATAGTTCACCGGATTGCCGTATTACATCTACGAAGTTTTGGTTATTTGATTGATCTGGCAGCAAATTTCGTGCACAGAACTTAGTCTTCGAAAAAACTTTTTCAGGATTTATCATGGAGGAGTAAGCCGGGAAAAAACAAGCATGTGACCTGACTGGTCTACAATTTCACGCACTTGCTGTATCTTGTGAATTTTCGTGTTGTCTAGCACTAACCACCATGTATTTGTGATGGATTCACTTTCCAATTTATCAAATAATTCTTGAAGAAATTAACATAAAAACATTTGACTTAACACAAGAATGTTCAATTATTTTATGAAAAATAATTTCATTTACGTTCATTGTAGCAATAAGGGACACATTTCGCTCGCTTATCAAATGTAGGTTTTTGTCTCCTGTTCACTACAATCCATGGAAGAGCACGTTTAATTCAAAAACATTTCAATTATAAGTTCAAAACCATTATATTTTATAATTTATTAATTTTTAAAATGATTTAGTACAAAGTTTTTAAAATTAATTTTTAACATCAAAATCTATTTCTAAACTTATAAAATAAATTTAATAAAGGAAAACCACATTTTTCAACTTATATTCAATATTTAAATGGATATTTAATAAATCAGTTTTATGTTCAATTAATTTAAATAACTTTTGAATCAATTTTTACAGAGTTCACAAAAAAATTTGGTTTTCAGGTCGAACTTCTCTACTATTATGTGTACCGAATGAAATTTGTGATTTGTACATGAAGAATTAAAACTAAACGGCAATATATAATCATTATTTTTCTGTACTTGTTCTATTGCACATATTGTACAGTTTTTAAATAATCGTATTCATTCAAACTTTTTGTTCATTTTACGGCGAACATTCACCTTTTCATAATCCCATTTATTATGTATGGATGTGATCTTAAGCCGCATTGGCAAACTGTTTGCCAAACCATATGTTTTTTTGCCAAATTTTTCAACAGCTATGGTAGTAATTGCTCCGTCCAGTTCTTTACCTTTCTTTTTGATGTAATATTGGGGACCTGGAAGTGTCGAGAAATCCATTTTGACGTAGGTCTCGTCGTTCATTACGAAACAAGAATCTTTTCTTTCGTTCAACCATTTGTTGTGTTTCTTTGCTCGATCGATCCCTCTATTAAATAGTTCAACACTTCTTTTGGGGATTTTTGACTTCTTGTATGTCCGTAGATTATTTCTGGTTTTAGCTCGTTCCACAATCGATTTGGTTGTTTTGGTTTTTCTGGCCAAATCTCGCACAGACATCGAGGGATGTTTCGAAATGTCTCTTACAATTTTCTGATCCAACATTTTATTTGGAGCACCTGATTTTTCTCCGGATCCAGGCTTGCGTGATACAGAAAGATTGATTTGAAATTTTTTTTTACATTTGTTACCGTATTACTGGTAACACCGGCCAATTTATCAATTTTTTTATTGGTATACTCGGGATGATCATTGCATAATCTAATTATTAAATCACATTTTTCTCCTTATGATGCGTCCATTTCGAAACAAATAAAACAAATGCCCAATTTGACGTTTATTCGTTTTTTTAAATTGTTTTTCTACAAAATAACGGTACCAGTTTTTTTCTTTTGCGTAGTAACCTATGAGATAATATAAATTTGGGAATCACAAATTTCATTCGGTACACATAATATTATATTTATTTCATCTTCATGGAAATATCTATGGCAAATTGAACATCGAATTGAATTTCCGAATAAATTTACATTTTCACCACAGAGTAAACAAATATGCCTCATATCGGAACTATTTTTTTAAAATTTCCGACTGGAACTGTAGCCTTGTGGCTTCTAAATCTATTTTAAATTTTACATCAATTTCGTTATTATTTAAAAATGACTTAGCATGTAGTATAGTAAATACACCACAATCAGAATTACCGATCTGTTTGTAACATTTTTTTGGGAAAAATTTTGTTTTTAATTTTAAAGGAATTAAGTTTGTTACATGAGTCTTATTATATGCATTGAAAAACTGTTGAAATTTTTCGTAATATTTTTCATATTAATGCACAATATCATTTTTATCATCTCTTGAAAATTTCGCGGAATCATATATTAGAAATTCTTTTTCTATTATTTTGATTACCACTAAAAAGAAATGTCTTGCTCTTTGATTAAATATGGGAAATAATATTATCGGTTTGGATATTTTAAAATCCTTCGCAAAACTAACGTAATCTTGATCCAATGAATAAAGTAAAATTGATCCAAAATCAATTGATATTAAATCACAATAATTGTTTTCTCTCTTTCTTAGTTCTATTTGGAATATTACATCAATCATTGTATTTTCTACCCAAGTATTAAAATTTAAGCTACAAAAGCTTTCGTCCTTTATTTTCACATCATCAATGATTGCAACAACATAATTTTTTGGAACATTATTATTTAAAATTTTTTTTGATAAAATTTGGGATCTTTTAACAAATTGTTACTAAATTTACTATTTTCTACATCATTATCATCACCAATTTCAGTTTCATCCGACCCTTGCGTTAATACTTCCAGATTAAAAATGTTTTCGGTCAACATTGTATCCACTTGCTTCTGGAATTCCATTTTTTTTGTAGTTGATCTCGGTAATTGGTAAATTCTAGCTTTGGAAAAATGTCTCATATGCTTAATTTGCCTTTGCTTTTTATAAACATCCACTGTATCTGAAATACCTGGATCAAGAGGACCATATTGTTCGAATTTTTTATTTGTAAGACATTTTTTTGGAAATTGTTCTTCTAATTTCATAATTTTTTTTTCTATATTTTCATGGGAATATTTTAAAAATTTTCCTATTTTAATCGGTGGTTTTCCAAGTTTCACCGCAGTTTTAAAATAGAGGTTGTGTTTTATACTCCCAAAATAACTTTCAACGGGTGCGTTATTAAAATGATATTCGTCGATGGTTTGATGATAATGGTCAGGTTTGGGGTAAATTATGGCAACAGGTGAAAATAGAGGTAAAAACGGTATAAAATCTTTTAAAATTTCTTTAATAATTTGTGGTCTAAAAAAAATATTTGGTGTTTCATCTACTATTTCGGTAACATTTAAGCAGCTATTAGAATCTTGAATAATTAACTCATTATGAATATCTAAATAAAACAGACTTTTTCTATAAATCGCGTTATCAGTTTTCTTGTTACACACTTCATCTTCAACATAATTTAAAACTTCGTTAGTCATTTCATTAAATAACGATAAGTTAGGTTCATCTTCGTAATTTGGTTCATGATAATTAGTATTTGAAATTATAATATCGAAATCGATAAGTATTATTTCTGCCAATATAGCTAACATTTCATTAAATAATTTATTCATTAATACTAAAATATTTTTAATATTGTCATAATTTGTTTCATGCATTATATAATCAAAGTAGCCCAAAATTTTATTTCTTATACTTTTGTCATAGACATTCATACTAGATTTCTCATTTCATTATAACGAAAGGAAAAAACAAAACTTCTGATAACTTCAATGTTATCGTTGTGTTGTGTATTTTATAAGGCAATTATTTTAGAATGCGTTGCAAATATAATACGTATATGCAATACACCGATAACATTTAAATGGAAAATTTTCATTTTTTTTTTTGTGTTTTTTAGTCAAATGAGAAATCTATTATGATTGTCTATGCTTTTGTCGTCAATTTGTGTACTAAAATGCTTTTTAATAACACGCGAAAGATTTTTCTTTAAATGCGAATAACATAAATAGATTTGTACATATTTTTAAATTTGTTTGTTTTTTTATTTTTCATTAATTCAAACATATCATTGATATATTCGATAAATTCTACATTATTCCATCCTAATGAAATAGCGTTTAAATTAGCTCGACTAAAATCAGAAACTACATGCTTAAAAATAGGCCAATTAATATTAAAATGTTTTTCTAATTCATTCCTATAAAATTGTAAAAAATATCTTAAATGGAATGAATTTTGTATAGTACTGAGCATTTCCATAAATGGGAAGTTATCGCCTGTTCTTTTATCACCATTTTTTAAATTTATCACTCCAACTGTATAGCAAATAGGATTATCACATAATTGAAGTTTCCTTACAACACCAAAGGTTGAGTCAATGTGTACACACAAACTTTCATAGGTTTTTTCAAGATTGACAATCAATTTTAGGTAAATTCGGTAAAATACCGAAAAAGGATTTTTCATTAAACAATGCAGGTGATTGGATTTATTAGATTTGATAAACAAATCTTCAAAATCATCAGGATGATCGTCAGCATCTGATAATGCCTCAGATCTTACTTTATTTAAGACACTAATGCTTTTGTATTCTCCCAAATTTCCCTGCGCTTTTAGCGACAGATCTGTATGTTCCAAGAGATTCTGTCGATAATCTTCAGCATAAGAAGTTTTTAGGGTCTCTTTGCTTTTCTCCTCTTTTCGCCTTTTAAACGGTACGTCAATACTTCACTATGGTTTATGTCGCCTCCTGAATGTTTCACAAAAAAAAACTTGATTGTCTTCCTTATTAAAATAACACAATAATTTATAAACCCTTGGTCAAAGAGGTTGCGCGCACTTCTTTGAATATATGGTAATACCAGTTTTATTTTGCTTGGCACTAGCGCAATTAATTAAGCAGGGATATAATGTCATAAATTTTTCTCTGATTATATCCATATAGTCATTTATGAATTTTTTGCTTTTTATGTCATAAATTTTAGTAAACTCTTCCTTAGAAAAATTTATTGACAAATCATATTGGATACACTGATTTTTTCCCAAATTATTTTGTTTTTTAATAATTTTATTATTTTCTACTTCAAAATCGGAATCATTACTGTCGTTTGTCACGGCATTTTCATTTCTTGACTGTTCTAATAGTTCTACTTCATGCTGGGGTTGAATAATTTCAATTGAAATTATTTCAATTTTTTTTTCTGGTGGAATGTTTATGCTCAGGTTGTGAGTAGAATATTTTTCTGGTGCTTTAACGTTTTGTTTTAAGATTTGCTCATCGTACTCTATATATTTTTCTTTTAATCCTCTGTACCATTTCATATAAATGGTACTACGATTTCTTTGAGAATTTTTAATTTTGATATGACTACAAAATTCCTCCATAAATTTTGACTCTCTGGATTTGGAAATTTTTATTTTCGATGTATCACCTTTTAATAAAAATTTAATGACCGCAAGAATTTTGCTGTTTTTCAGTTTTTCCGCGGTTTTTAAAATTCGTGGAGCATCTGATTTATATGCAGAAGCCATATTTATTTTAAATATTTCAATTACCTTTTTTGTCTCTGTTGTTTGCTTTTAGTATTAAGATACTAACTCGTTTAATTTTTGACAACTTCACAGTATATACTCACTATTATATAATTTACTACTTAATAGTTTTTATTCAAAACACTAATATATAATACCACTTTACAGTTTGGATTCATTAACTAAACTTAGTCACAATAATATTCACGAATTTAGCACTCTTGTTCTGTATCACAAATTATCACAAATATAATCACTATTTTCACTAGAATTGCATTACAACTTTACAGTTTGTATTCACTAGGGTATAATGCAACTTTACAACTTTATAGTTTGTATTCAATAAATAATCACTAATATCAGTCTTATTATGTATCACAAATATAATCACTTTCACTTAGAATAATATCACAACTTTATAACTTAATCACAATAACAACCACTGGTTTAACACACTTCTTTATCACATCAATTAACGCACGATTTGAAAACTTACACTAAAAAACGCCAGTATTTATAGGAAGGAACTGCTTTTGTGTTATCAAAATAATTAAAGGAAAGAAAAATGGTCTATCCGACTCTTCGAACGACACTTTTCCCTCAAGACAACATCTAATAAACATTTATTTATACGTCACTAAACTAACTATTAACGATTAGCAATAATTTTTCGTTATTTGAAGTAGCTACAATCCAGAAATGGTAGAAAAATCAATTCATTGTAGACTTACAATTTTAAAAACAGGTAAATACAGGACGGATAAGAAATTCTTTTAGTCATTGTTTTGGAGTCCTGGTAATCTAATCCATCGAGAAAATGTGAAAATCTAGAACAATTTTTTTTTCGTGATTACAATACTTACCCATTATAATTTTGGTATAATGGGAAAACAAAATTATAAAATTGCACTTCATCAAATAGAATGAATATAGAAAAATTAGGATACATAGGCTATAAAACAATAAAAACAACAATTATAGAAATCAGGGACAGAAAACAAAATATTTTTCCCCTAATAATTAAGTTTTTGATCACACCAAGTAATACAATATTCAAGGTATGTAGTACCCGAAAGAATTATTTTTCATAAAATAGGCGGATTTACTTATTTGAAATATTCTACATATTTTAAACTCATTTTGAAACTTTTGTATGAGTATCTAGTTTATGGAAAACCCCAATTATATTTCTAGGGCTTTTATTTTAATCGTATATACACGCGCCAAGAGTATGCGCGCATCTTTTGGGTCCACCTATGTACATTTTTACGAATTTTTAAAATTTCATTTGTTTTATTGGTGCAATAAATGGTTTAGAAATAAGGGTATACAGATCGACAATTTTAGATTTTGAGGATTTTTGTCCTGAAACCTAAAAGTGATATTTCATTAATGGAAAATTTTACTTTTCAAGAATACGAACAAGTATTTATACGGTCACATAATTTGTATAAAATTTATTTTGATTAATATGTTTTTTAATATAACTAATTTCATTGCAAAAGTAATTTTCATTTTTTAGGTAATCTGTAACTACAAAAACATCACACAACAATATTAAAAAAAGTGTTGATTCAGGCCATAAAACCTTGTTAAACTGAAACGACGCGACGAAAATTCACGACATACAAGTATATTTGTACTTTTCAATACTTTGTTGGAATATTGAGTAAACTGCTTACCTGGTAGGGCAGTGGTTCCCAAATTATTTTGGTCGTGGAACCCCTAAATTTTTTGCCAATGATTGCGGAACCCTGAATATTTGGAAGTGAAACTTTTTTAGGCAGGGTATGATTAAAAAAAAAAAACAAAAGATTATTAAAACGAAATTCTGTGACGGTCGTGCGAATGTGTAACATACATTTTTATATTCGGAAACAAATCGTGTAATGAAAACAACACAACATACATTTAACAAAGCAATCCAACAATAACATTATTATACGAACAGTCGAATCATTATTGAATATTGAGGTATCGGTTGAAATTTACGAGTCATACTCATGCATACTTAAGTACAAAAAAAGTTTGTTTGTAAATAATTTGCTTCTCCTATGCCTTTCTCTCATAATACAAAAACACCTCAAATTTAAGGTTTTTGTACTGTTTAGGTAAAGGCGGTTATTATGTTAAATAACTTATTATAAATTTACAATAAATAGTAATTTTATTTGAAAAATCAAACAAGGGTACAGCCACGAAGTTTGACAGAAGTGAACTTTTGAAGATTTAAATTTGTATTATTTTTAAAGGATCATGCAATGAGAGTTGATAGAAGATAAGATTAAATTTAATAGTTTTAAACTAAATACAAAATGTTTTTCTTGCTTTCTGGCAATGAAACAATTTGTTTATGTTAGCTATAAAATGAGATATGAAAATTATACTCCGCAATAGTTCCAAACGACTTCAGAAAACTGCACGTATGCATCAATCTCTCGTTGTACTTTAGGTAAAATATTTAGTGTTGTGAACTTCTCTTGAAGAAAATGTTCGTCTTAAGCAAAATTCACTTTAATAAAAATCATAATCACATTTTCGCTTGGGTTCTTAAGCTAAAGTGTTACTTTAATATCAGTATTGGTAAAATGTTGCTTCTATTCCATTTATGCTTTCATTCTGTTTTGCATTTCATGTTTATCGTGTTTCTATAGGTAGATTTTGTATCGAATTGTGCCTTGTAATAATCCTGTTCTGCCAAGATCATGTAGTGTCAGATTGAGAAAACAACTAGACAATGTAGAATGTGCGATTATCTGGTTTGAATGTTTCTAATCTGTCTTTGTATGATATAATACTACAAGGGATCAATTAAATGTTTCTTTAAATCATGTTGCGGAGAAGCTACACATTTTACTGTATATGCCAGGACCATTGGACGATAAATGATAGTAATTCTTTACAGCTTAAAAAGTTTCCTTCTGTCACGCGTAGAGGCTACACACATTGTTTTTTTAAACAACGACTTTTCTAAACTTAACGAGATATTAAATGAAACAAGTATTATTTTGGTACTTCAGGTTTTATTGAATTATACCAAACTTAAAAAAAACAATTCATCATAGAAATAATTAATAAAAATACAAAACCAAACCTAAAATAATTAAAAAAACCCTACTGTGAAGAATGCACCTGCTTCTTTGATTCCACGATTCTCTTAAAAATGGGCGTTATGTTTGATAACTGAACTCGCATATCTGGTGCAGCATCAAGTTTGTTACGATATTCGGTTTTTGTCGCAACATATTTTGACCCCCAGCTTCACACAAATAAGTGGTTGGAAACTGCAATAGAATTTGAATAGCATGTTTTGTTAAATTTGGAAATTCATCGAATATATCTGACCAGAATTTTGTTAACGGAACTGCTCTAAATTTGGCTTGTAATTGTGTATCCGAACTTAATTCAATCAAATTTGTATAATACATGGGCCGAAATCCTTTTAGGTTTTCCTTTATTCTAAATGGATTTTATACCCAGTAATTATCTTGGTTCTCTAGATTTGGAAAGTAATCACTGAGTGATTCCTGTAAACTGGACAGATATGTTTTATACCATCACGGATTTCCATATCCAAATCCACATCAGATTCTTTGAGAAAACCACTAAGCGTCTGGAAACACTGAAAGTTATTTTGCTCCTTCAAAAGGCAACCAATTTATCTTTTGTTTGCAATATGTTGACTTGTTTTCCTTGCAGAGCCAAACATGATTCGTTCAATTTTCCAAATATATCAGCAAGGTATGCAAGTGTACATAGCGAAGTCATATTATTTAATCTGTCTGATAATTCGAATTTATGACCAATAAAATACGCCAACAGTTCCTTTCGCAATTCAAATATTCGCACAAGAATTTTATCACGCGATAACCATCTAACTTCCGTATGAAGAAGTAAAGTGGTGTGAAGACTAGCCATGTCTTCACACATGGCTTTGAAAATACGTGATTGCAATGGTCGACTTTTAATAAAATTAATAATCTTCAATGCTTCGTCCAGAACAGATTTAAATATAACTGAAATCCATTTTGCTCCTAATGCATATCTGTAAAGAATGCCATGAGTACTGTTACATGTGCAACATTTTTAATCCGTGATACAGCCCACTCACTTTTCCTGTCGTTGCTTTTGCTCCATCGCTGCATACTTCAAAACATTTTCCTCAGTTAATTTAATGTAATGCAGTTAAATATATTCTCCCCCGTGGTGTTAATTTTCACAATTTCATACATAAAAGCAAATCTTCCTCAATTTTTTTATTAAAATCATACCAAAATCCAAAAATCAAGATCCCATATTGGTTACAAGGGGGTCCATCCATACGATACAGTGAAAAAACTGAAAAATTCAGTTTGGCCTAATTTATTTGAAAAATTCTGTAGCTCTTTAGACTCGATCGATTTTCTTAAGATTGCTTGTGTGTCCCATAATGGTTACAAGGGGGTTGTAACCATTCACTATATGTAACACTTGCCTACTTGGTGCACTGTAATCATCGATGCGCAATCAATTTAATCATTTTTTTTGTTAGTGGTTGTAAATATACCTAAGTCGATTGTACCGAATAAAATAAAAATATTATAAATGTAGACAAACGTCACTAAAGTCCAAATTGATGCAATCCAATGCTATTGAAAGTGATAGGGCAGTTATTTCTGCAGTTTTGTTTGATTTCAGAGAGAGCATGTACTAATTCCGTGTTGGCGCGCAAATTGTTGTCGGGCTAGTTACCTTATATTGAACACAAATAAATCAAAATTAGAAAAAAAGAGTTTGTTGGATGGAGGGGGGAAACGAATTAAAAAACAGATTAGCGGGAAAAAAAAATGTAAAGTTTGAGAAAAATCTCGAAAAAGGGCAGTCAATGAAGATAAGTCGGAAGGTGCATTTTTTTGTTAAAATAATGTATGTAAAATTGTAAAAAAAAATAAAATAAAGTTCTGGCTATTGATAATTATGTATAATGGATAATTGTAAATTGATAATTTAAGAACTTTAATAAAATAAAGTTTTGTTTAAAAGACGGTTTAATTTAAATTCTCTAAAACAAAGTTTGATAAAAGTAAAGATTGGATAATTTAAATTTATTAAAAATAAAAAGTTCATTAGTGGTAACTTTACAGTGAATGAAAAAAATAATTGTTACACTTGTAAAGGAAGAAAAACTGTATAAAAATTTTTGTGAATGTAAACCACAATGAAACAAAAAAAATTAATTATATAATAAATAAAAATAAATAAAACAATAATTATTCGTAATAAAGTGTGAACTATTTTATTGTGTGGACGTGAAAGTTTTTTTTGTTGTTCGAACCGTCCAGATTAAATAAGTAAGCCAAATTATATTGTGCTTACTTTATTTTCCGAACTTACGTATATGCCTTTTGATATTTTTGGCATAATCTCGAGATACTGTACCAACGAGAGGTTATTGTGCTAAACCTTCTACAGATTAAGTTCACATGCGATTTGGGGTACCGGAATCAAATGTTTACACATGATTGGGTATAACTGAGTTCTACAGCAAACAGCACCTCTAGCCAAATAAAATCAAACAATTATTAACATACATATATTTTGGATACATTTAATCGACCACTTGGATATATATATATTGATCAAGGACACGCCAACTATCCTCTATATCCGCATTGAGTTTGGGGGTGTATTGGCCTCATCATCCTGAATGGACACCGTCCGGATGCTGCCTTGTTAAGTATCGTATGGGTGACGTATTTTGTAATGTTTTTTTTGTTGTTTTTTTTTTTATTGTAATTATTATTAGTACATATCTCATTTTTTTTTAAATACTAATGTACATGCACGGTTCGCGATATTCTTCATTGATACGCCTAGAGATAAGCATGTGGTAACAGGGTTAGCTTAAAGATGGGATGACCTTGGTGGATATTTGCGTTATGACGAACCAAAATTAAGGCGTGGGCACACTAGTTAAAAATAGTTTTTTTTTTGTTTTTGTAATAAATGGCATCCGACGCTATACTGTGCGGAAAAGATCCCTCCCTAGCCACTGATAGTTAATCTCGGTATACAGTGTGCCATGTGGCGTCGGATAGACCCAAGCCAACCGTTACAAATGGCACCGAAACAGGGACCATAATAAAATGGGTCAATATAACATAATGTGTTAATACCGTTAATTACGTAATACTGTTAATAAATTTGGTAGCCCTAACAAGGCATCCACGTGGCTTCACCATGCAACTAGTATAGAATGATATTTGTTACCGCTTAAGTTTACTTGCGGTTAATTGTTCTTTTATATACGTACCCTTAAGGTCAATTGCATTTTTTTTTAAATTTCAAATTTAATTATTTTTCCGTTTTTTGTCAATCCATAATGCAGGAATATAATCGATTGTTCCGTAAGTCGGTTCTCTTATATTTTAGCAGGGTGGATTCATTACTGATTAGAACAAAATACAATTTTTTTTAAATTTGTTTATTTTTTTTCCACTTAAATTTTCATCAATAAATTTTTCATTTCATCTAATCAGTGATAAAAGTTTAGGATTTGAAGATTGACAATTGATTTATTCATCAGTGATTGATGATTCGATGAATTCGGGTTCCTCGCTGATGATAAATGTTAGTAATTACTCTTCAATGCCTAAAATATAATTTCTTATTTTTTTTAAATAGACTTTGTAAATAAAATATTAACTGGTTCGTTTACGTTATTTTTATTAGTAATCCTTTTTTGGTTACGTCATACTAAGTCACGAAAGAAATGACAGAAAGTAAGATCATATATTAAATATTGGTGACTTAAAAGAATACGCAAGATACTACTAAGCCATCATCCCATTCATGTACGTATACATAATATAAAAAAAAAAAAATTCGAAATATTCCAAGAAACTTTTTTTTTTTTTTTCTTTAATTACAAATTTAATTTAATTTTTATTGAAATTTAATTAAATTATTTGCGTCGTATAAAAAGTAACTACTATTTATTTATTTATTTTAAAATAATATTTAAAATTTAATTACTATTATTGATAATTTTCTTTGTTATTAAATTGAATTGGTTTGCGTCTTTACTAATTGTAAGTAGAATAGAGTGCTCAGTTTTTGCACGAGTTTGACACATTTTTCTTTGCATTGGGTTGTATCGAGAGTTTTTATTGTCATTGCATCAGTAATTGATTATTGACAGAATAATTGAAATAGGATTCAAATTAAATTGTTTTTCTTGTGATTTGTTCATTCATTTCACACTCAATTTTTCACAACCAAATTTTCACTTTGTTCGGTTTACACAATGGATCTTAGATTACTAACTGAACATTTAAGTGCGGAGGAATTGGAGGTAGAATATATAGTTCGTGAATTATCTCCTTTGGAAGTAGGCGTAGAATTGAAACTGCGTAAGTTACTACTAGAAGAGATTCAAAACTCGCATCTAAAACCTAAACTATCACATGTAACCGAACATCCAGAGCAAGAATTTAATTTCATCACTGCAAAATTTGACGAGTTAGAAGTGTTATTAGAAGCAATAGATGATAATTCTTCCTTAGAATATAGACAGTCTGTCTTAGTTAAATTAATTCATTGGAAAGACAGAGCAGTAAGGTTGGGGAATTCTTTTACTAACCTAGCCTCCATCTCCTTAGTAATCAGAACTTTCGAAAGAACCATCCGTAGTTTAGGCCGCGATTTGAGGAAATTAGATTTTAAAAATCTTCCCAGTGTACAAGCCAATCCAAATCAAGCCTCGACATCCAAAGATGCAGGGCTGGCTAGACCTAACAGAAGTCATGAACCCGGTACCGACCGGGAGTGGGATACTGACTTCGACGCAACTTTTGAGAGTAGATTTTCTAAGAAAATAGAAGAAATGACATCCAAATTTCTGAAAGAGGCATCACTGGCAAAACCTCCGACACGACACTCCAAATCAAGAACATCTGGTCATTATAGCCGAAGTAGTAACAACAGGAGCGAAGATGGAAGCGATTCGGATTCTTCATTGGACAATCAGTCATCAGTAAATCATCGGCGAAATAAACGAGAGCCTTCTAAACGTTATAGTAAACGACGACCTGATCCCACCAAATGGAAGCTTTCATTTACAGGCAAAGACAATAGCAAGGGTTGTGACAACATCCAAGACTTTATTATGCGGATGGAGGAACATGCGCATCAAGACGATGTACCTAAACGAGAATTAGTTACCCTAATGCGAAATTTTGTATCCGGTGTCGCAGAAAAATGGTATTATGTGTTTATCAGGAAGAATAAAAATGCATCTTGGCGTCAACTCAAGTCAGCACTATTGGAGCGGTTCAGCAGCCTCGAGAGCGAGCGAGCGCAACGGCGATATATTCGAGGTAGAATGCAGGAATCCAGAGAATCGTTCAACGATTTTATTCTGGAAATTGAGATGTCGAACTGTAGACTTTCTAAACCACTTTCAGAAGATGACATCTTAGAAATTGTGTTGGACAACATGAATCCGGCACTAAAAAGTGCTACCCAGAACCAGGATTTTGAGGACATCGAAGAACTACGCCAGATTTGTTCGAACTTCGAAAAACTATGGTCAACATCGGGTTACGATCCGCGGAAACTGATCGAACCTCGTAATAAACGTACCCGTGCAGTGGAAGAAATAGCGAGACCGACTTCCCAGGACCAACTTAAAATTTCAAAGGAAAATAGGAGGTGTAGCGAAAGCGAGGATTCCCTACCCGGCAATGCCAAAGATGATAGGGGGCAACATGTTAACTCCTTCGAGCGTAGAAATAGCATCATAATATGTTGGAATTGCAAAGACATTGGACATACCTTCGCTAAGTGCCCACTTGAAAGAACTCATAACTTTTGCTATGGTTGTGGTTTGGCTGGTAAAAATTATGATGACTGTTACAGATGTCTCAAGAAACGTGCGGGAAACGGCAATCCGAACGTCAATCGTGGGGAAATGCGTTCGGAGAACAACAAAGTCCCCAAGAGTTCCCAACAGGTACAAAAGGAACCTCTAGCCTCTACGAGCAAGAGCTAGAAACGATATCAAATACGCTCAATACACGTCTAGCCAGAATTATTCGGTACTGGAAGGAGAAAAAAGAAGTTAATCACAATTGCTGTATATCCACCCTCACCGAATTCAAGGAAAGTGACCCGCGGCCTTATTGCAAAATTCGCATTCAGAACAAAATTTTGTTCGGATTATTAGACAGTGGAGCAACGTTAAGTGTCCTGGGTAAAGGAAGCGAGGAGCTGGTAAAATCGTTTGGAGCCTATTTGAAAAAGATAAATTCCACCATACAAACAGCGGATGGTTCACGAAATAAAGTTTTAGGTTACGTAACACTTCCAGTTACCTATATGCATAGAACCGAATCCATAACCTTTTGTGTCGTCCCCTCACTCCAATCTGAGGTTTATTTAGGGATAGATTTTTGGAAAAAGTTCGGAATAGCCCCGCAAATTGTATCGGAAATATCAAGTATGCCCGATTCTGAAAGCCTTAAGAAAATGCACAACTTAACTGGTGACCAACAAGATCAATTAAACGAAGTTATTGCAAAATTCCCATCAATCTCTTCAAGGGGTCTTGGCAGGACACATTTAGTAAAACACATTATAGATGTCGATAATGCCACTCCAATCAAACAAAGGCATTATTCGGTTTCCCCTGCAATACAGTCTTTAATTTATCAAGAAATTGATAGAATGCTTTCCCTGGGAGTAATCGAGGAAAGTTCTAGTCCTTGGAGCAGCCCTATAGTGCTTGTTCGAAAGTCGAACGGGAAAGTGAGGATGTGTCTGGATTTCAGAAAAGTAAATCAAGTCACCAAAAAGGATGCTTACCCGTTACCCATTATTGATGGCCTACTAGGACGGCTCCAAGATACAAAATATATTACCAGCATCGATCTTAAGGACGCCTTTTGGCAGATTCCTCTGTCCGCAGGCTCAAAAGAGATTACGGCTTTCACAGTTCCAGGTCGCCCTCTTTATCAGTTCTGCGTCATGCCGTTTGGGTTGTGTAATGCACCCCAAACCATGAGCAGACTGATGGATCGAGTCATCCCCCATCGGTTACGAGATAGAGTATTTGTCTATTTAGACGACATCCTGATTATCTCTGCGGAATACGATGAGCACCTGGAACTGCTGAAAACTGTTGCTAAATTATTATCTGAAGCGGGATTAACCATAAATCTAGAAAAAACTCATTTTTTGCTCAAAAAAACCAGGTATCTAGGGTACATAGTGGGAGAACAAGGACTAAAAACTGACCCATCGAAAGTAGAAGCAATTCGAAATTTTCCAAACCCAACCACAGTAAAACAAACGCGCAGATTTCTGGGAATGGCTGGATGGTATCGTCGGTTCATTCCAAACTACGCCGACATAACCGCACCGATCACGAATTTATTGCGGAAAGGAGTAAAATTTAGATGGACGGACGATGCTGAAGTGGCTTTTCAAAACCTGAAAGATAAGTTATGCAGTGCACCAGTGCTGCATAATCCAGACTTTACCAAGGAATTTTACATCAGGTGTGATGCGAGTAGTCAGGGATTAGGTAGTGTTCTCTTCCAAAAAGACACAGAAGGTAACGAGAATCCGATCATTTACATGTCTCAAAAACTAAATCAGGCCCAAAAGAACTATACGGTGACCGAACTTGAGTGTCTGGCGGCGGTAGTTAGTATTAAGAAATTCCGACCATATATTGAGGGGTATCGGTTCACAATTATAACAGACCACGCCAGCCTTAAGTGGCTGATGCAGCAGAAAGATTTAAGCGGTAGACTTGCCCGCTGGAGTCTTAAATTGCAGGAATATAATTTTAATATCATTTACCAAAAAGGTTCCGAAAATATCGTACCAGACGCTTTGTCAAGAGTACTCTGCGATACTATCGAAGAAATACAATCTGACGTAAAATTATCTAAAAGCAACCTGTTCGATAGCACTAAAATTATTGATCCAGAGTACATTAAAATTAGAAGCAAAGTACAGTCAGAACCCGATTCCTACCCTAATTTGACCATTTTTGAAAATAAACTGTATATTCGCGTAGAACCGAAAAGCCACGTCAAACTTACTGATATTCCAACATGGAAGCTGTGGATTCCAGCCGAGATTACCAAACAAATGATCATAAGTGAACATAGTCCGCCAGAGGGAGCCCATTGCGGTATCAAGAAAACGACCGAAAGATTAAGACGGTTTTACTATTGGCCTAAAATGGCAAACGAAATTCACGATTTCATTGTGCAATGCGATATATGCAAGCAGTCCAAGGCCATGAATACGTGCGGTCGCCCACCTCTTGGGAAACAAACGATATCGCAACGACCCTTCCAAAAGATTTTTATTGACCTTTTAGGACCATACCCACGAACTGCGAAAGGCAAGACCGTAATCCTGATCGTTTTAGATAACCTTACTAAGTTTGTTTACCTAAAAACTTTGGCAAAAGCTACAGCTGGGCCTATTGTAAGCTTTCTACAAGACGAGCTATTTCCGTTATTTAGTGTGCCACAAACTATACATACGGATAACGGAGTGCAATTCGTAGGAAAAGAATTTACAAATATGGTCAACACTTTAGGTATCCAACATGTCAAAACTGCGTACTACTCACCACAGAGTAACTCGTCCGAGCGAGTGAACCGTTCTATCGTTGCAGCGATTAGAGCATACGTTGGCGATCAACATTCGACATGGGATAAATATCTTCCCCAAATAGCTTGCTCCCTGAGAAATTCAGTACATGAGTCAACCGGTTATTCTCCTCACTTTTTACTATTCGGTTACCATCAAATTTTGCATGCAGACGATTACAAATTGTTAAGCGAACTTGACCTGCTAAGCGATGGTTCGATAGATTGGATGAACACTACAGAAAGATTGGGACTGATACACGAAAAGGTACGGAAAAATGTAAAGCATGCATATGAAAACTACTCGAAACGCTACAACTTACGTTCCAGAGAGCGCACGTTATCAATCGGTCAAAAAGTTTACGTCCGTCAACACCCCATGAGTGATGCTTCAAAACGTTATGTTGCAAAATTTGCGTACCCCTTTCTACAGGCATTTGTAAAAGAAAAGCGGGGCGAGGTAAATTATGTGTTAGAAGACGGAAATGGCAAGATCCTAGGTACATATCACTTGATGGATATTAAAACGTAAGTGTTCCAGTAGGTGAATTAAGCGACCATAGGTTTTCAGCTTTGAAGTTCCCAAGTTGTTTTGAAAAATTCAAACCTGCCCTGTAACCATTCACTATATGTAACACTTGCCTACTTGGTGCACTGTAATCATCGATGCGCAATCAATTTAATCATTTTTTTGTTAGTGGTTGTAAATATACCTAAGTCGATTGTACCGAATAAAATAAAAATATTATAAATGTAGACAAACGTCACTAAAGTCCAAATTGATGCAATCCAATGCTATTGAAAGTGATAGGGCAGTTATTTCTGCAGTTTTGTTTGATTTCAGAGAGAGCATGTACTAATTCCGTGTTGGCGCGCAAATTGTTGTCGGGCTAGTTACCTTATATTGAACACAAATAAATCAAAATTAGAAAAAAAGAGTTTGTTGGATGGAGGGGGGAAACGAATTAAAAAACAGATTAGCGGGAAAAAAAAATGTAAAGTTTGAGAAAAATCTCGAAAAAGGGCAGTCAATGAAGATAAGTCGGAAGGTGCATTTTTTTGTTAAAATAATGTATGTAAAATTGTAAAAAAAAATAAAATAAAGTTCTGGCTATTGATAATTATGTATAATGGATAATTGTAAATTGATAATTTAAGAACTTTAATAAAATAAAGTTTTGTTTAAAAGACGGTTTAATTTAAATTCTCTAAAACAAAGTTTGATAAAAGTAAAGATTGGATAATTTAAATTTATTAAAAATAAAAAGTTCATTAGTGGTAACTTTACAGTGAATGAAAAAAATAATTGTTACACTTGTAAAGGAAGAAAAACTGTATAAAAATTTTTGTGAATGTAAACCACAATGAAACAAAAAAAATTAATTATATAATAAATAAAAATAAATAAAACAATAATTATTCGTAATAAAGTGTGAACTATTTTATTGTGTGGACGTGAAAGTTTTTTTTGTTGTTCGAACCGTCCAGATTAAATAAGTAAGCCAAATTATATTGTGCTTACTTTATTTTCCGAACTTACGTATATGCCTTTTGATATTTTTGGCATAATCTCGAGATACTGTACCAACGAGAGGTTATTGTGCTAAACCTTCTACAGATTAAGTTCACATGCGATTTGGGGTACCGGAATCAAATGTTTACACATGATTGGGTATAACTGAGTTCTACAGCAAACAGCACCTCTAGCCAAATAAAATCAAACAATTATTAACATACATATATTTTGGATACATTTAATCGACCACTTGGATATATATATATTGATCAAGGACACGCCAACTATCCTCTATATCCGCATTGAGTTTGGGGGTGTATTGGCCTCATCATCCTGAATGGACACCGTCCGGATGCTGCCTTGTTAAGTATCGTATGGGTGACGTATTTTGTAATGTTTTTTTTGTTGTTTTTTTTTTTATTGTATTATTATTAGTACATATCTCATTTTTTTTTAAATACTAATGTACATGCACGGTTCGCGATATTCTTCATTGATACGCCTAGAGATAAGCATGTGGTAACAGGGTTAGCTTAAAGATGGGATGACCTTGGTGGATATTTGCGTTATGACGAACCAAAATTAAGGCGTGGGCACACTAGTTAAAAATAGTTTTTTTTTTGTTTTTGTAATAAATGGCATCCGACGCTATACTGTGCGGAAAAGATCCCTCCCTAGCCACTGATAGTTAATCTCGGTATACAGTGTGCCATGTGGCGTCGGATAGACCCAAGCCAACCGTTACAGGGTCCGTTCGTACTATACAGTGAAAATCTGAAAAATTCAGTTTGGCCAATTTTGTTTGAAAAATTCTGGAGCTCTTTAAACTCGATCGATTTTCTTAAGATTGCTTGTGTGGATGTGTTATGACCCCAGGTATCCAAAAATCAGGATCCCAAATTGGTTACAAGGGGGTCCGGCCCACCCATACGATACAGTGGAAAAACTGAAAAATTCAATTTGGCCAATTTTGTTTGAAAAATTCTGGAGCTCTTTAAACTCGATCGATTTTCTTAAGATTACTTGTGTGGCTGTGGTGTGACCCCAGGTATCCAAAATCAAGACCCCATATTGATTACAAGGGGGTCCGTTCGTACTATACAGTGAAAAAACTGAAAAATTCAGTTTGGCCAAATTTATTTGAAAAATTCTGTAGCTCTTTAGACTCGATCGATTTTCTTAAGATTGCTTGTGTGGATATGTTATGACCCCAGGTATCCAAAAATCAGGGTCCCATACTGGTTACAAAGGGATCCGTTCATACTATACAGTGAAAAAACTGAAAAATTCAGTTTGGCCAAAACCCGACCCACTTCACGTACACTTTCCAAAAGCATCTCAATTCTCCACTTTGAACTTAGAAACAGATTAGCGAAAAAAATTCCAAATCGTACTGTATATTCAGGGACTTTCAAAATGGCGAGAAAGGTGATTCTGGACCAATAAAATGTTTAGTCATTTTTGCCAGGATTTCAATAACTATGGTCTTTGCGGAGTTTTGGCATTATCACCAAGAATAAATCATATACTCATGTCCAAAATCTCAAACAAAAGAAACGGAGTAAAATCTACTAATGGATTAATTGAAATCAAATATTTACAAACGTTAATGTTATTTTCAAATTTGCGCTAAAATTTTTTTCGACGTAGGCAAAACCGTAAGATTAAAAAAATAATTAATCGCCCGTTCTTCGTTTCTTCGCTGTCTCCTTTGAATCCTTATCTTCATTCACACCAATGTTCAAATATGTTTGTAGGTCGTACCCACACACTAAATATACAGACACGATAACAACACCAACCGTAACAATATTGTATTTAGATGGTGTGATTTGAACGAGATGGCTGCAGAGTTTATTTATTTATTTTACATATACAAGGATACAACTGGGAAGCCGTTTACACCAAAATTCAATAAACATTAGGTCAATCACATTTTCGCACACAATATAACTAAACTGTTTTAATTAACAACTGGATGCAAGATACCAGAATGTGTCATAATTATTTTATGTTATGATTGTACTCATCAAATATATTATACTGTTTGGAATAGTCTAATTATGTTTTATGTTTTTGGGTAGTAATTACTAAATTTTGAAAATCTACCTTAACCAAAAGTGGAAACCCTGTTTGAGCTTTTAACGTGAGCAATATGCAAATATTATTTTTTTTTTAGTAACATGCCTCAATATTTACAATTTAGACGAATTTCAGACTGAATGAGTGTTACAGATAGGGTGTGATATCACGTTCAAAAAAGTACACCAGTTAATTTAGAAAATTACTAATTAATTAAATTAAAAACTCTGTCCTTAGTAAATAACATATTTTTCTGTATTGATACGATCTTTAAATGTGTATTTCGTAAAATTTGCTGCAAAACATGTAGAACCTATTAACCTAACCTCAAACAAAACAATTTACAGCACAAAAACTAAAAACTTTTCCATTTATTTTTCTATTATAAAATGAACAAATGTTTATTTTAGATTAAAATGCAATTTTCTTTACAATCCAAGGATTTATCCAAATTGGGACTTAACTTGAAGATGAAAATCGCCAATGGAAAATAACAATAAAATAATCGGAACAAATAAGATTTTAATCCAGTTGTATTTTAATTAATGTTTAATGTATAAAAAAGCCACAACTATTTATAAGAAGTGTTGCAATGATTTAAATTCCGTTTATCTTTTAAGCGTTTTCATCTGCAACAATTTGAAATTCTTATCTGTTCCCCGATGTTACATTTAAATGAACCGCTGTTCAATATTATTTTTGTTATAACATTTTTTTCCGTTACATTCCCGACATCCTATTTTTTGATTTTCTTTCGTTTTCCTCTTCAACTTTTCGATTTTATGGTTTATCGATTTATGTGTGGCTTGTGTGTTTTGATTATATACAACAATAAGTATACTGCAGCTTTATTAGTTACATAACATTAAATTTTATGATCGCCTTTGTCGTCTGGTTGTTTCTAAATTTGATTGTGACCAGCAGATCAATAAAATATGTGTTGATAAAATATTTATGTTTAGAGGAAGGATGATTGCTACAGCACATAGTCCATTTCAACTGCTTATACATTTCATCAAACACTCAATTGGCGAATGACTTTTAAGCACACGTTAACAACTAAATATGTGCGTGTGTGTGAATGACTTAGATTTTTATAATTTGTTCGATAAATCGTAAGGGTTACTGAAGGTCTAAAGTACTAAAAACCGTTTGATTGTGTTTTTTTTCTTAAGAATTTATTTTTTATTAAAAATAATTATTTTATTGTAAATTTTGCAATTATAGTTACATTTCAATTAAGTGTGCGAGAGTAACCGATTGTCCATCGCTTCGTGTATGAGTGTTCGGATAATCAAGGTGGGTTCAAAATACAACAAAAGTGCGTTATATATCGCCGGCTAAATGCTTTAGTGTCCTATACGCCATTTTTCGACAAATCGAATTTTAGATTTCCAACTGATCATAATGCCCACTATCTACAACAATATTTTTAAAATCATCCTTATGCTAAGATTGGCAGATCGACGATATGGCCCATTTTAAGTTATAGAGATTTTAATTAACGGTTCTAAAAGATTATTAATGGTTGGTTTAAATTCCCATGGAAATAAATAGATAGGCAAAGCATTCTCATTCCTTGAGAACCTGTAATTAAAATCTTTATCAGATAAAATGGGCCATACATATATGCGCCTATAACGCCAAACACGACATACGGATGGTCTTAACAATTTTATCGTGAATAGTGAACACCATCAGTTGATTTCACAGAATTTTATTCCCGGCACTCAATATAAAATAAAGAGTTTATCGATTATAATGGGCCCAACACATATGAGCCTGTGGCGCCAACCACAACATACGGATGGCGTTAAATTTGTTGCCACAGATAGTATTCACTATAGACTAGTGGGTCGAAGCTTGATATGGGAGCCTATAAATATTCAGGGTATATTGGTTAATCCAAAGATCTGCCAATTACCTGTAGTCGTGCCGCGACAAGGCCGTAAATAATACGGTTATAACTGATATAGGTTCGGTCTTTGCGGGCATTCGTGTTAACCTATATTATTTGGGGAGTAGGTTGGTTAATCCAATGATCGACCAATTTCCACGGTTGGGTTGCCACGAGGACGTAATGCACGCCGCACTTTACGTACTGTAATTGCTCTAAATTCTTCTAACCATGCAGTAAAACAATAAACGTTAAATTTTAATTATATGTATTACTTGTTTAGTTAACGTTAATTTATTAGTTGGAATAACCACTGATTGCAGTCGTTGCAGAAAAGCGAGGTGCTCGTATTGTGGCAGCTTTGTAGAGGCAGCACGGGATATAATGCAAATATTTGGGGTTCGCTTTAATTGGAGCTACACGTTGTTGCTCGTTGACTTGTGCAATGTAACTTATTTATGTTCACCTTTTTTTTCTTATGTGCAAAACGCGTTGTTTTACGTCGCCTGGTTTGATTCTCTAATTTGGTTCCTAATTCACCAATCCACATGAACGAGTATATTTTTAGTAATTGAGTGATGCTAATCACCACACACTCCTTTACCAGTAAATTACCGATGAACGAGATCCTTGAAACGTGCTGAAATTTTCGTCTGTCTCCCGGCTCGTGTTGTTGCTGGAGTTGGTGAGGCTGTGGTTACTGCATTCTTTGCTATGCAAAACTTCTTGCTGCCGGCTGTGGTCGACGGTTTTAGGTGAGGTGGTGGTTGTTTTGTTCCCATAGGTCAAATCTTACTTTCGTTTAACGTCCTGTTGTGGGTTGCGGTATTTGTGCTATCTCTCTGGCCTCAGAGATATGTGCGTCTGCCGACGGCGTTTCGATAACCATTGATGGTTGGTCGGCGCACGGGCTGCTTTCGTGCGGTTCATCAAGTAAATAACACGGCTTCAATCAGTCGATGGAAATGTCGCTGCGTCGACCCCGCATTTGCACCTGAAAAGCTTTCTCTTCTCTCCTTGTCACTTGGAATGAACTCTCGAATGGTGGCTGTAACGACCATTTCGCTAGATCGACTCTAACGAACACGTGAGTGCACTGAGGAGGCTTGTAAGTTCGTAGTCCGAGTAGAATCGTAGGTAATGCGCGTGTCCAATCCTCTCTTCCCTGTGAGATGATTGCTGCTTTCAGCATTTATCCATGAAACCGTTGCACTTCGGGTTGGGTTCTAGGCGATGGTCCTTTTACGCTCGAATCCCAGCGTCTTCGCAAATTCGGCGAATAATTCCGACTCGAATTGTGAGCCTGAATCTGTGACTATGAACGTTGGGATTCTGAAATGTGCGATCTAGTGGTTTAGCTATGCCCTTGCAATGGTTTCGGCCCGAATATCCGGCATATGAACTGCTTCTGTCCACCGTGTGAACCGGTCGATGAGGGTAACAAAGTACCGGTAGCCTTCGGAGATTGGTAGTGGTCTCACTATGTCTATGTGGATTTGTTTGAACCGTTTGCTGACAGGGGCGAAATTTCCGAGAGGACTTTTAGTATGTCTCGAAATCTTCACTTTCTGGCAGGCTTTATACAGCACTGCACCATTCGTCGTGTGTCTTGTTTAATGCCTGGCCATATGCACTGCTCCGCCATTGATTTTACAGATGCTGCAACTCCGGGATGTGCTAAATTATATGTGACTTCGAAAGTTTTCTTGCGGAAGTTTAGCGGGATAAACGGTCTGGTTTCTCCCGTTGAAACTTCGCAGTTCAGTGTTTTTTCTGCATTGAATGTGATTGGAATTTTGATAAATTTTAATGCGCTTGAAGATTGCATCAACTCCCGTAATTCTTCGTCTTCTTCTGCTCTTGCGATTTCGTCGTAATTTACCGTTTCACGTAAATTGATCTGTTCTGACCGTGATAGCGCGTCTGCCACCACGTTCTCAGATCCTGCGACGTGTTCTATGTCTGTCGTGAATTGCCCTATGTAATCCAGGAATCTGAATTGACGCGGGGAAGCTTAGGCTAAATTTTGCTGAAACGCGTATACAAGTGGTTTGTGATCCCTGTAGATTGTGAACGTTCGGCCCTCTAATGAATGCTTAAATCTGTTGACGGCAGTATATATTGTTAAAAGTTCCCTATCGTAGGCACTGAATTTCTGTTGAGCAGGGGATAACTTTGCCGAGCAAAAATTGCGGGGGGTTACAATGCGGGCGAATTCATACAAGCCGAATGGGGTGGCGATTGCTGTTTTTGCGATGTCGCCTTCCTCTATCGGGATTTGGTGGTAAGCTCTTACCAAATCTATTGTTGAGAAAACGGTGATACCCTCCAATTGTTGGACGAAATCCGTGATGAACGGAATGGAGTAACGGTCTGGCACTGTAGCGATGTTTAGTGCCCGTTAGTCTCCACTCCGTTTTTCTTCGGTACAAGATCTAGCGGGTTGGCCCATGGGCTGTCGGATAGTCCGCATAATCCTTTCCTAGCAATTTCCAGCTTTTCGACATTCAATCGACGCGGCCTGGCGAATACCGGAGGACCTTTTGTCACTATGTGGTGGGTGACTTGATGTAGGGGTCATTGATATGTCTGATTTTCTGTGATTGGCCTAAATTTTGTTAATAATTTTACAATTCGTTCGTCGATTCCGGAGTGTCCTTTCACTCGTACTGTAGGCGCTGCTTCTGTGGTTCTCGTTGCCACTGAGAAGAGCGTAGTTTTAGCGTCGATTATCCGACCGTGTTGAATGTCCACGATGAGACCCGTATCCTTTAAAAACTCGGCGCCGATTATTGGCATCGTGACTAGGGCATGGTTCGAATAATCGGTTAATCGGTTAATTAGAAAAATTTTGAATTAATCGATTAATTTATAAAGCGGTCGATTATTCGGTTCTCGTATTAATTTTCAGAAAAGTACTAAGAATTGCATTTTTAAATATGTGTGTATATACCGGGTGTTTCTTTTAAACTGAGACGATCAAATATGTCGAAAAATAGCCACTCTACGGAAAAAATGTCCATAATCAAAATTTAATCATACCGCGGGGGAAATACATTAGTGCAAAAAAATAGTCCCCCTCTCCCCGCTTTGTAGGTGGGGCGGGGATAACTTTTAAACTAAGATAGGAAGCCATATTTTTTATTGCAGATTCGGATTCTACGGCTAAAAATACGTAGGATTTGACTGAAACATTTTTTTCGATTCATGTTAGATGGCGCTGTAATTGACGATATTCAATTTTTATCTCGGATTAAATATCTCGGAAAATAAGCACTCTACGAAAAAAATGGTAGAGATCAAAATTGAATTATTCCGCGGGGGAAATACATTAGTGTTAAAATTAGTAGCCCTCACCCCTCCATGTAGGTGGGGCGGGGGGTAACTTTGAAACTAAGATAGGAACCCCTATTTTTTATTGCAGATTCGGATTATACTGCTAAAAATACGTAGGATTTGACTGAAACATTTTTATCGATTCATGATAGATGGCGCTGGAAATACATTAGTGTTAAAATTAGTACACCCACCTACAAGGAGGAGGTGAGGGTACTAATTTTAACACTAATGTATTTCCCCCGTGGAATAATTCAATTTTGATCTCTACCATTTTTTTCGTAGAGTGCTTATTTTCCGAGATATTTAATCCGAGATAAAAATTGAATATCGTCAATTACAGCGCCATCTAACATGAATCGAAAAAAATGTTTCAGTCAAATCCTACGTATTTTTAGCAGTATAATCCGAATCTGCAATAAAAAATAGGGGTTCCTATCTTAGTTTCAAAGTTACCCCCCGCCCCACCTACATGGAGGGGTGAGGGCTACTAATTTTAACACTAATGTATTTCCCCCGCGGTATGATTAAATTTTGATTATGGACATTTTTTCCGTAGAGTGGCTATTTTTCGAGATATTTGATCGTCTCAGTTTAAAAGAAACACCCGGTATAATAAATATTCTAGTTCTCTTTAAAAAGAAAAATATAAACTGTCGACTAGAGATAATCAGAGTAAACGGCTCAATGCCGATTGCCAGCTACAAACTCAGTTGAAATTGTGCAACACAAATGACATCGATTTATATAAGCATATTGTTGCAGTCGTTACCGATGGTGCACCTGTAATGAAAAAGATGGGTCGACTCAATGGGTGTTTATCATCCAATATGTCACTCCCATGAAATCCATTTAGCAGAGTTGTGGATGTGCTTATAAAAAATTGTCTACAACCACAACCGAAGTTGATTCTGAAGATATAGATTACCAAAGTGGCAATAATTTAGATGGTGAGTCAGACTTAGATAAAGATGTGAATGACGAAGGAAATGCGTTACAGTAGACAGCTTGAATTGCCAAAATAGGGGAAGAATTGACTTTGTTATTAGACGTCCGCACCAGATGGAATTCTATGTTGGCAATGCTTAAAAAATTGTTGCAATTGCAAGACACTATCAGTACAGTTTTAGCGGATTTTCCGCTGTGAAGAAGAGAGGAACTCGAAAATGTAGAGGGATTGCCACATTGCTTAGAAAATTATCCAAGCTATCCAATATCTTGCTCTCAAACTAGGTTCAGTTTTCAATACCCCACAAAAAATGAACTTGTCTTACAATCAAAGAAATTTATAATAGATTATTGTCAGCTGATTTTGACACCCTAATCGAATCTGATGTAAAAATGGAAAGAAATGAACGCGGAACTGTTGAATGTCAAAAGAGAATAAAATATTTTACAGCGGAAGAGCTTGATGTATTCCTACGAAAACGAACAATTTAGCATGTATACAACGGGAAATGATGTACTGTTTGAGCACAGTAAACGCAAACTAATATGTTGGAAAAAATTCACCAAGCGTGCCCCGACTTCATTTTTTTTATATAAACGATTAGTCGATTAATCGACATAAAAAACGAACAATTAATCGTTAGTCGTTTTTTTTTCTAGAAACGATTAATCAACCATGTTCTAATCATGACTTCGGATATTATGAATGTCCACTGGAACTGTCGGCGTAGGCCCAGATCTACGGTGATTCGACGGTTTTCGTAGGTTTTCAGTTTTGCACCGTTTGCTGCGTACAAATAAATATCCGTATGCCGGGAGCTCGATCGTTGTTGGGATACAGGTACGTCATCGGCCCCAGTATCGATGAGATAACTTATGTGGGTTGATTTATCGTAGATTTTAAGGCGACTGCTATGACCTTGGCTGGAGCATGTCGCCGTGTGCACCGGTGCCTCTAGTTTGTTGTCTTGTATTTTTCCCAGTGCGGGCAATTTGGACGGTAATTTCGGCTATTGACTCCTGGAACGGATGGTGGTAGTAGCATAAGCGAGGTGCGCCGCTACTAGCCTCCTCTTGTGGTCCTGCTGTAGGATTCCGGGCCGGTCTTCTTTGTCCAGACTGGCTTCGTGAGCACCTTTGGCTCTGGTCTCTCGTTCGCTGGTTTATGTCAATTTGGTCCAACCATTTTAGGATGGCGTTAATTTGGTTACCAATGTTGTTGTTGTATAGATTGGTCGGATTTGATGATGTGACGGCTAGTATCTGAGACTGCGTCATCGTCTCTAATACTCTGTCAGCTAACTCGGCTAGCTTCATGGCTGGCAGTGATTCGGCGGTTGGTGCAAGTATTTTCTGAGCTTGTGGTGGCAATCTCTTCAGCCATATAGCGTCTTAATTAGCTCGTCGCATACTCACCAGTTTATGGGCTCATGGGTGGAAGCTTGATATGAGAGCCTATAAATACTCGGGGTATATGTATTGGTTAATCCATTGAGTTGATTGGTTAATCCAGTGATCTACCAATTCTCACGGTTGGGGACGACGTAATGCACGCGGCGCTTTTCATACTAATTACTCTAAATTCTTTCAACCATGCAGTAAACAATAAATGTTAAATTTTAATTATATGTACATATTTCTTGTTTAGTTAACATTTATTTATTAGTTGGAATAACCACTGATTGCAGTCGTTGCAGAAAAGCAAGGTGCTCGTATTGTGGAAGCTCGCTTTTTAGAGCGCAGCACGGAATATAATGCAAATATTTGGGGTTCACTTCAATTGGAGCTACACGTTGTTGTTTGCGCAATATAACTTATTTATGTTCACCTTTTTTTTCTTATGTGCAAAACGCATTATTTTGCGTCGCCTGGTTTGATTCTTTATTTCGTTCCTAATTCACCACACCACATGAACGAGTATATTTTTAGTAATTTGGGGAATAGAAAGTCGAGGTCACCCGGCATAAGGAAAGTGAACTCGTGGTTGACAATTGTCATTACGATATAGTGTTTTGACATAAGGAGAAACGATTCATTTTGTTAGCCGACGGAAAATTAAACTACATAACTATTTATTTTTGTAATTGATTATTATTTTATCAATCAACCAATTATCGGTATTGTTTGCTATGTGTGATGCTAATCATCACTACAACAGATTGATCCCATAAGAATTTGTTTCCGGTACTTAATGTTGCTCATGGATTTTTATTTATTGGTAATATGGCTAATAATAAAAATCAGCAAAAACAAATATCGGCGTGTACGGCGTTGGGGAGTTCGGCCTATAAATTAATCGCGAGATAAAATGGGATTTTTAAAAATGAAGAAAGATGATCCGGAGCAATTTGTTAAGTACACCCGCAAATCGGACAATGCGTTTGTCTTTTTATTATCCTTAGTGAAAATCCATATGAAAAGTAGGTGAATAAAACCTATTTCTCCGGAAATGCCACTTGCTGTGCCATTAATGGAGGTATGGAATTTATTACATTTATATTATCGTAGATTAAACAAGTATAAACTAATCTTCTTTCTAGTTACCTAGCCCAAAGGAATTCTGTTCAATCAATGGCATGGCGCTACCATCTTGGTTATATCACAGTTCGACAAATTGTTTTGGAAACTTGAGTCCATTTATGAAAAATTGAAGGGTGAATTTTTGTCACCCCTTCAACTGACGAATGCACGAACATTTCTAATGGTTTTAATACCAAATGGTTGTAATACCAGTTTCGATGCAAATTATAACTTTGTGATGGTAGATTTTGGCTTCTCCGGTATTGAGAGCAATGGAGGAATTTTTAAACGGGCACAGTTCGGACAAGCTATTATGTCCAATAAATTAAATCTACCTAGCAAACGAACCCTGCTAAATACAGCTGTAAAGTACACTCCCTATTTTGCCGGTAAGCTATTAACAGAAACTATATTTATTTTACGAAATAAAACAATTTTACTACAGGTCAAACGATAAATTTATGTTTAATTATCGCCTATCAAGAGCTCGAAGACCAATAGAGAATGCCTTTGGAATTTTGGTTGCCAGATGGTGAGTTCTTTTGATAACCCCCCATTTACGCCCAGAAAATACGATTCGCATTGTGTTGGCCATCTTCTGTTTGCACATACAATTTGATTAAATCATTGTTATGGCGATATGACGTTAGCAAATGGCGAACTGCTGGAAGCCCAATGGAGGGATGAAATACATCAACCTTTAGCTTCGGTTAGACTATTACTACTACTCAGAGACGATTTAAAACAATATTTTAATAGAGTTAGACCTGTACCATGGCAAACACACATTTTAATCCCATAAATTATTATTATCACAACGTTCTGAATAAAAAATAAAATATATGATTTCAAATTAATTTTTTATTTTGTGAGATGTTGGTTTTTCTCGACGAGATAATTAGTATTGAAACCTATCGATCCATTCTGGTCGTCTTTTGATAATTCTTTTAAATAATATTTAACGCAATCGCAAAATTTGTCTATATGATTTTCTTGGGCAGTCGCAGGCGCCTGACATTTTTCTTCTTATTACCCCAAGAATTTCTGTAATTTCCAATTCTTCATTGCTCCGTGTGGGTCTTTTAGGATTACTGGAGCTGAATTCATTATTTAAGGATTGGACCCCTACCTCACTATTATCGTATTCAAACAAGTTATCAAAATTGGTAATTTCTTCGGACGTTACAGATTCAAGAGTTGTTTTGTAATTCTTGTTGTAGTTTCCATTGGTTCTGTTTAATATAAAACATTAAGTAAATTATTGTATGCATAAAATATATAAAACAAATATAACTCACACAGAATTTCGTACACAATTCTTTAAAAACGAAAGGCTTTCGTAGTGGCTCCAACTTAGCATACATACATACAGTAGTGTGCAATTTAATACGTAATTAAGGATTTTTTCCCTTTTTACTTTCTTTTACGTAAGTAAAATAAAGTATAGTAATCATGAAAATTTTCGACCTTGAGATTATTGAAGATTTATCTGTTTTGAGGTCCCCTGAGTCCGAAAAAGTGAGTTTCGAAATGATGTCTGTCTGTCAGTCTGTCTGTCCGTCTGTCAGTCTGTGTCCTCTCTACAGCCCAGATGGCTTAACCAATCGAACTGAAACTTCAGATTTAAGCTTTTTTGATAAATTGGGAGGTCCCAGTGAATTTTGCTCCAAATCGGTCAACCGGAAGTAGCCACTCCCGTGGGGCAGAAAATTTGTTTTGCAAATATCTGAAAAAGTATAAGGTTTACAAAAAACTACTAAAACAAAATGTTTCCAAAAACTAAAAGTAAAAAAAAATAAAAAAAAAAAAATTAAAAATTAAAAAAAAAAATTTAAAAATTAAAAAAAAAATTTAAAAAAAAAATTTAAAAAAAAAATTTAAAAAAAAATTAAAAAATTTTATTAAAAAAATAAAATTGATGTGTGGCCAACACATTTCTTCTACGAACAGGGAATTTTGAGACACCAATTACGCAAACTTCTTACAAATTAATTATTTTTAATTACTTTCTTTTACATAAGTAAAGCTTAAATCTAAAGTTTTTGTTAGATTGGTTAAGCCATCTGACCTATAGAGAACCCACAGACAAACAGACGAGCAGACAAACGGACAGACTAACAGACAGACATCATTTCGAAACATGGTAATGAATTTCTTACTATATTTTACTAAATTTGTTTTAGTTCTATTTTAGTAAATTCTTCATTGAAGTATATAGATCAATGAAAATTTTACTAAAATATCCTAAACAAGAAAACTTTGCTACTCAATTAATGACATTTAGGGGTAATGTGTTTCACAGTATTATCATAGACATTCATAATAGATCTCTCATTTGACTAAAAACAAAAAATAAAAACAAAAATTTTCCATTCAAATTTTATCGGTGTATTGCGTATAGGTATTATATTTGCAACGCATTCTAAAATCATTGCCTTATAAAATACACAACACAACGATACATTGGAATTATCAGAAGTTTTTGTTTTTTTCCTTTAGTTACTATGAAATGAGAAATCTAGTATGAACGTCTATGGTATTATTAAAGTGGATAATGTATTTTTTACCAAATATGTATTCGTAATTAATATCGTTTAATTAATAATCTAGTTAATTCCTCACTACCAGGACCCATTTATAAGAAAGCATAATAGTAAAATCGTTGATCAGTCCTATCGCTATGGGTATCAAAATTCGAACAAAACGCACGACGATTTCAAATATGTGTAGTGTTAATTTGGGAATTTTATAGCAACAATGCCGTGTATTTTCATTCCGTTCCAATTTCATCCCTATTATTTGGCATTGTGGCATCACATAGGCCATTGCCATGGGGGCTAAGAAATCTTACAAGAATCAGAATACTTTCTCAAATGAGTAGTTATATGAGTTCAGATGTTCAAAAGTCTGAAGAAAAAAGTTATTTTGATAAGAATTACAGACACTATCAAGGATACGTCTATTGATTCGTTAAGAACACAAAGAAATCGTAATTGAAAATTGTTTAGTGAAAATCTCAAAAACTACAAATAAAATCATTTTAATTTCTTGCAAGTAAATAGATGCTATCGAGAGTAGTACTTCCTGAAAAAATAATGTTGAAAAATTGTTACTCTGCCAAGTTATGGGCCAATAAAATCAAGATATGCAGCTTTACGTCAACAAATTTGTCACTGCAAACTTACAGAGCATAATTTTCATTTATAGAGTCTAGGTACATTTCATAAATACCAATTTAGTACTAATCGGAAATTTTACGGTTATAGGGCGAATTTACATTTTGTGAATAGGGGCCTAAATTTCTTCAATATAAGTTCATTTAACTGTAAGTTTGTTTTCGGTGTTGTTTTTTTTTTCAATTAAAAAACAGACACACGGCACTTAGACGAAAATAATAAATAATAACTGCACCTTTTGATTATTTAAAAAAAAAAAAATCGATATGAAATCGATACTGATCTATCTATTTGTTAAAATAAATTCAATCATAGATACAATATAAGTCAGACACCAGCCGAAAGTAAGTGCATAGATAGTTTACCATCGACTCGCAAATCTCTTTGAATTTATTCTTTCGATTTAGTAAATTCAATTGTAGATAGTTTACCGTTGAACCAACGGAACCTGTCTCACCTTGCTGCTGAAGTATCATATTTGAATGGCGCTACCTGCACTATTCAAATATGGTACATCAAAGGCAAGGTGAGACAGGTTCCGTTGGTTCAACGGTAAATTATCTACAATTGAATTTACTAAATCGAAAGAATAAATTCAAAGAGATTTGCGAGTCGATGGTTAACTATTTATGCACTTACAATTGAATTTACAATACGAAAACGAATAAATGCAAGAAATTTCGGCTGGTGTCTGACTTATATTGTATCTATGATTGAATTTATTTTAACAAATAGATAGGTCAGTATTGATTACCTCCTTCGTGAAGAATAGACGCAAAATCGATATGCGCTTAATAAAATTAAATTAAAATAATCAAAAGGTGCGGTATTTGTTCTTTTTAATTATTTATAACTGAAGAAAAGATGATTTATGTGAATGAAAACAAAAATAATGAGCTCAGTGCACCGAACTCATCGTCAACCAACAATATAAATTCTGATAGTGACCTTGGTCAGGGTAATATACAACAATTAGTGTAAAAGGGGTGATGGGTGTTTTTCTGTTCATACCAAGCGAAAATGAAGCTTAAGCAAACAACAGAACAGAAGCAAAGCGACAAGAATGGAACAAGGGCGGACCAAATACCTCTCAGTAAGAGGTACTCCAGTTAAAAGTAGCAGCTCCAGAAGCTACAGCAGCTAATGTTAAGAACGAGAGCCGCCGTCAATTTACTTAAGAGAGGCCTTAAATAATAAACTTGTGGAAAAATCAAGTCGTTAGCCGATTTAAAATTGCATATTACCTTTCTCAAAAGGGGTAACTTAAACGAAGTGAAGACACAGCCATTCAGATTAATGGGTTCAGAGCCTTAGATAATCATGTTAATATAAGAGGAATTGAGAACTATAGATGTAAGCGAGATACAGTCTGCTCTTAGTGAAAAAGGCCAAATCTCTTACGAATATTCTAACCAACGAAAAAAAACTCAACCTGTTCTTCGCCTGGAACTAGAGTCAGATGCGGGAAAAGAGAAATGGCACGATTTACATAACCTAGAATATTTACTCTATCGCAAAATCATGGTCGAGGAACCCAAGAGGAGGACCGGACTAGTTCAGAGCGTAAATACGACCACCCCAAATTAAACAGCACCTTGCACGAAGTTTGTGTTGTATGTGGTAAATTTTACGATTGCGACAGTGCAAAATGGTGAAAATGATCCTACAGTAAAACGCTGTAGTAACTGTGGTGAAAATCACCCCATAAATTACAGAGGTTGCCCCGTATACTTGGATTTAAAGAGTAAAATCAATCCAAAATTGCGATATAAGCAAAGATTGGTCATGAAAAAATTACAACCAAAGAACTTGGATGCCAAGAACTTCAATTGTTTAACAAACTGGAAATTTGGGGACAAATGCCAGCAGTTTAGCGCAACCTGAGTTCTCTTCCTGGAATGTGCCGCTCAGAAAGCAAAAGTTAATTTTATTGAAGAAGCAGTATCAATTCATGCAACTGTAAACAAACTAACCGAAACGATAAAAAGTGCCATGATGTTGATGGAGAAACAAATGAGCATGATGACGCAAAATATCAACATACTAATCCAAATTATCGTCAAAAACCAACAATGATTGTCTTAAAAATATCTATTTGGAATGCGAATGGTCTTTCGCAGTACAAATCTGAGTTACAAGCCTTTCTTATCGCACACAATATAGTTGCCAATCGAGTATCAGAAACACGCTTCACGAATAAAACCATTTTTAAAATTAAGGGATATTCATTCAGTACACGACTCTTAACACCCGGACGGAAAAGCACACGATGGCACTACCATCTTAATCAAAAAGAGAAAGCATTAGGAAGACAGCAAGTATGAAAAAGACAACATCCAAAGAAATAATATTTGCCTAGAAGAATGGTTTGAAAAATGTGTAATATCGACCGTTTATTGCCCTCCAAAACATGCAATTAAAAAGTAACAATTAATCGACTTAATCAGCTGGCCAATAAATTCATTGTGGGTAGTGATTACAAATCTAAACATGTGCAATAGGGATCGATAAGGCTGTCTCTGGATTATTTATCTGCTGGTCAGCTAACTTACTCTCCCACGGATCAACAGAAAGTTCCTGATTTAATTGACTTCTCTGTAACTAAAGGCGTTCCACCTTCCACGTACATATGTGAAAACAACCGATTGATATGATCTATCTAAAGATTACTCACCGTTAATAATAACAGTGAATAACGACGCCCTAAAGGCATTGCCCCATGCACAAACGGCAAGCCGGTATTTCAAACCGTCAAATTCAATTATTGAGAAAATTCTTTGTCTTTCAATATGAAAATTATTAAAAAAATAGTTTGAATCTATAAGTTCAACCTTATTCGTGAACAAATTTATTAAAATTAATTTAATTTCATTCAAAAACTTCAATTTTATATTTTAACGGACGGATTTTTGCTTGACGGCCGGCAAAACATAAAATTAGGGCTTTTTGAATGACATTAAATTAATTTTAATAAAATTTTCTTAGAATAAGGTGGAACTTATAGATTAGAACTATTTTTTAATAATTTTCATATTGCAAAGGGAACGGTTTTAAATCCCGGGTTTTCGTTTTGCATAGGGCCATGCCTTAAGGATAGAAATACCAAAACGTCTTACAAACATGCGAACTAATTGGGGTCAATAAAGGAGATTAGTCAAATCAAATGTCTGCTGAATATTAGTCAATATCTCGAGGCTGGTCGTCTATTCACCACCTGTCGACCCCCTAGGTAGGTGAGTTTCGACTCAGGCGATAACTAATAATTAATCATTTATAATTATTAAAAAGATGGAAATAAGAATTCCATTTTTAATAAAATTTCAACTGTGGCTTATATCACTGATTAATAATGTATATGAAAAACACATAAATTTGTTAACTTACAATTTAAAATGAAACTTTATTTTAATGGATATTTACAAAAATTAAATAAATAAAGAAATTAAAATAAGTTACAACTTTCTTATAGTGATAACATTTACAGTTATTTTATCTAAGTTGTTCAATGTAAATTGAATAACACTCTGCATTTAGTATTTCTTAGTAGGGGTAGTGAACCCCGTGACAACTTCATGAAAATTTGCACATATATTGTTAATCCAGTACACTAATCAAAAAACATTACGAGATCGATGGGATCTTCGGATAATTCACAGTTATTTTATCTAAGTTGTTCAATGTAAATTGAATAACACTCTGCATTTAGTATTTCTTAGTAGGGGTAGTGAACCCCGTGACAACTTCATGAAAATTTGCACATATATTGTTAATCCAGTACACTAATCAAAAAACATTACGAGATCGATGGGATCTTCGGATAATTCACAGTTATTTTATCTAAGTTGTTCAATGTAAATTGAATAACACTCTGCATTTAGTATTTCTTAGTAGGGGTAGTGAACCCCGTGACAACTTCATGAAAATTTGCACATATATTGTTAATCCAGTACACTAATCAAAAAACATTACGAGATCGATGGGATCTTCGGATAATTCACAGTTATTTTATCTAAGTTGTTCAATGTAAATTGAATAACACTCTGCATTTAGTATTTCTTAGTAGGGGTAGTGAACCCCGTGACAACTTCATGAAAATTTGCACATATATTGTTAATCCAGTACACTAATCAAAAAACATTACGAGATCGATGGGATCTTCGGATAATTCACAGTTATTTTATCTAAGTTGTTCAATGTAAATTGAATAACACTCTGCATTTAGTATTTCTTAGTAGGGGTAGTGAACCCCGTGACAACTTCATGAAAATTTGCACATATATTGTTAATCCAGTACACTAATCAAAAAACATTACGAGATCGATGGGATCTTCGGATAATTTACAGTTATTTTATCTAAGTTGTTCAATGTAAATTGAATAACACTCTGCATTTAGTATTTCTTAGTAGGGGTAGTGAACCCCGTGACAACTTCATGAAAATTTGCACATATATAGTTAATCCAGTACACTAATCAAAAAACATTACGAGATCGATGGGATCTTCGGATAATTCACAGTTATTTTATCTAAGTTGTTCAATGTAAATTGAATAACACTCTGCATTTAGTATTTCTTAGTAGGGGTAGTGAACCCCGTGACAACTTCATGAAAATTTGCACATATATTGTTAATCCAGTACACTAATCAAAAAACATTACGAGATCGATGGGATCTTCGGATAATTTACAGTTATTTTATCTAAGTTGTTCAATGTAAATTGAATAACACTCTGCATTTAGTATTTCTTAGTAGGGGTAGTGAACCCCGTGACAACTTCATGAAAATTTGCACATATATTGTTAATCCAGTACACTAATCAAAAAACATTACGAGATCGATGGGATCTTCGGATAATTCACAGTTATTTTATCTAAGTTGTTCAATGTAAATTGAATAACACTCTGCATTTAGTATTTCTTAGTAGGGGTAGTGAACCCCGTGACAACTTCATGAAAATTTGCACATATATTGTTAATCCAGTACACTAATCAAAAAACATTACGAGATCGATGGGATCTTCGGATAATTCACAGTTATTTTATCTAAGTTGTTCAATGTAAATTGAATAACACTCTGCATTTAGTATTTCTTAGTAGGGGTAGTGAACCCCGTGACAACTTCATGAAAATTTGCACATATATTGTTAATCCAGTACACTAATCAAAAAACATTACGAGATCGATGGGATCTTCGGATAATTCACAGTTATTTTATCTAAGTTGTTCAATGTAAATTGAATAACACTCTGCATTTAGTATTTCTTAGTAGGGGTAGTGAACCCCGTGACAACTTCATGAAAATTTGCACATATATTGTTAATCCAGTACACTAATCAAAAAACATTACGAGATCGATGGGATCTTCGGATAATTCACAGTTATTTTATCTAAGTTGTTCAATGTAAATTGAATAACACTCTGCATTTAGTATTTCTTAGTAGGGGTAGTGAACCCCGTGACAACTTCATGAAAATTTGCACATATATTGTTAATCCAGTACACTAATCAAAAAACATTACGAGATCGATGGGATCTTCGGATAATTTACAGTTATTTTATCTAAGTTGTTCAATGTAAATTGAATAACACTCTGCATTTAGTATTTCTTAGTAGGGGTAGTGAACCCCGTGACAACTTCATGAAAATTTGCACATATATAGTTAATCCAGTACACTAATCAAAAAACATTACGAGATCGATGGGATCTTCGGATAATTCACAGTTATTTTATCTAAGTTGTTCAATGTAAATTGAATAACACTCTGCATTTAGTATTTCTTAGTAGGGGTAGTGAACCCCGTGACAACTTCATGAAAATTTGCACATATATTGTTAATCCAGTACACTAATCAAAAAACATTACGAGATCGATGGGATCTTTGGATAATTCACAGTTATTTTATCTAAGTTGTTCAATGTAAATTGATTAACACTCTGCATTTAGTATTTCTTAGTAGGGGTAGTGAACCCCGTGACAACTTCATGAAAATTTGCACATATATTGTTAATCCAGTACACTAATCAAAAAACATTACGAGATCGATGGGATCTTCGGATAATTCACAGTTATTTTATCTAAGTTGTTCAATGTAAATTGAATAACACTCTGCATTTAGTATTTCTTAGTAGGGGTAGTGAACCCCGTGACAACTTCATGAAAATTTGCACATATATTGTTAATCCAGTACACTAACCAAAAAACATTACGAGATCGATGGGATCTTCGGATAATTCACAGTTATTTTATCTAAGTTGTTCAATGTAAATTGAATAACACTACATTTAGTATTTCTTAGTAGGGGTAGTGAACCCCGTGACAACTTCATGAAAATTTGCACATATATTGTTAATCCAGTACACTAACCAAAAATCATTACGAGATCGATGGGATCTTCGGATAATTTACAGTTATTTTATCTAAGTTGTTCAATGTAAATTGAATAACACTCTGCATTTAGTATTTCTTAGTAGGGGTAGTGAACCCCGTGACAACTTCATGAAAATTTGCACATATATTGTTAATCCAGTACACTAACCAAAAAACATTACGAGATCGATGGGATCTTCGGATAATTCACAGTTATTTTATCTAAGTTGTTCAATGTAAATTGAATAACACTCTGCATTTAGTATTTCTTAGTAGGGGTAGTGAACCCCGTGACAACTTCATGAAAATTTGCACATATATTGTTAATCCAGTACACTAACCAAAAATCATTACGAGATCGATGGGATCTTCGGATAATTTACAGTTATTTTATCTAAGTTGTTCAATGTAAATTGATTAACACTCTGCATTTAGTATTTCTTAGTAGGGGTAGTGAACCCCGTGACAACTTCATGAAAATTTGCACATATATTGTTAATCCAGTACACTAATCAAAAAACATTACGAGATCGATGGGATCTTCGGATAATTCACAGTTATTTTATCTAAGTTGTTCAATGTAAATTGAATAACACTCTGCATTTAGTATTTCTTAGTAGGGGTAGTGAACCCCGTGACAACTTCATGAAAATTTGCACATATATTGTTAATCCAGTACACTAATCAAAAAACATTACGAGATCGATGGGATCTTCGGATAATTCACAGTTATTTTATCTAAGTTGTTCAATGTAAATTGAATAACACTCTGCATTTAGTATTTCTTAGTAGGGGTAGTGAACCCCGTGACAACTTCATGAAAATTTGCACATATATTGTTAATCCAGTACACTAATCAAAAAACATTACGAGATCGATGGGATCTTCGGATAATTCACAGTTATTTTATCTAAGTTGTTCAATGTAAATTGAATAACACTCTGCATTTAGTATTTCTTAGTAGGGGTAGTGAACCCCGTGACAACTTCATGAAAATTTGCACATATATTGTTAATCCAGTACACTAATCAAAAAACATTACGAGATCGATGGGATCTTCGGATAATTCACAGTTATTTTATCTAAGTTGTTCAATGTAAATTGAATAACACTCTGCATTTAGTATTTCTTAGTAGGGGTAGTGAACCCCGTGACAACTTCATGAAAATTTGCACATATATTGTTAATCCAGTACACTAACCAAAAATCATTACGAGATCGATGGGATCTTCGGATAATTTACAGTTATTTTATCTAAGTTGTTCAATGTAAATTGATTAACACTCTGCATTTAGTATTTCTTAGTAGGGGTAGTGAACCCCGTGACAACTTCATGAAAATTTGCACATATATTGTTAATCCAGTACACTAATCAAAAAACATTACGAGATCGATGGGATCTTCGGATAATTCACAGTTATTTTATCTAAGTTGTTCAATGTAAATTGAATAACACTCTGCATTTAGTATTTCTTAGTAGGGGTAGTGAACCCCGTGACAACTTCATGAAAATTTGCACATATATTGTTAATCCAGTATACTAACCAAAAATCATTACGAGATCGATGGGATCTTCGGATAATTTACAGTTATTTTATCTAAGTTGTTCAATGTAAATTGATTAACACTCTGCATTTAGTATTTCTTAGTAGGGGTAGTGAACCCCGTGACAACTTCATGAAAATTTGCACATATATTGTTAATCCAGTACACTAACCAAAAATCATTACGAGATCGATGGGATCTTCGGATAATTTACAGTTATTTTATCTAAGTTGTTCAATGTAAATTGAATAACACTCTGCATTTAGTATTTCTTAGTAGGGGTAGTGAACCCCGTGACAACTTCATGAAAATTTGCACATATATTGTTAATCCAGTACACTAATCAAAAAACATTACGAGATCGATGGGATCTTCGGATAATTCACAGTTATTTTATCTAAGTTGTTCAATGTAAATTGAATAACACTCTGCATTTAGTATTTCTTAGTAGGGGTAGTGAACCCCGTGACAACTTCATGAAAATTTGCACATATATTGTTAATCCAGTACACTAATCAAAAAACATTACGAGATCGATGGGATCTTCGGATAATTCACAGTTATTTTATCTAAGTTGTTCAATGTAAATTGAATAACACTCTGCATTTAGTATTTCTTAGTAGGGGTAGTGAACCCCGTGACAACTTCATGAAAATTTGCACATATATTGTTAATCCAGTACACTAATCAAAAAACATTACGAGATCGATGGGATCTTCGGATAATTCACAGTTATTTTATCTAAGTTGTTCAATGTAAATTGAATAACACTCTGCATTTAGTATTTCTTAGTAGGGGTAGTGAACCCCGTGACAACTTCATGAAAATTTGCACATATATTGTTAATCCAGTATACTAACCAAAAATCATTACGAGATCGATGGGATCTTCGGATAATTTACAGTTATTTTATCTAAGTTGTTCAATGTAAATTGATTAACACTCTGCATTTAGTATTTCTTAGTAGGGGTAGTGAACCCCGTGACAACTTCATGAAAATTTGCACATATATTGTTAATCCAGTACACTAACCAAAAATCATTACGAGATCGATGGGATCTTCGGATAATTTACAGTTATTTTATCTAAGTTGTTCAATGTAAATTGAATAACTCTACATTTAGTATTTCTTAGTAGGGGTAGTGAACCCCGTGACAACTTCATGAAAATTTGCACATATATTGTTAATCCAGTACACTAATCAAAAAACATTACGAGATCGATGGGATCTTCGGATAATTTACAGTTATTTTATCTAGGTTGTTCAATGTAAATTGAATAACACTACATTTAGTATTTCTTAGTAGGGGTAGTGAACCCCGTGACAACTTCATGAAAATTTGCACATATATTGTTAATCCAGTACACTAACCAAAAATCATTACGAGATCGATGGGATCTTCGGATAATTTACAGTTATTTTATCTAAGTTGTTCAATGTAAATTGAATAACACTACATTTAGTATTTCTTAGTAGGGGTAGTGAACCCCGTGACAACTTCATGAAAATTTGCATATATATTGTTAATCCAGTACACTAACCAAAAAACATTACGAGATCGATGGGATCTTCGGATAATTTACAGTTATTTTATCTAAGTTGTTCAATGTAAATTGAATAACACTCTGCATTTAGTATTTCTTAGTAGGGGTAGTGAACCCCGTGACAACTTCATGAAAATTTGCACATATATTGTTAATCCAGTACACTAATCAAAATACATTACGAGATCGATGGGATCTTCGGATAATTTACAGTTATTTTATCTAAGTTGTTCAATGTAAATTGAATAACACTCTGCATTTAGTATTTCTTAGTAGGGGTAGTGAACCCCGTGACAACTTCATGAAAATTTGCACATATATTGTTAATCCAGTACACTAACCAAAAATCATTACGAGATCGATGGGATCTTCGGATAATTTACAGTTATTTTATCTAAGTTGTTCAATGTAAATTGAATAACACTAAATTTAGTATTTCTTAGTAGGGGTAGTGAACCCCGTGACAACTTCATGAAAATTTGCACATATATTGTTAATCCAGTACACTAACCAAAAAACATTACGAGATCGATGGGATCTTCGGATAATTTACAGTTATTTTATCTAAGTTGTTCAATGTAAATTGAATAACACTCTGCATTTAGTATTTCTTAGTAGGGGTAGTGAACCCCGTGACAACTTCATGAAAATTTGCACATATATTGTTAATCCAGTACACTAATCAAAATACATTACGAGATCGATGGGATCTTCGGATAATTTACAGTTATTTTATCTAAGTTGTTCAATGTAAATTGAATAACACTCTGCATTTAGTATTTCTTAGTAGGGGTAGTGAACCCCGTGACAACTTCATGAAAATTTGCACATATATTGTTAATCCAGTACACTAATCAAAAAACATTACGAGATCGATGGGATCTTCGGATAATTCACAGTTATTTTATCTAAGTTGTTCAATGTAAATTGATTAACACTCTGCATTTAGTATTTCTTAGTAGGGGTAGTGAACCCCGTGACAACTTCATGAAAATTTGCACATATATTGTTAATCCAGTACACTAATCAAAAAACATTACGAGATCGATGGGATCTTCGGATAATTCACAGTTATTTTATCTAAGTTGTTCAATGTAAATTGAATAACACTCTGCATTTAGTATTTCTTAGTAGGGGTAGTGAACCCCGTGACAACTTCATGAAAATTTGCACATATATTGTTAATCCAGTACACTAACCAAAAATCATTACGAGATCGATGGGATCTTCGGATAATTTACAGTTATTTTATCTAAGTTGTTCAATGTAAATTGATTAACACTCTGCATTTAGTATTTCTTAGTAGGGGTAGTGAACCCCGTGACAACTTCATGAAAATTTGTACATATATTGTTAATCCAGTACACTAATCAAAAAACATTACGAGATCGATGGGATCTTCGGATAATTCACAGTTATTTTATCTAAGATGTTGCAATGTAAATTGAATAACACTCTGCATTTAGTATTTCTTAGTAGGGGTAGTGAACCCCGTGACAACTTCATGAAAATTTGCACATATATTGTTAATCCAGTACACTAATCAAAAAACATTACGAGATCGATGGGATCTTCGGATAATTCACAGTTATTTTATCTAAGTTGTTCAATGTAAATTGAATAACACTCTGCATTTAGTATTTCTTAGTAGGGGTAGTGAACCCCGTGACAACTTCATGAAAATTTGCACATATATTGTTAATCCAGTACACTAACCAAAAATCATTACGAGATCGATGGGATCTTCGGATAATTTACAGTTATTTTATCTAAGTTGTTCAATGTAAATTGATTAACACTCTGCATTTAGTATTTCTTAGTAGGGGTAGTGAACCCCGTGACAACTTCATGAAAATTTGCACATATATTGTTAATCCAGTACACTAATCAAAAAACATTACGAGATCGATGGGATCTTCGGATAATTCACAGTTATTTTATCTAAGTTGTTCAATGTAAATTGAATAACACTCTGCATTTAGTATTTCTTAGTAGGGGTAGTGAACCCCGTGACAACTTCATGAAAATTTGCACATATATTGTTAATCCAGTACACTAATCAAAAAACATTACGAGATCGATGGGATCTTCGGATAATTCACAGTTATTTTATCTAAGTTGTTCAATGTAAATTGAATAACACTCTGCATTTAGTATTTCTTAGTAGGGGTAGTGAACCCCGTGACAACTTCATGAAAATTTGCACATATATTGTTAATCCAGTACACTAATCAAAAAACATTACGAGATCGATGGGATCTTCGGATAATTCACAGTTATTTTATCTAAGTTGTTCAATGTAAATTGAATAACACTACATTTAGTATTTCTTAGTAAGGGTAGTGAACCCCGTGACAACTTCATGAAAATTTGCACATATATTGTTAATCCAGTACACTAACCAAAAATCATTACGAGATCGATGGGATCTTCGGATAATTTACAGTTATTTTATCTAAGTTGTTCAATGTAAATTGAATAACTCTACATTTAGTATTTCTTAGTAGGGGTAGTGAACCCCGTGACAACTTCATGAAAATTTGCACATATATTGTTAATCCAGTACACTAATCAAAAAACATTACGAGATCGATGGGATCTTCGGATAATTTACAGTTATTTTATCTAAGTTGTTCAATGTAAATTGAATAACACTCTGCATTTAGTATTTCTTAGTAGGGGTAGTGAACCCCGTGACAACTTCATGAAAATTTGCACATATATTGTTAATCCAGTACACTAATCAAAAAACATTACGAGATCGATGGGATCTTCGGATAATTCACAGTTATTTTATCTAAGTTGTTCAATGTAAATTGAATAACACTCTGCATTTAGTATTTCTTAGTAGGGGTAGTGAACCCCGTGACAACTTCATGAAAATTTGCACATATATTGTTAATCCAGTACACTAATCAAAAAACATTACGAGATCGATGGGATCTTCGGATAATTCACAGTTATTTTATCTAAGTTGTTCAATGTAAATTGAATTACACTCTGCATTTAGTATTTCTTAGTAGGGGTAGTGAACCCCGTGACAACTTCATGAAAATTTGCACATATATTGTTAATCCAGTACACTAACCAAAAAACATTACGAGATCGATGGGATCTTCGGATAATTCACAGTTATTTTATCTAAGTTGTTCAATGTAAATTGAATAACACTACATTTAGTATTTCTTAGTAAGGGTAGTGAACCCCGTGACAACTTCATGAAAATTTGCACATATATTGTTAATCCAGTACACTAACCAAAAATCATTACGAGATCGATGGGATCTTCGGATAATTTACAGTCATTTTATCTAAGTTGTTCAATGTAAATTGAATAACTCTACATTTAGTATTTCTTAGTAGGGGTAGTGAACCCCGTGACAACTTCATGAAAATTTGCACATATATTGTTAATCCAGTACACTAACCAAAAATCATTACGAGATCGATGGGATCTTCGGATAATTTACAGTTATTTTATCTAAGTTGTTCAATGTAAATTGAATAACACTAAATTTAGTATTTCTTAGTAGGGGTAGTGAACCCCGTGACAACTTCATGAAAATTTGCACATATATTGTTAATCCAGTACACTAACCAAAAAACATTACGAGATCGATGGGATCTTCGGATAATTCACAGTTATTTTATCTAAGTTGTTCAATGTAAATTGATTAACACTCTGCATTTAGTATTTCTTAGTAGGGGTAGTGAACCCCGTGACAACTTCATGAAAATTTGCACATATATTGTTAATCCAGTACACTAATCAAAAAACATTACGAGATCGATGGGATCTTCGGATAATTCACAGTTATTTTATCTAAGTTGTTCAATGTAAATTGATTAACACTCTGCATTTAGTATTTCTTAGTAGGGGTAGTGAACCCCGTGACAACTTCATGAAAATTTGCACATATATTGTTAATCCAGTACACTAACCAAAAAACATTACGAGATCGATGGGATCTTCGGATAATTCACAGTTATTTTATCTAAGTTGTTCAATGTAAATTGATTAACACTCTGCATTTAGTATTTCTTAGTAGGGGTAGTGAACCCCGTGACAACTTCATGAAAATTTGCACATATATTGTTAATCCAGTACACTAACCAAAAATCATTACGAGATCGATGGGATCTTCGGATAATTTACAGTTATTTTATCTAAGTTGTTCAATGTAAATTGAATAACTCTACATTTAGTATTTCTTAGTAGGGGTAGTGAACCCCGTGACAACTTCATGAAAATTTGCACATATATTGTTAATCCAGTACACTAATCAAAAAACATTACGAGATCGATGGGATCTTCGGATAATTTACAGTTATTTTATCTAAGTTGTTCAATGTAAATTGAATAACACTCTGCATTTAGTATTTCTTAGTAGGGGTAGTGAACCCCGTGACAACTTCATGAAAATTTGCACATATATTGTTAATCCAGTACACTAATCAAAATACATTACGAGATCGATGGGATCTTCGGATAATTTACAGTTATTTTATCTAAGTTGTTCAATGTAAATTGAATAACACTCTGCATTTAGTATTTCTTAGTAGGGGTAGTGAACCCCGTGACAACTTCATGAAAATTTGCACATATATTGTTAATCCAGTACACTAATCAAAATACATTACGAGATCGATGGGATCTTCGGATAATTTACAGTTATTTTATCTAAGTTGTTCAATGTAAATTGAATAACACTCTGCATTTAGTATTTCTTAGTAGGGGTAGTGAACCCCGTGACAACTTCATGAAAATTTGCACATATATTGTTAATCCAGTACACTAACCAAAAATCATTACGAGATCGATGGGATCTTCGGATAATTTACAGTTATTTTATCTAAGTTGTTCAATGTAAATTGAATAACTCTACATTTAGTATTTCTTAGTAGGGGTAGTGAACCCCGTGACAACTTCATGAAAATTTGCACATATATTGTTAATCCAGTACACTAATCAAAAAACATTACGAGATCGATGGATCTTCGGATAATTTACAGTTATTTTATCTAAGTTGTTCAATGTAAATTGAATAACACTCTGCATTTAGTATTTCTTAGTAGGGGTAGTGAACCCCGTGACAACTTCATGAAAATTTGCACATATATTGTTAATCCAGTACACTAATCAAAATACATTACGAGATCGATGGGATCTTCGGATAATTTACAGTTATTTTATCTAAGTTGTTCAATGTAAATTGAATAACACTCTGCATTTAGTATTTCTTAGTAGGGGTAGTGAACCCCGTGACAACTTCATGAAAATTTGCACATATATTGTTAATCCAGTACACTAATCAAAAAACATTACGAGATCGATGGGATCTTCGGATAATTCACAGTTATTTTATCTAAGTTGTTCAATGTAAATTGAATAACACTCTGCATTTAGTATTTCTTAGTAGGGGTAGTGAACCCCGTGACAACTTCATGAAAATTTGCACATATATTGTTAATCCAGTACACTAACCAAAAATCATTACGAGATCGATGGGATCTTCGGATAATTTACAGTTATTTTATCTAAGTTGTTCAATGTAAATTGAATAACTCTACATTTAGTATTTCTTAGTAGGGGTAGTGAACCCCGTGACAACTTCATGAAAATTTGCACATATATTGTTAATCCAGTACACTAATCAAAATACATTACGAGATCGATGGGATCTTCGGATAATTCACAGTTATTTTATCTAAGTTGTTCAATGTAAATTGAATAACACTACATTTAGTATTTCTTAGTAAGGGTAGTGAACCCCGTGACAACTTCATGAAAATTTGCACATATATTGTTAATCCAGTACACTAACCAAAAATCATTACGAGATCGATGGGATCTTCGGATAATTTACAGTTATTTTATCTAAGTTGTTCAATGTAAATTGAATAACTCTACATTTAGTATTTCTTAGTAGGGGTAGTGAACCCCGTGACAACTTCATGAAAATTTGCACATATATTGTTAATCCAGTACACTAACCAAAAATCATTACGAGATCGATGGGATCTTCGGATAATTTACAGTTATTTTATCTAAGTTGTTCAATGTAAATTGAATAACACTAAATTTAGTATTTCTTAGTAGGGGTAGTGAACCCCGTGACAACTTCATGAAAATTTGCACATATATTGTTAATCCAGTACACTAATCAAAATACATTACGAGATCGATGGGATCTTCGGATAATTTACAGTTATTTTATCTAAGTTGTTCAATGTAAATTGAATAACACTCTGCATTTAGTATTTCTTAGTAGGGGTAGTGAACCCCGTGACAACTTCATGAAAATTTGCACATATATTGTTAATCCAGTACACTAATCAAAAAACATTACGAGATCGATGGGATCTTCGGATAATTCACAGTTATTTTATCTAAGTTGTTCAATGTAAATTGAATAACACTCTGCATTTAGTATTTCTTAGTAGGGGTAGTGAACCCCGTGACAACTTCATGAAAATTTGCACATATATTGTTAATCCAGTACACTAACCAAAAATCATTACGAGATCGATGGGATCTTCGGATAATTTACAGTTATTTTATCTAAGTTGTTCAATGTAAATTGAATAACTCTACATTTAGTATTTCTTAGTAGGGGTAGTGAACCCCGTGACAACTTCATGAAAATTTGCACATATATTGTTAATCCAGTACACTAATCAAAATACATTACGAGATCGATGGGATCTTCGGATAATTTACAGTTATTTTATCTAAGTTGTTCAATGTAAATTGAATAACACTCTGCATTTAGTATTTCTTAGTAGGGGTAGTGAACCCCGTGACAACTTCATGAAAATTTGCACATATATTGTTAATCCAGTACACTAATCAAAAATCATTACGAGATCGATGGGATCTTCGGATAATTTACAGTTATTTTATCTAAGTTGTTCAATGTAAATTGAATAACACTAAATTTAGTATTTCTTAGTAGGGGTAGTGAACCCCGTGACAACTTCATGAAAATTTGCACATATATTGTTAATCCAGTACACTAATCAAAATACATTACGAGATCGATGGGATCTTCGGATAATTTACAGTTATTTTATCTAAGTTGTTCAATGTAAATTGAATAACACTCTGCATTTAGTATTTCTTAGTAGGGGTAGTGAACCCCGTGACAACTTCATGAAAATTTGCACATATATTGTTAATCCAGTACACTAATCAAAAAACATTACGAGATCGATGGGATCTTCGGATAATTCACAGTTATTTTATCTAAGTTGTTCAATGTAAATTGAATAACACTCTGCATTTAGTATTTCTTAGTAGGGGTAGTGAACCCCGTGACAACTTCATGAAAATTTGCACATATATTGTTAATCCAGTACACTAACCAAAAATCATTACGAGATCGATGGGATCTTCGGATAATTTACAGTTATTTTATCTAAGTTGTTCAATGTAAATTGAATAACTCTACATTTAGTATTTCTTAGTAGGGGTAGTGAACCCCGTGACAACTTCATGAAAATTTGCACATATATTGTTAATCCAGTACACTAATCAAAATACATTACGAGATCGATGGGATCTTCGGATAATTCACAGTTATTTTATCTAAGTTGTTCAATGTAAATTGAATAACACTACATTTAGTATTTCTTAGTAAGGGTAGTGAACCCCGTGACAACTTCATGAAAATTTGCACATATATTGTTAATCCAGTACACTAACCAAAAATCATTACGAGATCGATGGGATCTTCGGATAATTTACAGTTATTTTATCTAAGTTGTTCAATGTAAATTGAATAACTCTACATTTAGTATTTCTTAGTAGGGGTAGTGAACCCCGTGACAACTTCATGAAAATTTGCACATATATTGTTAATCCAGTACACTAACCAAAAATCATTACGAGATCGATGGGATCTTCGGATAATTTACAGTTATTTTATCTAAGTTGTTCAATGTAAATTGAATAACACTAAATTTAGTATTTCTTAGTAGGGGTAGTGAACCCCGTGACAACTTCATGAAAATTTGCACATATATTGTTAATCCAGTACACTAACCAAAAAACATTACGAGATCGATGGGATCTTCGGATAATTCACAGTTATTTTATCTAAGTTGTTCAATGTAAATTGATTAACACTCTGCATTTAGTATTTCTTAGTAGGGGTAGTGAACCCCGTGACAACTTCATGAAAATTTGCACATATATTGTTAATCCAGTACACTAATCAAAAAACATTACGAGATCGATGGGATCTTCGGATAATTCACAGTTATTTTATCTAAGTTGTTCAATGTAAATTGATTAACACTCTGCATTTAGTATTTCTTAGTAGGGGTAGTGAACCCCGTGACAACTTCATGAAAATTTGCACATATATTGTTAATCCAGTACACTAACCAAAAAACATTACGAGATCGATGGGATCTTCGGATAATTCACAGTTATTTTATCTAAGTTGTTCAATGTAAATTGATTAACACTCTGCATTTAGTATTTCTTAGTAGGGGTAGTGAACCCCGTGACAACTTCATGAAAATTTGCACATATATTGTTAATCCAGTACACTAACCAAAAATCATTACGAGATCGATGGGATCTTCGGATAATTTACAGTTATTTTATCTAAGTTGTTCAATGTAAATTGAATAACTCTGCATTTAGTATTTCTTAGTAGGGGTAGTGAACCCCGTGACAACTTCATGAAAATTTGCACATATATTGTTAATCCAGTACACTAATCAAAAAACATTACGAGATCGATGGGATCTTCGGATAATTTACAGTTATTTTATCTAAGTTGTTCAATGTAAATTGAATAACACTCTGCATTTAGTATTTCTTAGTAGGGGTAGTGAACCCCGTGACAACTTCATGAAAATTTGCACATATATTGTTAATCCAGTACACTAATCAAAATACATTACGAGATCGATGGGATCTTCGGATAATTTACAGTTATTTTATCTAAGTTGTTCAATGTAAATTGAATAACACTCTGCATTTAGTATTTCTTAGTAGGGGTAGTGAACCCCGTGACAACTTCATGAAAATTTGCACATATATTGTTAATCCAGTACACTAATCAAAATACATTACGAGATCGATGGGATCTTCGGATAATTTACAGTTATTTTATCTAAGTTGTTCAATGTAAATTGAATAACACTCTGCATTTAGTATTTCTTAGTAGGGGTAGTGAACCCCGTGACAACTTCATGAAAATTTGCACATATATTGTTAATCCAGTACACTAACCAAAAATCATTACGAGATCGATGGGATCTTCGGATAATTTACAGTTATTTTATCTAAGTTGTTCAATGTAAATTGAATAACTCTACATTTAGTATTTCTTAGTAGGGGTAGTGAACCCCGTGACAACTTCATGAAAATTTGCACATATATTGTTAATCCAGTACACTAATCAAAAAACATTACGAGATCGATGGGATCTTCGGATAATTTACAGTTATTTTATCTAAGTTGTTCAATGTAAATTGAATAACACTCTGCATTTAGTATTTCTTAGTAGGGGTAGTGAACCCCGTGACAACTTCATGAAAATTTGCACATATATTGTTAATCCAGTACACTAATCAAAATACATTACGAGATCGATGGGATCTTCGGATAATTTACAGTTATTTTATCTAAGTTGTTCAATGTAAATTGAATAACACTCTGCATTTAGTATTTCTTAGTAGGGGTAGTGAACCCCGTGACAACTTCATGAAAATTTGCACATATATTGTTAATCCAGTACACTAATCAAAATACATTACGAGATCGATGGGATCTTCGGATAATTTACAGTTATTTTATCTAAGTTGTTCAATGTAAATTGAATAACACTCTGCATTTAGTATTTCTTAGTAGGGGTAGTGAACCCCGTGACAACTTCATGAAAATTTGCACATATATTGTTAATCCAGTACACTAATCAAAAAACATTACGAGATCGATGGGATCTTCGGATAATTCACAGTTATTTTATCTAAGTTGTTCAATGTAAATTGAATAACACTCTGCATTTAGTATTTCTTAGTAGGGGTAGTGAACCCCGTGACAACTTCATGAAAATTTGCACATATATTGTTAATCCAGTACACTAATCAAAAAACATTACGAGATCGATGGGATCTTCGGATAATTTACAGTTATTTTATCTAGGTTGTTCAATGTAAATTGAATAACACTCTGCATTTAGTATTTCTTAGTAGGGGTAGTGAACCCCGTGACAACTTCATGAAAATTTGCACATATATTGTTAATCCAGTACACTAACCAAAAATCATTACGAGATCGATGGGATCTTCGGATAATTTACAGTTATTTTATCTAAGTTGTTCAATGTAAATTGAATAACTCTACATTTAGTATTTCTTAGTAGGGGTAGTGAACCCCGTGACAACTTCATGAAAATTTGCACATATATTGTTAATCCAGTACACTAATCAAAAAACATTACGAGATCGATGGGATCTTCGGATAATTTACAGTTATTTTATCTAGGTTGTTCAATGTAAATTGAATAACACTACATTTAGTATTTCTTAGTAGGGGTAGTGAACCCCGTGACAACTTCATGAAAATTACACATATATTGTTAATCCAGTACACTAACCAAAAATCATTACGAGATCGATGGGATCTTCGGATAATTTACAGTTATTTTATCTAAGTTGTTCAATGTAAATTGAATAACACTACATTTAGTATTTCTTAGTAGGGGTAGTGAACTCCGTGACAACTTCATGAAAATTTGCATATATATTGTTAATCCAGTACACTAACCAAAAAACATTACGAGATCGATGGGATCTTCGGAAAATTGTTTATAAATAAATATCTAATTTTATATATCGACCTTACTAATTGGTCGCTTTTCAATTTTGTACACATCACACCATTTACTTTTATTTAACCTTAAACCTGTGTGTATGTTAACAACTTACTTCGATGTTACGGGAAATAGAATTCCTTAATATTAATTTTAATTAAATGGGGATAATGCAATTTTTTAAATGCTTTTGAGTTATGTGTCCTTAATTTATTTATAAAATGATGCAATGAGTAGCAAAGTTAACCTTAAAGCCATATTTGGAGAAATTTATTCCCCAAAACACGGTTTGAAAATTAAACAAAAATGTGAGTTAATTGAATATTCCAAGAATGTTTAATGAAGTTAAATAAAAGAAAGTAGAATGGGTGTTTTCTAAATTATCGAAACTAACATTTAAATGCATGTTTAAATTTCATAAATTTATTTCTGGATGAAACTATATTCGCTAGCTTAATCACAAATACCCCTGGATGTATGCGTTTGAATAGCTAGTGCAGCTAGTAAAATTTAGTAAATTCTTCATTCGCGTTTCGAAACCCACTTTTTCGGACTCAATGGACCTCAAAACAGATATATCTTCATTAATCTCTTACATAATATTTCGGGTTCCAGGTCCCAGATTCCGTAAAACAGAAAATTTATTTTACAAATATTTCAAAAATATACAATTTACAGAAAACATGAAAAAATAAAAACAATCTTAATAAAGTTTGCAAGAAATTTGCATTATAAAGGTTTCTTAAAATTCGCTGTTCGTAAAAGAAAGTCGAGTGCTGGCCACACCTCCATTTTTTTTTTAATTTCGCAAAATTTGAAATAGAGCCAAATAACATTTATTGATTTCAAATTTAGAGTATACATAATATAAGAGGTTAAATTTAATAAACACGATAGTTGGTTTTTATTATTTTCAGATGAGCACAAAGCACAAGAATAGGTAATTCATTCGATTATATTTCAAGTTATAATAAGACAATAATAAAATAATAATTCAGCCAAATAATAAAATTTAATATTTGATTGTGGAGCCAAAGAAACAACCGCAAAGACGACACAAAACAAAATTGAATTGAATCAATTCTTCCGTTCAATTTCATTTTGTTTTTTATATATAATTGGTCTAGTAGGTTTGCCTTTGCATACAATCAATTGGTTCGGTTCATTTCACTCCATTTCGGTGTCGTCTATACATATAACTAGCCTATTAAAAAAAAAAAAAATAACGAGCGAGTTCACCCTCAACTCGCAAAAGATTTAAAACTTTATTGTATAAATATCTATTGAATCATTTCAAGCCATTATGATAAGGCTCAGAAACCCCTCCATAAAGCTGGGTGTTGTTCGCTCAGTATTTAAACTAAGTTACATTTTTGGTTCAAAAAGTCAGTAAGTTACATATTCCATTTTGAATTTGGAGGACGAACCTTACTGAAATTAATTGAGCATGAGTAAAGTACAGTTCTGTTAAGTTAATCACCTAAACCTGCCATGTACGCTATTAAAATATACCATTACTGTACACAGCAATCTTGTCACGGCAAACTCGCTGAACGAAGCAAAATCGCATCGCTTTATCACTGATCAGTTTAAAATAAATTAAATAGAACGGTTCTATTTGGGCGCAATGTTGACCGTAAAATCATTCCAATTGGAAAGAGAGTAGCCGGAAACCCCCATAACCAAACTCACCAACAGAATGAGCAATATGTACTAATAAGAAAGCATACCGATTACCGATTAAACAATTTTAAAATTATTATTTTATTATGTATCAATGTGTGCGATTTTCACAGCTCGCTTTTTCCGTTTAATTTTTTTACACTACACAAGCAAAATTTGTGGCCCTTTTGCTTGTATATAATTTTCATTTTCAAAAACACTTGCTATGCTGCGGCCACATTATAACAGATATTTTCACAACAAAATAAATTAAAGTAGGCGGTTTTTTTTAGATTTTTTTTTTGTATTCGGCTCACGATGTACGCATACATGCAATATTTTTTGTTCGGCACTTTTGTTTCCGTAACCCGATTTTTATACAATTTTTTACTGACTCCTGCGGTCCTGCCGCTAAAGATGTTTTCACATAAAAAAAACGAGAAAACAAACTAGAATAAGAAGCAGAGAAAAATTGGTGATAAAAGAAAAAATATATTTTTCAGTTTCTTTAAATTTTAAAATATGATACTGAATTAAATTAATAATTCTGACAAAAAAAATTATATGAAATTTTAAATAAACAAACAAAAGTTTATAGTTTTAAATAATTATAAATGCTAAATGGAGTCATTGTTAATTAATATATCGTCGGTTTGCGAGAACAGTGACACATCTCAAAATATCATATTTTTGAGGAAATCGACTTGAATTTTTTTTTTTTGGTGTAAAATAGTTGAATTCATCAAATTCAACGTCACATCTATTGAAAACTATGGGTAGTTTAGAAGTGACACTATGCCAGATAAAATGATGTTACATTTAAAGGATTTTTTTTCCTATTATCTCAAAATTGGCCATTTTTGAGATGTATCACTGTTCTCGGAAACCGACGATATGTAAATTTATTTGCATGTAATTTCATTGTGAAAAAAAAATATTTTTTTTTATAAACCAGCTAAAACTACCTGTAAAAAAACTTTCAATCTGCAGTAAAGAGCATAAAAACAAAAATTTTAGAAAAAAGCAATTTATTTTCGCGCAAAATAGGCGTCCTTAACTCTGATTCGTCTACCCCTATTATGATTATCGAGCCGGTCGACAATCGACACGACTCTGTGTTACCTTTTCCTTTCCCGTATTGGTTCTATCAACTGAAAAAACGAAAACACAATACAGAGTCGATCGACTCGACAATCGTAATAGGGGTGATTATTATAAGTTTGGGTTTCTGTGCATGACGTATGGAATAACGAAACTGAAACATGCTAAGGAACTATTTTATTGATATGTAAGTATGTATATTTTGCAATATGATGGTCAGGCGGCTGTGAAAGGCGGGACTCACGTCGAGTTGCACTGCTGAAAAGCTATGTGGTCGGCTCCGTAACCTGTCGCAGTACTAATACTCTGTTCGATATTCTGACCATGTGTTAGGCATTGCAGCAGAGTAAAGGTTGTCACGACGCCTTTGATTGATTTGCAATTACTTGTACTACCTCCACGATGATGTTCGTTGGATACTAGAGTAGATTTATCCTACTCTAGTCTAAAGTGCAATGCTAAAGGAGTAATCCCTGATAAAAAATCCCCTAATCTAGAGTGGAAAAGCATATTGCACATGTGGTTGAAATGGAGTGGTTGTGTGGATTAACCAGCCGCTAATATGCGAACTCTGGATACCAGGCGACCTCCAGTTTCAATTAGCCTTCCTCTGGTAATGCGGAGCTCTGCCAGGGGTGACCGTCCTTTCTCGCACTACTCGTGGGAATACATTGAATAATTATTTACTAAATTTACCGGCTATTGCCTCTTTTCTTGATGATGTTAATGATGATGATGCTTAAATGGTAGTTATGGCGTCAACAGTTGCCGCTTGTCTACTATTATGAGCTGCACTAGAAGCGGAAAATAAAGAAGTAGAACCAGCTAGAAAAAGCGTTGATGGATTAAAGACTATAGAAATACCAGAAAACAATTTGGTAACACCCAAAGCCGCATGCTGGAACTGAAGCCTGATACTAAGGATTTAAAAAACTTTATACGTATGGATGAGGATTTATCCAAATTTATATTGTCCACGATCAGGACATTGGAAAACAGGATACACATATGAGGAAATCAATCAATCCAGAAGAAAAACTAGCAGTTGCTTTGAGGTTTCTAGCTACAGGAGAAAGCTTTATGGAGTTAGCATTTTGGATGTTTGTGATGTTATTTACAAACGTTTAAAAATCAATTTTTAAAGGTAAATGCAGAAAAAGATAAAACATGATAAATTAATAATATTTTATTTCAGTTTCCTAGTACCACAGACGAATGGTCAAAAATTGCCGACCAAAGATAGACAGGTTTCAATATTAATGATTTTTAATTTATTTGAAGTTACTATTTCCGAAAAATTGTTGTGGTACAATCAGTCCAGTCGCCGCGGCCTGATGAGAAGGATTGATTTTTTCATAATCATAAGCTCATCAGTTCGAAACTGGATTAAGTAGGTTCATTACAATTTTTCGGAAATAGTAAATTCAAATAAATTAAAAAAAATTATCGGAAATTCTAGAATTCTGCCGTATATGTTTATTGGTGACAATGCCTTTTCGTTATCAGAAAATATGATGACACCTTATACATTTACAACGACTGATGAAAAAGAAAAATTCAATCGAAGATTAAGTCGTGCTCGGCAGACTATAGAAAGAGCGTTTGGAATATTAAGCAATCGCTTCCAAATATTTCAAAAACCCATTAATCTGCTGGTCTATTATGAAATTTTTACGATTTCGTAAAATTCGATCCGCCGCGGATATTCCAATTATGAATTTTTTTTTGTTTCGTAAAATACGAAAATCGCAAAATCCGCCTTATTATGAACCAAAAAAGAAAAAACGAAATCGAATTTTTCGAAAAGCAAACGTCAAAATCCGACTGCTTTTTATGTGACGAATATTGTATTTACGAAGGTAATAAAGAAAAGACGGATATTAAAAATTAATATAATATGTATAATAAAATACATACATATTAAAATTTAACATTAATTACTTTTTAAAATGTAAATTAAATAATTATTTTATACAAATTGATTTACAATTTAATTAAAAGTTGTTTAATTGTTAAAATTTGTAGGTACATAACATAAAATGGCAAACTTTATTATCGTAAATTTTACGAACAAAACGAAAGTTTCATAATAGGAATATCCGCCGCGGATCGAATTTTTCGATTTCGTATTTTACGAAATCGAAAAAAATTCATAATAGCCCCCCTGTACCAAGACAAAGTAACAAAAATTGATCAGTGTTGCTGTGTTTTACATAACATTTTAATTACAAGAAGTCGATAGTACTGTGAAGATACTCATTAAAATACTGAACATCAAAATATTACTTCTCAACACTTAGTAGATGACCGTTTAAGTAAATCAGAATCGGGGGAAACTGTCAGACAACAATTGACAGAATAATTTAATAATGAAGGTATAATATAACAATAAAATATAGTATTTGTAATTATAAAATTGTTAAAACAAATTTATTTGGTATTTAGCTTATTTTTTTATTAATTTATTGTCGACGTTTCAACGGCTTTATTCCGTCATCCTCAGGACAATTTTTTTACAAATAAAAAAAAAAACATACAAATTTCAAACAAAATAACAAGTCCTTACAAATGTACATACTACTTGATTTGAAAAAACCCGTTGGTCAAAAGTGTAAATTAATTTAGAATAACATTGTCGTAGTAATTTAACAAGAATTTGGAAATTTCCTGGACATTTAACAAATTTGGACCCCGCATTTTCTTAATATAAATATTTTCCAAATTACTTTCTTTTTCCAAAATTGTAGCATCCTCTAAAGATAATACGTGGCCACTGTCCCGTAAATGGTTTGTTATTGCACTATGTGAATTTTGAAAGTTGAAAATTGAGTCATGAACATGTTGGTAAACACGCTTCTTTAGGTACTGTTTTGTCTGTCCAACGTATTCCTTTCCACATGAGCAATTTAGTTTACACACCAAATTTGATTGTAGTTCTAAAGGAATTTCGTCTTTTAACTTAGTAAACAAAAACTTATCTAAACTTTTTACTGGTCTACCCACCACTTTCATCTCAAAATTTTGACAAGTTGATTTAATTTTTTCAAAAAGAACTTTTATGTATGGAATCGATATAAAGATTTTCCTAGTATTTTCCACCTCTAAATCCTGTGAATTGGATGGAGTTTCTAAGCGATTATTTTTGTCAATAGCTTTCCTTATGTTCCGGCGTATCGTATTCTTTGGATAACCATTTTTTAATAACACATTTGTTAATTTTGAAAAATTGTCCGAATGAAAACATTCATCTGACAATTTTAAAATCTTTTCAGCTAACAAAAATACTGTATTATTCTTATATGATAATGGAAGCCATGAATTATAATTTAGGTAGCGGCCTGACCAAGACATTTTTTGATACCAATTTGTACTCAAACTTCCATTATCATTCCGTATAACCAACACATCCAGAAAAAGGAAAGTAGTAATTTAGTAATTATTTTTTAGGAAGTAATGAACTTCAAGAAATTCAACAAGCCAAAAGAGCTAAAGTATTTCTAACCAATAATCCAGACATATATGTGGTAAAGGCTGATAAGGGCAATGTTACGGTTCTTATGTCAAAAATAGCATACGTTGAAAAAATGGAATTGCTCTTGTCAGACAATAACACGTATATAGAAATTAGGAAAGTTGGTATCGGGACGATACAGACGAATTCAAATTTAATTATTTCTTCTTGGGAACGTTTAGGCAAAATAACTAAATCGATTGGTAAGGATCTACGTAGCTATCTAAAATATTGTCTTATGACATTGAATAGACATCCCATCCGTTGGGCTTGGGTTTATATCAATCTCTGCTCCCTCGTCATAACAGTTACACCAAAAAAAAAAACTTAAAACTTTTAACTTTTATCTAATTTTTTTTGTTTTTTTTTGGTTTAATTCTTCAAATTAATTTACTTAGACACCATTTCATTATTAAAAAATGTTTATTTATATTTTTTTCGTTTATGAGTCTGATCCCAAATTGGTTTCCCTGACTATTTACTTTGAAACTCCAGACTTGACTGATTATTTTTTTTCCCAAAAATATTTTAATTTTCGACAAACAAAGTCCAATATGTCGTACAAAAATATCGCTAAAAAAGTCGTACGACAGCCAAACAATCACACTCGCACAATCAACACACCAAAACATCTGCATGCAAATCATTGATTTTTCTAATCGCCATTGGGTAAAAATGAAAATCGACAATGGAACAGAGCTGGGCAAACCCTTTTACACGCACCAGACCACCGCGCGACTGCCACTGGTGTTACGCTCATGACAGGTGTCGTAACTATCGTAAGGACGACCCACACCCAAGAAAAGAGTCTTACTGAGCCGGGCAATGATACACACGGGAAAGTCGGCGAGAACGGAAGAACAGAGGTCAAAACTGGATCAAATGAAAGAAACATACATGATCAACAGCAAGGACTATTGAAATTTTAGAAATTTATTTCAAATTAAGATACATAGAATTACAATCAAATTTCTCCGTACTCTGGGCGAATGCACTGAAGGCATACGGTTTTCATCCCTACAATGCTACGGCACTCGCCGGCGCGCTCCTTCATTTGGACTTACACATGTCGACCCTGGAGGGTCGCTTGATGCTCGCTGGCTCATCTCTGTCCCATGGACTAGCCCTTAAACCCATTTCTACGTTGGTAGTTTTCTTCTTCTCTACCTGAGCCACCTCTGCCCCATATACTGTGATTGGTATTCATACATTTAATTACAATATTATAGCAAATACATGTGTCATGCGAATCATGCGAGTGATGGCAACATCACTGGTGTTAAGCAAAATTAAAAACTATTTTAAAAATGAATTACCGTTTGCGTGCCCATGCCAATTTTAGTTATAATATGTAAGCAAATTATAAATCTGCTGGTAAAATCTGAGATTCGCTTTTTTATCGCATTGTTAAAAGATGGATTTATTTAGTTTTCTTAGAAGAATTTTAGACGTAAAAATTAAGTTAATTTAATATGAGTGAAGGATAAAGTTTGTGGCGTTTTTCACCAAAATTCAAACACATTTTTCTTACATTTTAAGGGAACTTTTTTTAACTAAAGATATTCCGTTTTGACCAATCAACTTTTGTCATTTTTCTGATAAAACCATTATTGCATCACTGTAGAACTTCTGGGGTTTCTGGTCGAGAAACTGAACCAAGTGATTTTCACAGGCCTCTTTTCACGTCAGCTTTACACCATTAAGAAGGTTTTACAGAGAGCAAAACAATTGGTAGTCGGACGGGGCAAAATCGGCAATACGGTGGATGCATAAAAAATATCTCAGCCAATCCCTCTCAAATTTTTTCGGGTCATTAAAGACGTGCCTGGTCTGGGGTTGTCGTGATGGAAAACGACGAATTTCCTATTGAACAATTCTAGCCGATTTAGCTCAATTAAGCACTTTAATCGCATTAGTTTTTGACAGTAGGGAGTGGAATTAATCGTCTGGCCAAGTTTAAGTTGCATAATGATTTACTTCCAATCCCAACAAACACAAGGCATTACCTTACATGTCGTCAACCCGGGTTTTGCCACGGTTTGCCACTGTTAGCTTCATCCATCTTGAATCACGATCTTTTTCGCATATTATTGACATATGTGACTCATTTTTCATTGCTCGTTATCAATCTCTTTAAAAATGACTCGATTTCGGTTAGTTGCAGCAGCGATTCGCAGGTGGAAATTCGATCCATTAATTTGTTCACTGTTAATTCATGTGGACCCAAATATCGAGTTTCTTTTTGTAACCAGCCTTATGCAAATAGTTTAAAACTGTTTTTTGTTAATGTTTTGTTCCGCAGCGATGTCATAAGATGAAATGTGCCGGTGTTCTTCAATTTTTTGGAGAATTTCTACGACTTTCGGTCGGCCAGAGCGGGGCGCGTTTTAACATTGAAATTTCCAGAGCGGAAATATGCAAACCATTTGTGTGCTGCTGATTTTAATAAAGTATCTTCACCAAACGCTGCGCCTTCAACTACTTTCGACTGAATTGACAAATGACCCAATGTTTATTTTTTAATAATCTACGGACTCTCACCCAGGTCCGGCTCGAGGGATGATCGACGTGTGCGGCCGTGCAGGGCGCAAAATTTTTAGGGCGCAAAATTGTATTTTACACTCTAATGGAACTTGCTAAATGTTGAATTGACACTACTATACACTTATGTATTTCGGTAAAATCAATTTTTTAATTCGTTGAGGTTAATGAAATTCATAATTCGAATATGTCAGAAGTTCATTCGATCGAAAATTCTATCGAAAGCCCTTCAATATAATAGAATATCGGTTGATTTCCCCCATCTGTATCCGATCAATTAAATGTTGACGATTCTGCAAACTTAAACTTAGAAATTTTTCAGATCTAGCTTTATGTCCTAAAACTCTTAACAATAAAATTATTGATTATTTGGTCGTTAGGTCCCAGGCAAGTTCAACTTACACGATATCCTAAAGATGCAACCAACCGTCATTTCTCCAATAATCATTACATCCGTGTACTTTCTAATAACGAACGTGTACCGCGACGATGGATCTTATATTCTGAAACTGCTGACCGTGCATTTTGTTTCTGTTGTTTATGTTTTGATCGAGGTGGTACGAATTCGAAATCAAGTTTAGCAAATGTAGGTGACAATAATTGAATCCACATATACCTAAAGCGATCAAGTTACTTGAAACTAGCCCAAATCATATGATATGTTATATGAAACGTGGGTAGAAATGGAATCAATACTGAAATCAAGATCAACAATCGATCAAGCGGAACAACTTATAATTCAAATGAAAACAGAGCGCTGGTAAAATGTTTTTAATATATTGATGAGTATTACTCTATATCTTGCGCAAATTAATATGGCATTTCGCGGTTCTTTTGTTAAGTTGTATACCAAGAATAACGAAAAATATTTAGGCCTAATTGAATTACTTGCCAGATTTGACCCCGTTATGCAGGAACACGTTCGTCGGACCCTAAAAAACGAGTTATCTATTCATTATTGTGGAAAAAATATTTTAAACGAAATAATTGAATTGATGGCTGAAAAAGTCACTCAAAAAATAATTTTATGTATTCAAAATGCAAAGTATTTTTCCATCATTGCTGACGGTACTCCGGATATCCGTCATATAGAGCAAATACTATAAGACTTGTTGATTTATCAAATGATAAAGTCGAGATATGTGAGAGATTTTAAGGTTTTACTGCGTCATCTGATGCTAGAGGTACGGTGAAAGTTTATCCAATACGATTTTAGGAAAAAAAAAATAAAATCGAATTGATGTAATGCCGAGGTCAAGGATACGACAATGGCGCAAATATGAAAAGCAAACACAGTGGAAATTTTGAATCAAAGAGAATTTTGAGTCAAAATCCATTGGCATTTTTCATGACCTGTGGATGCTACAACTTAAATCTGGTGTTGTGCGATGCAGCTAAACCGTCTTTAAAGTCCTTGTCATTATTTGGAATATTGTCGATCATGTCAAATTATTGACATTAAAAAGACTTAGCGACACTCGTTGGGAAGCAAACATTTCTAGTGTTAAGGCTGCTGTTCGTTACCAAATTGGAGATGTTCACGATGCACTTCTCAAACTTGGTGAGAACGAAGAGAAGCACGATACAAAAATAGCACACGAAGCGTTCAGTTTAGCTCGTCAATTTAAGGACTTTAATTTTCTTGTATCGTTGATCATTTATTATGACGTTTTCTTTCAAATAAATAATTTCAGTAAATCTATGCAGGGTCAAAATATCGATGTCAGCAAAATCGCGGATTTAATCAAAGGATGTATTAATTTTTTTAAAGATTACAAACAAACCGATTTGGAGAAAGCTATTTTAGTCGCCAAAGAACTTGCCGGCCTCCTCGATGCTGAAACTAACGTTCAATCAACAAAACAAATAAGATCCGTAAAACAGCAATTTAATTTTGAGGGTAGAGATGAGCCCATTTTAACATCTAAAAACAATTTGAAATAGAATTTTTCAACATATTGCTTAGTACTGTAATGATGTCGATTCAAGAAAGATTTGAACTAATTAACCAGCATGCCGAAACCTATGAGGGTTCCTCTACGGCCTAAAAAATCTGCCAGAGCGTGAAGAACTTGAAAAACACTGTAACGATCTTCAGTTGGTTTTAACAGTTGGTGAGACTTCCGAATGGGCTATTTTATTTGATGAACTAATCAGTATTAAAAAATTTGTCGAGCTTCTTGATGATTCGTCCCCAATCAATATTCTTAATTGCATTAGAAAGAATAAAATTGAAGATTTATATTCTAATGTGTGGGTTAGTTTAGGAATGTTATTAACTACACCTATTTCGGTTGCCAGTGGAAAAGAAGCTTTTCAAAGTAAAAATTAATTAAAACATATTTGAGGTCAACTATATCGCAAGGAAAGTTGAGTTCATTAGCAATTCTTTCAATTGAAAATGACGTAGCCCAAAGTATCGCTTTCTCCGAAGTACTAAAATCTTTCGCAAGCAAGAAAGTGCGAAAAATAGATTTTTAAAAGAAAACTGTGTTTAATGATTGTCATTAAATTATTAATTTAATATTTACATAATATATTCTTGATGCGCAAAACCTGTACCTATAAATACATATTAAAATGAATAAATACTATTAATTCCTTACAAATATTTTCATTAAATAAAATATTTATGAAATACTATAATATTTTATTCTTATTGCTTATTATTAACTAAAAGCAACGAAATAAAATTATAGTGTCTTGTCTACTGTTAATCTTAAATTTATCTAACCTCCTTCTAACCAATTCCCTACTTTGACATCCCTACATTAAGTACTCCTTCTTTCGAGCCTATGCAGTTTTAAAACTACATAACAATAAAATGTCGGATTGCAACTTGCTCTAAATTTGATTTCTTATTTTCTTACTAAACTCCCAATTTCATAATTCATTTTTTTATCAATTAAAAAAAAATAACAGGGGCGCTCCAATAATTCTTGCACAGGGCGCTCAAATGTCTGGATCCGGCGCTGCTCTCACCTTTCAAACGCTCTATAGTATGGCCTGATAAGATTAGTATTATTAAAGTTATGCTACACTAAAGTCATATATTAGAAAAAACGCAACAAACTTTATCCTTCAACCAATATTTACATTTGCAAGATTAATTAAAGAAAGTTTAATTTTCTTTAATTACATAAAAAAGATTTTAATATGAGTAATAGTCTTTATATACTTTAATTTTCTTAATCGAATTATTTTTGGATAATTGGTAAAACATCAATTTATTGTCAGTTACTCAATCGAACACCCAAATTAATACCTTTAATTTTACATAATTTTACACATTACCTATAAAATAATATCAAAATCGATGCTCATATTAAAATGAAACCTTACCTTAATTAAGTTCAGTGATTCGTTCACACTATTGTGATTTACTGGAACGTTTGGCTCACATTAGCAAATTTCTTTGTGAAAAAACCAAACACACAACCTAGGCATTGTTAAACCATATGATTTAATATAACTTCAATAAACAAAACCGCTGATTCATGCAAAAATTCTCATTAAACTGAATAATTGACTCCCACAACAGTTGTGTATGCTTTGCTAAACGAGAAAGAAACACAAGCGTAGAAAAATTGAAAAATCAAATTATTCCGCTCCTAATTGATTTTATTTGCGATATTAGCTTTGTTCGCATTTCTTCCCGAAATTTTTCAAAATGTGTATATTCGTAATTAATTTTAACTTTATTCAAATTTTAATTTAATTAATTAAAGCAAATTAAATTTTATAAGTACAGAATGTATGTAATTGTACATAATTTATTATTGTTGTAGCCTGTGTATACTATTAATAATACATCAAAAAAATATAAATAGGGACGGAAGGATTTTGTACTTTTGAGAGCCCTCTTCCCGCTAACATTGGTTCAATATTTTTCACAAAATGTGCCAAATTGAAACTCTAATTATTTTTATTAATACATTTTTATTTTGTAAAAAACGAATGCCTCGTGCTTGGCCACGCCTTCATACGAATAAAGCAAACCCTTTTGCGAGCAGTTCCTGTTAAATGTGGCTACGCTTCCTTGTTTAAACTTCGCAAAATTCTAAAGCTCTGAACCCAAAATGGACGAGGTGAAAAATACGTCAAATTACAAATTTTCGGAAGTCATGTTTTAATTTTATGATTTTCATGTCTTTGTATTGAGAAAACAAAATATGTATATGGAATATGATTTTTATTTGGTTTTTGTTTTTTTTAAATATAGGGTGTCAAAAATTTAAAAATTGCATGAATACATATGTTGTATTTATTGGTTATACACGAAAAACAAATAATCCGAAAATGATTTACATAGCTAGTGTTTAATCGGGCAAAAATTGATTGATTGATATGGATTTACGGCCAAGCATTGAGCAGGAACCTGTACTCCCGGGCACACACCGTATAGTCCGGGTGCCCGTCGGCATATGTTATCATTGATAAATACACCTCTAGAAATTCTTGTGTTGCTTAATTATTCAGTCTACCACCTTTTTTATCTTCGAAAATTCTCGTAAGTGGTGCGTTTTCTTTCTAATAATACCGAAAGATGTAGATTTTACGTTGTACTGAAAATTTATGGATATCATTTTATTACCTGGGGGCGCACGGCCAGTTCGAAAATAAAAATATAGAAAACTTTCCTACAATAGTTCATTTATGTGCATGTGAGCTCACATGCTGTCAAGAGGATAAATTTAAACCGTAATATGATGCTTAGAAATATACTGCTTTCACGTCCTATCACCCAACAGTGTATTTAGTATGATCTCTATATAGGTTTGTCATTGGTTTTTAACGATGGAAAGTTGTAGTTCAACTAGTTCTTCAGATTTGGACCAATTGCAATGCCAGATTCAACGGAAGATATGTGGAAATCCATTCCAGCACGATTCAAACAAATGTGGCATTTTCCAAACTGTATTGACGCTATCGACGGCAAGCATTAACATACATTAATGCTCAATCTACGTATTACAACTACAAAGGAAGCCATTCTATTGTACTTTTAGCTTTAGTTGATGCTGATTAAAAGTGTATTGCGGTTGATGTCTTCTCATATGGTAGAAATAGTGATGGTAGGATTTTTTCTAGTTCATTAATTGGTAAAAAATTACACAGTAAAAGTTTCAGTGTGCCACCACTAGCACCTCAAATTGAAACCGGACAACCAAAGCCATATATCGTCGTTGGAGATGAAGTGTTTCCACTGAAAACTTACCTTATTCGCCCATATAGTAGAAATAACTTAGAAGACAGTAAGCCGAATAAAATATTTCATTATAGATTGTCAAGGGCAAGACGGGTCGTAGAAAATGCTTTTGGCATTCTAGCTGCGCGTTGGAGAAATTTTCGGAGGTATTTGGCAGTACAACCATAATTTGTTGACAAAATAGTACTTGCGTGCTGCCTGCATCATATGTTGTATGCATGGACAACGCATTCGAACCAGATTTCGAATCACTTCATTTTCCAGAATCAGCTTTACTAAATTAAAATTCTCTAAGAAGAAAATACACGCGTGAATCGTTTCAAGTTCGAGAAAAATTTAAAGAATATTTTAATTCTGAAGCTGGTATTCACACTAAAATTATATGAATATTATAAAATAAAAATATTTTTGTAAACACCTGATATTTGTAGTTCACTTTCAATTTTGTGCCATGCTTGTCGAATATGTTGATCGCAATAACTAGGCGATCCATGGTTATAAATAACCTCATGGTCCTTGACTTTTTCTATTGAAATCTCGTCCACTTTTAAATATATCACAAGAACCAATATTCAATTTGCGAAGTTAAAATTGTGATTGCTGCAGTATTGTAGTATAGTATTAAAAAATTAAATTCAAGTAGAACCAAAATATACGAATATTCTGTTTTGCCACAAATTTAAAATAACGGCAAACTGTAGGAGCAAACTTACGCACAGTTAATGCTTTCGCAGGTTACTACCAATAAATTATTTTTTTATTTCTAATACATTCAGTATATCCATGAATGTGTAAAATATAAATAAAACGAAATTACTAAAATCAAATTTACGTGAGGTTACGTGACTACGTGAGTCAGAAATATGTAAATTTACAGAAAATAGAAACGTGCTGTAACACATGAGTTTGATGACATGACGTGATATACGTGAGGTGACATCAGTGTATTTCCGATCCATTAAAATACAATGTTAAACAATAATGTGCACTTTTTACCCGTGGCGTGAGTTTGCGTATCAGTACGTGAGCTCACGTGTCGTGATAACAGTGTGTTTGCGGCTTAACACTATTTTCTTATTTTGTAAAATTTATTAAATTAAATATTTTTTTAATTTTTCACTCTTTAGAAAGCCAGATTGTTTTGATACACATTTAAAAATATATACTGTTAAGTGTATTGGTCACTACAAAAAACCATATAAAAAAATTCAAATTTTTTTCCTTTCTTACCACTACTACTCCTAGTAGAAACAGTGTAGAATAAACAATTGCATGCTATGAAATCAAATGAGAGTTAAATGTATAACAAAAAAAAACATTAAAAACGAAGCATGTACAAAGCCACAGATCCCTACATGTATCCAGAACCAGACACAGTAACGTTTTTGTCAATGTGTGTATTGAATTTTTTCAGATTCTCTCTATTACTACGCTTCCATGACTGAGTTAACCCGAATTAAGAGTTTCGTTGAGTTAATAACATGGCGGCGCTAATCCGTATGGTTTCCATGAAATTATAATTTCTAGCGTAATTTGAGATTTGACAACAATTAAAAGTCATTTCTTAAAATTTAATTTGTTTGGTGGAAACTTTTATATTTAATAGTTTTTGTGAGTTTTATGATTTATGAAGTATTACGGAGAGAAAGAATACTGCGACACCATTTTGTATTGGTATAATTGTTTTTTCCGTTTTGACTGATAGAATCCCTTCTTACCCTACTACTTTCGTTGAGTTAAGTTGGATTAAGAAACTTAACGAAAATCCTAAACTCGACATGTTTCCATGATGAGATAATCCACGTTAATCCCGGCTAACTCCATCATGGAAACGTAGTATATATTTCGAAGTGAAAGGTGGTGTTTAAAGGTAATTACACCGCGTATCGTTTATTATTTTTATAACTATACACATATATTTATGTGTGATACTGTTAATATATTATAGTTCTGTTTTTTTTTTAATTAAATGTTTAATGACATTTAAATACAGAACATGCCTCGAAGATGTTGTGTTAATGGGTGCATGAGCAATTCAACCTAAAGCAAAGAAAACAATACTGAGGCAACAATACTGTGGATTCTAATTTGGAATTGAAATCGATAGAAGCTATTAGAAAGCCTAATTGGCAATCATCGAAATACTCGGCGATATGTATACAGCATTTTTTACCCGAGCAAATACAAAAACAGTTATTGTTGAGAAACGAAGATACAAATTACCCAATTTTACGATTAAAATTGTTAAATGGAACCATACCAACAGTTTTTCCCAGAAAGCCCCATCAATAAGAACCGCCAAAAAAACGTAAGGCACCAGAAGAGCGATTACAGGAAATTAATTGTAGAATTGAGAAAAATATTTAAGCTATTGCTGACATGATTAAGAGATATCAGGGCATTTTACAAAATTATAAGGAAAAGCTGACCAAAAAAATTTAAAAGAGTATAAGACTTTTGAACAAAAAGCGTGTTTGACTTTTTACATAGTTGATGGAGATTTACAAAAAGGATGTCATTTAAAAATACGAATTGTGATTTGTAGTGATTTAAAGGTCAACATTTTTACATATTGTCATTTAGTAAATAAGCAAGATTTAAAATGGATTCTTCCAAATACTTTAAAATTAACACTCTGGTCTCAGTTGGAAAATCTCTTGGTAAGATATAAAAATTTTGAAAATATTAATACGTCTAAGATTTTAACACCCTTTTATAAAATGCGTTTAATATACTGAATCTAGCTTTAGAAAATACCCCTGACGAGTTTCAATTTTGTAATGAGCTGATTTTTTTTAACTCTGCCACAACCTAAACACATTTGCCATTCCACATCTCTAAATGTGCCCCCCCCCCTAACAGAGATGTTTCCAATAATAATTACTTAAAACACATAGTTGAAACTTTAACCGATAGGGAAAAAAAACAATTTTAATGATTGACGAAATTTACATTAAATCCGGGATTGATTACAAAAGTGGTAATATTAAAGGTTTCGCCGATAATAATTCAGTTACGTTAGCTAAGACTGTCCAAACTTTTATGGTTAAATCTGCATTTGGAAATTTCAAAGAAATCGTGAAACTGATATCCGTTAAAACCTGCACAGAGAAAGAACTTTCCCCAACTAACAAAAAACATCTTGCAATATTATTTATTCAATATTGGTTTAGAAGTTTTTGTAATTATGACCCACAATAATAGTATAAATAGAACAATGTTTGAAATATTTACTACAGATAATTTTTCATTCCTCCATCCCTTCCATTCTGAACAACGCGTATTTTGTTGTTATGATTCTGTCCATATTTTTAAAAAAATACGCAATAATTGGTTAAACGTTAAAAATTTTGATTATACATTTGTATACCCAGGAAAAGAAATCACCAGATAAAATAATATCCGGTCTTTTTTCAATGTTCCGTTCAACTGGAGAGATTTTATAAATATAAATACAGTCAAACCTGTTTTTGTGCGGTCGTTTTTTATGCGATTTTTTGTTTATGCGATATTTTTTGTGCGATTTTTTTTAAGCGGTATTTGAATTATGCTGCATAAAAGAAATCGCACAAAAAAAATCGCATAGAAAATAATCGGGTAAAAAAAATCGCATAAAAACAGACCGCACAAAAACAGGTTTGACTGTATTCGTAAATATAGAAGCAAAAACCAAAACGAGTTGAACTCAACTTATCAATAACTAAAAAACCAAAAAAAAAATATATATACATATATAGATCGTTTCGCTTTGGCAATCAAAACAGCAACTTGTACAAAACAAATGCCAATTCTGTTGAAAAATAAAACCGAGAACAATTATCCATCAAAAGTTAATCAAAATAGCAAAAAATCTCCAAAAATTTCCAAAAATGTCTACACCAACAAAGCTTGGTTGAAACCATTCCAAACAGAACGAAAAAATTACATGGCACTATTTTTACCAGCAGCTGTATTCTGAAAAAAAGTAAAAAAAACGTGGCGGGTAACTCGATATTCTTTAACGTGAACGTTTCTTTTTTGTCAAATTCCTATTCCGAAAAAAAACGTTCAAGAACATCGAAAAAACATAGAAAACTGGAAAACAGAAAAAATGTTCTGTCAAATTATGTCATTTGGCAACGATTTTAATATTATACACGTCAGTTTAGGATTATAATAGGAAAAAATATATCTTTTGGCAAACTGGCCATTTTATGAAGCCCGCCGAACTCATTATTTATTAATTCTAAATTATATTGTACAATATATAGTGATGGTTTCACCGAATACAACAAAAAATTACAATTTAGTAATAATAACATTGCCGGATTGGCCGAACCGTGCTCGAAGGGTTAGCGTTTTACTAATTCAAAATACAAATTTTTTGCTAAATTTTTTCTTTTTTGTCATATAAATGAAAACACGTTTCAAAAACCAAACCAAAAAAACGTGGGTTTTTTTAACGTTAGGAACGTGAACGGGTTTCTTCGTTCAGAATAGGAAATAACGTTAATTTTGCGATTCACGTTTTTAACTGTCATAAAAAACGTAAGTCAAAAAGTTACGTTTTTTCAGAATACAGCTGCAGGTCCGCACCAAAAGTGCAAAACAATGACGCGTCTCTAGAAAAGTTATCCTTAATTACAAAATCAACCTTACCAAAACATTGAACCAAACAACAAGCATCCGTGCCTTTGCAACCAAAACAAAAACATTTCCAAACTTCAACTATTCTACTTCAAGCAACACACTCCATTGCAATGCACTGAACAAAAATCAAAATACGGCACCAAACTATTTGTATATAAAACTAAAATACAAAACATTCGAGTATGGGTAAAATATAAAAATTAAAACCATGCGTGAACAGAAAAAATTTGCGTATGTCAAAATGACTCAATCCAATATCAATTTAAACTAAATATGGGATGTTTTGTATTTTAAAATCTTATGCACAACCACACGAACCTAAAATCATGCATTATTTGTGAGCAATCAAGAAATTTGACTTACCTCACTACAAATTTAAGATATTCAAGAAAGATATTGCCTGATAATTGCATCCCGGTGGATGATATTTTTCCCATATTTAATTATTTAATTTTCTTTAATTTTAATTTAAAACACTTCACACACTGAGATTTTTTTAATTTCGGCCATAACACTTTAGACCACTACATTTGCGATCAGTCAACTCACACAAAACATAAAATAAAACCAAAACCACAAAAAACTATCATTGTAAATAAAAACACAAAAAACTATCATTTTTTCCTTTACTGTCAATTCTCTCGTGTAATTTTTTTAGGTTAGCAAAAAATCAAAAAATTAAAATTTCAAAAAAAAATGAAAGCAATTAACTTCACATTGAAGTTTTTATTGCAACGGGTAAAAAATCCAACAATAAAACAAACTATCAACTATTTAAAATTAAATTAAAGCAAAAATAAGAGAAAATTGATAAAAATTAACCCTTAAATGACACACTTAAGAAAAATCACTTAAATGCCACACTGGGCTATTTTAGACCCCAGCATGAAAATTGCCTATTATTCCTTGAATTTTTCTATATTTAGCATTGACAATTTTTTCCAATATATGTAGTTTAAAGTTTAGTAAAGGAGATCAAATTATTACATTAATGAAATTTTAATTTTATGATACCAAAAAAAAAAAAAGGTTTGTGAAAAAAATAAGAAAATGGCATTTTTTAATTTTCAATATTTTTGGCTAAAAATTTAGCGGTATACCCTTCCCATAGACATTCATACTAGATTTCTCATTTCATAGTAACTAAAGGAAAAAAACAAAAACTTCTGATAATTCCAATGTATCGTTGTGTTGTGTATTTTATAAGGCAATGATTTTAGAATGCGTTGCAAATATAATACGTATATGCAATACACCGATAATATTTGAATGGAAAATTTTTGTTTTTATTTTCTGTTTTTAGTTAAATGAGAGATCTATTATGATTGTCTATGCCCTTCCTTGAGATAGTATCTTTTTAGATAAAAATAAGTCCGATACTGAATCTTTAAAAAAAATTGCAATGTCAACATTGAATATTTTCTTATCGTCGAAGGTGGCCGACCACGGCTACGGCGAGCCGCTTGACGCTCTCCTACATACAAAAGCCGTTGATCCAAAGTATCCTCTTCCATATCTTTCTGGTCTACTTCCATGGCACTCTCTGGAGCACTGCACATCGAAAAGTCTGAATCATTGTCTTTACTGTCCTCAAACACGTTATATTCTCCTCCTGAAGATGCTTCGTCGATGGGTTCTAGCACTTCTCGGACGGTTCGACTCTGCAAATTATACGCCATCTAATAATACGTCAAAATCAAAAGAAATATGATAATCTAAACATATTTTAACAACGAGCGCTAAAACAACTTTGAACAATTATTTCGTATACAATACATACAAATATTTTCACTCAATTTTTATCAAATCCGATCACCTAGAGATCTTAGTCATATTCCATTTTTCTTGTCTGGTCAAAGTCTATTAGTCTGTCTCTCTTTCTGGAAAATCAGATAAGTACCTTTCGAATTACTTTGTTTACAGACAGATATTAGCAGCGGGGATATTAGGCATCTCTCTCGCTCTAGGTCTGCTAGAGTTGAGATGCCTAAAAATTACTCCGGTCCGTTAGACCCCACCGTGATTTTGGACATTTCTACACAGCTGCTAGCAGTCAAGCAGCTTGCGCTGAGTACGTAAACAGATATTGCAATATCTCAACTTTAGCAAGGGTGAGACACGAGATGTATTTCCGGAGGAAACATTTAATATTATTAATTGAAAAAGGTCTGGGGTCCACTGGACCCCATGTGTCATTTAAGGGTTAACCCTACGTTGCGTAAAAAAGTGGTGGTTTAGTTACATACCCGAGCAATAATAACAAAATAATTTCACGAGATTCATTTTTCTCAAGAAAAATGGTTTATAAAACTGAAAGTATTGTATGTATATACATATACCATAATGTAGATAGCACATAATAGTACATTTTTTTTAATAAGAGAAACCTTAACCTATTCTGCTACAGGGAAATACTATACAGTTATGTGAACACATGAAGACAAATATTATAATGATTCTGTTTGGCTGACACACGTAATATACCACCTACCAAGCTGTTTCTTTTGGCCGATTTTTCTAATTCGAGGAGTTCAGAGAGAAAATTGACGGCTGATCGCCATTTCTAGCTGCGATTTTATATTTCTGATAAGGGCTCACTCCCTTTGCTTAAGCAAATGCTTTATACATAATTTGAAAACGAAAATGTTTTTGGGCAGGACAAAGCAAAGAACACGGAAGGGCCTCCTCAAAGGCGAATCGGCCTGGTCAGCTAAACAGTTAAATTGAAAATATTACTTAAACGTTCTTTTGTTTAAATTATATTCAATTAATTAAATTGGATATAGATTTCAAAAACGCAAATCGATGAAAAGAATAATTTTATTAATCCAACATCCTATTTTAAGGCCACTTTATTTATACAGAATCTATATCATAATTATTCCTTCTTTTTGTTTTTTTCTTTCTTTGTTTAAGAATATATAAATAAATTTTAAAGCGCTTAAAGTATTAAAAAAATTATCCCCATTACTTTAAATGGGATAATTTAATTGAAGGGAAAATTTCTTTTAAACATCATACAGAAAAAAAAAATTGCTCAAACGGGAGGAATCTGCTTTATCTCCCTCATTTCAGTTTAAATATTTGTTTGGATATGTTTATGTATAGGATTCAGCAAAAAAAAAACAGAGGAAAACTGAATTTGTCTTCTCATCCTAAAAGGAAATAAATTTTATCTGTTTGTATCTTTTGAGATATTGATAAAAAAATAACTAAAAAAGTTCAACATTTTTGGTGTTAAACTTAAACATGAACTTTAGAATTCGAATGAGCGCGATATCAATATTTGGGACACATGTACAATAGATTTATTATTGTTACCTTAAAGTATTTTTCAAAACGCTATAAAATATTTTATTGACTTCCACACGTCTTATCTAATGCTATTGAGGATATATCCATAAGACGCTCACCCGCATATATCAAATTCATCAAAATGAAAATAAAATAAAAGTTATGTGTGCGATAGCGTAACAAAAGAATAAAATCGAATTTTAGGCCCGTTTTTTTTTTGCGTTAGTATACGTACACGAAATAAAGAAAATTCGTAAAGATCCTATCGAAATTTTTATAAGCTTTTGCAAATTTAATTTATTTTTTAAAAGTGGTATTTGTATCATGCATTTCAATGTTACGATGTGTCGATTGAAATCCATATCAGTACAAAGTTTATTTAATGTTGGCTAGAAATTTCAAAAATGTTTGGTGTTTCCGTTAAATAAGTGATATATCAGTCGGATGGTATATTTTTCGATGCAGCGTCTGCATAAGAATAAGCTGTAAAAATGGGCATAACTCGAATAATGCCATTATGACCACACATGATTGCGTTGATTATTGATTATTATTTTTTCGACTGATTTTGATTTAGAAAAGATAGAAAAATCATTTTATATGCAATCAATGAAACAAAAAAAAATTACAAGAATGTTTGTAGCCACCTCTTTTTATTGATAAATAAAAACCAGTACAATTTTAAAACGAAAGAGAAATCTTTACACTTTATAATGTGCTTAAAAGAGATAGATATTCGTGAATAATTTTTGATTTTGGTCTAGTTAGCTTTGCGAAACTTTAAAATCATATCAAAGAAATAACAAAAAGAAAACTTGCAACTCCCATACGGTGTTGTGTATGAGTTTGTGTAGCATTTCTAATTTATTTGTATTGGTCTTTTGTTTATTTGTTGATTTGATTTTAAAGTTTCGCAAAGCTAACTAGACCAAAATCAAAAATTATTCACGGTGAACATGCTCCATCGAATACAACATGCAAAGAGTGGTTTCAACGATACAAAGTTGGTGATTTTGATGTAAGAGACAAAGAACGTGAAGGCAGACCAAGAAAATTTGAAGATACAGAATTGGAAGAATTGCTTGATGTGGACCCTTGTCAGACTGAAAAACAATTGGCAGAAGAGTTGAATGTTACCCAACAATGTGTTTCGCAACGTATACATGCAATGGGATTGGTTCAGAAGCTGGGAAATTGGATGCCACACAAATTGAAAGAACGGGATATGGAATGTCGGAAAACCATGTGCGAATTGTTGTTTAAACGACAACAAAGGAAGGGGTTTTTGCATCGGATCATCAAAATCTGGAATTCCGTTCTGGATTATTTTGATTTTATTAAAATTTACGAAATTTGACAAGCTTTACTGTATTTTTGCGAATTATACCGTAAAGTGTTAAAATATATACAATGGCTGTCGCGGAACAAAATACGATGCTGAGAGTAATGTTTTTGAAAATGGTACGGGTATCGTGAACGGAACATTTTCAACCAATTAACATATCTTGAAATCGGAAAATGATATCACACCATGCACATTTAAAAATGTTCTAAAGGTGTTCCGGTTAATTTCTGACTTGAATTACATGTGTGGCGTTATTTAACCTGTACAATTACGCAGCCACATGAATAAAAAGTTTACTTCCTTATGACATTCAATGCATTTTCAGCCCCTAAATCCACTCATTTTTCGGAAACGACTGTTACTAAATTGAAACAACAAATAGAAATTATTACACTATTCGGACAGCATAATAAAACAATTGCGAATGTAGGAAGAATATTTGTGAGGAAGAATTCGTGATTTCCTCGTTTGTAGGATTGATTGAAATTCGCTGACGGCGCGGCGGCTTGAATTTTCCGTAAATTCCTGAAATTAAATTTCTTAAATATAAGCACGTACAAATCTTAATTTAATTTAATTTATACCCTGGTCAGTTTAAATCACCCAATATCAAAAATTGGCATCCAATCGGAGACTCTAACATTAGGTTAGAAAGCACGGAAGTGAAATTTTTCTCAAATAACAAAAAATATGTATGTATGTGTTTGTACAAATTGCATTCATTCAGGCGATATTTTGTGCAACAAAAGTTGCATATAAATCCCAAAAAAGTTGCTTATAAAACAAGAATCACAAAAAATTATTATTGGGGTTGGCTAAATGCCAACAAGCCTATAGGCTTTGAAATAAAAATGCCAAATGGTTGATAACAGGCAATATATGTATGTATGATGCACTAAGTATCAACGAAAAATTTATTCAACAAAAGTCAAAAGATGTATATACGATAAAGGCTTCTGAAATACCAACTGTTTAGGTTTTGTATAAAAAAAGTCAAACGGGGGATCGCTGGGGTCGGCGATATGAATAACAGGCAATATGTATACGGAATGTTGCAGCATGTTTCAATGAAGAAATCTCTTCAACAAAAACCAAAATGCGAATATGGTTTCTAGGATATCTGTTGTATTAGCTTTATACTGGAAATTACAAATAGTAGATCCTTGGGGTCGGAGATATGAATAACAGGCATATTATATATGGAATGTTGCAGCATGTTTTAATGAAGAAATCTCTTCAACAAAAATCAAAAAACCGACATGCGAATATGGTTTCTAGGATATCTATCGCATTGAATTTGTACTGGGAATTTCAAATGGACTCCCAGGTGCAACATTTTCAAAGCATGCAGCATGGGAAAGTGTTGCAGAAATGCAAATTATTTGCCTGGATATATTAAACCATTTGGGAACGCATTCAAATTGCTTGCAGGAGATTTCAAGCAAAAATTACCTGTAATTCCTCAATCAATACCAGCGGACGAAATAACTGCTAGCCTGAAATACTCTTCTTTGTGACGAAATATTCTCACATCAATTGCTGGAAATTGGGAACGGAAAGGTGCCGGTTGATCTGACCCCAGAACGAATTTTATGCCTCATAACTTCTGCAATTTAGTGACGTCAAAAGAATAATTGGCTAAAAAGTATTTCTCGATATTCAGAGAAATTATAAGAGTCACGATTGGCTCATTGAACGAGCTATTCTTGCCGCCAAGAACAAAGACGTCTACGAACTTAACAATGTTATTCAGTCTAAAATTCCAAGCGAGGCAGTCACATACAAGTCGATCGATACTGTTGTGGAAGCAGATAAAGCGGTTAATTATCCATTAGAATTTTCGAATTCACTGGATCTGCCATTCAGTCATCTTTTCAATTGAAAATCGGCATGCCTATTTACATGTTGCAAAATATCAACCAGCCAAAGCTTTGCAACAGCACGCGGCTTGAAGTAAAATAATTAATAATCAACGTCATAGAAGCAACAATCTTGACAGGACCATTCAAAGGTGAACATTTTCTTATTCCTCGCGTTCCTATGATTCCAACGGATATGCCATTTCAATTTAAGAGGTTGAATTCCCAATTCGATTGGCGTTTACCATCACCATCAACAAAGCTTAGGGCCAATCTTCAGAATTGTGCGGTTTAGAGATTGCTTCTCACTTGGACAATTATACGTTGCGTGTTCTAGAGTCGGCAAACCAGACAATCTCTAAATCTGCACAGACAATTTTACCTTCATTGAAACATGCTGCAACATTCCGTCTACATATTGCCTGTTATTCATATCCCCGAACTCAGAGATCGACTATTTGTAATTTCCAGTATGAAGCAAACACGACAGATATCCTAGAAACCATATTCGCATTTTGGTTTTTTGATTTTTGTTGAAGAGATTTCTTCATTGAAACATGCTGCAACATTCCGTATACATATTGCCTGTTATTCATATCGCCGACCCCAAGGATCGACTATTTGTAATTTCAAGTATAAAGCCAATACAACAGATATCCTAGAAACCATATTTGCATTTTGGCTTTTTGATTTTTGTTGAAGAGATTTCTTCATTGAACCATGCTGCAACATTCCGTATACATATTGCCTGTTATTCATATCGCCAACCCCAGCGATCGACCTTTTGAAATTTCCAGTACAAAGTGAATATAACAGATATCCTCACTGAAGAGATTTCTTCATTGAAACGTGCTGCAACATTCCGTATATATATTCCCTTTTTCATATCGCCGACACCAGGGATCCCCCGTTTGACTTTTTTTATACAAAACCTAAACAGTTGGTATTTCAGAAGCCCTTATCGTATATGAATCTCTTGACTTTTGTTGAACAAATTTTTCGTTAATACTTGGTGCATCATACATTTTTATTTCAAAGCCTATAGGCTTGTTGGCATTTGTGATTCTTATTTTATAAGCAACTTTTTTGGGATTTATATGCAACTTTTGTTGCACAAAATATCGCCTGAATGAATGCATTTTGTACAACCACATATAGTAGTATTCAAATCTCGCTGGAATTCTGACAGTTCTCGCGCAGAAAAAACATGGCGGATACACAGTGATGTACTATTTCGGCTTAATTGTTTACATTTTTATGTTGTATATATATTTGTACTTCAGTTTTTAGGTTAGGTTTTTATTTATATCATTTTATTTTATTATTTATATGTTATAACGTTTTGAATCACAAAATGTTTTTATAATTTTATTTTAAAAGAATCGTTAGAAATCGATAATCGAAGAATTAATGCAATTTAACAATTTTTTTTTTTTTTCTTTAGTCCGTCCGAAAATTAAATGTTGACGTTGTTTCCATAGGCGTGCAAGATTTTTTTACACCTATTAATTTTCACATGAAATTTGATTGTAATAACATAAAATCATAAACATTTTGAATGTTTTGTGTATTAAAACTGAAATATAATACATTTGAATGATTATTTATTATTTTATTTAGGTTTACTATCTAAGATAAATGCGACTCATCAAAATTTTTATAAATTTTTTTTCTACATCACTGGAAGCTGCGCAACACAATTAAAAAACAATTTTTTTAAGATCTGAATAGGACTATAGATATTTTTTATTTGGGAAGAATTTCACTTCGGTCCTAATCCATATATTACTTGAATGTCTAAAAGTATATTGTCAGTGAGGGGCAATTTGGCTGAAAATGGAGACGGCAAGCAGCGAATGACGAAAGGGGCAGTAATGTTTGGACAGCCAACTGGTGAGGTCGAAATAAAGACCAAAAGAAACAAATAATTTCTATTTTTTTGGTAAAAACGGGTAATGGCGTTAAATGTTTTGGCCATACCTGTTGTTTATTTGTTTTATTTTGCCAATTAAACAATCTATATAAAAATTATAAAACTTAATGCATTTTTTTTATAATTTATAACAATTTTGGTTTGCCTCACATTGATTCTTTTAGCCAATTTAATAAACTGTTTGTGTGAGTGTATTTTGTTATAAAAATAAATTGAAACGGCGATTCGTTTATTATTATTTTATAATTATTTTCCGTTTTTTTGTTCGCCATTTTGCTCCTCCTTTTTTACCGCTTCGTTTTTCTCACCCAACCTAAATAAAGCGTGGTTATCCTAAGCGATAGTTTTTTTCACAGCAAGTAACCCCTCCCGAATCCACCTGCTCATCGAGCTTAGTCTGGGAAAAATTACGTGCCGGTAGACTGGCGCCCAATTTTTGTTTTTTTTAATTTGTATCTATCAAGTACCGCTATAGTGTGTGTGGCACGTTACAAACGTCGTTCGAAATAATTACAATTGGTAATTAAAAATTATCGATGATATACTGAAATTTTGTAAATTATATTTTTATGTTTTGTAATAACATGCACCATAATTTATTTATCGTTAATTAAAAGCTAATAGCTTTTACTATTTTCTTACATAATTTGGTGAAAAAGGAAAATTTGTTATCGTCACACGTCCTCAACGTGTATATGCCTTTTACAATTATTTGACCTTTCCGTTGGTTTATCATTGTAAAAACAAAAATCTGTGTGTGCATGATTTTTTATAAACAAGAAGATTTGTTTATAGATAGATTTGTAGTTCTCTAATTTAGGCTTATATTAACCGCATTTCTTGACGCATAATCGCCGGATCAGATCAAAGATTACATTGAAAGTAACAAAAAAAATTGAACAAATTTTTGTGTTTTGGATCAAAATTTTGATCCAGGTAGAGTTCTTTGCATTTCTTTGAAATATGATTTGATCCGGATCAGATCATACTAACTTTTATAGCTTTACAATTTAGGTAAACTAGTATTTGTTTATTTACTGAAACTGTAAAGCGAAAAAGGTCCGTTTTGTTTCACCGGCTAAAAGATTGGTTTTCATTCTTCAATATCTAGCAATCCTATCAATCATCTCTCTCGTTGTAAATACACATGTTTCACAAGTAAACCAAAAAAAGCGTCATCCACCTTACTAAAATCAATAGAGAAAATGATCAAATTCCGTAGGTATACTACGCTGTTTAATCTGATTCATTCAATCCAATTTTTTGATTATGAATTGTGCTTTTACAGAAGAGTAAAAATTAATTAAAATCGTTTTTCCAACAAAAATTCCGCGCAGCATAATAATATTGACCGTAATACTAAGGTAATTTCGTTTGCTTTTAACCATCACAGGTGAAAATTAGATTTCAATTTTCCATCCGGTCATATAATTAGAACAGATTGAACTTTTGATTTTTTTGTATATACGTATGCATATTATTATACTTACGTACATAGCTTAGGCGGGTTAATTTCCAGGAATTTATTTATATTTAAAAATTCACTGTTTGTTTGTTTCCGCATAAAAATATATCCTTTTCAACGTATAGACAACGATCAGATAAGGCGATAAATATTGTATAATCAAAATTTATACCTATTATATGTAAAAGCACGTTCATAAAAAATTTTATTAATATTTTTTTTTTAAACCTGGGCACCTGAGGCTGTTTCTCCCACAAGCAGAAAAAAATTATAAATTTTTAATTACAAAACCAATGCGCTGCGCTGTTAAATAAAAAAAAAAGGAAATTTAACAACATTTTTATAACATCCGCACCACTAAACAGAAGTGTAATAAGGGTTACTTTGTATCCTTCTCATAATAGGTATCGCATATTTACAAGAGGCATAAGGAGATGACCTTGAAATTGAATAATTTTTTCTTCGATGTAAGGAACAGCTGGTGCTGGATATATTTATGAATAAATTTCCAACATTATATGGTTTTGGGTTTTTTGGATGGGTTTTATGATAGATTACTATTAGTTTTTGATGATAGTATAATGATGAAGATA